>LR989862.1:7535000-8785000 GCA_905146925.1 Autographa gamma
TTTACATTAATTACCTTCGATGAATCTTATCACAACTAGTATTAGTACACAAGGTTGTTTATCTTTATGATAAAAGTTGATATTCTGTGGCTATCATAGATCAATCCTTTTATCAAAACTTTACCTAAATAAGATCCTAGGACACAAAACTTTTCCATACTAGATGTACGTGCGTCAGTATTAGAATTTCGAATACAGAATCGAATATCAAAATTTCGCAAAAAATGCGTGCGTCAGTGGTAGCATTTAGAATTTAATTTATAAAAAAAATTACCGGTTATATTATAACTTAATTTGTTTGACATTTTAATAAACTATACCCCACAATAATCATACATCAAAATGAAAAATAGATTTCAAATTATTTTGCCTGCGGCTCCGCCCGCGTTTGTGTCGGTTATGGAGGAAAAATGTAGCCTGTCTGTGTATCTATTCTATGTGTCTCTCCTAATCGAAAGAATCGATAATGAAGCAGTATTTTTTGTTTAAAGGTGTCGTAATCAAGGATGATTCTTAGCTAAGCTATGGTTTATAAGCACATATAGCATTTTGAAAAGAATTTGCATTTTTCAAAAAATACTATATTTTTAACTATGTGTTTGTGAATCATAGTTTTATGGATTAGGGAAAAATACATTTTAGGCAAAAATAAAAAGGCAACACAGTCAATCCTTCATTTAAATAACTTTAGCATGTATTATAGTCCGGTGATGCAATCAAAGTCAGAGCAGGTTACCAGTAACCCTAATTAAAAAAAATACCGTTGCCCTATCTTTAAATACAGGCTGATATAATTAATTACCTAGAGATTACTAAAGTATTGCGATATCTGGATAGCAAGTGCTATGGTACAATGGGTCAAGTACAAATCTCTGAAAGTGGGACACAATTACATCACCCTGATTGATACAGTTTCCATTGAATATGTGACACGATAATGTTCTCGGTATTATGTTGGTGACAAAGCGATGGACGTGCAAGGTTCATGTTGCATAGATATGCATTCAACACTAAGAGATACGTCTGAATTGTTGATTCAGCTTTGAAGCTTTTCAGAGATGTTGTTTATAGGAGAATTAGCTATGTAGTCACATACCAGTATTTAATAACTTGTGTCAGAAGAGGGTTATGTTTTTCTATGTATTTGTATCACTATGAAATGCTCATTAGAAAAACGTTTTTGTTAGGTTTTAGCTTGAGAGGAGCTAGATTCATCTCAGTTGTAAGAGTGACACCGCTAAATACACTTACCCCAAAATTCATGTATTCGTTTGATCTAAAAACATAAATTAATAAGCGGGTTTTTTAATGTTTATAACTAATACTGCTTGTTTGTAGTGATGTGAATAGGACTAATCTTTAATTTATTTACCATTGTTTCGTAGTTTTGGCTTTAGATGCTAAACATGATAAGGCTAGAAAAATCATGACTAGTGAGATGAAAAGGCTTGTTATTTAAGTGCGTAACGACTAGGACTTTTTTTTATTAAAACTGAAAATACTTCTGAAAGCAGAATCTTAAAGTTTGCTATTGTTCTATCCGCCGCGTTATAATTAGACACCACTTAAATATTTAATTATTAGAGAGGCGCTTTTTGCGAATTACACAATTAATTAAAAAATTAAAATATGGAATTCATGTATCAGTTAATTGGATACTTGATAATCACATGATTATATATTGTCTTCGCTATCATTGAGATCGCGTCTCGATGAGGATTTGTTGGTGACTCTAATATTGTATTAATCTTTTTATAACAAAACTATTTATAATTTTAATCCGATTGCGGAAGAATTGTTAAACATAAATCCTCAAAATCTTTAAGTTTAATAATGATCTTATTCTTCATATTTTTTTTATTTCTCGGCCATTTAAAGTTAAGCTTCTAACATAATTAAACACAATATATTTGTTATGTAACTAAACAAGATTCTGATACTTATTGCCACTTTTTGCGATATTAATCGAGTGTTTTTCAACAAAAAATGGGCACGTCACAGACATCTCTATTGAATAGAAATTAATGATTCCAATAAAAAAAATAAACAATTGAATGGCCGTGCTTTTGACCTTACGTTTAAATAAGGAACACGGATAAAAATATTCAATTTAATTGGTTAATTCGACAAACATCGTTTCTTACACTTTTTTTATCAAAGTTTTTATGTACAACTGTAAATAAATATATCTTGTTTACGGACCTACTAGCTAGGCAGATTATTTTTTACTTCAATTATAATATACCGTGCGAAGATTTAGTTACTAAGATAAATGCAGTTGCATGTGTTAAATAAAATTAAAATATAATGAATTATGAGGTCAGAGACCTAGAAGTAGACAGATTCACAAAATAATATCAGATAGTGTTTTTTTTGCATAAATATATTAATATCTATATGTTTTTAAAATGCCACCGATGTGTTCACTAAAACATTAAATAACTCGGTAGCATTTTAGCCTCGAAAAAGAAGGGTTCGGACAATTCCAAAATATAGATCTAGTAATAGCATTGTAGTTAGTATAATATAAATCGCTTTAGTATTTTTGAAATTTTTCCTACCACTTAAACAAGAATTGCGAGATTTCTTTTAATTTATTTAGTCTAGTGCCTCCATCACAGGCTCCATATTATTTCCTTGCTTGAGCCGCCTATTTACACAAAGGTGGACACAATGCCTTAATTTCAAAGTGATAAGGTTGATATTTGCATAAAAAAACAAAACCAAGTCCAGTAAAAATGTACACTTGTTTAAATAATGCGTGATATGACAGTAATCGAAGTCCATTAGCATCTAATGTATGTAAATCTTAGAGTATACATAAGAAACTAAAGAGTGAGCCTATCAGAGTTTGAACCGTGAGCACTAGTGTGAACTAGTTTTGTCGTGAATTATGTATGAAGAGGGAGCTTGCCGTTTTAAAAAATCTATCTAAAATAATAATCTCTCTAATAGTATCCTAACAATGTCAAAAACATCGATATTTTCGTATATAAGTTTCTCGTTGCGCGAAAATTAACTTATATCAGTAAACGAATTTACTAGGTTCAGACTAAAAACTGCTCTCGCTTTGGACAAGGGGAAACTTGCGATAGTAGCAGTCTATGTATATTTTTAGTCTATGATTAGCATCTAATGTATGTAAATGCTTATAAACACTGAGTAGTGAAGAATGCTCTTTGCTCATCACCCCTGATTCACTCAATCCGACTGGATCTGTATTATTAGCATAGTTTATTGCTTATATATCATTATATGATAGATTTATGTTATAACATCAATGAGTAATCGCGATTCCTTTATTGTGAGTTAAATAAACAAATAGTGTGACATATATACATTATTAACTACGGATAAAAGTAAGGATGTTTAATGAAAGTTGCCATTAACAGATTGGTGCGAAATCATAAAAATTGGTGTGAAATCTCAGACTTAGATGTGAAACATACTAACTTGAATTATATAGGTATAAAGTGATATAGAAAATAAATGTAATAAACATAACACTTTTGAATATTTCAACTTGAAAATCTACATGTTTTGAGGCATTGTTTATGATATATCAGTTACTTAGAAATCCTCATTTCATCATCTTGATTTTTTTACCTATTTAGTATCTCACTGCTGGGCAAATATTTCTTCACATAACATAACATAACATAACATATCATCACGCCTGTATCCCCGAAGGGGTAGGCAGAGGTGTACCAATGTACACCCACAGTTCGCCGATATGCTTAAGTCCCATGTAATAGGGGGCGAGCCTATTGCCACTTACCGGGCACAAATCCAAACTCCGACCTGCTACTGAGAATTTCATAGAAAAACCCAATAACATCTTGGTCGACTCGGGAATCGAACCCAAGACCTCCAGCGTAGCAGTCGCGCTTAGCGCCACTAGGCCAACGAGGCAGTTTATATATTTCTTCAATCTGACAAAAATAACCTGCAACCATTTCATGGTAGCTTGAAGAGTATATAAGACGATACGAGTATATTAGCACTTTACAGGTGTAATAGTACTAATATAATTATCACCCTTCAGGTCAAGGTCATCGATCTATTATATCCTTTGAAGCGTGCATGTAATGCGTACCCATGCGTACTATGCGAAGTATAGGTAACTGGACGGAACGACTGATAGTAAAACAGCAAACCATATCAGAGGAAACATCGTTCTGTACATTTTTGTATTAAATAGTATACCTAGTTACTTATAAAAACTAAAACATGCAAACATAATATCCAAGAAAATAAATATCAGAATAATCTGATTCTTAACGTATTTAGTTGCAGTAACTATTTATTTTATAAAAAATAAAACAGAGTCTGGTTAGCTCAAGAAAGGTCATAAAACAAGTACACTTTGCAACGAATACATCTTTCCATCGTTTTCGTTTCCATCCCAAATAACTAAAAACATCGAAAGCGCGGCGGGGTTAGTTTAACCTGAAAAAGGTTTCAACATAATTGAAAGGACACAAATACGAGACTTCCATTTAAGGAAATTCCGCAGCTAAAAACTAGATAATAAATACTAAAATAATTTATTTCTAAACAAGAATTAAATGAGTCGTTAGATCTAGAATGATAGCTTTCAAGGAACTTTGATTGATGTTTAAATGGAATGTCCGAGCCAATGTCAGATATCATATTTCTACAACTTAATGAGATTCAATTGATATTAATTTGCAATTTACCTGATCTGTTTAAGATGGAGTGTCAAAGATAATTATTTAAATGGTTAAACATTGCTAGAATAATTATTTGCGGGGATTTAAAATTCTGAAATGTATTAGTAAATTATTGAATTTTTTAGTAAACTTAGTTTGGTTTTTAAGCTGTAAGTAATCTCCGTTGATGAGTCCGATTTTAAAACATTCGGGAAATATAAGCATTATTTACGAACACAATCATAGTTTACATATAAATAATAAAGTCGCGTATATATCAAAGGTCGGATAGCCATCGATTGTTAACCTATTCACGATAGTACTATCAGAATGCTATTTTGGTTTATATGCTGACAAGTTGTAGCGTTATTAGTTCCGTAGCCAATCAGCACCCAAAGCGCGTAGTCAGTCGTAGTCAGTAAATAGTTGGTGACTACGAATATATCAACTATATTTTGGGTTTGGTTAATGTCTTTGTATTAATAAATGCCGATTAATACCTACTGAAAAAAAAAACACGTTGATCATCTGGCCCCGACTGTCATACGTTAAGTCTTTACAATTATGACTACCAGTCTTACTAGGGAGTTATCCAGTGAAATGGGTAGTAGAGGTCAGATAGACTGTCGCTCCACGAAAAATATAATATTCAGCTGCATCCGGTAAGACTAGAAAATTGTTCGGGAAAAGGCTACTGAACTGGCAACACTACGTTCAGTACACAGAACCATTAAATAATTTATTTATTTCCCAGGCAATATACACATTATTACACATATTGCCTAAGTATTAAATAAATTCTTCGTTATATCAATCTTCAGGTATACTCGACACAATTTATAAGACGTCGTGTTGTTTGCTTACCTGTCATTGATAAATATCGCCTTAGTGCAGTGATTTATGTAATGGTTGCAATTTATATTTATTATACAACGATTTCTCTATATAATCTGACATAACAGTATAAAAGACAAGATGTGTAAAGCTCTTGACATTGGGATATCCTTAACCCTGTTTATTGCAGTTTTAATCGATAATTTACAAGTTTTATTAATTAATTCGTGTGTTATGTTTTAAAAAGATGGTTAAAACTGTTTAAATGTTATCTAATGTAATGTAGACATTTATACATGTGAAATACATTATTAGATAGGAAATATGTTTCTTTTTGTACTCATTTTATTGTAATTACTAATACAATACTGCAAAAGAGGGTTTTTGTTTGAACGCGCTAATGTCCGAAAACACCAGTCGGATTTATAAAAATCTTTGTACCACATGGTATCTCGATTCTCAAAGTACATAGGCTATTAATCATAATTTTCTTCAAAACGCGGGTCACAGTTAGAATATGATAAAGCATAGGTAAGTTGATTAGACATACCTAAACATATCTATTTCTAAATGCCTCAACAAACTTCTTTTTCATCTTATTTTACACGTGGAATAAAAGTGAGACTTTTTATATCTATTAATTAAAGTTAGCAATCAAGTGATTAGTATTCTGGTCGCCTTAGGGACATCGTGACGAATAGAGGAAAATACACCATGATTGATGGGTTATTTAAAACTATTTTATTATATAAAACCTTAGCAACAGTAGCTTATTACGAAGATTAAGATATACATGTGTAACTTCTTACAGACCTATTAGAAATGAAGTTGATTTATGACAACATTATGCAAATTATACCCGTACTGATAATTCATACTTAGATTTTAATATCGAACTTTGATTGTGGGTGTGATTTGTATGACGTATTCATATTAATATAGTGTGGTTTTTTAATATTTAATAATCGAATTCATTAAGGATATTTTTGACTTTATTAAATTGATATAAGAGTCTAATACATATATCTTTTTATATTCTAGTTTATAATGTAGTTCATAAGAATTGGTACTCATGTCATCGCTTTGGTGTAAACTGTCAAGATGTTACGTTGGTGAATAAATAAATAAATAAATACCTGGTAAAAAGATGACTATCAGATTTATATAATGTACTTGTATCTTGTACATTTCTGAACACGTATTTATCCTGTTTTTCACAAAATATTGTGACTATGTGAATCATTGTTCAGTATGTTATCTTATACACTATTATAATAACATAAAAATGTATCGCCGAATGTGTTGCTAAGCGCAAATCTCGAGAGCAGATGAACTATTTCGCTGATTCTTTTTTTTTCCAAAAGAGAAATTTTAAAATAAAAATAGCCTGAAAAAGTCTAACATAAATTTTGGTCTCCGCCCCGAATTACTATAGAGGCATCGGGAACGGAACTAAGGTATTCGTGCGGGTGAAACTGCGTGGCACAACTAGTTAAAATGAAAAATTCTAGTATTTTAATATAGGTGTGTACTATGATTATTTGAACTTTGTAGATGTTAAAATCTAATTATAAAGGCACAAAGCGTCCGTGAATTATTGACCTTACATGTGCGTCTCAAATAAAACGATTATTGCGGAAATGTGTGGACATCAAAACAAGTTCTGTTTATATCTAATTACGCATTGTTTGTGTAGGGCACGACAAATAATAAGAATTACTATACAAACTATAATATTATTCGTCTTAATTGGGTATTAAGATATTGTCATGAAATAATTGTAATTACAGTGGCCCCTTTGTTTTATAATTTACTAGCGGCCCGCCCCGGCTTTGCTCGGGTGCAACGCTGATACCTACACTATATATCTGTCGCAGACAAATAGTATAATATGGCATTTTACATACGGCGTCGTCAGTTTAAAAACGTTTGCGGTTATGTAATATGCCGAAGGCAAAATGTCAAATCATTCAATCGTTATAATATTTAATAATAATAATAATAATATTCCTGGACAATTCACACACGGTAATCTGATCCCAAGCTAAGCTCTAAGAGAGCTTGTGTTATGGTAACCAGACAACTGATAAACATCCTTATATATTTCTAAATACATACATATTATAGATAAATAACACCCAGACACAGAACAAATGATCGTGCTCATCACACGACATTTGTCCAGAGTGGGAATCGAACCCACGACCTCCGGTATAGCAGTCAGGGTCACTAACCGCTAGACCAACAGGCCCGTCAAATAATGCGACGTTAGTCTTATTTTAGGGTGACTATGCTCATTAAAATCTCGAGAAAAACTTTGAATTACATACGTCGTCGTCGCTCGCTTCGCTCGCTCTGTTGCAAGGTCACAATTTCTAACCTAACCTAACCTATTGATCTCTGTCACAAAGTCGAACCTAATCAAGCAATGAATTTCTGAGCCTATGAATATATGAATATTCGATCAAATACATGGTTTTTTGACCAAAAATACTCTGCAGGAGTCCTTCACGACCCAGGGTCTATGGATACCTTAGCATTTTTGACGTGCTGGATAACCTCAAAAACTAAATAAAACTAACTTCAATTTGCCTCGGCATTATGTATATGGTGTTTAAATTTTCGATGAAATGTTGAGGCATATTATAAAGTGACACGGTAATCTACATTTTGCCTTGGGCATATTACATAACCGCAAACGTTTTTAAACTGACGATGCCATAATATGTAAAATGCCAAATTATACTATTTGTCTGCGACATATCTACACAATCATAAAGTTCTGTAGTGCGAAGCACAGCCTTCGACGCACTACTTGGTATGGGCACGCGCCCCCCGGCCCCCCGGCCGTTACCGCCGCAACCGCGATGTCCCTGCATTTTAAATTTGTAATATCTTCGAAAATATTTATTTAAATTACATGCTGTAAAGGGCAATATTGATCTATATTACATGCACAATTTATTAAAGGTACTTAATTGGATAAGGATTAATACTGTATAGCTTAAAATCGCTTTTTCGTAAATAAGTAATAAATAAACGATAAAAAATGGTTATTGTGGGTTATCCTCAAGAGATAGACATATGCCATCGCAGACTTTTTTGTAGATCTTTTTAAGGTGCACAATACTGTAGAACATTATTTTGATCTATCTCGTAGGGTTCAGCCAGCGTTTGCAATGTAAGCGCAAAAAATTTGTTCATTTACTTAATCTCTAAGATTATCCGTGTTCCTCTACTATATTATGCATGTATTATACATATAAACCTTCCTCGTGAATAACTCTATCTATTAAAAAAAACCGCATCAAAATCCCTTGCGTAGTTTTAAAGATTTAAGCATACATAGGGACAGACAGCGGGAAGCGACTTTATTTTATACTATGTAGTGATAAAAACTTTGTGTGTGGAAGTAGAATCTTCAAAGTTTCGAAAGAATTTTGTTGTATTTTATGTGAATCAAACAGAATTCTTAATCAAGTTACATTTGTTTCTATAATTACCATAATTATGTGCTATTTAGAACGTGGCCATATCTTGCAATAAAAATCAAGCTACTGTATCGTTAATTCAACCCTGAAACGTAATAAAAATAAAATGTTGCATAAAATAACATTGTAGACACTAATTACAGATCTTTGGTATTAGATATTAAGCCCGTTGCTACTGGTCATTGTGCAGCATACGCAATCCAATGCTGCAATCGCGGCTCGGAAAAGGCGACTTACAAACAATTCCAATAACATATCCGCAGATAGATTTGTCTTTGTATGTGTTCGGATATCCGAAGATATAAATTTGTATAGTGTTGCACTACCACAAAATGGCGTTAACGTGAGGATCTCCCGCATTTGGCCGAATAATCTGTGCGGTATGAGAACCGTTGGTGGTTTTGAGGGCGCTGATTTAATCATTGAATTTGGTATGCTAACAATACTGTTGCTACATTACAGTGTCACTGTAATCTGGATATACCTATATTTATAACCTAATTTTATTAAAATTTGGTTAAAACATATTGCAGATGGCATCTTTAAGATGGTTGCCTGTAATGGAAAATTTTTGATCTAGAGCGACATAATAGGCATTATAATTTTAAGGAAGTAATGAGTAACACCTGATGGAATCCTTAAAAATTCTCACGTTTTCATTGTTATTTGAAATTACTGAGTGCCTAAAACAGTTTTTTACCGCCATAAATATATTGTGAGGAAGCAACCGAGATTCTTGATAAGGATTTGAAATAATTCCACACATAATTACATTATGTGTTGTTGCTTATTTATGGTAATGTATGTAATCTTTTCACATACCTGAAAAACCATGGTAAATGAAGAAAAAACATTTTTAGAAAAACTGATCTCTTGTAATCTGTTTGTTAAATGAGAAAAAGTAATAAAAAAAGTACCTACGCAAGTCGGGTTTATATTTCATCACATTTTGTTTGACACATCGATTTTTAATTTGTTTATTATGACAGGTTAAAGCAGTAACGTTACTTTATTGTAATTTGGTTGAAAATGCACGTTTTAACTACCATTTCTATGTAGGTAACAGTATGTGAATATTAATTATATATTTTCTTAAGAAATTTATCGATAAATGAGAGTTGAAATGCTGATCACGGCGGCATGATGACAAAGGTCGGAATACATTGTGATTGATATCTACTAATGCATGCCACAATCTGGGTATTTCTACTGCTATTAGTCATATGGCATGCGTAGGGCATGAAGTTGGACGGTGACTGCATTTGATTGCATAAAGAAAAGCAATCCATTTTAGTAGCGGACACTTTCTAGAGAAAATTGTATGAAAACCGTAAAAAAAATTGATGAATTGTATAACCATATCTACCTAGAATAATTTCAAGATCAAAGTCAAACTATCTTTATATTAACGAATTTTATATTTTGATCATTGACTAGTTTTAAGCGGATTTAAATATGTACTTTTTGTTTAGCTTTTAGCACATATTTATTTCATAATGGTATTATTTCGAGGTCCAAAAGGTTACCCAAGATATTGTTCTTTGTGTTAAAATGCATTTTTTAATTCACTTTTAAAGATCGTAAATCGATAAAGCCGGTTTTGATTGTAATCGTAGAAATTGCAATAAGAATGTTTGGTGCAAGCGTTTATTTTTGATTGATTAATTTATGTAACGGTATCAGATAAAAGCTGCATTCTTATAGTAATTTAAAAAATAATTGTTTTTATTTTAATATCGGTCTATCACAAAAAAACTTACAACTTTCTGCGATTGCTTTATTTTGATTAGGTAATATTAAAATTAGGTAATATAAATTCACAGACACTTGTCAAAACGATCTATAGCAGTAAATACAGGTTCCTTGGGAAATATGTAAGTACTCAAATATATACCCAAATTACCCAAGCTACGAGTAAAATTGAAAGAAACAAAAGCACAAAGAAGGCATAAACAAAAGAATGATCTGATAAGAAAAACAAGAGTTGAAGGTTTTAAAGTAAAATAAAAATGTTTAACTCAAGACAAATAAAAAAAAAAATAAAGATAACATAAAGTTTTATAAAACCTTGATTATTGCGAAAATTATCGAGTTTGGAGAGAAGTATCGTGAAAGCAGTCAAGGTGACTAATAAATATATTCTTATGTATTTATATAACGACCTTGACCGCATTTGTTTCGAATACAAATATTATCGATTAACACACATAATATTTATTTAGAATTAATTCAATATCTCGTTTATTTTTATCATGAGTTTTTTTCTGAAATGTGCATTTTTTTTAGTAACAAATAATATTAAAGATGGATAGAGCGAGTGATGACTTGATTTTTGTTACAATATTGCCGTTATTCCATCGACACCAAAGAATAAATAGTAATTGAAATGGCCATCATACCGTTATGAATCACTAGTGGCTGTGGTAGAGTTTAACATCTGAACCATGTATACCTACTGAAAAAAAAAAAAACGTAAAAATTTACGATTCTTTAGAGTTCTCGTGATCGTCCTTAACAGACAACTTACAAGATCTTTTTCACATGTGACTTAAAGCTGCCAACAATCAAGCAGTTCATGAAACGTGCCGCGATCCGATTTTTCGACTCCTCCGAAACCCACCGTAACCCGCTAATCGTAGCGGCCGCGCGATACGTACCCTCCGTAATATCTAAGATTAAACGCCCCAGACATACTCTCTCCTACCCTGACGATAAAACAACGCTTCTCCAAGAAGCATTCGATTTAGCTAGCAATACAAAACACAACCGCCGCTTATCTTTTTCACATTATTATCAAAACTCTCAAGCTTTATGATAAATAATAAATTAATCAGACAAACATTTTATTCTAACATCTTATTTTGTATATTCATATAGCTCGCTGTATCAGACAACTCACAGCAACTGTTTCATAATTACATCTAAAGATTTATGATAATTATTTGCTAAATCTTTTTCAGCAACCATTTTCGTAATCATTTGATTTACTGACCAGTCTGTACGAACTCATAACTCAAATTGTCTGCATTGACCGGATGGACCGGAAATCTATTAGCGTTGGTGTTGAGCAAACCGGTTAGGGAACATTAACATGCTAAATACAATGATTAATTATGGTATTTACATTCACTTTTTTGTATTTATTAGTTTTTTTACATACTTAAGAAAAATGTTTCTGATAACATCATGATCTGATTTTATTTATTGTTAACGTACTTACTGAAAAAGTCGAAAAAGTATTAATTATCGCTATGAAAGCTAGAGATAATATGTCTCATAAATAAATATGTTTATAAAAGTTTACTGGTCAAATATGAAATGTCAATCAATGTATCTGCGACTTAAAGTAACAACGGGTAGAAATTTAAAAAGACTTTTTTTTTTTTTTAATTATAATTAACTACTAACTTAAAATAAAATAAGCTTAATTTGAATTTCAGTATATAGAGGTTAATTTAGCTGTTCCTAGGTAATTAGAATTTACAGACAATGTATTGACACGTTTCGCGTTCTAATGAATACTAATAGTAATTGTTACTATCTTGAATAGGTGCCACGATGTCTATTCGTGTCTTTCGCGAAAGATAAAACCTTTCTAACAAAAACAGTTCAACTCCGGAATCAGTTAGTTCATGAGATATGACTAACAATACCACTGATTAACTCACAACACTGAATAATATTGATACAAATAAAAAAAAATATGCGTATTAGTAATTCAGTGGCAGCTGTATAACTGATATCAAACAATGCGTGGATGAGCGGATGTCATACAAAGCGTCATGTATGATCGTCATAAACACTCGTGTGATCTTTGTGCCCTGCATACATTATTTATTATATGATAGCCATAGGAAAACAATTGGTATAATATATGCACTTTATGCGCGGCAAGTACCCATATTAAAAACAAAAAGGGTTTGAATAGCCCTTTAAAATGCAATAAAGCTAGTATTTGATTTGAGTCATAAGTATGGTTCGCGTAGGTGACTCGCGATTTTTAACTCAAATAAAGTGAGAATAGAAAGCACGAGTATACTATTTGTTGAAATAAGGTAATGGTAGGAAAATAATTAATGAATTTATTTGAAAAACAAAGGAGTAAGTGCTAAGAAAATGAATGAAAGACAAATCGAGCCTTTACCGCCGTTTTAGCGCAACCGACAAAAAACAAATTTTACAGGAGAAGGTTTTTTTTAAATATTTTTAAAAATAAATGTGCTAGTCAATTGAAATTTTACATACACTAATGATTTTCAGACATTTACATATGTAATGGAAAAAAATGCTAAAATATTTAGTATTTAAGCTATTTATGTCGCTTAATTTATTTTTGCTGTCATAATCTAAGGTCGTTCTGGCGTTTACGATAAAAACATCCATTAATATTACTAATACAATAAACTATATTTTGATAAATAAATAGATATTTTAAAAGGCATTTAAATGAAATAGTTATAAAATATTGAAAATTTAAATTTATTGGAGTAATGAGATCAATCAGGATAATTACAAACTTAATTAGTTATTTAAAATGAAATAAAGTATTTCTTCTCGTACGAATGATCTTAGCCTGTTTTCACTGAATACCAGGGTTATCTTGGTTTTTACACAAAACATTAATTAAATAATTATATCAATCATTTGGATTAGTGAGATCAATATTGTATTAATATAAAATTAAATTAAATATTTTTAATTCTCCTCATCCTCATCTGTTTCAGCTAAAGCATCACGTACGTTTCCATCATGCTTCATACTTAAATATTCTTGATGGTATCTGTTTGGAATCACGTTTTTGTTACACAGATCCTGTAAATCTTTGTATTTAGCTAATGAAAGTTTGAGCTCTTCGACGTATAAAGGTGTAGGTCCTTTTTCCACAATAGCTTTGTTTGCTCTCGATCTGATGATGAAATCCATGTTTATTTCGTAATTGTCACTATCTTCGAAAAAACCGTATTGAAATTTAACAATAGGATTATTTCTATGAAATTGCACCACCCTTAATGAATTAAAATTAATCTTAAATTTTGCCGGTAATAAAGCTTGCGAAAAATTCTTCCAATCCATGAAGTCTCCATAGTTTAAAACATTTATATTGTAGTTTCTAGGCTTATTTCTAGCATTAGTAATCATAGTTGGCCACTCAGAAGGAGCCCATACTGTTTTATTACGCACAAACTTTCAATAGTGCTATGAATAGAGTCAACAGGCATCATGGTGTGTCCCGGTAAAAGATAAGTTACCTTTATTTGTGTAATAGTAATTGCGGTTTTCAAGAAATGAAATATCATGGATATCATTGCTCGATTCCTATTTTGCCCGGCACAGCTATCGGAGTATAAATTTATCTCTGCATTGGTACCTCTTTGGTCTACCATAATCAAGTATTTAAAAAGGACTGTAACAATTTCATTACAGCCTCTTTTTCCGTCGCATTCACCCCACAGGTAACAGTAAACTTCCCTTGTAACACTTTCGTATATACTTTCATTATAGTATGCATACTTCCTGGAATAGTATAGGGTAACACTTTTACCGTGTGGAGTATTCATGACTTTTTCGGAGTTAGAATCAGTTAATTTGCTCATTTTTTGGCCTTCTAAAAACAGTTGCTTACATTTTTCTTTATCTAGAATGTGATTTTTATATTCAGGGGTTTGCTCAAAAATAATTTTGTTCTCAGGTGATAAATTTTTGAACTTCTCACAAAAAGCACATTTATCTTTTTTAGGCAGATGGAATCCGACATTAAAATCCCTTTTGAAAATGTTACGAAATACTCTTTTTGATAATACTGATGATTCTGGATTATTTTCTTTCACGTAATTAACATACTGTAAATACAAAAACGATATATTTTGAAATTCTTGAGGTAAATATAAGTACTTTTGTTCTTTTATTGCGTCAATAATGGGATGGAACAGCAGGCAACATCTCAATAAATAATTTTAACTGTGCGACTTCTACCTCATCAGATTTATTATGAGGACGACTAGTTCTTCTGCCATCTCGAGTGGTACTCAGAGCTTTATTAGCATTTTCGATGGTGTAGCTCATAGACATTTGGGATATGTTTAGGGTCTTAAGCAAAAATTGTTGACATACTTTAATATTCTGACCATTGTAGGTGATAAAATAATCGTATGATATTTTGCGAACATTACTACTGGATCTTTTTCTTTTTTGTCTTTTATCACAACCTAATCCCCAATAGTTTTCAAAAATATTATTGCGACCATCTTCCGTAAATTTATTTGCACATGAGCTACCACATTTTTTATTCATACAAGGGTTTGGTTGTATTGATTTTCCTACAGCAGCCTTACGATTTTTTTTGGCTAAAAGTCTTCCTATATCCTCTTTTACCAACACTTGTTTCTTCTTCTATTGTTTGAACTGACTTATCTTCATCCGAATCACTGGACGATGAAACAGGCTTCCATGAATCTTCGCTATCAATAGAGGCAATGCTGTCGTGGGTCTCCAAATTTTTGGACATATTTAGTTCTTGTTGGTCAAAAAGTGAACTGGTGCTCGGCTGTATTAATTGATTAATGAAAGCTGGCATAGTAGGATCATTAGTTGTTAAGTCTTTTATGTTCTGGTGATCTAAATCCATTAAAGTGTAAGTATTCTTAGTATCTGAATCACTGTATTCGACAATTTTAGTTTGAGGTAATGGTGTTAATAATGCGTTAGTATTGAGCTCAGAATTTAAATCGGTATCACAAATATAATCGATCAACGAAGGTGATGTCGAATCAGTTAATATTGGGTCCATGTCAATATCGTTGAAGCTGTCTGTTACTAACAATTGATCTAGAGCTGGGGCCTTATCTTGCTGTATGTTCTCGGGAAAAGGAGTCCCTGGATTACTATCTTCTGATATGGGAAGTGGTGATATTAACTGCATAATTTGCTACAATTCAATAAGAACGATGTTTTTGGCGCAATGCTTTCACAGAAATAAACAGGTCACGACAGGTTTGTTTATAGTAAACGCCTCATAGTTTATCACCTATGTCGGTTGCGATAACAAGTAGTGTCATTTGCGCTACAAAAAATTGATCGCAAGGCGCTTACGATAAAAATGCTTGTTGTCGCTTACGTTATGGCTTTAAAAATATATGTATTTACGATAATTTTAGCACTTGCTATAACTTTACAACGGTTACATTTTGGCGGGAAATGTCAACAGGGATAGATCCGTTATGGTTTAAAATACTACTTACGATAAAAAAAGCATTTTCGACAAAAGTGTCGCTTACGATAATTTGGCGGTAACGGCTCGAAATACCTATTTTGTGTACGTTATGAGATTAGTAACATACATACATAAAAAACATATCATGACGCCTGTATCCCCGAAGGTTTAGGCAGAGGTGTACCAATGTACACCCACAGTTCGCCGATATGTTTAGGTTCCATGTAATAGGGGGCGAGCCTATTGCCACTAACCCGGCACAAATCCAAACTCCGACCTGCTACTGAGAATTTCATAGAAAAACCCAATAACATCTTGGTCGACCTGGGAATCGAACCCAAGACCTCTAGCGTAGCAGTCGCGGTTAGCGCCAATAGGCCATCGAGGCAGTCCTATATTAGTGACATAGCTGTTAGTATTTTAAAGGTAAAAAGATAGCATTAAATAATGGGAAAATTAAAAGAACCACAAAAATCGACCTCTTTTTCTTAACTTCATTATATTTCATCTAACATTGCATCAAATGAAAAAATTAGAAAAAAACATAACTTTCAAAGTTTCAACACTTTTTTAATTACAATATTATTACGAACATAAAACTAAGTGTAATTATGGCTATAAAATACATAGTAAACACGGACTATGACCACGTGATGCGCACGCGCCGGTACGTTATGCGTAGGGTTTCCACAAAAGCATTAGAATAATTATTACACTTTACAATATTGTAATTAATAAATTTTATCATAAAGGTTATCTAGTTTATCATGTTTCCCAGAAATGTGTATCATATATTTCAATTTACACTATAGTTTTCAAGAAACAAGAGTTCTACAAGACTATATTTTAGTTGTATGGATCATTTATTGTATGAACATCCGAAACAAATAATTGCATATAAAGAAATCTCAATTTCTTTAAAACTTACGAACCGTCCTACGATACTCTATGATTTCATCTTAAAAAAAATACACATTTTTAGGCTATATTATTTAATAAATTCTGTATGTATCCATATTATACTACTGACAGCCCTAGTTGTGCGGTAGGCGTAGAGATCAAACTGCAGTACAATGGGTTTACCGTTTTTGATGTCGATGCGATTTGTCGAATAACTGTAAAAGTGAACGAAGCTATACCATGTTACCAAATTTTATGTTTATTTTGCTTTTGAAATGTTTCGCATTGGTGAAGTAGTTTCAAGTCAGGGTACAGTTAAGTTTTTCGTTGGATAGTAACTTGTCTGTGTTTTTATTAATTTTAATTACCTATAACTGTAATGATTTGGCTAGCCAGTTGGTCTAGTGGTTAGTGAAACTGACTAGTATACCGGGGGTTCGATACCCAGGACGAATCATTGAGTGATGAGCAAGATCATTTTGTTGTGTGACTGGGTGTAACTTAACTATATGTATGTATTTAGAAATATATAAGTATATTTATCACTTGTCTGGTTACCATTGAAACACAAGCCTCTTGTCTCTTAATGATTTGGACTTAAAGGAGAGTCATAGTAATTATTATTAATGCAATGAAAGGTGGAATGTGATAAGCGTATTTTTCAATAAAATTTCTAATCTTTAGAGAGTTTTATGAACTATTTGGATTTATTATTGTCTGATTTGATAGGTACCTATTAATATCTTACAACATAATCGGTCAAATTTCAAAACACTCCGTAAATAAATTGTACATAACACTTCCATTGTTATTAAATTAATGTTATGTGTTGCTCATTTATTATATCTACTTATTTTGAAAGATGACAGATATTTCAATGATTTTGTAAAGCTTTCCATATCTTGTAAGGTTATTTACTGAGTATTTTGTACTTTCACCAAGTTTAGTGAATTTTGGCACGAATTTGGTGTTACAATGTAAAGTGAAATCGAGATTGTTCTATTTTAAGAATACTCATTTGGCACATACTATGCTTTATTAATAGAAAGATACACGGGTCTTAATATTTTGACGTAGAATATGTCATAAAGGGAATGCCCCAACGAGGTTGCATATGAAACTATAGAGTGAGCCTATCAGAGTTTAAACCGTAAGCACTAGTATGAACAAGAGTTGTCGTGAATTATGTATGAAGATGGAGCTTGCCGTTTTAAAAAATCTATCTAAAACACTAATATTATCCTAACAATGTCAAAACCATCGATATTTTCTTATATAAGTTTCACGTTGCGCGAAAATTAACTTAAATGAAAAACGAAAAGTACTAGGATCAGACTAAAAACTGCTCTCGCTTAGCACAAGGGGAACCTAGCGATAGTAGCAGTCTATGCATATCATACGTCGATGGAATGCCCTCTTCGTTGTTGTGACTTGAAGGTTAGTTGGAGATAAACATGATGCTTTTATTAACATATTTATCTACATAAACTTTATTTGGACTGACCAAGGGTTTACTTTTGCCCACCAGTGGGGCAGGGCACCATCTTAAAAAACAGAACATTGGGAATGTAATTTTTTCGAAGGTGTTAGAAGGTCCAAAATGAAGATATAAAAAAATATATCGCTAGAAAAGTGAGAAAACGTTTTGAATAGTACTCCTTCATAATTTAGTTTAGGTACTACTCACTAAACTAATAGGTAGAACAGAAAACTGAACAAAAAGGGGAAACAAACTTGCAACCAACTTATCAGAATTTAATTTCCACCGTTACTTTATCATAGAGTTTTTATTCGGAAACGGTAAGCATTTTGTTGCAATAAATCTATTCGCATGTTTCTTTTTAAGCACTTAATTTGCATGCACCAATTATTCTGACAAGGATTTAAGTAATTAAAAGCAATACTATATTTTCTGCTGTCGTCGTGCTGTCAGTTCTATGTACCTACATAAAATGTTGTAATTTCAACATAGTATGTAGATCTATCTATGTATTTGCAAGGGTTACATTACGCCGAATTGCATTGTGTTCGGACGACAACTTGATCTCATCTCGCGTCGACGATAATTTGATATCGTCGTGGCCTGGATACCACCGTGATATGAAGACTTTTTTAGTAGAAGAAATGTCATAATAACATTTCAAGTGTAAGTTTAAATCTGAAAGTACGTAGAGTTATCTTAATTTTACGGGTAGTAGAACTATTTTGTGTTTTATTGATATTTGGGTTTTACATTATATTTGTTTTACGTACTACATAGAAGAAGCAAACTTAAAACACGATTCAGATTATGTTGCGTAAGGTTTTACTATAAGTATAAATGGTACTATACCTACGTAGGTATACATATAAGGATCATTTATACACTGGAAATTTGCACTTGCGCACATTAATAATGCTGATGTGGGCACTTAAAACGATATAAATTAAGCCATTTGGGACTTTTAATTTGTAACGTAAACAGGCCGATTTATTTTGTTATTTAGGTAGGTCAAGAACTGCATAATTCATCATTTTATTAGTACATCAGGTGATACAAATAAAGGTAGATTAAATCAACAATAAATTACTAATTTTGTTACCACTTTATATTTAGGTTTATACCTGCCCCGATATAATTATTTATCATGACAACGTGTCAATAAGTATTTATGTGTTTTAACATGAGATTAATTTTCTTCTGAAATATACATATAGGTACATATGTAAGGTAAAAGCTACTTTGCTGATTGAAAAGTTTTTAGTTTAGCAACTAAGATATCATTCAGTTTGCAGTAAGAGCACGAGAAAGTCAGAAAAAAAAATAGAAGTTGTTTTTTTTTGTTATGTAATTTTAAAAGTTGATGGTTTGAATGGCACTTAAAAATCTACAGAGTGGTTGTTTTATCGTCAACATTTCAGTAAAAGTATGTCCAAACTTGACATCCTCTTTACAAACCCGAATATAAAATGCCTAAATGAACTGCTTGTCAGATTAAAAATCTTTAAGGTTGGTCCCTAATTAAATACTAATTTAAATTTAGAATACATTAAGAAAGGGTCTCAAAGTCCAAAAGGTAGGTAGTCATTTATTTATAACTTTGTGTGACGAAAATAACCGTAGCATTAGCAATCATGACCACCAAAAATAAATTAAAAAAAATACAACCTTTTAGGTCATTCACCGACTGACCCATTGCTAATATAAATATATTTTTCGTCGACTTATCGGCCACTTTAATTAGGTACCTGAAAGGGGATGGTGGGTAGTAACTTTTTTTTGTGGTCATGATGTTCACTGAATTTGTATTATTTTGTTTATGCAAAATTACATACCTACATACATAGAGAAGACGAATGAACTTCGTACGCTTCTTGGTTTGTAAAAATAATCGCCGGTTAAGTTTACTTAACCGGCGATTATTATAAGTATTAGACGATTAAACAGAAGAATGAAGAATCTCAAAGTTTCTCTTCTTGAATGTTCTAAGTGAGTGCGAAAAATAGAAGTGCAGTTAACACCAGTGCGACGAACCTGCATTGCGACTCACGATAAATCGAATGCACGTTAATGCGAAATTCTGAAAGCCAAACTCTCCCTTGCACATAGTGCGAAACTAAATATTTAGTTTCTATTTTCTAAGAACTTGTTACACATGGTACAATTTTCACATTCAATTTTTGGCTACAAATAAGTACCTAGATAATTCTTCTCAGTAACAAATTATCAACCCAAGGTACTTTCTTGAGTGCGAAGTACGATCATGAAGTTTCGATATTTATTTGTGATTAAAATAGTGTACTAAAGTCAATTTAATTCTATGAATGATAATATGTTTGTACGTGTCGTTAACACAGGATTCGTCATAGTAGGTGCATAAGATTGTGCAATATTAAAGCGATAAATTGATTCTTTTGTATGCATTAAAATGTTAAAGGAATTTTAATGTTGCTTAACATAAGCTAATACTTTTTGTAGAATTTAGAAACAAGTACAGTTTTAATGCTAAGTATGTTTTTTGAACTTAATATTTTTTGATGATACTTCTTACACGATGTCATTTTCTTTTTAAATATCTACAGAGGGTCATTAAGTATGGCACCTACTTATTAACATGTATAATACAAGTAATGATATTACTCTACTTGTAATTAAAATGTATTAATTACATATTTTATCATAATTATGTCAGGTGTTGGTTCACATAATATTTTTATTGTGATCAACGAACCTATAATCTTATTGAGTTATGTAAACAGTTAAAGAAATTATGTGCAATGATTTAATATTATTATTTTGATTTACAACTACATCGTAAACATGTTGATGTACCTACATTATTTAAGTTCGACTTGGCGACATCAGAATTGTTTCAATCGTATTTCATATATATATATATATTTTACATTTCTTTTAAGGCTCCAATAAAGTTGTACAACCCCGATTTCCGATACAAACTTCTATGAAATCGAATTTTACAGGCAAATCAAAACAAATTTAAATAGGTTAGTACCTAAACAATAGTATAAATAAATGCCTTAATCTTGTTCCAACGTAATATTTATTATTGGTCGTTATACCGCATGAGGGAAACCCCGCAAGCAGCCAAACAAGCAATGAGATCCTTTAGTCACGGAACCTTATAGCATGCGTTATAAGGAATCACACGCATACATACATACATATAATCACGCCTGTTTCCCGTAGGGGTAGGCAGAGACCACTTCTTTCCACTTGCTACGATCCTTACATACTTGTTTCGCTTCATCCACTGTCATAATTCCCTTCATACATGCTCTTCGGTTTAGGGTACTCTTGACCTGGCCTTTTTTCAAGACATCTCCGATTTGGTCTAGAAACGTCCGCCTAGGTCTACCCCTTCCAACACTTTCATTCACACTCGCCTTATACACTTTTTTCGTCAATCGTTCCTCATTCATTCTCTCGACATGTCCAAACCATCTCAACATACCTTTATCAATTTTTGTCACTACATCTTCTTTCAGACCACAACGTTTTCTTATTTCACTATTTCTTATTCTGTCACTCAGTTTAACTCCTATCATACTTCTTAACGCATCACACGCACTACTAATGAAAATGGAGTTGTCCGACTTACGGACGAGAAGCGAGTATCTATTGACTATAAAATCGCTCAACAAACGCACAGCAAGAAATAGATCCCGTGTAAATGAAGGAGATGCATATACAAATAGGCTTAATAGACGCTAAATAAATGACTATCGGTTGCAACATTCAACGATCAAGTGCAAGGTATAGCAGTGGACGGGTCACGTAACTGTTTCTTAGTGAAGCCCATCAAGGGCCGAGCGGTGCTTTTCCATGCACTCAATATAGAAACGTTGTGACTTGTCCGAGAAAGATTCCATTATTTATTGTTGAGTTGTTTATGCAAATATGTCATGTGTTTAAGTAGTAAATAATGTGTTTTATTAACAAGGAAATTTATTTCTTTACATTTATTTTGATTAACGTCAAGTAAAGTAGGCAACTCACTGTCTCAAATAGAACAGTTGAACTAGTTAAATTTGCATAGGTTGGAGAATTAGGTTGACTTTAAAGAAACTTCTTTCTTATTATGGATTTAAACTGAAATATATCTGAACGTTAACTGATTTAGAGCTGCAGTATGAAATACCCTCATTCGGGTAGAAAGTATTTTGTGTGAGATAATAATTATTCACACGTTGACAAGGAAAAAGTTTATTTTATACCAGTTCAGAATATCTCTAGGAAAAGCACATTGAAAGATCAAACTGCATTTTAATAGTGCTCTGAATAATTCAATAGGATAATGGCGTACAGCCAAAAGGAGGACAATTGAATTGATTGGCTCGATGCCTCATGACTACTACCAATAAACTATGCAAATAATTTATAGATCGTTTACAGGACTAAAGGGGACCTATAAGTATATATTAGATATTAAATACGATAATTTAACGTATAGGGTTTTTAGCTTTAAGCGAAAGTTCGATATTGAAATAAAATACTTTTTACGGATTATTTCGCGGCTTATTTTTTACATTTTAGATTCAACATTTTGACACCTTTACAGTTTTGATATTTTTTGATATTGCCCGTGATCATAATATTAGTTTTTTTTAAGGATAATTTAATTAAAATTAAAATCGAAGTCTTTTACTTAGCATGTGGAAGCTTTTCCTTAATTCCATAAGGGACCTTCTCAGAAGTATAAAGAAGTTAAAAAGTGACATCACTCAGCATGATTTGCATACGAATTACTCTTGTACCGATCGCAAAAATCCGATCGGATGTATCGGTCCAGTAGTTTTCGAGGAAAAGCTAACAGTCGTGCTTACATAGAAAAAACATAAATGGATTTTTATTTGCATTCTGACATCGCATTTGTAAAAACTCTTGATAAAAGACTGCATTTATAACGGTAAAATAAATAAATAAACACATTTTTTACCAAGACTTATGAATTTTTATTAACAATGCAACCAGTTTGTGAGCTTGAATAATTTAAGATTAATTATACGTACTTCTTTATTTATGTTACGCTCCGTATTTACATTAAAATTAAGATTACGACATAAATCCTTAAAATGATTTAAATTGCAATGTTTTTAATTTGCATGTGAGAATTCTGACTTTGTCATCAAAAAACTTACTCAATAATACGGTAAATAAGAAGTTGCAGTGGACTATATTGAAAATGACCCCGATCAATAGCGAATGAGCAAAATCAGATTAACTATGGCATTCTGTGTTACCCAAATAAATGGGACGTCACGTCCGGTCAGATAGGCTAGTCGCGACATGTAACATACGGTAAGCTAAATCCTGTAAGACTGGAAGCCGACCCCAACATAGCTTCGGAAAGGGCTAGGCACAAGAAATGTACAAGTTAGCATTAAGGTCAGGATACACATGCAACTTAGTGACATATATAATTAGGATAGACATTCAATATGGATGCAGCTTTACGTAAAATAACATGCTTTGTGCTATTACAGCGCATATGCATTCTGGCCTTAAGAGATTACAATCAACCTATGCTATATCGGTAGAAGCCTAACAACATAATACCCGTTTCAAACGAAACACATTGAGATTCCACCATAAAACACGTTTACAAGAAAGCATACTCTCGTCCAAAAATATAATTATAGCCTTTCGAATATGTTATAGCGTATCGAACAAGCGCATTAGAAAGCTAAGCGCAAGCATTGCACCAACGCGCAACGCACCCAAGTGTCGTTGACGTATCGTACAGAAATAGCAAACTAGAAACGTGGGTTAAGGTTACAGTTGAGCGAGAAATGAGCGAGGGGAGCGGAGCGGAATAGAATGTATTATTGTGTGTTGCGGAACGTATGAACTTGAAACAACTGTTGTTAATGTTGTAATTGACGTTTTGATGATACTGCAATATGTAGAGCACAAATTAATTACTGTGTTTTGAAGGTTTACATATTTACATATAGATTAAATCAAGTTCAGAGAGTGTAAATTTGGTTAGAGAATAAGTTTTAAAATAGTACTAGGATTAACTTTTCCCATCGACAAATTTTCAAGCTGAACAGGACATAAACTCTAGGTGGTCATCAAAAACATCTCATCCAAAAAAGGCAACATGCATATGCCTACGATGGGTTTTTAAACCAAGCATTAATCAAAGGAAAGAGTAAAGCATTTATTCCACAAGTACCTACGTGTATAATGGATGCAACTCAGAAATAAAAGTCAAGGGTTCTGCATAATGGATCATAAAACGAGTATTAAATCAATGTGAAATGAACTGGCTTGAGTGCCGGCACCGCGGCATCGCAAACATCCTAGGTCACTGTCCTCTAGCTTTTTTCTTTGTGCTTTAAGACCTAGTGGTTATAAGTTCATGTGTTTTTATGTATTTAATCATAACAGGACTTTGTTGTTTTATTTGATTCAATGTATCCTTCGTATATACCATGTTTATAAGAGAGAATCGCTGTCATTTCCTATAAATTCTTTATAAGAATACCAAATAAGCTCTTTCTAATATTAAGAATTTACTAGTTTGGAAGGAAAGGGAGGTCTTTTCCCTGCAGTGGGACGATTATGGCTAAAATAATAATAATAATAGTTTTTTGCGTATACTTAATTGACTGTCAGCTGTTAAGTTTGTAAATACGACATTAATTTTGAATGAACTGTTAAGTTTCGATAAAGCTTGTTTAATTAATGTGAAAATCTTGCACAAGATACATTCCTGAATTGCCTAAGAGATTAATTTCATACAACTACTAGAGTTATTATGAGTTTGTGTAATAAATAAGTAATTATTACTTCTTTGGAACATAAACTTTATGGCAAGTAATAAATGATATTTTATTTGATGAAACACTATGTTTGCTTTGCTACTTAATACTGAATATGGAAAGTTACAATAGCTTACAGACGTTTATTGGAAATATCAATAAATAACCTCTAGTTCCGAGTTGATACCTAGAGAACAAAGGCTAAGTGATGGTGTTCATATCGATCGCTACGTGTAGAATTAGAGTAAAACTTTCAGGGCTAAAACTGGTCTGGTGAAAGTAGGAGGGATAGATCTATTCGATTAAATAGTAAATTGCAGTAGGTAACACCGAAATAGGTTTTTTAAAATACAACTAAAAAAAATAAACTACTTTTGCTGTGAAGATATGTGTACAAAGACTCACTCTAGTCACTATGTTCAGAAGATTTTGTCACTAATGGTACGAACTACAAATATGACTTGAATTATTTTTCTTATATGCCAATAATTGTATCCATACTATATCTACTATAATGGTATCTTTCGTAGACTTTCCAGAAAACTGTTTAGCAATTAATTTAATCACTTATAATATCAGTATTACTTATCTAGTTTCTCATTGTTCCAGGTCCTCGAAAGTTGGTGGTCAAAGGCGTCGATGGCAGGTTCTCTTCAGGCCAGCTGGTGGCCATCATGGGACCTTCCGGCGCCGGCAAGAGCTCGCTCCTCAACGCATTGTCTGGATACAGGTATTTATGAGATCATTTGTGATCATGAGAAAACTATTAGCGAAAAACCCCAGATTTGATAAATTTTTAAATTGACATCTCTGAGTTGTGGATAAGTTTTTTTGTTATTTATTTGTGATCGATAGATAACGTAATCATGTATCAAAGGTATAAATATGTATAAGTTCCATTGGATTTTTTTTTTTTTTTCACATAATTATATGAATGAAGTGTCTTACGAACAATTGACTAAAGTATTTTATTTGTAACTTTTATATTTATTGTATATTTATTTTATAATACGGGCAAATAATGTTATAGAATAGTTAAAAATAATTTAAATTCGCAGCTTACTTTGACTTGACTCTTATCTTTAGGTCATTAATTAAAACAAACCGTTAGGCATTAGGCTTGACTTCTTTAAAATCTCACATTAATTTATATTCCCGTAACATTAAGGCCGATACTTAAACTTAATTATAATAAACTTCTAATTAGGACCTCTATTTGTCCCCCTGCAGGTCAAAGACTTATAACATTAAATAGCTTAATTAGTATAATGTTTTTTTTTTCTTTTGTTCAATTATTTTTTTTAACGTCGCACAATTTGGATTCCTAATTAAAGATAAAATAAGACTTAGAAGTATTTCTTGCTCTGTAAAGAATTAATCATTATTTAATGCTCAATAACCCGTAATTAATAGTTATCAAATAATACAATCTTTAGAGCCTATTCATTGCGAAAATGTTCCTCACGTGGTCCTCACATTTATAGCTCAGCTATTTCTAACGCAACTTTGCAATGACTTATTTCAGTTAATTTAATTTAATAGTTTAACTAAATAGTTATTAGAAGCTGGTCATCATTCACATTTTATCTTGAAAGTTTAATCAAGCTGAGCTTTCAAATACACATAAATAAAACATTCAAATAATTTTTCATTCAAAAAAATCACAAACATCAAATTCCTTATTACTTTCAACTTGCTCCTGTTACGCAAGCCTGGGGTAAGCGTCAAGGTAGGGTCAATGGAGCCGTTTTATGTACCCAATCCTTTAAACAGAAACAAAAGAATACACAAAGCAACATCATTAAGCAATTAACCCGTCCTTCCAATACCAGGTCTGCAGGCGTAACAGGAGAACTTCTGGTAAATGGGCAGCCGCGAGACGAGCAGCACTTCCAGAGGTCTTCCTGCTACATCACCCAGGAGGATTTGCTCCAGCCACTGCTAACAGTTCGCGAAGCCATGGACGTGGCCGCCAAACTGAAGGTGCCCAAAGGATCGAAGGCGCCTTCAGAGGAAATCTTGCAGGAAATGGGCCTTTTGGAACATCAGCATACGAGGACAGATATGTTGTCGGGAGGTCAGAAAAAGAGGTGAGTGAAGAACGCCAACCTTTAACGACGATTTGCAACAATATATCCATAGATTGTATTTTATACTATGGATAGAAATTTGGCTTAAGCGCCATAGAAATTTTGTCCAGTCGTTTTTCTGGTCAGGAATTCTCTACCAAAAATCTATTTCAAATAACTCATGGTACTCTCGTATTTACCTAGAAGTCTAGAAGATATCGTTTTTATATTGATAGATATTTATGATTAGCAATCAGGGATCGATTCAAATCCCAATAAGGAATCATAAAATATTACATTCATTTCTTCTGGATTTAAATCCGTTTATAACATTATCGACAAATCTTATCAGCAGTTTTCAAAACCACTTTTTTACCTGAGCCAGGTATTAAAAAAGTAAGAGAAACTTGTTTCTGTTAATCTCTGATTTCATAATTGGAGAGTAAGTTTTTTATCGATTTCAATCAATTTTATTTTACATTAAAATTTAATCGATTAGTTGCAGTCGATGAAACATAATCTCCGTGACAATATCTAACAAAAATTCTAAAGTGTTCGGTTACTCACCTGTTTCCTCATGACTACTGAAAAACTTTCTCTCAGTAATTGTATAGACATTCGTACCTAAATATAAACGTGAAGCATTGTTCATTGTTTGCCGGCGACAGGGAAGTGGTACAGCACTAAGTGAATGCATTAAGAGCAACCTCACAAATACTTTTATTCATAATACTTGTATTGTTGCAATAAGTTGGCGAGATAAATTACTATAGAGGAAAAGCTATCAACTGGCTCCAAATGGATGTAGGTAATTCGATAACTTTTGTTTACAGTTCACAATTAAAAAAATACACCGTATGCATAAGTAATTTTTGGTTAGTTCCTATTATTGTTGTCTCGTATTTGTGAAAACATTTACATTCCATATTGGTTTCTTAGGTTTACGCGAATGTTAGACATTGAAATAAAACTACTTTTTACGGATTTTTTCGCGGTTTATATTAAGACCTCAAGACCTCAAGACACCGTGAGCTCATATTGCGTAGGCCGGAACACAAATAATTAATAAAAATATGAAGGTAGAACGAGCAACAACAACCGTCAAGACGAACACCACCTCAGTCTACCCGTGACCATGATACCTGCAAAGGTGTCGAAACGTCGGGACTTAAAATCTTAATATAAACCGCGAAAAAATCCGTAAAAAGTAGTTTTATTTACATTCCATATTAATATTCAATAATACCCCATCAAGCGCAAGCAAGCTTCGTGAACAATGCTCATTTCTTATTTTTTGTCTTACTCACAAGAACAGGCTGGTAATTAAATAATTTATCATTCTGATATTTAAAATATTGAAACAGCAAAAGCTCATTTAAAATTTTAAGAAAAAAAACAAAATAAACATTTTTTATTTCTTCTCCGGTACTTTTATGTGGAATGCCTTACAACCATTCCTCATAAAAAGAATTAGCGATGCAGACCTGTTCTTTGTATGTAAAATTTCTGAATAAGGTTTAAGGAAGTCACCTCGACGTGTCGACGAACAAAATACGACTCGATTTTCACATTTTGGAAAAAGATAATAATTTCCTTATTCTTTTAATCCTATAGGTTAAGGAAAGTTCAGACAATTATGTGCATATGGCACTACTTATTGGAAACGATGGCAATTACAGTGGTATTGACATTTTGCCTTAAATGGGTTCGATAAAAACTTGTGAACTTGACTCAGTTCGTGTAAATTAGCGTATTTTCCGATGCTATCGAAAGTAACATTGCATGCGTCAGCGACGTAATCTTCATTACTTTCAGTTGTAGCATGTGCATAGGTTGTAGCATGTGCATGTGTGATAGGCAGTAACCCCTGAATACAATATTGTAATCGAGCGAAACGATTACGCTTGACATTTGACTCTGCTATCGGTCTTTCACCTCAACCACGTGTTGAATATAAGGGACTGAATCACACCTTACACATGCCGTTAACTACTGACAAGGAACTATATTTATCTTTCTTCAATTCTGTCGTATAATTTCCTTTCCGAATTCTAAAATTTCTTCATTTATTTCGAAGTAGTCCACATAGCACACCGTCTTTTATTAGATGCCAATGAGGTTTTATGTTCAACAGGTTATCAATAGCACTGGAACTGGTGAACAACCCTCCAATTTTCTTCCTGGACGAGCCCACCAGTGGGTTGGACACGGTCACCACGACCCAGTGCGTCAAGGTGCTCAAGCAGCTGGCGAGGCAAGGCAGGACTGTGGTCTGCACCATACATCAACCATCGGCATCTTTGTTGGAGCTTTTTGATCAGGTAAGCCGACAATTCTGAATTATTTTATTTTGATGCTGTCACATTTTCACGTAGCTAAGTTTCAACTCAATGAAGCTAATTATTCTACTATTATAAAATAATGTAATTATATTGAGAACCAGTTACTTTATGTTGCAGTGAAAATACCCTTATATCCTACCGTATCCTGTGCCCATATTACGGTGTTAAAAACGTATTAAAAGAAAATAAATCAAATATCTCGTTAGGGAGATACTTTTATTAATTAACACAAACTTAACAGCCTCTAAATCGAATAACAAAATGTTTGGTTTTAGTTTTATTTGTGAGGGTATAAGCTTTTGAAAGGTTCAACGAACTAAAAGGGATCTTCTCGAGTTTCGAGAACTCTACATTTTTATTTTGAAAGTCGCAGGATTGTTCTAATTTTTAGGGTTTTATTTGCAGTTATATTAGAAAGGTTTTTTTATGTTGCTGTGAATGGACATGCGAAGTGCGTTGTGGTTGTTTTTATTTCATGCGAATTAACTTCCATGGTTACAAGCTCACAAGTACTGTACCTATAGAAACAGGATTGAATGGAAGTAGGTATTATTTTATCTGATCTTAACACGCCTGCATGAATGATGTGCAGTCACCCACGCATAGGTATACAATTCCTATACCTAGGGGCTAATAGATATAGGGATTTTTTTCGTCATCGGTTAAAAATATCAAAAGGTTTTCAAAGGAAGAGACTTTAAAGTTTTTTGGATGTGACTAAGTAGGTATATCGGACCTTTTCCTTTGAGATTCGCAGAAGTCACATACTTTACGTAAAGGAGGAAAATAGGTAACTTTTACTGATCATAACTTGCATCAAGGCAAATAACTTGTAGGTGCCTACTTGTTTACGTCAGCAATACATCAGAACTGCCATACGTTATTATAATAGACCTGACTTTCAAGTCCGACTGGAACAATTGACGCGATAGGTTGTCTAGGTGCTTGTTCACGTTGGAACGCGCGGGCGCGGTAGCGGGCGCGGTCGCGGAGACGTGGCGGATTCGTGTTCACATTGGCCGCCAGGCGTTTGCGCGGGGGTGACGTGTTGTCAGAGATTGTAAACATGGACGACGATCTTTTATTTTTAACCGAAATTAAATACCTAAAGTGGGAGATGATAAAAATTTTAATTGGTGTGCACGAAATTAATATCGAAAGAGATATTTCTGTTCATATGATGGCTGTGTTTGTTTTGCCAAATCCGAGTTCTAGCCTGAACAGCACTAATAAACTCTTCCGTATTAAAAGACATTTAACAGTTATATTTCTTAATACATATATTATGTAATACCTATAGTTTTATAAATAAAACCGATATCTGACTCATGTGTTTTTTTCGTCACCATGACAATCAGTGAAAATAAATATTTTAGGAAGAAGGTTTGTAGGAGTACGCCACAGAATACTGGTTGAACTTACCTGACGTCGCGAGTGATTCGCGCGCTCCGCCGCTAGTTCGACGTGAACACACTCAAACATCCCTCGCGTTTGATATTCCCGCGAGCGGCGCGCGCGCGCTAGTCGCTAGCTTGCCCGCTACATCGCCCGCTGGTGCGTTTCGTACGTGAACACTTTGACATTACGCCATATGTTTGATATTTCGTGACCGCGCCCGCTACCGCGCCCGCGAGTCAACGTGAACAAGCACTAGAACTTCAATTGTTTTACTTCCGTATGGCTTACACTTTATTTAAAGGGTATATTGTTGCAGTTAACCTCGAGACCCAAGGGCAGCTTTTTACTCCACTGACCAATTTGACGCAATCGAGTCACGCGCCAAACTGCCTTTAACATGTGTTCTTAAAATAGTTTTTTTATACTGTTTGTTTTTATTTTCCGATATCGTTTATCGTAATTCAGGTAAACGATATTTTTACACGCAGGGCTAAACCTGTTTGTCACGTTGCTTTGACGTAGAACAACAACTGGAACTGACCTACCAAGTTTCAAGTTCTCGTACACAACAATATTAATGTCATTGTAATTAGTGTGTGTAGTTGCTGATATTGTATAAAATTAATAGTTATGCATTATCCTCTAAGTAGATCTTTAACTTATGCTCTTTATTGAAGTAGAGCCCTCAAATATCGAAATACGAGTATATTAAACAAAGCCTGGTCGTTAAGTATAACTCAAGACCGGGTAGAATTATTTTTATGATTTTTGCTATGTCTTATTTCCGAATATTAGTATCATTATCAAAATATGGAAAAAATCTGGCAAGCATCAGGGCACTTTAACCTATTAAATGGTCGAATTAATGTACTTTCATTAAGTTATCCAGTAAGCACATAATCTTTTTCTGTGTTCGTTTCCAAGAGTTAGTATGTATATAGGATCCGTCCTATATACATACAGGTGCTACAATATTATGATTTAAGACCACAACTCACGATACAATATAGAACCTATAATTAGTAAGAATATTATTACTAAGTTATTAATCCGTCCACACCTTCAATCGTGACTTATTGCACTTAGGTATAAAGCAGAAATGTTATGTATAAATACAATATTTATTGTTAAGACAATAAATAAACTGCCGTTGACTATTGTCGACAAGGGCAACAGAATGGAATAAGATCATGTAACAAAAATAAATTAAATAAAAACTTGGCAATACGCACGAAACTTTAAGTAATTTAATATTTACCTTTTTAAGTAATTAATTTTACGCCACATAATAATAACCCAGCCTATAAACGTCCCACTGCTGGGCACAGGCCTCTTCCCATATAGAGAAGGCACGAGCATTGATCACTACGCTTGCTCTCTGCGGGTTGGCGATTTCAGATCCCAAATTTTGGAATCTAGGTTTCCTCACGATGTTTTCCTTCACCGTTAGTCACAAGTGTCTAACGCTGAAGGAATGGTGAATCTATGTCACATAGTTAAACTAATTTTATTTTAATATTTTAAATGCGAAAGTGATTTTATCTACCTGTATGTCGGTTACGCTTTCACTACAAAGCCGCTTTACAAATAATTTTATTATTTTCTTTGATTTTAAGATAATTTTAAAGCAAAATTTAAAGCTTCGTCTTCATTCGAGAATAATTAAGAAAATAGGTTATTGAAACCTCTTCATGCATGACATTGAATGTCACATTGATGCTTACCGGGGTTTGAACCCGCACCCTTGCGCATACTAATCCGGTCGTTTAAACCATTTATGTTGTAAACATGTAAAATTAATTACGTATGTTTATTCATTAAAATTTATTTAGTTGCAAAAGTGACAACCCAAAGAGTCATCAAACTCAGATTATAATGACATTAACTGTCATGTAAAAAAAACTGAACTCTTAGGTAGGTACTTGCCAGAGGTATGAAAATAAATATAATGGAGTATGTAAGTAAATAGTTGGGAAATGTCCTGCCCGGGCACAGATCTACCCGAGCAACGTTCTTCTCAAAGGCAGTGGGACGAGCCGCTTTGCAGTTTGATACGGAAAGAATTGATCAATACGTCAATCAACACTGCAGAGCGTGCACGTCTCCTGGCTGTGGGAGAATGGGAATCGGGCCTCTGGTTACAGGCACTTCCATCATCCACTCTTGGTACCATTTTGGATAATAATACTTTTCGGCTCGCCATGAGTTTACGTTTAGGTATACCCTGTGTCGCATGTCATCGTTGTCAATGCGGTGAGACAGTCGACAACCTCGGTCACCATGGCCTGTCCTGCAGCAAGAGCGCAGGGCGTATATCCCGCCACTCAAATTTGAATGACATAATTCGTCGTGCTCTTGTCACCGCCGGAGTACCAGCTGTTTTGGAACCCAATGGTTTGGTGCGCGGCGATGGCAAGAGACCTGACGGTATGTCATTGCTGCCTTGGAAATTGGGTCGGCCTTTGGTGTGGGACGCAACGTGCGTCGACACCCTTGCGCCGTCCCACGTTCTAAGTTCAGCAGCCTCTCCTGGCGCTGCTGCTGGAGCTGCGGAGACCCTTAAGCGGCGGAAGTATAATAACATTGTGGGTGATTATATTTTCGAGCCGTTTGGGGTTGAAACGCTCGGGTCATGGGGTCCGAGCGCACGAAATCTTTTCAAAGAACTTTCCAAACGTTTGGTAGAATCTACTCGTGATCAGAGGGCTGGTTTGTTCCTTGCACAGAGAATCGGCATAGCCATTCAACGTGGCAATGCAGCCAGCCTTCTGGGCACGTTCCCCGCCATTGACAAGGATGACGATGAGTTCTTTGACGCCATTTAGTTTTTATTTATGTAAGTTTTAATTTTAGTATAGTTAGAGTTTGTTCTTATATTAGATTTAAGTATGTAAGTTATATAAACAAAACACCAACATAGGTACATATGCAAGTTTATTTAAACCTAAAATCTTAAGCGAGGACTGCCTCGTTGGCGTAGTGGTGCTAAGCGCGCCTGCTACGCTAGAGGTCTTGGGTTCGATTCCCAAGTCAACCAAGGTGTTATTGGGTTTTTCTATGAAATTCTCAGTAGCAGCTCGGAGTTTGGATTTGTGCCTGGTTAGTGGCAATAGGCTTGTCCCCTATTACATGGGACCTAAACATAATATCGGCGAACTGTTGGTGTACATTGGTACACCTCTGCGTAACCCGTCGGGGATACAGGAGTGATGATGAAAAGCTTATATTTTGTTTCTGCTGAAAGTTTAATCTTATGTAAAAAGTTTAGCTCAAAAAGTATAGTAACTATTTTGAACAAACTGGTCAGTAATTTAACTAATTCGTATTCTTGTACATTGATTAGATACTTAGCTACGCGGGTTGAACGACAGTCAAAGGATAAAATCAATGTTGTTACAATTGTACCTAAATAATATTTAAAGAAAACGAAATGTATATTTGCTTTTATATCCACTGTGGACTTAGTACGTATACATGTGGTTTTACTTATAGCTTACTAGCAAACCCGACAAACTCCGTTTCGCCACCAGAGTAAAAAAAGATTCTCCCGCTTTTCTGTTGAAATTTTTCCTGAATTTTCGTTGCTATAAACCTCACGGAGCCCGAGACCTTTCCAATGAATGCAAAACCTTGGAAATCGGTTCCTGCGTTCTGGAGTTATAGCGTCAGGAAGGAAAACCCGACTTATTTTTATATAGTAGATAAGGAATCGGGACATTTGCTTTAATTTAATTAAAATTCCTTTGCAATATGATACTATCCATAATATTGCTACCACTACATCGTGACAATCGCGTCAGCTGGCGTGCGCGATTCCTATTGTTTTAACTCTGCCATTATTTACATAATGAATATAATCAACATTAATTACAAAATATTCTGTGATTTACTTAGATTTTCCTTTCCGTCGAGCAACTGGTTTGTAGCTTTAATGCGAAGGTAGAAATTGAAATCGTGATTTTTTTTTTTTATATCGACTGTTTTCTTTATTAATACACAATTAAATCTAATATAAGAACAAACTCTAACTATACTAAAATTAAAACTTACATAAATAAAAACTAAACAGCGTCAAAGAACTCATCGTCATCCTTGTCAATGGCGGGGAACGTGCCCAGAAGGCTGGCTGCATTGCCATTTTGGATAATAATACTTTTCGGCTCGCCATGAGTTTACGTTTAGGTATACCCTGTGTCGCATGTCATCGTTGTCAATGCGGTGAGACAGTCGACAACCTCGGTCACCATGGCCTGTCCTGCAGCAGGAGCGCAGGGCGTATATCTCGCCACTCAAATTTGAATGACATAATTCGTCGTGCTCTTGTCACCGCCGGTGTACCAGCTGTTTTGGAACCCAATGGTTTGGTGCGCGGCGATGGCAAGAGACCTGACGGTATGTCATTGCTGCCTTGGAAATTGGGTCGGCCTTTGGTGTGGGACGCAACGTGCGTCGACACCCTTGCGCCGTCCCACGTTCTAAGTTCAGCAGCCTCTCCTGGCGCTGCTGCTGGAGCTGCGGAGACCCTTAAGCGGCGGAAGTATAATAACATTGTGGGTGATTATATTTTCGAGCCGTTTGGGGTTGAAACGCTCGGGTCATGGGGTCCGAGCGCACGAAATCTTTTCAAAGAACTTTCCAAACGTTTGGTAGAATCTACTCGTGATCAGAGGGCTGGTTTGTTCCTTGCACAGAGAATCGGCATAATCGTGAATTAAATAAATTATGTTTACATAAAGGGAAACTTGATTGGTTTGAATTCATACTTATAACTTAGGCGCAGGCCAGACAGAAGAGACGTAAGACTCAGACGGAGCGCGGACAAAATGTATAGAAGCGTCACGACGCAAAACATACAGAAGAGACTGGGCGCGGGCGCAACGCTTCTACCTATACGTTTTGCATGAAAGGGAGGCAGTAGAGACAAAATTTGTCCGCACCCCGTCTGCATCTTACGTCTCTTCTGTCTGGCCTGCTCCTTAGATCTGCAAAATTGTGACCTCCTTGGTCCTTGTTAAAAGGGAATTGATATTCGGGGTCGTTAAAGCCGATAGCAGTCCGGTATGCCTTTCTATCTTCCACAAGGTAGAGGTGGTCCCTATGGATTTTCACCAGTGCCAAAAAAGGAACTAAAAAGATCTAGAAACATAGATACATCCACTCAGCAGCAAACTATGATACTTAAAAAAAACTTAGTTCTCGTGGTCCACCAGCCTCGTGCACCTAGGAAGGATTATGGGACATTATTTTACCCTATTACACCTGAAAATCCATAAACGAACATAAAACTTATGACCCTTCTGTAAACTTTAGCCAAAAATGACTCTTTTCACTTAACAACAGTAATCACTATCAGTTTCTTGAAAGTCTTTCCATAGAAATGTTCTCCAATCACGCGACACGTTGACGTCAACACCCCCGAACGTACATGAAATACATTGTAACTGAATACATTACAGCATGTATTTACCGCACGTGTGATTATAATATCTATTTTAGGTACTGATTACATTGCCAGTACATAAATCATCAAAACATTAAATCAAGAAAACTATGATAAAGCACGTGGGTAAGCGACGCTGGCTCCGGTCAGGTTGTGGATGGGTGGGATTGTTTATAAACGTTTATATTATTGTTACTATCACTAGCATAGTTAACTATCCGAGACTCTTTCGGTTGTCTGTGATAACTCAAAGGTAACAGTGACAACTACGAGAAATATAAACAAATAGTTAAAAAAAACTCAGTCAATAGGTCAAGGATTTCAAAGCGCCTATTTACATATAAAATTTACCTAATACTGAACAATATACATACACAAATCGAACTATTTCAATGTATAGAAAAAACAGCAACTTGAAAATTTGTAGCCAGTTGAATTAAGAGGTCAAAAATACCGTTAAACCTTTCCAATGATTTTAATTTTAAGATTATTGAATCTTATTATAATATAACTAAATGCTTGATTCTTCCGTATATGTGTTTGTCACTTTAATGATAAACCCTTACAAACGGGTTGCCCGATTTTGTTAAAATGTTGTATCAGTTGGTTCCTGGACAAAACAATATTGACCATAGGAATTGGTCCTTTTTATCTGTCCTTATTAAATAATATTGTTGTCATATGTTTCAGGTGTACGTGATAGCAGACGGTCGCTGCATATACCAGGGCGACACGGCGGCTATGGTACCCTTCTTACGAACCGTCGGTCTGCCCTGTCCTATGCACCATAATCCAGCTGATTTTAGTAAGTATATTATTACATCATTAAATATCTATGAGTCTCGCTCAAACAACATGATGAGATTAGCGATGAAGCCAAAACTCAAAATAATTTATTGTCCATATCCGAAAAACTGTGTAAGTATTAGAAAAACTATAGGTGACAGAAAGATATAGGCAGAGATATATAAAATTGTAGTATTAGGAAAAGCTGTTTACCATTTTGTACCTGACTAAATTCTGGCTCTTATTCTCTCCTAATATCATATAACGCATTTGAATCAAATTAAATCTGAACAGAGGTAAATACTGAGTCATCGGAATAAATATTAGCACAATATGTTTGTACATTTGATTGGCATCCGACAAGCAAACATTTATATCGTAGGCGGTAATCCTTTAACTGTGTTTGTACAGTCTAGAAGTAAGCAAATATAACTTTATTTATACTTAAAAGTTTGGAAAAAACGAGCGTCTGCGGTGAAGCAGTTTTTATTAGCTCGATTTTTTTTTGATTTGATAGGCAATGTTAACACCACCAATATTGCGTTTAAAATAACCAGATGCTGGTTTAGAACCGAACAATTATATTTAATAAATGTGGTTACGAGATAATCTTCAAGTCATGTTAGTGCAAAACAGATTAATTGCCTATGCAACAAAACAACGAATTATACTTAAGTTAAAACCAATTTTCTGTTTACGTTGTTTAATAGGTATTTAATTATACTGACTCCCTAGGTTAAGTAATGGAAAAAAGGCCTACACCAGTTATTTGTACTTCGATTCCAAGATATTTAAATACTGACACAATTCTTCCGTTATTTTTTTACACTGGAATGTAACATTACCTATTATTCTGTGTGCTTAGGTACTATACAACAATAGGGTCTTTCTCAAATTATATTACTTACATGATAATTAAAGTTTGCAACTGAACAGGCGTGCCTTCAACTTTTAGCAGATTTTTTTAATTGTGTTGACTACTCAAGCATTAAAATAATTACCTACTGGGTTCTATGAAAAAGCAAATATATCTTATCGGGTAACATACAATCCCTTCAAATGATCTTCTTAAGTTGACAACTGGAGATAGCCAATATAATACATAAAACCTTAATGGTAGACAACATCACCTGCAAGTAAAAGAGCTCGAATAAAACAAAACAAAGTCTAAACATTTGTAATTCAAATTGATGACGTAAATGATTACAGGAATTAATTAATAGCTTCCATTGTTATTGCAATAATGAAAGTAATTCTGTACAGTATTGGCAGACAGTGGAATGATGTTTGAAGGGCGCAACTCGTTTTTCTTAACATGACAGCCAGACGAGATTTTCGTGTTTTTGCAGTTGATAATCGGTTTTTCAACGTAAAAAAATGGTTGTCACCAACTTGAACAAAGGCCGTAACAATAACTGCCATACATACGCAGTAACTGCATAACTCGTTTCAAGATGTCAATTTTCTCTATAAATGTCACAAGCGAACAGAAAAGAAAGCTAGAATCTCATAGGTACCAATATCCAAATTGCTCCCGATCCCTAATTAACAAACATATTTATTTTTACAGTTATAGAACTAACAGAAAACCCAGAAGTAATTAATCTACTAACAAAAGAAATGATGAACGGAAAGATATACAAATCCACGAAAATAGACCAGCCACTGGCTCAACCAACGACCAATCAGATGCAACTGAAGATCAGCTACGAGACCAACGATTCCCAAGAGACTGAGATTATCCTATCAAATGAGAAGTGCACTTACAAGGTCCCGAACTATGAAGGTTCAAGTGCCTCCATAAGTTCGCTGTCCAGCCAGCTTTCTAATGGAAACTCTTCAATGGCGTGGATGAAGATGCAGAAATCTGACACGACGGAATACGCCACAACGTATTGCGAACAGTTCTCTATATTATTGAAAAGAATGATGACGCAAATCTTCAGGAATCGACAAGGTTAGTACTATATCTAAAGCTGAATAAGTACCTAGTAAAATATAAGCACCAGTAAATAGGTGGGCTTACGATCTTAGCATTCTTAGCGTTTACGGAAAGCTCGTAAATAAGGATTTAAGAGCTAAATTTCTGGTTTCACCATAAATTCAGATGATATATTACTAACTGCTTTAAATCACGTGAGCTTCAAAGCTTTAGGATTACTGGTGACGGGTCCAGATTCCTCGGTACAGAAAAAATCGTCTTTGTGCTGAGTCAAATTAGAGTTCTATAGAATTAATTTATTTTCGATGTCAGGCTTACATTCACATCATTTGGTCTACTCTGGAACCTACCCTTTTTCTGGTTTCTACCAGAACAAGGGTGGGTTCTTAAGTCTTAACCCGGCTTAAAGACTTAAAGACTTAAAGCCGGAACTTTAAGTCTTACTGCCTTAGAAAGGAGGAGAAACATACCCACCTTAAAAAAGTTGCAATTCACATAACTTTCGAATATAATAGTGCCATCATCATCATCTTTTTAGAACACCGGTATATAAACGTTATTTTCCATTTCCCAGGTCTCAGCATCCAGTTCGTGCACCACGTCATGTGCGGAGTGTTGGTCGGCACTTGTTTCTTCAACATGGCGAACGATGGCACGCAGATGTTCAACCACCTCAAACTATGTGTTGGACTCGTTATATTCTTCTCGTATACGCAAATCATGGTTCCCGTGCTAGTGTGTAAGTATTGAGTTGTGATAATTTGTGATAAATACCTGCAGACCTGCCTATGTATTTCTGGCTTAAGATATCACCAAGGTCACCAAATAATTCTATATAATGTGCATGATTCGTTTAAAGTAAGAGTTGAATGATGTGAAAACCGATACTTAGCCAACTAAGGAAAGCAGTACCTGTAGAGTACTAGTGTTAATATACTTTAAAAGCTGCTTAGTAACGCCATCTATGTTTTAATTATAGAAAACTTTCCGTCTGTAATTATTTTAGCAATAAGTTGCATTCGTGCGACGTAATTACACTACTTAAGCATGAATATATTCTAAGTTTTCAATTAAAAGCATTATAAACATTTATTTGCCTCTATTTACAACATTTCGCAAGACGCTCAATTTCACAAACACGAATATTTAAGTCGGCCTAGATATTATTAATATTCACTAAACCTAGACGTTATCATTGCATCATAAATGATCCTATCAAATACTCTTTTATTTGTGAATATCAAGGTTTCCGTCACTTTGCGAAAGTTATGAAATCTTTGATCTTGATCAGTAACGAAATTGTAACAATCTTTTTCGAAAGAATACAATAATTTAAATTAGGTAGTAGGTATGCCAAAAACGTCTGATCCCAGCTAATGCAAAAACCACCGAAAATAAGGCGTTGGCAAATTTGTTCCTTTCAGAAGGAAGTTCCACTAAAAGTCTGAACTAACTTATAACATTCCCGATTTCAGATCCCCAAGAAGTTAAACTAGTGAAGAAAGAGCACTTCAACTGCTGGTACAGCCTGACTCCATACTACGCAGCCCTCACCGTCTCCAAGCTGCCGGTACAAGTGACGTTCAACATATTATTCTCAACGATCGTCTACTTTATGGCCGGCATCCCCTTCTCAGTTCAGCGCTTTGTGGCGTTCTGTCTGATTGGGAATGTTGTGTCTCTGGCGGCTGAGGGCATGGGAATGGCGATTGGATCTGTGTTCAATGTTAGGGTAAGTATCCGAATTAATATTTTTTGTGTAACGGTAGAAAATATTATGGAGGTCCAGAATGTAGGAAAATAGAATTTAAATTAAATAATGGCCAATAAGACGCCAGAAGAGTATCAAGAATACTTAATCAAGATAGACAGATATCCGCCTGCCAGTCTGGTTTTGATGACTGATTTATCGCAAAATGTGAAACGAATTTGGGCATTTTACTTTAGTCCATATTCTGTGTCATTTTTTCACATTCACTATGTAAGAGGTCTGAAAGTTAGTATACCCATAACGATGATTAGGAATCCCTTAAGTAACCATTAACCTTTTTGAGTTTGTTGGACGGTGGAATATCACTTATTGTACTAAAATTTCCTCTGAATGTTTCAGAATGGCTGTGCCATCGGACCATCAGCGATCGCTCCGTTCCTCGGCCTGGCTATCTACGGGTTCGACTTCGCGCACGAGATCCCTCTCCTCATGAACATTCTCATGAAGACCTCCTTCATCAGATGCGGCATCGTCGCCATGGTCCTCACCATCTTCGGCTTTGACAGACAACCCCTCGCCTGCGATGACATGTACTGTCACTTCGCAAAACCAGAAGTCCTTATCAAATACCTTGACATCGAAAATAGTTCTGTTTGGTACGAAATCGCTATAATCTTAGGAATTATGTTCTTATTCAGATCCATGTGCTACATTGGCCTAAGATGGAGGTTCGCTACGTGAACTTTCATTTACAAACAAACATTTAGATTTATTGTCTCTGTTTGTTGATTAATTGTGATATGAGCATTACACACAGTTGTTAGTACAAAATTATTTTGTTTTCATGTCATTTAGGTTAAAATATAAGTTATTTAAAATCAGATTTAGTGGTGAGTAACTGTATCACACACATTCAAGGTGATTTTAGATCAAACAGCATCTATATTCAGTTATTATTCAAATGTAGGAATGTTAGAACGGGTCTTTATCTCGAATCAATTATTTTTAATTAACACTTTATTTTTTATCACACGAAGCATGTTCCTCTGCTACCAGTTAAAAGAATAGCACTTAAGGTATTTTGGAACATATGATTAAAGTTTAATAACGCGAGCTGGCCACTAATAATAAACATTCCAAATCTCTAGTAATTATACATTTAAAATCATCATTAAAAAGATAAACTCACTCTTAATTACACGTTGGATTATCAAGTTTCAACTAATATGCTTGATACAAAGTTAGGGTCATGAAGTCCTTGTGTAATAAAAAAAAAATGATTCAAGTTTTGACAGTGTTGTCATAAATTCAAAGAAAATAATGACGTAAGGTTTAAAATTAGAATATTCTAGAAAAAGATGAGGCATTAACTGCCTATTAGAAAATCAATGTGTATACAGATTACCTACTTTAAGAACAGGCCGGATAAACATAGAGAAATAAAAAACAACCAACCGCCTATGAAGATTTCATCTCGTCCACGGTAGTTTTAAACAAATAAAACTGCATCTTAATTGGTATAATCGTTTAGGAGGTACAATGTTACCGACGTCAAACAACACTTTTCTTTTTGTATCGGGGCTTGAAAGTTTTAAAATATATCTATGAAAGAATTCGATATTATATGTCTATAACTATTTGTTTCTATGTCCTAAGCATCTATCTCAAAAATTTAATGCATTATAATTATGTATCCAGCCAAAGATACTATGTACAGATTATATTGTGACTGATATTTCTATAGATTTAACTAATTATAAAAGGCAGTGTACTCATCTCTCTTGCCCTATAGTTTTATTTAAGTAGATCTATTTAATTCCTTACAATACAGGTTTATTTTAGTTTAAGATTACTTTAGATTTATATTCATAGGTTGTAAGCTATGCTTGACTCAAAAAATACTGCTTTCTCTAATTGAGATTTGCAAACGCTTGAGTTTTTGTTTTCACTTTCACCTTTTAAAAATATAAAAATAGTGTTTTTATTTGATACAGATTTTTTTATATGATAGGATGTGAAATTGCCTACATTTTTTTAAGTGTAGATAAACTTATTTACAATTTATAAGAAGGTAAACGAATTCTTGCTTTTTAGACATAGCCTATGAATATACTGTAAATATTAGTAGATAATATAATATTAAGGGACCATTTACTAGTGTGATATTTATACCTGTGCAGCCCAGTACTTTAATTATAATATTTTAAGCATGATTTGGTGTTGGCATATGAAATTAATTTATTATAAACCCTAACATGAACAAAAGTTATAAATAAATTGTAAATTGGATTGGCTTTAAGAGGGTTTAATCAGCCGTTTTAAATATGAAATTAATTTTTGTTATATATTTAATTGTAACATTTGGAAAGCAAAATTAAATCCAATTATTACCGCTTATTGTTAATTTAAATAAATGTAGAAGAGGTAAAAGGTAATTTACTTAATGTAATATTAAAAATCACAAAGCATTGCTATGTAAAACTGCGATATTATAAACATTGATATTATGTAATGAATGTATCAAGAGTTAGTACTTAGCTCTTACATATTGAAGAAAAAAGCTGTTTGGCTTATTCCACTGAAATCGGACATCGTCCGCTTACGACCTATCTGTCTTAACCCCATTGTAAGCAACCAATACTGTTATACATACTTAATTAATTCAATATAGATATTCTTGAAATCTAAGAATGTAACGAGATAAAATAAACTTATAGTCGATTACTTTAAAAACGTGTTTCAGTAAAATCTGAGCTGCGATAATCAGTTTCATAGAAAAAGGATTTAGATCACAGATTTGACTACGAATGCACGTATAAGTAAATCTTCGAATTAAAGTTTAATTTTGTTACATTCTTAGTTTTTAGTCTCGAGTTTTAGTCTGTTCTTATAACCCATTCAATGCGAACTAGGATCGTTGTTTTATCACATCTGGAAAATATACCTATATGAAATGAAGGAATGACGCTGTTTTAGAATAAATAAATTATAATATAATTTGTTAGCGCAAAGAATGGGTTAAAACTTAAATGGTATAGATAGTGATATTTATTTATGGTGCAGCAACTTATATAAAGCGATTTATGTTTATCAAATCAAATTGCGCAGATAAGGTCACACTTTTTATACTTTTATACAAAGCCGAAATAAAATGTGAATTTAAAATATTAAATGGTTTTATTTCTTTCTGTTGTGTATATTAGGCAGTGTTTCTTACAGTACATACTTACATTTGAACCCTTCATCATCACTGTATAACTTATTTAAAACACGTGTATCCAAGAATACGCTTATTTCTTTTAATGTTATTGGTTTAATACAATATTTTACCTCACAAAGAGGTAAGTGATGTAATTGAGACAAAATAATACCTCATACCATCAATGAAGAAACAAAAAGAAATGCTGGTTTATTTAGCTGTTAAAGAAAGTTCTTACTATAAATGTAACTTAGATACATATGGTCACGTTACTTGTGAACATAAGTATCTGAAACATATTATTACACATTAAACTTACTAAACACTTTTGCTAAGCGCCTATTCACTGAATAAAACATTCTGAGTATCGACTTATCTAAGAAGGATCATACTTGCTGCCTTAGAAATAACTGTAAGGCGAAGGCCACACAGAAGAGACGTAAGACGCAGACGGGGCGCAGACATTTTTCATTTTCATACAAAATGTATAGAAGCGTCGCGCCCGCGCCCTGTCTCTTCTGTATGTTTTGCGTCGCGACGCTTCTATACTTTTTGTATGAGAGGGACGCGGTAGAGACATATGTCCGCGCCCCGTCTACGTCTTACGTCTCTTCTGTCTGGCCTGCGCCTAAGACAGTCTTTGAGTATAAGAAAATACTTTCATACTGTTCTAATAGAAATATAACTACTTTAAAAGAATATATCTATCTCTTTCCTGCACCCTTGTCGCGTCGCTTCTTCACGTGTTTCTTTGTTTTAGTTTTCCTTCTCTCAGCTTTTTCTTCTTTAATAGCCTTTTTCCTAGCTTTCTTGCTGTTAGGCGACTCGTCTCTCGGTCGAGCACTGTTCTTGAATTTCACTTCTGGAAATAGAGAAAGTTTTAATTAATATAAGTGCTTGATTTTATTAAATTTTTATTTATTTATATAGAAAAATATTTTAACAACTGTAATACTTAACAATGTTTCTTCATTGTATATTTTTAATGACTGTCTTGGAAATACAATAGCCACCCACAGAAAAGATTTCCTATTAAATAATTAGCAAGAACATTAAGAACCGGCCAAGAAATCAGAAACATTGGTACAACATAAAAATACATATCAAAAAAAGCTCACATTAGAAAAGTCAACCATAAATAAATAAAAATGCAAGAAAATTACTATATTTATAAAATGATACTAACTTTCTTCATCATCATCATCATCATCACCCTCTGATCCGCTTTCAGAGCCACTCTCCGAGATATCATCTTCCTGAAGAATCTCAGGTTTATCTGCTGCCGTCAGATCCTCATTGAACCCAGCTATCTTCTTGTAAGCTAAGTCATCTGTTTCACCCTTCTTAGCTTTTGTGATGTCTCGTTCGTAGTTTATCACCTGCAGGAAAATATTAAGATTAATAAGCTGAAGGTTCAATATTTTTGAACAAATGTTACATACCATGTGTGGGATATTAGTGTTTAAATGCCTAGTATAATCATATATATATATATATATATATATAGCCTGCTATAGACTATTTATACTGTCACATCTAATATAGTTTAATTCTATAACATAGAAACAATAAAAGAAAAGTTTGCAAATTATTGAACAGGATAGCTAGTTTTTTTAGTACCTATATGACACGAAAACAACTTTGTGCTAGTTTAAATATAGTCTATTATAGTCCGACCTATAGTTTTAAGTCATGAAAATATGAAGTTAGAATGCAAAATGAACCTTAAATGTAGGCATTACAGTTGTTTTTCTAAAACTCATGTTTGTTTACATGTTTGGCATATAAATAGCAGTTACTTACCTCAGTAAGTCTCTTTGGAATGTAGATACTCTTAAAAGCCTCTTCTTCAATTTGTTCCTGAGCGGTCATCTCCTCAAAGTTCCTTGACGCAGCCTTCTCAGACAACTTCTCAAGACATTCCTCCAAATTGTTCTCATTTATCGTAGAATCAGTAATAAAATCAAACAACTCTTTCACTGTCAACGTAGCTACACCTCTTTTCCTAAAGAAGTCCGAAATGTTTGTACAATCTTTACGTAAAAACTCAAATGCATGTGGATGATCATGTTCAACAGACTGTGATACATCAATAATCACTATATTTCCTTGATGGTATAGCATGTTAAATTCAGACAGGTCAGCGTGCACTAGCTTGCAGATATTAAACATTTTCCACATCATCATGATACAATCACGGTACAATGACCGAGCTGTAGATTGAGATATTTCTACATCTTTGAGTTTTGGAGATGGCCATCCATCTTCACCCATGAAAGACATAACTAGGACATGACTACGTAGAATTACAGGCTCAGGAACACTAAGTTGAGCATTGTGCATTCTCACAAGATTCCTCATCTCTTTCTCAGCCCATGTCCGCACCATTTTACGAGGATTAGATCTGCAGTAACCATTTCTGAATCTGTATTCTCCGGACACATATTTGTCTCTGTCTTTAAAGACTAATATGGATGTTTTGAAGATTTTGACCGCATAATCTTTGCCATCTTTTGATGTAGCGTGGTAGACATTGGCTTCTTTTCCAGTGGAGATACACCCGTTGATTTCATTGATAATGCCTCTGTTTAACAGTTTGAAGAGTATCATTTTAGTGCGAGGATCCATCACCTGTTCTGCGGTAGCTCTGTCATGTTTGTCTTTGATCCTAATTCTGTCATTATCAGCTTTTCTGTCGTTAATATCCATGAACTTCTCAGCCTTTCTTGACATAGGTTCATACTTATCAACATTAATCTTGTGAACATATTTCTTGAAGAGTTTTTCACTCGGCTGGTATGTGCTGACTTTGTTAGACGGCGCTTGCGTGTTGATGTTAGCTTTCTTTTTGTTCTGGCCGGGGTCATCGGAATCGTGGAAGTAGTCGTCAGAATCAAATTCATCGTTTTCACTACTTGCACTAAGAGTTTTTATTTGAGGCACATCTGAAAACTAAACGTACGCTGTAATTAGTTATTATATAATAGATAGGGCCTACGACCACTAGGTATAAAAAAGTATTATTTGTAAGGAAGACACGAAGAAATAAACTTACTCGAACAGTCTTAACCTTAACAGTTATATCTTCTTCGTAATCACTAAACTGTCCGTCCGACATCTTGAGACTTATTAAAAGTGTATTCTTATATCTATTAAAACAATATACATGTAGTATTTGCAATAATAATATAATGAATTACACGAAAACTTTCACAACCTCTATCCATGCATGTGGATTTTTGTTATTATCGAATGACACTTGATAAATGACAGTGACGTTTTTGCAAGTGACATTTGAAGAGTTCTGTTTTACGCATGGTATGTTGGTGAGCGCAAAAATATATTTGGAATAAAAGTATTTCTATTTATTATTAGATCATATTAATCTTCTTGCTTTATGCCATATCAATATGTCCTGATACTTAATATACGTATTACCGATTATTATTTAAATATTACCTGTGTCCCAAGTAATTTTTAAGTAATAGTTGAGGATCCACCTTGTGAAATCCACATATTTTGCTACAAAGGTAACTCTTAATACTCTTAGTATTGCTTTGATCTTTCAGATTTACTAAGTAAAGTAACCCATGCAGGTTTATAATAATTTGAATACTTAACAATATTGTTGAAGTACCTTCTTATCGGCATTCAAAATAATTAGGACATATAGAATGTGTTTTGAAATATAAAAGGTGCAGTTAAAAATACAAACAATTTAAAAAGGGGTAACTTGATTGAGTAACAAGCTAATTCAATGTCAATTGGAAAATTTGCGACAGTTTATTTCATAAATATTTAGACTAGGTACGATACTAATTCATCTGCCCCCTCTACTTATATTTAACTACCGACTAACCGGGTGCCTCAGACGGAAACCATTATTTCGGTTTAATAGGTATAGTGCCTAAGTAGCTACCTAAATAAAAAGCCTAATAAGATTCGTAACTTTCATCTCTTTCTTTACTACATTTTGAATTTATTACTAATAATTTATTTATTGTAAGTGACAAGTAAATGTTTACCCATCTTCTGTGACAAATAAAGTCAGTGCTCGATTGTTCCGCTCCGAACGTATTTAATTTTCAGCCGAACTATTGTACACAAACATAGGAAAAAAAATGACGTTTGACTTCATAAATATTTGAAGTAAGGAAGTACTAATGTTGATCTGCAGAAACAGATTTAAGTTAGAGTAAAGGTAAAACGATAGTACTAGTATTCCGTCAGTAATTCACAAGGAAACCACTTTATTGATTTATTGACAAAGGTGTTTGATTGAATAAAAAGTCTATTAATTTAATATTTTTTCTTCTAGATAATATAAAGGCAATATGAATGGGTAAAAATAGGTCTCTGTAAAAAAATACAAATTAAAAAACTCGTTTTTTTACTTTACATTTCTTGGGTTTTTTAAGTACTTAATGTTTATAATGATAAGGTAAATCTTGAGTAAGTACATGTTTAACCCTTACGTAGATTTTTAAAGGTGTTCATTTTACAGACAGAAAAATGAGACCTCATAATCTACAGACCTCTTTTTTTATTCTACGCATAGCATTACCTACACAGCTACGTCATAAAGGTACAAACTGCATTCGCATCAATTTAGAACACATTAGTCATATAAAATTACTGCATTTTAAGTGTAGGGAAGTACCTGCCAGCAATCAGTCAAAGCTTCCTCTTACTGAATCAAATGGAAAAACCACAGCTGTACTCAGAAGAGGAGTGGAATAGTTTAATGAATGGACAAACAAACGTTTGAAATATTTTCTGGTTCCAATAACTCGACCTATACATTCTTCATTTCACCTACATATAATCAGAATTGTAATTCAAGAACAAGCATATAATTTTTTTAACCGACTTTCAAAAAGAAGGAAGTTCTCTGTTCGACTTTATGTATCTTTTTTATTTGCTGTTCTGTTTCTTACGATAAAGATTTCTTATTCAGCATATGGGCGACGGAACATGGAAGTAACATTATTAGTCTTCCAAGTTTTTTTCAATCTAAAATTATTCATAAACATAATCTTTAGTTCCTCAAGATTAATAAAATAATTTGCCGTACCTTTGCTATAAAAACTTAATTTGCAAGCTACATTGCATCAAGGTTGCAATATCAAAATCAAGGTGGATATTATATTGGTTATGTACTTATGTAATTGAATTCTACTAGAGGTAGATAAATAATTATTTATTTGCGCTATGATAGACGGTGAGGCTCCATAATAATATGTCTATAAACTTGCATGCAAATTAATTCAAATGATACAGGCAGTGTGAAGCACAAGAATGTTGCTAAGATGATTTTGTCCATAGATGCTTATTTCCTTTGTGATTTACGTTTTTGATCCATGATTGTTTTTGTGACAAATAAGGGAGAAGTTTAGACCCTGCAATGGATTAATAAAAATATAATTATTTTGCAGGGGAAGAATTATCGTTTTAACCCTTCGGTAGTCTGATTATAATTGCTTTATGTTCATCAGCCGTCATCATATTTTTTTGGTATGATCTAAGCCTTTAATTCCACCTACTTAGGTACCTTTCATGGTTGACTGACCCAGAGCAAGTTTTTGTGTAATGTGCACATCACACAAAAATTTGTGATTATCAATTTGTCCTGTGTCGGGATGTAAAGGATCTATATAATGTTTTTCGAAATATAAAGTATGTTTATCAGTAGTCTGGTTGCCGTAATACAGGTTTTGTCTAGTTTAGGATCAGGCTATAATTTTCTCGATTACATAATGGCCCCAGAAAACATCTAAATAAATCGTCATGCCTCATCAAAACCAACCTAATCGATATAAATGACTTAAAACAATACGAATTTATTAAACCTTCTTATTGCTATTTGTTTGCAGTTGATTAGCCATGTAATAAAGGTCACTGTCGGCCTCCATAACACTAATTAGCGTGGTAACACAAAAAGTAACTGTCAAGGTAATTGTTAAAGGAAACATATGAATTAAGGAATCAAAATCATTCGGAAACATAATCTGGTTCCGTTCCTTTATTTAGTAGGTCAAAGTTTGATTACGCACGTGCATTGTAGTGCAATTAAAAACAGAAGGTATTAAGTACTATTTAAGGAAACTTGATTAAGTATTTACGTAGTACCTTAATTGGTTTAAATCAGGTTTATTTTAAGTTTTTGAAATTGATTTTTGACTTCTATTGCAATGACCTCCTTACAAAAAAAGCTTTGGTTGATTTTGATTACCTTACTGTACAGGTACGTCAAAATAACTTAGGTACAACTAGTCTACTAAAACACTACTGAAACATGAAAATCGAGGAACTTTTCGGGTTGAACAGTCTATTACTTAGTCGAGTCACAATGATTTCTAATGTGGTCTAAAATGGTGATAAAATATTTAAAAATAAGGTATATAAGAGCAAAACCTTACAAAATATTAACATTGATGAGAGACGAGACGATATTTGAATTTTGATTTAGTAGTACGGAAAAACTGAATGTTAAATCGAAATTGCAACTTTATGTCGAATCAATTATTATTGTTGTATCTAGTTTGTTACTCATAAAACTTATTGAAAACTTACTAAAAATTCGAACTTAACATATGGGTAAGTTTTGTATGAGTATAAGACCTATAAAAAATGGAATCTCGAAGTGCGTTGATTCTTAAAATTTTGAGTCTGTCTATTAGATATAGAAAGAACTACATAGTCCATAATTCAATTGTTTTGTTTGTATCAAGCCGTAGTCTAGCCAGTACCTAATTGATTATCTTTGATTTACGGTCTACCGTTCACTTTAACTGTTAGTTAAATACACAATTGGATTTTTAACGAAAAGCCTTCAAGTCTGGGGTAACTTAATTAAAGTCAGATAAATATAGATTCGATCATCTTGCTCACATTATTTATTAAGGAAAGCAACGTTCCATTTAATTTTATGAGTTAAGCGTTCGGTACTCCTGCAACAATACATAACTTCCTATGTATTGATTAGAGATAACTTATATATTTGAAAGCCAATGATTGCTAGTTTTCCAAAAAATAATTGATTCAAAAGATAACTTTTTCCATATTCAAAATGCTCCAAATATCTCCTTTTTACGCATCGGTAATGTTTATAATATTAGTGTTTTCATTTGTTTATTATTTTACTGGGGTAACCTTACGAAGTGAATTGACGTCGCTCAGTAGTATTTAAGAAGGCTACGCATTGACTGACGAGCCAAACCTTCGGTTCATAGGCTCGCGGCCGGCCGCAGCCGCCTCTCACAACAGTCAATTACCAATGCACAATTGTTACTTTATTTTCTTTAAATAACACGTGAAGTGAAAGAAGATAGAGCAAAAATGCCTGCTGATTCAGATCTTATTGTACCCAGTGGGGATGATCGCGTGGAGAAGGATCATTTCAAAAGTCTCGCAGAGAGATCGAAACATGAGGATTTTATAAGGCGAGCAGTTGATCTGTTGGTTGAAAGAGTGGTTTTTGGAAGATCTTTGAGGACGTCGAAAGTTGTGGAATGGGCATCTCCTGAGGATATTAAGAATGCGATAGATCTGAAGCCGAGAGACTCGCCAGCTACTCATGATGAGCTATTGGCTGTCATGGCTGATGTAAGTATTGATTTCCTTCTATTTTTGGAACTATCATAGTGTACCTTTATGATGATATAAATCATCGTAATAATTATTTTCGATAACAGTTATTAGTGTAGATAAAATGAAAGTGTTTTCGTAACTGAACTTTATCTTGTTAATAATGATAGACAGCAAGTTCCCGCTTCTTTATTAGTTTTTTAGATTACTTTGCTAATAATAAGGACTCACTTTGAAAATATCTATTTGTTTTATGAAATATTATTTGCAGTATGACAGCATTTGTTACTTGATTTATTCTTTGCAGGTTGCTCGCTATTCCGTCAACACTTCCCATCCGTACTTCGTCAACCAATTGTTCTCGACGGTTGACCCTTACGGTTTGGTTGGTCAATGGTTGACAGATGCCCTGAATCCCAGTGTGTACACGTTCGAAGTGGCTCCAGTCTTCACTCTTATGGAGGAGGAGGTTCTCCGAGAAATGAGGACCATAGTCGGCTGGCCGGCAGGTGAAGGTGATGGCATATTCTGCCCTGGAGGTTCTATAGCTAATGGGTATGCTATAAGCTGTGCTCGTCACTACTTCTATCCTGAAGTTAAGGTGGGTCATACTAACTGTTTTTTTATTTATGCTTAATCGTAAAGAAAACTTAATTCTAATGTAACAATAGTTTTATTAACATTGAAGATCAAATGTCAATGAACTTCTAAACCGGCAATACGATTAAAAATGATTGCTTTGATCGTGCCATTAGCGTGTAAACTAAATTAATCACTTGTTCAGTGCAACATTAATTTGTTTCTGATTAACTGCATCTAGTGTTTATAGTTTGTAAGATATATTTTATCTCGTTCTGTACTCGTTCATTATATAGATTGGTAGTTTTGCAGGAAGCATTCCGTTCGGTGGTTACCTTAACCCCGATACTCCGATCATTATGATCGCGTGCGGTGGTTTAAACCTTGGTGGATTGTTATATTTAACAAAATAGTGACTGTGGTTTAGTCGGTCTATGACTAAGTTAATTTTTTCAAGTGAATCTCAATAGTGACCGCAATGTAACCTAAAAGTAATTATGCTAGTCCGGTGGTATGGTTTGCAAAATAGGATAGGTATAAAGAGTAAAGAGATTGGCCCGCGTATTACCCCTAAGGTATTGGGCATCAAGATCAAATTGATACACGATGACGTTGCGATGCAATATGTATATGCATTATAATAGGTGTTGTAACACATATAGCCCTCTATCATTAAATGAAAGTGTAAATAGTAGATACAAGCAGTTATGTTTTCGTGAAAATAATTTAGTTGCATATAAATGACATAACTTATGTATCCAATTTAATTTTAATTGTAGTGACTAAGTATTATAATCAAATGTTTCAATGTCAAATGTACCAGTGATATAAAAATAAATTTTATTTTTTTCAGAAGTTTTTAAACCATTCTCTGTTTGCTCTTTCAAATCAAAATACAAGGGCAAGATAAAAATGTTAATAAACACGATTAATGTTTGCTTGAAACAATAAGCGAGTGTAGTGAAACGAGCAAAACTTTTTTGTTAGGATTTTATTACGCTCTTGATAATGACCTTGACCTAGAAATTATAATTAAAATAATTGCCAACACGTATACAAAATACTTAAATGTATGTACTGTCACGAGCAAACATTTATACATACAGATGGCGAAATTGACAAACAAATTTTGCGTGATTTTTTTATAGTCGATAAAAACATGGCAATAGTAAAGAAACTGTTTTAAATAATTTCTTGATAACATGTTTTACAATAAAAATCTAGAATTGAAGTGAAAATCAATTAAAAATATTTTTCCATGACTGTACTACTATGTACTGTAATGTAGAGTGTATCATTGAGTTTTAATGTCAAATACTAATTTATTTTAGTGTGGTTAGACCACATAATTGATCTCATAAGCGGAAACGACTGTCATAAGAAGTGATATTGCATTTTCCTCGTAAAACATTTTCAGAGACACAAATTGTAATTGCCTGCGGTAAAAAGTGCATAGTAGTTTTAGTATTAGGTACTTTGGGATTATTGCGGTGGTGATTTACCTAGACCCATTTATGTGGGCTGGTTTAGCCAGAATCATGTTTTCTTTTTCATTTGCTTGTTTGTAGATAGGGAATCCCTACATGCAACATTCGTGGGTGATGAGTTGAAAATAAAGTAATTAAACGCTGGTAGATATTTTATGTATTTAAATAATTCTTTATTATTTTTTAAACCCGGTTCGTTTTTACAACTTTAATAACAATACAGTTATGTTCAGGTTAATGAAACGTATGGAGGTCGCAAACTTCAATGAAATTTAGTTTAATTTATTACGTGATATATTTAATTAGGAATTTTTAATTTTTATAAATTGAATAATCAATGTTTCTCATGAGGTTATTTCAATTGGTTTGATATTTATAATTTCTTTTTGAACCTACAATCTAGTTCGCGTCCTTTTGACACATCGAATTGTAACAAAAATTCACGATTATCGTTAAGTCAGTTTTTATTCAATATTTCTCGTCTGCTTTTCTAAAAGGGGTTTTGCAAGCTTACTGTTTTAAGAGTAAAATTTATGAAATCAATATTTGATAATAATATTTGGAAGAAGCGGGTCGATTTTCTAGATCGGACACTCTACCGTATTACTTATAAGTATGTAGATTAATGAAATACTTTATTAAAAGAGTTAACTAAGTAATTGATTTACTTTAGCTACAACATTTATTAGTCAGTTAATTAACAATAAAACATCGTGTTAGTCCTTGCCTTTTTATCATGTTAAATTAGTGATTTCCGCTTTGCAAATGTGCATGTAATGTACGGTAAGACTTGTAAGGACTTTATACAATTATTTACTAAAGGTATCCGCGTACTTAGAGGTCAGAAACAAAGTGTGTATAAGCAAACGTCATTATTAATTGCTATGCAAAATTACGTTTATCGAAAGTCGGTAGTCTCGAAAGACATCGGTCTCAAAATTAATCAAATTTTTAATTTATTCAAAACTTACATCCATTGTATGGCTATGATTATATATTTTATTTTATATCGTTCGTTAGTAATTCAGAAGTATCGCAAAAATCACCTTTTGAAAATAGATACAAAAAACTATGTTTTGTGGTCCATTTGATGACTTTATAATGTGCCTGTCTTAGCTTATTCAAAGTTTCGGACCACCCTCGCGCAAAATTATTCAGTTTACTTTGAAATGTTTTTATAATAACACTAGACTAGACAAACTATACCATAATACAGAATTTTCTCAGAAATTCTATGATTTATTCTAGACCGAAACTAATTTGAATTTTACGAGAACAACCACAAAGAAGTTACTCAGAATCTTTTATGTTTGACTTTCATCTTTTGAAACTATAATAGTTTAGAATCCAAATACCAATTAAAATTCAGAGCAATTCAAAATCTTTTATGTCTAAGTACTCATTATACGGTTTTAATGACTGGAAATTTTAATGAGATGTCCTTTTTGCAGAGTAAAGGTGTCTATGCGGTGCCGCGGCTCGTTCTATTCACGTCAGAACTCGCTCATTACTCGACGAAAAAGTTGGCTACGTTCATGGGTATTGGTGGAGACAACTGTATTATGGTCAAGACGGATCAGAATGGGAAGATTGTGGTGGAGGATTTGGAAGCGAAGATAGCTGAAGCCATTGATGGAGGAGCGACTCCTTTCCTTGTGACGGCTACTGCTGGTACTACAGTGTTTGGTGCTTTTGACCCCTTGGTGCAAATATCTGCGGTGTGCAAGAAGTATAATCTGTGGCTGCATGTCGATGCTGCTTGGGGAGGAGGCGCTCTGATGTCGAAGAAACATAGACATCTTTTGAACGGGATTGAATTGTAAGTAAATCATATCATAAGTGAGGTTTCATAAATTATGACAAATGCCTATGATAATTAAAAAAGTGATCGACAGAAATGACGTAGGTAACAGTTATTCTTAATAGATTTAATTCAAAGAATAAATTATCTTTACATGATCAGATTCTAGTTACACATAAAAACTCAATGTCTGAGAAATTCGATATTTCTTAAACTAGACAGCAAATAAATAACCTCTCGGTGATTGAAAATTATTTTCCGTGACAAGCGGAAATAGTATAATTTCCGTTTTGACAGGACCTTATAAACATTTTATGATAAAGTACTAAAACGTTATTTAAATGATTATTTATCAACCTAGCTCTTATAACAAAATACGTTATTCCAATTTTTCTGTTAAAATAAAAACCTATTGTTATAAGAAAACAAAACAAACCCACACGTTAACATCTTAAACATTTCCAGGGCGGATTCGGTGACATGGAACCCTCACAAGCTCTTAGCGGCGCCGCAACAATGCTCCACATTCCTAATTAGACACAAGAATGTCCTCGAAGAGGGTCACTCGAGCAACGCCAAGTACCTCTTCCAGAAAGACAAGTTCTACGACACGTCCTACGATACAGGAGACAAACACATCCAGTGCGGACGAAGGGCAGATGTCTTCAAATTCTGGTTCATGTGGAAAGCTAAAGGATCTGAGGGCTTTGAAAAACATATCGACGTTCTCTTCGATAATGCGAACTTCTTCACCGAACATATCCGACAGCGTGAAGGTTTTAAGCTGGTCCTAGACAAGCCAGAATGCACCAACATCATGTTCTGGTACATTCCAACCTGTCTCCGTGGATGCGAGAACGAACCAGATTATAAGGAAAGGCTACACAAGGTCGCACCGAAAATAAAAGAAAAAATGATAAAGGAAGGAAGTATGATGGTAACTTACCAGCCTCAAGGTGACCTCGTCAACTTCTTCCGCATCGTGTTCCAAAATTCCGCCTTAGACCACAAAGACATGGTCTATTTCGCAAACGAGTTCGAAAGACTTGGCAAGGATATAGTAGTTTAAATATTCTTGATAATATTTATGTTATACTACTTTTAAAATGTACAAATGTCAGTTGACCTGTGATTATGTGTATCGAATTTTGTTATTGATATTCGAGTAACTACGTAGATCTAGGAAATTTAGAGACTACCATGTCATGTATGTAATTTTATTGTAAATAAATTATGTTCGTAGCGTTATTTTGTGTTTTCCTTACTTAGGCGTTTACCCAATAACCAATACACTATATTATAGATCTGTACCGTAATAGCTTGTTTCCTGGAACGGTTATTCACGGTATTATGGCACTTCTCCACATATTGACAGATCGGTCCCACGGTGGGTCGCAAATTAGCCACAAGTAAGTATATTATTACTCGATTAACACAGATCATTTGTCAACATTTGCGATAGGTGACCAAATGATTCGTATAACTGAATCCCTGAGGTCTCGTTAGGAGCAAAGCAAATAAAATTAATTATGTGATAATTGAACGGTATGATTTTCATTGAAAGTGGTCAATGTAATTTGAATTGCCTGTTGCCCTACCTATTAATCAACGAAAGGCCTTCTTTTTAATGTAACGCTTAGAATTAACAAAATAAGTACAAAGTCAAGGTCGATATTTAGTATAATAACAGTTATTTTGCTTTAATAGAAAGAAAACTCTTGAGTCTAACTATAATAAATGAAGAGTAGTCCATAAAAATAATTTATTATCGTTATAAATATGAAAATAATGTCAATAGAAGCTCATAAATAATTAAAAGATACTTATAAAGTAATGGTTATTGTTTTCAGATCTTAATTTATTTCATCTTCCTCTGGTAATTCTTCCAAAGGCAACTCTTCCCAATTGAGCTGAAAATAAAAAATAATTAATCACTCAATTGTATAACTAAGGAATATATTATATAACCTAAAGATTATTTAAGACATGAACAAGTCTAAAAATAAATATTTAAGAATTCAATAAAGTTTTTTTATAGTTGCACATACATATTTGTATAATATAATTTTACTCATTGGTAATAAAAAAATAACTTTTAATACCTTAAGTTCTGAATAGTAACTAGTGACTGGTATAGTAAGAATAAACTATAATGTAGATGTTGATACGATAATGGAAAATACAAAAAAAAATCTCTACGCCTTTACCCCATAACCAAAAATAAAACCATTGAAACGTCCTTTTGTCCCTTTGTGGCGAGAATCCTTGGTCGATAAGTATATCAACCAAGTGTATAACAAGTACTCCGGATACAAGCCCGGTATCCCATTGTTAAATAAAAGTTAATTAACACCTAATGTTCCCGAATTTCATTAACTTTTAATTGAATTTTAAAATTAGGAATTGCGTAGGTGCTATGACTTAAAACAAAATTAAATTACAGATTATTTTGACATAAGCTAATTTTAATTTAGGAGTTTAAAAATAAAGAAATTGATTACATTTTTGACATTGAGTGTTGTTTTTCAGATCCGATTTTTGGGAGTCCGGGATTTCCGTCAAAAAATCTAAGTATAGAAAATCCTAATGATTGAGATTACGCAATCAGAGATAATTCTGATAAATACAGACTGTGTTGTAATCTCTGAGCGTTTTTATCGTTTTTAAATCCATTGACGTAATTTTAAAGTCTAGGGCAAGGTAAGTAGATTATGAAACACAATCTCTAAAGCTGGGTACAGACTGGTGTTACGGGGCGTAATGTAACAATGCGAGTATGCGTGCAGTCAGTATACAAAGTAAACAAGCACAATTTTTGTTAAAAACAACTTAATGCTTAAATATGAGGTATAGTTTTGCAAGACCTTTTAATGTTGAAGGATTTTGTTGAACATTACTAGTCAGTCTAAAATGAACTTGATTCTGATACACATAAAGGTGTTTGTGTAGGTGAAAATAAAAAAACGAAAATAAGCACAAACCCGTAACACAGAAGTACCCAGTTTTCTGTATAACTTGCTTAAATTATACGAAAATAATTATACATTAATAGCTTACCAATACTTCATCATTCGGCACCCGGGACAGCAAATCCAGTATCTCATTATTCGCTACTCTGTTCGGCCGCAATATTTTTCTAGTAAACTTATGAATACCTGCAACAATTGTTATTTCAATGAGATAATAAACTTGTTATCGTTCAATGTCGACTGTACAAAATAGATTTATTATAATTGGAATATCAATGGAAGGTATACAAAGGAGTTGTTATTGTATTCAGGTTTTGTTGTGAATCACAATGAAACTCGACTGCCTCATTAGATAATGGTGGCCATCTTGTCTGCTGAGTTCGATACCTTGGCTGATGGATACTATTATTAGAACTTTCGGTGGAAAGTCGTCTTATTGTTAAGGGTTGATCTGTAGTAGATAGGTTCTATGCTACATACTATTCATTTTATGTGGAAATTATGTCAACACCATTGGATATAATTAAGTCTCTTTGTGTACTAAGTATCAATAGTACGCTAAGCATATCCAGTATAACATTTTTTCTAAAAGATATGTTATTTCGGGCGTGAAAAATGTTATAAATATTTAAATTAATTATTTCATTAACAAGAATCTATAAGGTATAAGATCTGTCTAGATTCGTATTAGGCTAGAGTAACAAATCAATTTCAAGACTCTTATTTAAAAATGTAAGTAAAAGTGGTTAACTTACCCCAAATCATAAAAATGTATTTAGTTGGTATCAAAAACATGACGATAGCGACCATAAGCACTAAGAATATCGCGAGAAGACTCAGGAAAGGCACCGTGAAGTTGAATAAACTGGAAAAGAGAACAGCATAATTAATTTAATTAATTAAATACCTATTATGGTAAGGGTATTATACAATTATTATGTCATTTTAAGGGTAACTAAGAAAGAAAATGCGAATAGAAAAGTAACTGATTTATACCTTTCAAGTTTTTGAATTGGTAAAGAAATAGGGATTATGAAAAAAAGTACTACGGAAAAGCATGTTTTTGAAACCACGGGGTTGTTGGTTATTAATAACAAATAATGTGCTTATGTAAAAAACCCGTTAATTTTTTATTGAATATTTTATTTTATTATATTAATTTTTATATTATGAATTTAAATAATATAAATATAATAAATATTTTATTAAAACGAAGGTTTTATTTTTCAAATTTTTACTGCACGTCTTGAGAAACCAAATTTCGCTACAATAGAGAAACCATATTTTTTTAATTGGAGAATAATAAAAAATACAAAGAGAAAAGACCAACCAAATAATGTTTTCCAAATAGCCTTCTTTTATTATCGGTAATATTAAAACGAATTTAATTTACTGGCGTCGCTTTTTCAGCCACTTAACTTACAAGACCTTATTAGAGATAATTAGGTTTCTATAAAAAAGTAATACTAAACCAGACTTAAAGGTCATCTTTAGAAGTCTAGACATTGTTCACGTTACTAGATTAAGATTACACCTAATTAGATATCGCGTTAGTTACGAACAAATTTTGTAAAGACGTAGGTATTAAGAGTATATGGGGGATAATGAGATTAATTGCAGTAATTATGTAAATAAATATATGAAATTTTATTTTTTTGGCTTATTGTATATTGACATAATGGATGGTGTATTTTGTTTCAGCAAGGATTACTATAAGTAGAATTTGATATTGAAATTCAACTAACAACCATGCATCTGTATGCCTCACTAATTACCAAGTAGTAGTAGATTACAAGGCTTTCTCGGTATTTGAACGAGTGGAAAGAGGTAATAGACATCTAATAACAACATAATTATATATATAAGATTAACGCGAATGTAAAAGATTGAAATAAAAATATTTTCAACAGATTCTATCGTGGTGGTGGTTTTCTTTTGTTTTCAAATCCCGAAGTTTCGACACCTTTGCAGGTGTCATGGTCACGGGCAGACCGGAAACGTACAAACCGTTATAGAATTAGTTAAAAGTATATTTCAATACATAATGATACATTTTACTTACTTTTTTATACTTTCCCCGAGGTTCGCGAATTTCCCTAAGAAGTTCTGAACGCTTTGTACCATTTCTTGTAAGCTGTTTATTTTCTGTCTCAGCGTCTGGTTCTTCTCTTCCTGTAATTAAAATTGTTACATTAGTACGTCTGTAGTTTAATGATAAAATTAATTAATTTTGCTTTCGTTTTTTTTGCTTGATGAGTAACATCTTAGAACTTAATTACTTTAGTAGAGCTGTCGTCTTAATTTGAGTATAAGGGTCTCCCCACACTTATCGACGCGAAATTGGCTAACGCCGGTCAAGAAAGCCTTTATGGCTACCTAATAAGGTTGTTACTAATACCATTTGCATCGGCTCGGCTCGACCGGCGTTTGCCGATTATCTGATCGCATTCGTACGGAGTTGAATCTAGCGGAACGTTACCGAATGCTGTAGATGGCCAACATCCAGTCGAGTAGTGTGGTAATACGCACTCGGTTTAAGCCGATTCCGCGTCGATAAGTGTGGTTAGACCCTAAAACGATTTTTTATTTTTCAATAAATACAATCGAAATGATAGAAAACTATTGTTTTGAATTATGTCATTATTTATGAAGTAATTGCTTATATTTACCTTTTCCTTTTTCCCCTCATCTTGCGATACTGATCTCCGAAGCAGATAGTCTTTCCCTGCAATAAATAATAAGGGTCGTAAACAAAAATCATATTTGTTATCATATCAGGATATCGGTAAAGGGTTAAACCGTAGGTATATTATATTATAGGCAAGTAAGATCACGTATTACATACAAAGAGCAACCGTTTATTAACGTTATTGCATCAAAGTCACATAACTTTGATTTATATGTTTTCATTTTTTTTTGCGATTCTTTTTTAGAATTCAAGTGATTTTTTCTATTTATGATAACGTTTAGCCAGTTAGCAACATTACGAATACACAAAAAGAAATTATTTAGCGAAAAAGTTTTTCACGTAATATTTCCACGCTTTATTTAAAAACTGGGGTTCTCATCTAAAAACAACTTTTATAATAACACTACAAAGTCAAGATACCAAAGGAACCGCTTTTTGCCAGAAAATGTAGTTTCCGACAAAACTAATTATAAGATACGAAAATGTATTTTAAGTATTTTTATATAGGTTTTTTTGGTATGTTGGTTTAGACTAAAAGCTGCTGAAGGTTCATGTATGTAAATTGTGGAACATGGTAGGGACTGATTGTTACGGAGACCTTTCTTTGTCTTTTGGCAGCAAACAATAATTTAACAAAAACCTGGAGGATCCAGAAAAACCCCCATATTTCCAAGAGTTGTTTTTTTTTCAATATCAGACGGTCAAACATAAAACTATACCTTTTTAAGCCTAAGTGTACTTACATCTGAGAAGGAAGTATTTAGGCGGGCGATACCAGAAGAAAGGGATAAGCACAAGTAGGGGTAGCATCCATATCTTGAAGAACCAACAGAACGGCAGCCATATTGATAATGCTATTACATTCATTTTCCTTGACTCCCATTCAAAGCAGGTCCTGAAAAGTAAAGAATGATATAATAACTTAATTATAGATTATGACGATGTTGGGTATCTGAACATGTTCGTGATCGAAGGTGTAAAAACTATAGAGATTTGGGTGAAAATAAAAAGTATTTGCCGCTTTTAAAATTATTGCTAGTTCAAATATTTTCGTGGTTCAATAGCGAAAGTATTTGAACTAGGGTATATTTGATACAGGGTGGTTAAAACTGTAGATCACATATTTAAAATACATAGGACAAAGGTAAAATACTAGGAAATGTTAAAGGCTTAATTTTAAAGTCCTAATTAGATGAAACGAGCTGATCAAAAACCAATAAAGTGGCGCACTTAGTGTTGGGAACATTCAACTTGAAAGAGGAAACTTTGGCGGGAATTTTCCGACACTTGTTAATTACAAAGTTTTTAGTACGAGTAATACGAGTATGTGCGCATGTCGACGGCTAAGTTTTGTTTGTTATTTACGGCTCCGCTTATCGAAAATAATAATTGATTTCTAAAACAAAAGTAATCTACGTTCCTCTTCGTTTTTAGAACTTTCCTAATGCGTAATAATAAGGAAAATTTGATCGGGATGTTAGTAGCGACAAGCATCGAATGAAATAAGGTTTTACAAAATTAAAGTAAACCACTAGGTTGGCTTATCTGGCTTGTGGTCTATTAGTTTTACCAATCTCGAGTCAGTATCTTGTCTCTTATGGGGGAAATTGACAGATAGAACTCATGCCAGAATAGCAAAACCGGCGCTTTTTTTTATGGCGGTAGTTCTCATCATTGGAGTCATGTTCAGTAGTAATAATTCAACTATGCTGTATTGTATTGTGTAGAAACTTACTTCACTACTTGAAAGCTGTCTAGAATCCAAGCTAGAACAATTTTAGCTCTCGCCAGGTTTCTGCTGAACGTATGCCGATCTAGTTTTTCTTCTGGTTCCAAATATTTTACTTGTTGAGGGTTTATTGCTCTGACTGATGCTTTTATCTACAAAAAGAAATATAATTATTAGTAAGTTGCAGTGGAAAAAAGATCAAATAAAAATAATATTGAATTACATAATTATGTAAACTGAAAGAAATGAGTCAGAGACTAAAAAAATTGCTATCAAGTTGATAAGAACGCGGAAATATAAGCTTAATATACCTATCTAATTACCATATGAATGTTGATTTCTCATATATTTTTACAAACTGCTTCGTTATTAATTATTATTATTGATAATTACAAAAAAAATCCGACTTCAAAATAAGTCTTATGTGGTTTTCCTATGGATCCCACTGTCATAACTAGACCAAATTATTTGTATTTTTTATGTATTTTTTTTATTGGCACCACACTGGAAGCACCAGCTATCGAAAAAAATATATCAAAATCGGTTCACCCAATCGAAAGTCATGAGGTAACAAACCCAAAAAATGCAGGCTAATTGAATACCTCCTCTTTTTTGGAAGTCGGTTAAAAAGGAGAAATGTATAAGCTATATTAAATATTGCAGGATATACCAATTGGTAGAACGAAAAAAGGATGCCTACACAAGAAAGTTATGATGATTCATTACAATAATTACGTGACATGTAATTAAGAATGATACTTTCAAATTAGTTTCTTGGCAACGCATTTTCTCATTATCTTGTCGTATCATGTCATTTTCCTGTTTCCCTTATTTTCCGTGAGAGGGTTTTTATAGAACAACAAATATACGAGGAAACCGTTTGCTTGGATTAGTTATGTTTTATGAACAAATATAAATAAAGAAATGATAAAAGAAGTAAGAATGCCTAGTTTTTTTGTCCGTGTACTGAAAAGTTGTACTATGAAAAAATATTAAAAAAAAATGCAGTCGAATTGAGCACAGGCGCTTTCTTTTTTTTTGAAGTCGATTAAAAATAGGCTGTTAAAAATACTTACAAGGTTCCAAGTGAGTCTCATTTCTAACAACACTCTTGGATTGTTCCCTTTTGCCCTTTCTCTTAACTCGCTGTCTTTCAGCGCATACCACTTTTTCTTACCATTCTCAATGGAAAGCAGTGGCAGTGGGCAGCATCCTACGATTTCAGACTTCTTTTCATCGTATATCGTGATGTCTAAGGTTGAGGTGATGTCTGTCACTTCACTGGAAGAATGCAAAACATTTTAAATAGGTGTTCCTTCAAATGCATTTTCTTATCATTGTTGATCTTTGATTATGATTATAATAAGTTGCCAAATTCGTTTCAAAATATTGGATATTCCAAAAAAAATTAAGATTTTGATTGTTACGTAAATTCTCCGATAGTCTTTTTTATATTACCTCTTTGGTGGACCCATATTTTATTGAGGCTGAACCTTTGAAAATTGAAAATTACACATAATAATATTAATAAGTACTTACAAGTTAAATATCTTAGTCCAATTAGGATCGTTGGTTTTGCTCTCAGTATGAGTTTGAAGTCTTTCGTTATCCAGTTCCAGTACACAGTAGCATTCATGAGCTGACAGACCTTTGGCACCATAAACTATTACAGTGAGCAGTCCAACATCTGCGGGCTTGTGTTTTGAATGCTGGAAAATGACATGATATTCGTTTATAATTATTTATTTGACAGTGACCGAATAGTTGAAATTCTGAAGTTGGTTGAGGCATAATCAAAGGGTATCGTTTTCGCAGCAGTGGGTTATACAGCAATGATAATGAATCAAAGAAATGTCTCTAATTACAGGAAGACAAGAAGAGACAGTTGCAAAAAGCCGCAACAAATTTATTGTTATGAAAATGAATGGGAAGCCATTGTAATAACAATTTAGCGGATGTAATTGGCAATTCCCGGAGGGGACGCCTGATTGTGACCTTAACACTGACCTTGGTTTTGTCCTACAAAAGGTCAGTTGTGTAGTATGGCTATAGGCAAACATGAATGGTTGCAATGATGTTAAGCGAATGCAGGAGCCTAGCATTCATGATATCAGGATGTCTCTGCTTTTCTATGAAATATATGTGAAATGTTATCTTAATATTATTATGATTATTGAATAAAAAGCGTTAATTCTTATGAGTATAGCAACGTGACTTAGGGTAGATTTATATAGCGCCAGATATTATATACGGGGCATTGTATTGAACATTTGACAGTTCTTCAATACAAATATTTCAGAAGTGAATTTATCTCTCGAATAAAAATTATTTATTGATTGAAAGTCGGTGCTTAATGGTATAATTTCTTAAACAATATTTACTTACGGATTTTTGCTTGATGGCCTCTATTTGTCTTTCAGTTTCTTGATAATCGTCCAGACTCATAAAAGAGAACCCGCTTATTGTTAACAGCATAAATATTTGTATGCGACCTGCTTCACAATCCAGGTTTATTCTCATTTTGTGAGTCTTCTCTTTATCTAGCTCAGATAAATCAATTTGGCTCCTGAAATTAGATGTTTATTGAGAAAATTATCGAATTCTATCTGACAATGGAATAAATTACGTAGACTGGAAGACTATTTGGATTCTATTCAGTTTACAGAATTGGACTTAAATGTTTTATAGATGTATTTTTAGGTTCCTTTGTTAGTTATTTTCTGATTATCTGCTCTATTGAAAAATACTCAAAAACAATAACAGGAAAAAAGAAAATTGAATATTTATTGAATTTCCTTACTTGCCAATGACAAAGTTTTTGTCAAATAATGTTATTTCCATTATAAAATCTTCGTATAAATTAAAATTGAACAATTCCTGCCATTTCACTTCTGTTGCGTTGCTCTTTATAACTTTTGACTTGTGTTTCTCCGAGCCCAACCTGTGTTAAACAAATTAGTGTTTTATTATCATATAAATACAGATAATTTTTGTTTTTGTTGTTGGTAATACATGTACTAAGTTATTAGCCGATATCGGTATTAAAATGTTATTAATCTAGTCTACACGGTCAAGATTAGACAATACATTTATTTAAAGTATTAAATAACTTTCTACGTGTCTGTGCAAATTGTGATATGATATGATTTATGATACATATAAAAGTATTGTTTACTGATTTTGAGTGACTCATTAAGTATCGAATACACTTCTGTTCATTCAAGATCTTTATTAGGTATAATTTTAATGCACCTGGCATTGCTGAAGACAAACAACCTTTGCCAAGATATCGACAGTATTATTTCCAACAGTTTAATCAATAAAAATTAAAATTGTTTACATACCTAAAACGACAATTTAATAAACGAGTCTTGTCCTCCGAAATGTCATTTTCCAAACCACTAGCTTCAATTAACGCGATGGTCACAGTAGCGATTTTTGTCCTTTTGTAAGTTTTCAAAACGTCTTGATTAGGGGTGTTACTGAAAATAAACTGTAAACAAAAGAATGAACAACGATTCAAACTTCTTACATAAAAGAAAACGAACCCCTTTTTAAAGGAATTCCAATAAATCTGAGAGCAGAACGTTTTACAAGCATTGCAAATTTCGTAAACATTAAAAAAGCTCTTAGCAATCGCACGGTGACAACATCAAGTTGAAATCTAAATAAAAAAAGACCTTTTCGACTTTTTCTCTTGATGATATTTTCTTCGCATTTCTTTCTTTCTCAGTCTGCCGTCGTTTTTCTTTAACGGCTGATATTCGCGAGCCAATTTTATTACGTATCGAAATTATTGGAGCAGGCTCCGGAGTGGGTGTTTGGCATTCGTCGCTTTCTTTGGCCACTTCATTTAATCTGAAAATATATTAAGGACATTCCTTATTATATTAGAAGTGCCCTTTGTTACATAAATAAATAAAAATAACTTACGATTCGAGACTTAATCTACAGAAATCGTCACCAAAAAATTTGTTAGTATCACTGTCATTGTCGTATTCGTTTAAGAAATTCGGAGTAAAATCAGATTCTGATATGCTTGCTGTCCTCACAGTAACATATTCTGACGCGACATCTTTTCCACGAATTTCTTCTATGATAATACTGTGTTTGACATTACGTTTTTCGAGAGATATTTCGTTTGTCATTTCGTCCATCTTACTGATATCATTGTTGCTCGTTGCGTATCTATTGTCCTTGTATACGTAATCTTCTTTGAGCGTTGACAGCGAATCAACTGATTTCGATTTTTCAAGTTTCCTTTGCATTTCGTCATATTTGCTTTGTATTCGTTCGTGTAGTCTCGCGAAATGTCTTTTTTTGAGACTGTCGGTTTTAGGAGCTTGTTCCATTCGTTTCACTTCAGAATGTATAATTATTTTCACAATTAATTAACACGATACACATGAAATAGTGCTTGCCTTGAGTGACACGTTAACATTGGCAAATCATAATACAGCGCGTGGAGTATAGATAACGTTATCAACCAAGTTATTGATTATATTTTTGACTAATCTATTATCTTTAGTTTGCTTTCCTACTTACGGGGATTTTTGTATACCTAAAAGTAACTACAATAGACAAATTAAAGAAAATAAAAACAAAGCGGAATACTTTTGAAATGAACTATTTATAGTCACAATCACAGAATCACACAAGGACTAAAATGAATGAACGAGAAATAAAAATAAATAATGTAGATAAGATGGTAGACGATTATTGTAAAATGAAAATATTAATTTTAATTACTAGGAATTTAAGCCTCCCTATATACCTACTACCTATGTATTCAGAATATTTCCCTTCATACATTGCGGATTTATAAAACTGTTATATTATGTGGCAATTAGAACGTTGATGAGTCTGTACAAAAATTCTCTTCTCATAACGAAATGAATAAATAAACATTTTACCATTTGAACAAGAACACAAATCGGCAAATGTTTGTTAATCTCGCCGACTTTATATTGAAGCTAACAAACGTTTGCTTGCGTTACTGTACCACTATGTTTGTCCAGTAACGCAAACAGAGATTATTACAACTTTCCGACTAAAATAGTTTTATTAAACACAATATATAGAAGTTCTACTAGAATAGAACTAGAACAAAGATACTGTTATATATATAATAAAAAGTAAAGTTGTCTGCGAGCATACATAGGAAGTCATCAGAAAATACAGTTCTGTGTTGAGGCCGATTTACACCAAACGAGCTCATGCTATCCTCTACTCTATTAAATTCGATAAGAATTTCAAAGTATTTTATGGGTTGGGGAAAGAATGAGTTTTCGCTTGTTTGATGTAATAATATAATCGACCTTTAATTATCGTCGAATTAAAACTCAACCAAGAAACAATATATTGCCTAAAAATGTATCCTGCAGGTCAGAAAGTCAGTTACTCTATTGAAAATACTAAACCTGGGGCTTTAGGGACTGGGATAACTTCCAACCCTAACATAGTTTGGAATAGTTATAGACAGAGAGATAAACTAAATTATTTTATTTCGTTTTATTATGATAAACTAACAGTTTTAATAATCACTAGATTAGATATTTAGTGATAAAAATATAATAGGCCTAGTGCCTTCCGTCTTATGAAATAGAAACAGAGTTGCGTAATTGTGAAAACATAATGTAGTGCCTGAACATTTGTAATAATTTGCGTGTAAGATCGAATAAAGATAACTTTGTCTAACGTTACATACGTTTTGGTAATCAATTAATTGGAAATCATATAAATGATAAAAACAAAGATTTTCCAGCGATACACTGCTTATCAAATAAATGCAAAATAACGTAAATAGTGGTCTAAGATTACTGTCAGTCTTATCTATGACACGTCATGCCAATTTAATGGATGACAGTTGTTATCATTTTTAGATCTGACCTGCCCAAAATGTAACCAAATCAATTGCTCTTCGATTATAGCCTATTTCACATTACCTTGTGTAGCTGAACATCGACTAAGATGCTGAGTATTTTTGGTATTAAAGGACTTAATTATTTTCAAACAAATTATAGATGTAAAAGCATGCAATCTGCTTGTAATATTGTTAATTAGAGAAAACTGTTGTGTAGCTCAAAGATTTTAACAAAATATAGGCCACGTTCATTAATATGAATTGAATACTAACACGTAGATCTACTTACATGTAGATCTAATATCTAATAGTATTTAAATTAGAAAATCTTTTATAAGGTTTGTCGAGTAGTTATACAATTATCAACGCACACGGACTGCTTGACCTGTCAAGCACTCTCACCCTTTTCGTGCGGCTTCTGTTAGTTGTTTTTTAAAACAGTCAATAAAAAACCAGTGGTGATCAGGATAAATTCAGGATTTCAAATAGGTGAACTGCGTCGTTGGCCTAGGGATATAGAATAATAAATAGTTACTACTAAGCGCAACTGCTACGCTAGAGGTCTTGGGTTCGATTCCCAAGTCGGTCAAGGCATTATTGGGTTTTTCTATGAAATTCTCTGTAGCAGGTCGGAGTTTGGATTTGTGCCCGGTTAATGGCAATAGGCTCGCGCCCTATTACATGGGACCTAAATGTACCCGCGAACTGTGGGTGTACATTGGTACACCTCTGCCTAAACCATCAGGGATACCGGCGTTATGGTATGTTATGTTTCAACTTTTGTTAATTAGGTTCTGACTGCCATCGTCCGGAACCTTATCTAGTGGGTGTGATGGGCTGTGGTATCCTGTTATGATAAGAATGTACACACTTGAATAGTGCAAACAAGGACAGTTGTGTCTACTATTCATAGAACGATTATCTCAAGTGATTTCCCTTCGACAGTTAAAACAGTCCCGATAGTAATTATGTCATAATAATAAATAAACTTTACATTCATCAGAATCAATCATTTCTATACATATTCTATTTAAACGCAATAGACTATTCGATTTATCGAATGGATTTTTAGATATTTTTTTACCAATGGATAGAGAGATTCAAGATGCAGGTTTGTATGTATAATTCATTACTCATGTGAAGATGAGGCAGATTGCTAGTTAAGTATACAAAAGTATGCTTTAATGTCTAAATTTGAGAATTACTTGTATCCTTTATGCATGGGTAAATATTGCGAATTTAAAATTAAACTAAAAATGAGTTTTAAGATCATTCAAAATATGTTTAGTATTTTCATTTTAATGAAAGCATGTAACCTCATGTTCTTCAAAACAGGGACTTTTCATTACTTATCTTGTGTGACGCGTTTCGAAACAAACCACAGAGACTTAATTCTCTAATGTTTGAGCTACATAAGTTCTAAAACTACAGAAAACAAGCGACCCGAATAAACTTGAAAAGTCCAAGTAAAGGGTAAAGGAAGCAGTTTTGAAAGGTTTGTGAGTTCAACTCAAATGTATGGTCAGAAAGTTTAAGGTTTAAAGGGACAGACGTTTGAGGACAATTGTTGGTTAATTCTCGACCTCTTAGTATGACTTTGCATTTCAATATGGTTTGATAAAACTGTGTAAGGAAGTGCACGTGTACTGATAATTATGCACAAGTAGTATATTGCACTTAAAATTAATAGATACAAATGTTGAATGAATCAAATGTTAAGAATGATGTCAGCTATTTGCAGCAATATTTGTACTTGTGTTTAACGACTTAATTATTTTAAGTTTATGTAATGAATCAGTTAAAAGGCCTCTGAAACTAGCGGTCAGTCGTTTTTTTTATTCAATACCCCAATTCTTAATGATTTTGCACCTTTAAATATATATACGCTTCAAAAGTCCAATCAATTGCACGAAAAATGAGCAGTAGATTTCATTGACAAATAAAACAATTATCAAGATTGGCGACAATAATAACAGTTATTTAACTTGATTACTTTGAGTTTATGGCTCGGAGTAACGAATCTGAGATAATCAAGAAATCACTGATTATTGCCTAGTGATTAGTCAATGGGGTCTAGGCGACAGAATGGCTAGCGTTGACCTGTAATTATAAAATGGCTGACATTATTCGACGTAATAACTTTAAGTAAACTTGTTATTAAAGAATATTACAGATTAAGTACTTTTTTGGTGTGTACAAAATGAAGACCAATAAAGGTCTAAAAAAAAATTCTAGTTAACTCATCCATAAGTATTATTAAGTAGAGCTATTTATATTACATCTAAGATCTGAAAAACTAAACTTGGGAGATTTGACTTTAAAAAATCCTCACAGCACATGTTATTTACTCGCTCAAACAAACAACTACTATAAACAAGAAAAAACTTTACTCTAGAACTATAAATAGAGTAGAGCGTTGTAAAATTATGATAATGTCCGGTACGAAGCAGGCACCACGGTTTGTCACGTCACGACTGAGTTATGACTCGAGGTGCATCTTCTACATGAATTATGACGTCATCATTGCGTTCCGAATATTTAAATTCGTTGTAGGTGTAAAATGGAACTGAGTTTGGTTAATTTTGCAATCGTGTTCTGTTTTGTGTTTGCAAAATGGTGAATGACTTTGAAAATAGAATGCATTGATTATTTGTATCATTATTTAAATGAATGACTAGTTAAGAATACTTACTATCTGCTTTAAAGATAAAAAAATGTAAGAATGGATTAATTTGCGAATAGTTTGTCATTGGATCCAGCACTAATTACTTAGGTATGCAGCGGTTGTTAAAGTCCTCATTAATCCAAATGATCTTTTAATGATTGTTTTAAAACACAATGTCTTTGCAGTCGTGCAATGTCAAGTAAAAAGCAAGTAAATGAGAATAGAGAAAAAAAAAATATGTTTTATTTAAATAAAAATATTGACCGTTCACTATTTTTAAACACACAAGGTTAAAGGGAAACCGGATATTTAACATAAAAAAGATAATTTACTCTTATCAAAGTACTGTAAATCAGATTACTTGCATTTGTTGACACAAAACCTACAAAAGATAACACGACAAAACAATACAAAACTTAAAATCCAAGCACAAATACTCAACACCAACTTTATGAACAGTTAATGATTTAAATTTGTATATATTTATTATATCTTTTGATGTGGTTCGGATCGGAAGCGAGACTTGGAGTTCTGAGTAAAGTTCTATCGAACTTCGCCATTCACATTCACAGATCCCGGAAAACTTTTACAAACTTGTGCCGCGAATTAAAAAAAAACATGGCGACGTCTTTTTCCAGGCGTTAATAAAGTTGGGTCTGAATGGTTATGGTGCGTTGATCTGGTTATTAGAGCATGATGTTATTTTTAATTGTAAGGACCTTCGGATGTTTCTAGTTAATTATGATGTAGAATATGAAAATTTTACTAATTTGAATGTAACTAACTGTTTTTGGCATTGTGATTGAAAGTATGTGGTAAGCATGTCCCTAGTTGTGAGATACTCTTGCTTTGAGTAAGATGATTTAGTGTAATTTCACAAGATTTTTATTAAAGTAACAATATGTATCTGGAATAAAAACCTTTTTTATTAAGAAAATGTGCGATTTTAACCCTCTTTCACGCATCTTTTCGTCTTTTATTCTTATCACATTCGAGTTTATTTGCTATTTGATAGTTTAGAATTTACTTTATTATTTTTACTCAGACAATTTGAAAACAAAACCTTTTTAAAATATAATAGCAACGTGTCGTGTCAAAGCTCCTACAATATGACAACTATTCAGTTTTCACGATGAAACATTAAAATACTCATTGAAAATCAACATTTAAGTATTTGCATTTTGAATGCATATCTCATAGCATATCAAAACAATTTGTGACAGAATATTGGTATTTGAAAACGTACTGAAGTAAAAAAAATGCTTGTACCAGTGTACCTACACAACACATCTCAAGGCAACCTTTGTATACATGTATATTAAAGGGAAACTCGATACAGTACAGCAGCCATCCATCACAAACCGTACTAAAATCAGGTGGCCCGCCATTGATACGTAAAATTTTATCACTTATTCAATCAAAACAAATAAGTTTGAGCATCCTCGCATTCATGGCCCGAATTTATCTTCTAGGCTTCGGAGGGTACGCATAAAAATTCTTCTCATGCTACTGATCACAATTTGATTGCTACAGAGGATTGGTTTGGGCCCGTGGCCCTTGCGGTGTGTGTCTTCGTCTCAAAATTTATGACCCCCATCCACTTTTATTACGGATTGGCCGAAAGAGTGCAGATGTCCTCCTGATATATTGAAGAAGGACTTTCTCTTGTGTAAGCAATATTTTCTCCTTAATTTTATGTTTAGATTGAAACGATACGGGTTATTCTGATTGGATAGTAGCGATATTTTCGGGGAAATGGGTTTTTGGTTGAGGATTTTTTTCGTTACTATTTTAACGTTTATTTTAGGCTATAAAGATTTTAGTTTAAATTAAAGGTACATTTTAGTTAATACATGCGCTTGAACATTGTATTTTAAGGAAAACACTATGAAATAAAAAGAACATAGTCAAATCTTACATGTGGACCAGGGACCGCCTTTCAAGTAAAAGCAATTAAATCTTTCCTTTTGTGAGCAAGGTATACAAAACAGTATCTACTGCCAGATATCTTACTACAAATATCTTCGTATAGCAAGACTTACTAATCATTAGTATTGCAAATTATTATAACCATAACCTATTTCACTATTTGTAATATAGGTGCCTACGTTTCATAAAAAAATTAAAATAAGGTAGAGGAAGGTACAGTATATTCTGAGGAGAGAACGGGTAGTGGCAGGTAAAAATGTCCCCCGAACGGCGATCGCTTTTTGATTATACCGTCAGTTCCTGGGTATCGACATTCGATTAAAGATTATCTACCCTTATTTTTATTCCAGATTCGATATTTTTATCTTTTTCAAGCAAATCGTTTCAGGAATTTAATATATTGGGTATATTTCATAAAAAAGATAGCAGATCTAATGCACGTTTGTTTTAACTTTATTTCTGACAAGGAAGCGTTACGAAAAAAATATGTCAGTAAAAGTATAGCCCGCCTCTTCATTGAAAACCTCAATTTATGATATTAATAAAACCTATTCACGCAAAATTAGTCACACGAAAGCCATATAATTATAATTAAACAATTACACCAATTCAAATTACGAAAACCGCGATAAAGCTCAATTCAAACGCCTTTACCAGCCTTTACCGTTCCTATTCTAATTTCAAATCATTTTTGACGTTCTTCGTTCAGTAGATACAATAATAATTTCGGTTGGTAGATAGCGGCTTCGGATTTAATCAGTCCGGATTTGGAACTCTAATTGAAAGGACTTTGTGTCCCGCGGCAGGTCTGCGAATCTGAATTACATTTTAGAATAATATTTTACAGTTGTAAATTGTTTTTGCTTCTTGTGAATTTTGTTTCCTACTTGTTATATTGTAAAAACAAATGAAGACTATTTATTAAGTACCTTTCTACTTGTCCAGAATTATACCTACCTTAAGATATTTATACATATGGATATAAAACCAAGAAATTAATATATGGGAGGAAATGACGTCGACATTTGCGGTATATTTTCAGTGGCTCGGAAAAATTAAACGAACAAAACTAGTAAAAAGGTGGCCATAACACAGCTATTACAAAACATTTCCATACCGTAAATTATCGATATTGGCAAAATACACAAAACAAATTCCGATCGGTTACACGCCCAACGCTTACCGAAGCCGTCAAAATATTTGTATGGTAAGCGTTTGCAAACTAGAAAAACATTTAATAGTTCAGTTGGGAAATACAGTGGTGGGAAAACGAAATGAAATAGCGAAACAAGGAAAACTGTATGACAAGGTAATACAGCGACTGAACAAAACGGTAACAATAAAACACGTTGTTTGGTTATAAAACGGAACGACACGGGAGAACGCCCCGGGCACGGTTCGTTTTAAAATGTTTTAAAATTGTAGAAAATTTAAAATTCTTTCCCTGATTGTACATTATTTTATAGTGAACTATTTATGGCTTGTTTTACGACATGCGTGGCTGTTTACGACTGTTTATGTTTTTAATTTAAAATGTGGTGCACTTATAAAGTTGGTTTCGGAAAACCTGAAAAAGGAACTTTATCTTTTTTAAATGCTTTAAGACTTTTTACTATAACAGCGGGGTATGCTTCATGTAGTAAGCTATAAAAATATGTTCAATGAGGGAATGATAAGTTTGACAATGTCTAAAGTGCAAAATCTAACTACAAAACACTTTAATGTAATTTTATACATAAATGTACGATCAACAATATCGCAAGCTTATTGATATATTTTTGTCAAACTATATTACTGACTGCCTCCACAAGTTGACTACTAGTCAGCCAAAAAGATCCCTTTACTTCTCCTACACGCATAGACAAAAAGTATCGAAATATAAAAAAGAACGTAATAAACTAACAAAGAAGTCTAGTTGGGCCAGTGTCGCTAATCAGTGCACAGGATTAAAGTTACTCAGTTCTGCCGTTCTGAACCGGCAACCGTCCTTCGTCGCCTGCCGTAATCCGATTTTGTGGTGACGTCGACGCCCGGATTACTATTATTTCATAGGATAAAGTACTGAATTACCTTGCATTTTGTGAGATTTAATTTAGGTGCCTGTTGTTACTGATGCATAGAACATTATTAAAAGAAGTATCCTTTCACAAAACACCTGGTATGCGTTTCCGACTTCTAGCTAGATGTTCGAACCACGCCCACCTAATTAAATCAAAGGTCAAAGAAGGATGTAATTTTGACTGAATTTCTAGGAAATTGGGTAAACGAAAAATATCTTATCTTTTTAACATTTCAAACGAAATACAAGATATTTTTAGATTCCAAGAAAAGAGACTAGAAATACCATCTGCAAAATGGAAATTTACAAAATAATAAGTTCCTTATTACGTGTCATGTACACAAAGAAGTCCATTGAGAATTAGGAGGAAATAATATAGTTGTAATACTTATTAAATATTTGTGGAGTAAAGATAAGGTAGTAAAGATCCCGGCGGGTTTCTTCGCAACGGGGCTAAGCGAGACACATTCTCTCTGGCAACCACAGGCGATTCCAACTTAATTGAAACGCCGAATCCTCGGAATCAACGGCATGGCTGCGATTGAACTGGATTCTTTCGCTAAAGCTAAATTTGTTGGAGATAATTAAAAGTTAACCTATTTATTTGGATGAGGTTTTATTTTTGGATGTTCATTTCTAAATACAATTCATTTGCCATTAAATTTATTGTACCACATTCAATTTTAACTCAAATCAGTCTTGTGACTCCGTTTTGAAAGGATTTTACACATAGACTACATGACATGTGAAGCTTATCTAAATTAGTTACTTTTAAAACAATATCTAGATTATTTTTTTAATAACCAAATCCAAATATCGACAGTTTGATTTTACTTGTTTGGATAGGTCAAATAACTGGAGGTGCGAATATCAAATAGTGGTTGCCTTGCATCAAATAACTACCTATATTTCACAACGATACCTCGCCGAAACCCAACGAATATTGAGCTAACCTTTCTCACAGCTCTATCCGGAACGGTCAAAAGTCAACAAAATTCAAAACAGAAAATCGATTCTAATCCAAACAGAATTTAAATATCCTTCCTATCTACATTTAATCACCCATAAAACCCTCACCGATCGACACGCGTCAAAAGTTTTCAGCTTCCCAACATTACGCTAATGAAAACCTTCCCACTCAAATACTTTTCGCAATTAAAGTAAACGGTTGTCGGATTGTATTGTGTGTGCTCTTGGGAAATCAACCACAAGCCTTGTAATACCTAATCCCACATAAGAGCGACGAGACTCATAAATTGACAACTCCATCGTCAGACCTTTTTGAATGCAAAAGTGAGTCAATTGAAACGAGTTCGCCTGATTAAAGTATTTTCGAAAATGGAAATGGTTTTGTCTCGTTCCTGCAATCTATTGCAATTCTGTTGTGCTGTGGATTTTTTATCTAACTGTTGCTGGTTAAACTGCTTAACATATTCAATAGGTAGGTACATGCCTGGTACCTACCTAGTAATTAGGTTGGTATATAAGTTTTTTATCTCTACTGCACTCATTCACAGAATCATATATATCTATAGTATCTATGTTGACGAACCTAATCTGTATATTTTATTTTTGATCATATTTTAATTAGTCAAAAATATATTTATTCAAAGGTTCCCTGATTTTTCGTTCCCTATCCATTTCCCTCTACAAAATCAACGTAACAAACACAACTTTAAACTAACAAAAAAATCCACCAAGTCTATATAACAATTTTGAAGTTTGTGTACCCATACTAATATTGGAACAACAAACTAATGTTTATCAATAAACCGAGCGAACTTAGATCCCAGTCTATTGGACTTGATAATTCAGTTGCAACAACAGCAAATTCTGTTAACTTGGTAAGTTCATGTTGTTGTTATAACGAACCGCTCGGTTTATTAACCATGCCCCCGCCCCCATGTATCGGCTGTATTGAGTGGGATTACACAGGAAGAACCGTAGTACAAGGAACACTGGATTTCAGATTATACATATTCTCAGAATACTAACTCAAACTCCTTAATTTTGCGTGCTCAACAGGGTCCATGATGTACTATATATATATATTCTTTACTTACCACCTACTAATACCAATGTGGAAAGCAAATAAAAGTTTTGAGTTTGAGTGTTTTTGAATCCTAATTTTAGGTACATTGAAGAGAAGTGGAGTTGCGAGGTAGTGAAAAACAAAAGACGACTACCAACTTTGAAAAATTGAAAAATATATCAGACCCTAATATCCTCTTTTATTTAAAAAATCGAATGCATTTCATGAATCATCAACTGATTGTGACATCCTGCATTTGTAATATAATGAATATTAATTGCTCAAGTAAATATGTGCTTCCTTTGAGCTAATTTAACTTATTATTTCGACAAGTTCCTAAACTAATAAAAAAATGTTCAATGTTATTATTTGCACTGTTAAACATTTGTTCCGATGTTATCTTCTATATCCTTCCAGATTAATAGCACTGATGTACAAAACGATACTTACTATGAAATCTTGTTTTGTGTATGTAGCAGAAAAAAGAAAAAAAAACGTTTTGACGTTCAAAGCACTTCAAAATTACTTAAACTTGCGTATAATCGGCATTGTCATTTCAGACACCGTGGCGAGCGGTCGTGTCCAACATATACTCGTAAATTATCTTCGTGCATGTATTTAAATATGCAGACACATAAATCACGGTACACTGAGCTGTAATACACTCGTTACAGTACAATGCGTCATAAATTAGTGCGGAAACACTTTTATTTGGCAACTTTTTTTTTAATTTCGATTACTGCTTTTGGGATATTAACGGCATTTTTGCGCTGTTTATTTAATAAGAGCATAATTATAACACCCTGTACCTGTTTTAAAGTATAGCCAATGCCCCATTTTGTCCCTACTATGATAAAACTAACAAAAACTAGTTCACCTCTGCCAGATCAGTAGACATAGGTTATATTAATTTTCTTTTTAATTATAATAATATATAATATAATATTAATAATATAATATTCCTGGACAATTCACACACGGTAATCTGATCCCAAGCTAAGCTCTAAGAGAGCTTGTGTTATGGTAACCAGACAACTGATACACATACTTATATATTTCTAAATACATACATATCATAGATAAATTACACCCAGACCAGAACAAATGATCGTACTCATCACACAAACATTTGTCCTGAGTGGGAATCGAACCCACGACCTCCGGTATAGCAGTCAGGGTCACTAACCACTAGACCAACAGGCCCGTCATATTATTATTACATATAATTATGTAATAAGTTAGGATGTATCTTTTTAAGACTTTTGTATTGTCTGATATTTATTAATATTGCTTAATTATTGACATTTGCCTACGAAGTGTGCTAGGTTACCTTCCAGCTATGTTCTTAGCAAATAAACTAGAAACGCTTCTCAGAATAAGAACCGTAATAAAAAATATTAAAAATTTAATCCCTTTGTTTATAACGTTTCAATTCTTGAAACTGCTTTCAGTGCTAACAGCAATAATAGAAGTGAGTAAAGAGAAAGTAGAGTCTGAAAAAAGTCATTTCAGTAAATGGTAACGTCTTAGTAAGTCTTGACTTCATAACTTCACATTTTTAGAAAAGGGTGTTACAATTTTTATAGATACTTACGAATTAACATTGTCTCTCTTTTGCTCCCAATCTAAATAGTGTTATTATTAAATTTAAAATTGATGGAAATACGATTAAAAAATATGAAACGAAAACAGCAAACAAAGAAAAACCCGTATCAAAATTAAAATTTAGGGTCATTTTAAACAAAAAAAGTATAGCAATTATGTTTGTCAAATAGACCAAAAATCTTCACATTTTGCCTTAAACTTCTGATCTTTTTACATGTGCTGAAAGAATAATATTGGAGTGCACTCGGATCTCAATAGACGGTAGAAGGAAATACTTTACATTAGTTCCGAGCGACTACACCCTTGTAACCTATGACCTTTGACCTTTATGATAAAGCAGAAACGTTTCAGAGAAATGTACCAACTTCTCAAGTCTTGTAGTCGGATGTACTTGAATGTCCATCCATTTGTAGTAGGTATAAGCTGTCGGTTTAAATTGATTTTCATTATTGAAGATACTTGATACATAGAAAAGATGAGTACGTACTTGTTGTTCCTTTCAGGAGGTCCGTTTTGAAATCTTGCTTCAGCTATCTAAGTAAAACAATTGATGTGTTAAGGAAATGGTGATTGGTGAGCGAAAAAAAAAAGAAAGAGTTCAACATTCTTTCTAAAACGGCTACTCGGGGTATGGCTACTCCCATATAACTTGAGAAATGTAAATATTATTTAACAAAATGAAACCAGACACTACTGCAAGGATTGTGTAATAATTATGATTAATATCAACTCAATTCTTAATTAATTATCATCTAAAAGACGACCTTATCATTTGATAAAAGTTAATGCAAAATATGATATATACAAATCTATAATTTGAAACAGCTACAAATAAATGTAACCCCACCTTTAGTCCAAATTCTACATAAAAAGTACAAAGATTCACACAATAATCTTACATTACATAGTAAAAAGTCAGAGCAAAAATATTTTAGTAACAGCAAGCGAGGAAACGAAAGTTATTGCTAGTATTTATGTGTCAGGCGATTTTGTGGTCCGTTCATCCTTACATAAACGTTCGCTGCAATCCGGCTTAAGTTCACCTCAACTAGCCGAGCATTTGAAAAGATTGTGCTTGATTTTAAGTCACTGTGTTGCCCAGAAAATGGAAGAGAAAATAAGTTTTCTTTTTTTTATTTAATTAAATGTATGAGTTTTGAACGCTTTTAAGAAGAGTTTACATCCGATAGATTTCTGTTTACAAGGCTTGAAATCATGGGTATCGAGTTATTCCATGATTGATCATCATCTATAAAAACAATGTTGTTAACTTACTGCATATCGATAATTAAATAACAAAAGAATATCTACCGTGTCTGGTAATATTCGAGAAGTTGTGTACAATTTTCCATTTTGAAAATCTCAAGTCGAAAAATCTAAAGGTTTCTATCCTAAGAACGTTACAAGTGTTAGTAATACCTATGTATCATGCATTGCTAAATTCGAAAAAATGGGTAAAGTTTTTTATTCTAAGAATTTCGAATCGAAGAATGCACATCTATCCCAAGCTTATCTTTACACGTGTAAATTGCAGCAAATGCATTGCAGACTGCAGGAAAAGCAATTGTGCCCGACTGCCCCTAACTTAATTAGTAATTAGGTCAATATGTTCGAAGTAAGCGAAAGGAAAATACTTTATACTCTCCTCGGTAATTGAAAATGTTAAAGACTTTCTTAGATAGGTGTTGCTTTTACAATTTTCTTCGGCAGAATTAAGAGGCTTACTGGCATAGTGTAGAACATTTTTAATATCCAAATTGTGCTTTTGTTTTTTAGTAGACACGCCAATTTCGTTGATGGCATATTCAGTTATCTATTAGGAAAACAGATATCATTTATTAATACTATTTTTTTAATAATTGAATTTTAACATTTTAATGTGTAAATATTGCCAATTATGTATCAGATATTATCTAATGCTGATTTTAATTTTGTCGTATTTATGTCGCAGACAAATAGTATAATTTGTGATTTTACATACGGCGTCGTCAGTTTAAAAACTTTTGCGGTTATGTAATATGCCGAAGGCAAAATGACAACTCATTCAATCGTTACAACGCGACGTTAGTGTTATTTTAGGGTGACCATGCTCATTAAAATCTCGAGACAAATTTTGAATTACATACGTCATCGCTCGCTTCGCTCGCTCTGTTGCAAGGTCACAATATCTAACCTAACCTAACCTATTGATCTCTGTCACAAAGTCGAACCTAATCAAGCAATGGATTTCTGGGCCTATGAATTTATGAATATTCGATGAAATACATGTTTTTTTGACCAAAAATACTCCACAGGAGTCCTTCACAACCCAGAGTTTATGGATACCTTAGCATTTTTGACGTGCCGAATAACCTCAAAAACTAAATACTTCAATTTGCCTAGGCATTATGTATATGGTGTTTAAATCTTCGATGAAATGTTGAGGCACAATATAAAGTGACACGGCAATCTACATTTTGCCTTCGGCATATTACATAACCGCAAACGTTTTTAAACTGACGACGCCGTATGTAAAATGCCATATTATACTATTTGTCTGCGACATTTACATATTAATTGCTAATTAGTGGCCAGTAATGCAACTATGGACAACAAAAACATTCAAATAAGTTTAATTACAACCATGTTATTGTATACTTATCTTATTAAATTCTATTATTTTTATTCAGAGCAAAAACCTTGTCCGTCGAGTCAGATGCGTAGATAACAGTTAATGTTACCCGAGTTAGATGTTCCTGCATAATTGAGGTAATCTGTTTAAGTTGCAGCCGTTGTTAGCTCACTCCTTGTTACTTAACCAGAGTTGAAGGTAAAAGCTTTCAACTAGTGAGTAGATAGAACAAAGTGATCGTTTTAGTGAGAGAAGATATTGTGTTGAGGTCAATAACATCGTATCCGCAGCAAAAAGTGTACATACCTTTAACAAGGTGTAATTACTTATTTTTTTTTGTTTTTATTTTACTGCATTATTTTAATAAAAAAATATTCAATCGAATCTTTTTAGGACAGCTTCTTCACTCATGTTACTATCAAATCCTTTAATTCAGTAAGTACATAGATTCAAACCTCTGTCGTGTGTACCTTAGGCCCCGTCTTTTATTATAATACCCTAATAATATATCACAGTAAAATTGCCTTAAAATATACATTTTGTCCATTTCACGTACTTAACTGTTGAAATATTATAAATATTTTCTCTTGTCTCACATTTGTAGTCGACTCAATCCACCCTGTAAGTCAGCTTCGAACAAGTTGGCAAAGCGGTTTAATTTCACTGACTGTTCAAACTTTCATAAGAGGATTTTGTAACAAAACCGAGACACGGCGGTGGCGTGTGGCAAAAATATACAACCAAAATGTCTCCGTTTTTTGTCGCTACAATTGAATTTCATAGTTAACCGAAGTAAATTCTGTCCAGTGATGTTCGTGGTAACTTTGTTCGGTTTCAATTTTGACCATTTTGTTTCCGAAGCGGCTTTGTGGATAGCGAGTTTTGAGGAATTTAAAACACGTTTCTTTGTGTCCACAACAAGCTGTTTATTCTGCATCTCTGTGGGATAAAGAGATAGTTTCATATTTCCTGTGAGTTTTGTGGTTCTCGCTTTTGTGTTATCATACCGGCTTTTATGATTTTCAGTTTCACAAATATTTTCGTGTCAAGCCCTGGCTTGGTATGTCTGTTGAGCTCCGCGTGTTTCGGTGAAAATATTGCTTTTAGAGGCTACCTTAAATGTCTACATATATTTTCTGTAACATTTCTCATGACTGTCATAATTTGCTGTTAAAACTTATTGAATGGTAGCTAGATTTTGACTTCGTTTAGTCAATTACCCCAGGTTCAATAAAAAATTAAAAACAAAAAAAGAAAAAACAGGATTTTACAACGTTAAAACAATTTTCTAGTAAATTATTTTCTTACACACATTTTTTATAAACAAAAGCTTGATAAAGAAGTACTTACGTAATTATATCATCTCAACATCACAAAGTTTTTATTCTCTTTCAAGTCACTTAATACCTCGTTTCTTTAATTAAAAAGAAGTGCATTATAACAGTAGTGTCGGAGCAAAAATGTTTTATGACAGGGCACTACATCTAGAATTTTAAATACCACCCACCTTTGAGCAAGGAAACATTTTATCTTGGATTACTTTCGCGGAAATTAAAAACAGTACCTTTATCTTTTAAAAAATAGCGCTTGCTTATATGAATTTTATAAAACATTCTACTTTATACAAGAATAAATTTGGCATATTTTTAGTAGCAAAATATTAATCTACCTGAAAATCTATTTTCTGGCAGCAGAGAGACAAAAAATGGCTAAAAAAAGCAATGCTCTACATGTGATTTACTATGTATTTCTGGATATCATTATTCATTTTTATGCATTTATGTTATTCTAAAAACATTGCCGAAAACAATTACCTACATACAATTTCTCCTGTCGCATTTTGACATAAGCAGTAGCAGACTTGTAATTTTGTACCATGGTAACTAAATCCCGCTTTTTTGTGTGTTCATAAATAGTTAAATGTATTGTTACAAAGATACTCATAATATAGATAAATTAATCATGAAAATACTTATTTACGACACATCGTTTGTAACTTAGAATAAAAGATGCCTGCAGACACATATACGAGAATCTCACAAACCCCCTAATACTTTAGGCCCTTTTAAACACAAGCAAAAAAAAAATTATGCATGCAAACTCAACTTAACTCGACCTCCGTCATTTCACCTTTGATACGGCAATCAGTGCAGTGATAAAGTCTAGTCCTACCTTTATGTCCTATTTGTGTTACTAAAAAACTCTTTAACCTCACCGCCGCGCCGTTGCAACATTAATGGAAGCAAGATAGGAACCTCACCTCTGCTTCTACTTTAATAAGAAAACTTCTCTGTTCGATTGACGAAGTTTGTCAACGAGAAAAATTACTTCTTATATAAACACCTGGAGCATTCCCGTGGGGCGGCGACACCGAATGATTGGTAATCGGTATTCTTTGGTAAATATTGTTAATTCTACCAGTCGGTTTGCGGTATAAATTATCATTAATTGTATAAAATAATGACTAGTTCTTTGTTTTTGTAATGCTGTCCTGATGTGTTTAGTTTTTCAGTTTTAGTTTCTACATTTTTTTTCGGAGGAACTAAGTACTTTTTTTTTACAATAATGGGAAAAGAACTTTCATTGTGTTTAGGTATAATTATAATATGTTATTCCCTAAAAAAATATTTTATTTTATGCAACGATCAAGTTTATACTTATTTTCACGTTAGCAGCATCTCCTCACATCAATTGTAAAGTATGAATATATGGTAAATAAATGGTGTTCTAAGATTATAATCACTTTAGAAGTCGGGCGTTACTTTAAATTGCTTTATTATGCATAGTCATATTCCCGTATTACGAGCCGGGGAGACTTGGAGCTATGAACTGCATAACACGCGCAAACTTAGCGCTTTGTAAGATAATACTAAGCGGATTTAAAAGAACTTGTACGTAAGAGATTTCTTTTTGTCAAGTTTTGTATTAGTGCAAGAAATATTATGGGAAAGTTTTCCTAGTAGAAACTCGAAGCGCTAAACCACTGTGTAAGGTGTTACAAGATATATGAAGGAGCAATCAGGTTCTTTAGATAAATTATGTTAAGCCATTAGCAAGCGATAATTACTCTTTCAGACTCGAAAAGATAATTTCTTGTAATTGTTACATAACAGACAAGATAACATTTTCAAATACAATGCTAATCATACAACTGCGACCTTACTTATTCTTCAGCCTTACTTCCATATGTAATCCTTTATCACATCCAAGCTAAAAGCCAATCTATCGATAAAATATATGTCAGTTGCAGCCTCTCTACCCGCCTTACAATTTCACAGCTAAAATTCGCCTTACCTGACTAGGTTTGAGTTGAAATCAATTAGGCTGCCAGTCGCAGGCAGTGTAGCTAACTGTACCTCTACGAATCAAGGAGCGATTCTATAGCTCAAGTTGGTATAACTAACTGGAATCTCTGGTAGATTGTTATTTTTGAGCTTCAGATTAATATGGATACTGTTTAAGTTCTGTTTTTGGTCCTTATTGGCGGATGTTGATGTGTAGAGTTGTATTTTTAATATTTTACCATATTTAAATGTAACTTTACTTACCTGCTTTTTAAGTAATTCATTATATTCAGATATTATGTACGTAAAAAGTTATTTGCGTTAGGATGTATATCAGTGATTTATCGGTTTTTTATTTACCAAACTGTATACTAAAAATATTTATTACAGTAAATAAGGACTGGTCCTTCGAGGCAAATCTTAATTGGGTAAGTTGTGTGAAAATAAACCATAGTTTTCTATATTGTCGTGAAAACATTTATTTGTTTAACTTATCAGTATAAATACAGTCGTTCGTTATAATACACGAATAGTAATATTAAATCGATGTAAAGCAATACAACTAACGATTTATTATTAAATGCTTGTCGGTATGTCATGTATTTATTTCTACTGTTTAACTGTTTTTGCAAAGCCATTAATAAAACCAACTATTCGTTAATTATTAGGTGAACAATTTACGGTTTATAATTCTTTTGAATCGTTTAATTTAATCAATTAATTTCCACGTAATATTTAATAGAAGTAGTTGTGGTTGAATTTTAACTCTCAAATAATTTTTAGGCTTGTTTATTTAAATTAAATATATTTGTAGAAATCAAACCACTTCCAAATAATCGGAGATGAGATGATGGCTTTGTTTTAATTCTTTCATATTTTTTATGTAAATTTAAAATTGTTTGTTTATTGGTTACATTTTTTGCCCTCAAAAACAATCAAACAGTATAAGACTAGTTACATAAAATTACAATTACTGGTAAAAATACAGGCAGGTAAGTAACTACTTCTATTCTTAGCAGAAATACATAAAAGTTTCTAAAAACAGACGATTCTTGTTATTACAAATGGCACTAGAAAATAAAATCAAATGTATTTTGATCCTTGTTTACTAGACCGACAATTTTCAGTTCCGTATAAAAGGACCAGTATAAGATTGATGATAGCCTTTTTTAAATCAACTAATTACTCGGTGCGACTAGTTAAACTATTGGTAAAACCTAGTGTTTTGAAATATAATTGATTCAAAAACACTTGATAAACTATGATAGAAAAGTTGTTGTAATTAAAACGATGGCTCTAATTAAAAGTGGACCAAGTTTTACTTACAAGAGATAAATACTTTAAATATAGTTTAATAGCAAATACTTACAATATTTATGTAGTGCGATACATGTTTCATAAATAGGTTGGTATAATACAATGTAGAAAATTATTGTTATTGTCGAATTCAGAATAATATGCAGACATGACGGACTGATGACATGAAAAAGGTATTTTAGAAAAAAAAATATACATATTTGTGTTCATATTTTTTTAGATTTAGATGTTTGATTCCAACGACAGTAAAACATGTATTTCATGAATTTGGTTTAACTAAAGAATAAAGTCATGTCTGCAGATATAAAACAATTTAAATAAATGCTTAAGTAAAAATCAGTCAATTACAGGTCAGTCAAAATATCGATTGCTAAAAAGAAGTTATAAAATTTACTAAGTTGAATTTCATTTTGCCTTAAAATCAATTTACAATTAATTAATTAAAATTATAAAAGTATATACAGTCTCGAATTAATATCGAAAAAATCACAAACATTGGTATTGTGTTTAAAACTAGAAATAATTAAGAAGTAGGCTGACGAGTCGTTAAACAAAAGAACAAGACTTTTCTAGGTCACATCAATTTAAGTAAAAAAAGTATATAAATTAAAATAGTTAAATAACCGGCGGAGTCTTTATAGTTCTCTTGATAAGATTGATTGGCAGTGTTGGTTAAGTACTTCAAATTGTAGCAATAGTTAATTGTAAAAACTATATTTGAAGCTGTGATAGTTAGAGATAAACTTAAATATAAATCCCTTTTTTTTGTTTTACGGAACCTGAAAAATGATCTTAAACCCTTAATATTCTTATTTAAGAAGAAGGATATTATTTCTTTTGTGTACGACTCATAAGCCCAAATTACAAAAAAAGAATATTTACAAACATCCTAAGCGCGTTACGAAGCGCAAACTAATTACATTTCTCTATACGTACAGTAATACAAATGTAGGTATGTAGTAACTCGTGGCTAACGCTTAATTTAATAGGAATCTCGTATGAACACCAAGCTTAAAGACTTAGCACTTCAATCTCATTACGCCCACAATTGTAGAATTTTGCTAAAGTTTACCAAATAGACGTTGCAAGCCACTGATCAAACTCTTTTGTCTACCGTGACCTAAGACTAGCATAAAAAGTGAATTTACAAAAAAAAAACAGTTATCTAAAAGCATACTGTAGGACAATATAATTGTTTTTAATATAAGAAAAATGCTTCGACCAAATCGTATTGGTCATTCGATTGGAAATTGCCTGTTGACATATTCATGAAGTCATTACCAAATAGCGTTTTGCTCATCTAAAAATGGGAATCAACAAAAAAATTGACCAGTGGCTTGAATAGAAATATCGTCAAAATACAAGATAAAATACGCCCGGTCCAAAATGTTCAAAATCCTCGTACAATGCAAAGAGTTGGTTTTTTATTCGCTGACGAATAAATCTCTTACTTAAAAACAAATTTTGATCAATGAAAACAAATGAAGAGTATTTTTCAAATTGCCAATCTTATATTCCAAAGTTTACATTTAAATATCTCTTTATAGATATAAAAGATGTTTCGTAAGCTACCAACGTCAGTACTTGTACGATTTCAAACATTGGACCAGTGGAAAGGTAACTCATGAACGATTTTTTTTTCTCTAATTTTCTCTAAATGGTTGAGCAAATATTTCGTTCAGTAGCTGTTGGTATTCCTCAGAATTGTATAGATAGTCGTCGTCATCTAGTAAGCCAGTTGCATTATATCTGAAAGAGAATTTGTTAGTAATTTTAACATTTCAGAAAATAGTGTTAGTAATTTGTAGTTTTGGTTTAAAATTAGATTTGTTCTGAAGTGTCTTGGAGTCTTGTGTTCTATTTTTCCTTACCTTGGTGTTTCTCTTTTTCTTCGTGAATTTAGTTCTGATGCCACTTCTATGCAGAGTACCACGAAATGATTATTACATGCGTATCTGAAAATTTAAAGGAAACACTAATTTGAAAGTAGAACGCATAATATGTCCCCAAAGAAACAAATAAACGTCTTTATTTATTGCTTAAATAAACGAAAACAAATGTACTAATTGTTCAACAATAAATAATATTAAACATAGAGTATGGTATCAAAATAGATGTTGGAAAACATCAATTTAATTTATAAAGCGAAAAGGTACATCAATCAACAAGGCACTGGAAAACATGTTACCCATTATGTAGATAACATGTATTCAGCAAAATTCGGGGAATATGTGAATGAATATATTTCATAAATAGCAGACAACTCCATCTAAATCTGTACTAGGTATCAAATAGAAACTATTTTAGTAAAAGACTAGTGGGCGGAAACTTCATACAACAGGCACTTGTAGCAGAAAAAGATACTGTGGTATATATTCTAGGAAAAATGAATCGTTTTCGTCCGAATATGAACTGCTTTACTCAGAGACGTTAATGGTTTCTTAAGGCATTCCTTTTATCGATGTAAGTAAGTCGACTCCAAGAAGTGTAAGAAGTTATTACTATATCAATAATTAGGAATCTTTGCTTATTATGATGATGATCTGAATGATGCAGAAATCTCCTTAGTGGAATGTACCTGAAGTATATAGTAGTAGTGAAGTACCTTCAAAATCTTTAAAAAACTTCCCCGTATATAAACACTTAACATAAATTTTACCTCTCCTGTCCCAGCAGTTTATGTGTGTACAGTGATGAAGCGAGACCACGATTAGCAGGGTCTCCATTCTGCCATTCTTCACAGAAGCTGTCTATTGCTCTCTCACCGTTTGCTCGCGATCCATGCCATATCACCTTTTGTGGCCTACGAAATAAGAACGATTTTTGTATACTGTAGTCATCTCGCATCCCGTGCAGACAAAACCCGGGAAATGGAAATGTTGGTCCTTGATATAGATTCATTGATAGAGTAGGTATAACATACAATATTTAATACGACTAATTTTGACTTTGAAAACATGTAGTATTATACAGAATTATAGGAAAATATAACATAAACCTGGAGTTCAAAACTACAATATACATACTGCGTCTGAAACTGAGTCAACAGATTTAGTTTCAGTTTCCCTAGAATTCAACTCGGTTTTAGCGAATAAACGCTGGGAAATTTGTTCGGTAACTGAGTAGATATGAATATGCTGCAATTTGTGTTTGATACAGTTTGCATTGAGGTAACAATAGCAAACAATATCGCTCCTAATTCTACTGTATTCTCAACTGAACGGGAGTTGTCAAATATTGAAAATCAACCTGTCAACTTCGAAACAGATGCAATGTGACATTGCTATTTAAACGTTTCATTAATGTTCGTTATCCACACCAACATTACACAAAATCAAAAAACAAAGTGGATGATAGTTTTTATTTTTTTTCAAAGGACGGCTTATCCTGGATTCACATGGGGAGATCATTGCTGCTAACCAGAGACGAATAGGTTCCACATTAAAAGTTTAGGTTAGGTTTTTATAAAGTATAACTTACCAATGCGAATCGGTGAGGACATTCCTTCCGTTAAAGCTGTATATCCTGGATCCAGCTGCCATTGCGCCGTTGCCATCAAACATGTCGGAAAAGGACTTAAACAACACCTCTCCCTGAGTGTTCACGACCGGGAGGTGGCGGTCAGAGTAACGAACTATTGAGTTCAGGTTTTGGATTCTGGAATACAAATGGTAAGATATTAACTAGCACCGGAACAAGGAAGGTAAAGAATGATTGCTCCATTGAGTAAAGCTGAACTATTTAATAAAATCACATAAAAATATTTTGTGGTATGGTTTGAATGAAACTAGCGTACCTAAAAAAGGGAAAACTCGGGTATAACTGTTTTTGTCCTTTTTCAAAATATTTTTCTTTTTTCATTTCAACAATATTTTGCAAAGTACATAAGATTATTTTAAGACGAAATCAACACACAGATGTAAAGCGCATTAAGTACACTAGGGAAAATCTTAACAACCACTGTTAAAGGATTTTCTGTCACACAATATAATAGTTAACTTAGCTAATCCCTGTATAAATTAGCTGTAATTTCCACGTACTTGCTAGTGAGCAGAGCTCGGAATGTGCCTCTGTAGCCGGCGCGCCTGCCTTGTCTGTAGCACGCATAGTCGGCGCGGCGGATGCCGTGCATGTTGCCTGAGAGCGGCTCGTTTAGGGCCGCCAAGTGGAGCTAGGGGAAGATATTGTATACAATATAGTACAGATTGTTGTAACATAAGGTTTGATGTTAAATAAGGGTTAGGCTCAGGATATGTACTGCAGATGGTGTAAGAAGCGAAAGGTATATTCTTAAGTATGATTCGGCAAAGGCGTTCTGGATTGTTGATTGGGATAGCTAGTCAATTAGTTAGTAAAGAATACTAAGAGTCATAAAATAATGTATGTATTAGAGGAGTTCATAAAGAATTACTGCTGGCTTTGTAAATATTGACAAAAAATTGTGTCGATACTTAAGTACCAAATTAGGACTGCAGTCAAAAATACATTATTGTGTACTAATAAAATTCATAAAGATGAGTACATATGGCCTGCTTTATTTTTTTACTTTTATGTTGCAGAAATACTCACGCTTGGTCCAACAGCAGGTGAACTCTCCACAAAGTTGGATATAGAGGGCACGTGCACCAGACTGGCGGCCGGCATGGGTGGCGACGCCGGCGCAGGTTTTTGGTGTGCAGGCGCGGACTGCGTTACTAGGGAGCCTAGCTGTTGGGAAGTAGAAAAGGATTAGGAATAAGTATAATAAAATATAAAAAAAATACGTGTTTATTTGGGGCGTGTTTAGTACACTCGTCTTGCTTGCCTTCTTCTTTTTGGTTAGGTCTTTTTGTACAGGATTTTCCCGTAAGCTTATTTCTATTTAAGAGTGGAGTACAGAAAAATACTCGGTCAACACAAACATAGACCTATTTTTACACTTTTTTTTATTGCTACATTTGAACTAAACAAATATACAGTTACAAAATTCAATTTGTTTATTTTCAAACTGATAAAGTTCTAACCCAATCCGTCCAAATAGATATCGAAAATCCGAAGCTTAAGCTGTTAGTTTGAACAAAACTTACCAGTACGTATTGCCATCCGGAATTAACTTTGACAAACAAAGCTTGCTCTTCGACAACGTAAGCCAGGGCACCGACAGGACTCGATGATGCGAGCTGCAAACAAAATATTATTTAAACCAGACAAATAAATCCTAACGTAAAACCATTAAGAATAGTGTACAAGTGTGTGCTTGCTTGCTGCAATTATTACAAACCTACAGACAAATAATGTCGATCGCAAAATTTTGTCCATTGCCTTGAACGTAATTAAAGTTTTATTTGTATAATAAATGAAATATGTTTTTAGCACTGTATTTTAACCCACAGTCCCAAAAAAATAAGAATAAAATTTCTTATTTTTTTGGAACTGAAACGGAACGGAATCGAAAACCTATGAACAATAAAAGAACATAAGCATCCCTTTAACGACTTTAACATCGATGTTTTTGGTAGTGAATTTGTCCTACCGATGTGTGTGATAATATGTTTTGTTTTCTTGTGCTTTGTCTTTACCCAAGCCACATTGGTTTTGGTCTTCCAATCTTACCAGATCCAGCTTAATACCATATTTTATGTAACGTATACCTCTAAATATATTTAGTTATATATAACTTATTTTTTTTTGGAGTTCTAAGTACCTTCAACATTTCTTCAGTGGTTTGGAACACGGCAGCACCGGGGACTGACTTGTTGGAATCTTCTGTGTTCTGTGCTGAATGTGATAGTGGAGGCTGCGAGTGAATTGGCCCTGAAATTAAAACGATATTAATTCGGTCCATACAAGGTAATTTGATGCGTATCGAGTTGTTTTAAGGTTTACTTTCAAATAAACGACATTTGCTGCACATGATAATATACATTTCAGTAATAACTGCCTGAGCTAAAAATAAATGATACTTAGGTACGAAATTATTATAATATTGTAGTTGTTTATGTAATTCCACATAAGTACTGTTTAACAGTACTGTGTTATCTATGCTAATTATCCCTTTATCAGTTAAATAATCAGTGTCAAACTGATTTCCTTAACTTCAAAGGGTCAAAGGGCTATGTCTTAAACAAAAACATCACGCAAGTCTTAAAAAAACCGCGATGTCATAACTACTTTGACCATGACATTCATTTATTTATCGCACTGAGCGAATTAAATCTACACTCCAGACATTTAACGTAATATGAACCTTATATGATGGGAGTAAAGATTCAATTTTAATTTTTTATTTATTTTTTCCTTATTAATATGAAAATGACGAAAAAGAAATAGGAAAAACTAATACGTTACTTTTTCCATACTGAAAATTAAAGTCACTGATCTTAATTAACAAATTCTCACGTTATATTTTATGTATGACAAATATATATATATACGACAAATATAAATATACATATATATATTAATTACTTCATTAAAGACTATACAGGATGTACCGAGAAGATCTGTAGGTAATAGGTATGTAGATAAAGCCAAAATTTTGTAATCGATCTCCACACTAGAAGTACTCTTCACATAAAGATAAAGATAAAGATAAAAGATAAAAGACATTTATTTGCAAGAATATGGGTTACAGGGTTGGAGAACTTAATACATTGAAGCCATCACATTCTACCGTAATTAATACAGGTGTTGCAAATATGGTTATAATTGATTTTATATAATAATAGGCATAAACTACAAGCATTCGTGAACATAATTTTATCAGATTAATATATATAGATTACAGACAGAACAAAAATAGTTTTTATAATCTAAATTACGGTTAAAGACATTTATTTTTCTCAAAAGATTACATAAATCACTTACAGAGAAAAATACAATAATTAACAATTTAATTCAAAACATAACATAACCAATTACACAAGCAATTGACAATTTAGGATACATTTGAGTTATAATTTACTCACATAATATTCTGCTATGCTATAAAAACAATTAGCTACTAAAAACTTATGCAATCGTCGCTTAAAAATATCAATTGAAGCGATTTCTCTAATTTCTTTTGGCAAGTTATTATAAATATGTGGTGCCATGCAAAATATACTTTTATGCATTAACGCAGTTTTACAAGGTTTCACACACAGTCTATCTTTATTCCGTTGGATACGTTTGCTAACATCCGCTAGTTTTGGAAATAAATGTGGATTGGATTTTACAAACATGGCCACTTCAAATATGTAAAGTGAGGGTAGGGTCAACAGTTTATATTTTACAAAATATGGTTTGCATGAATCTGTCTTGCTTAAACCGAACATAGCCCTTAAACATCTCTTTTGCGACCGGAATATTATTTCTTTGTTCGTCGAGTTTCCCCAGAAGACAATACCGAATCTAAGAATACAGCAAACAATGCCATGGTAGGCTGCAAGCTTTCCTTCAGTGCCTAGTACAGGTGAGATTTTATAAAGCATATAGGCTGATTTAGCCAATCGTTTGGATAGTTCCTGTGTATATGGTTTCCAATCCAATTGTTTATCAATTGTAACGCCTAAGAACTTATTTACATCAACTTGATTAATAGTTTGGTTATTATAGTGAATGTTTAGAGTATTACACGGATTTGCACGTTGCTTAAAGAACATTATTTTAGTTTTATCGACATTAATTTTCAAATTATTATTATTTAACCAATTTATTATAGATTTTATTGTATTATTAATATCATTTTCATAATTTTGTTTATTTGTACATTTTACTATCACAGTGCTGTCATCGGCAAAGAGTGACATATGATTACTAGTTGCTTTTGGTAAATCATTAATATATATGATAAATAATAGAGGGCCCAAGACACTTCCTTGAGGCACGCCGTACTTAATTGTCCTATAATCTGATTTATATATTTGTTCTTTTTTTGTTTTCATATCCACTTTACATATTTCTACATACTGCTTTCGGTTTTTCAAGTATGATTCTATTAGCTGTAAAATGTTTCCCCTTATTCCGTAGGCATTTAATTTATTTAACAAAATATCATGGTCCACGTAATCAAAAGCCTGCGTCATGTCGCAATATATGGCAGCTACAGGCACTTTATTATCTACAGTTGTTATGACTTCGTGGAGGAAATCATAGATAGCCATATTAATTGTTTTGCTTTTTCGGAAGCCTTTTTGATTTTCAGATAGAATGTTTTGTCTCTCTAAATATGTATATATCTGATCATTTATGTATTTTTCAAATACTTTAGATAATATTGGGACAAGTGCGATAGGCCTATACGACTCTAATAATGCTCTATCGTTTTTTTTATAAAGTGGCTTTATGACAGCAGTTTTAAGAAATTCCGGGTAAGTTCCTTCCATGATGCATAAATTTAAGATATGGCAGAGGTGGTCACAGATTGTGTCACAGACGTATTTAACTATTTTAGTGGAAACATCATCATGCCCAGTACTGTTGGTATTTTTCAGTGATTTTATAATTTTTATTATATCTTCTCTTGTACTCGGCAACATAAAGAGAGAATTACAGTTATATGCAATGTTTGATGTCACTTGTTTACCGCGGTTTAGAATAGGTTTAATTTTGTCAACAAAAAAGTTATTAAATGCATTGGATATTTCGCTTGGGTTGGTTAAAATTCGGTTATTTATTTTAATTTGAGACACCGCTTCTTTTGGAACATTTTGTTTAGCACTATTAATAATATCCCAAGTCGCCTTAGTTTTGTTATCTGCTGTTTTTATTTTATGACTATTTTGAGAAAATTTTGTTAATTTAATAATTTTTTTATAGATTATGCTGTATTTTTTCAAGTTATTTCTATTAACGTTATTAGGTTTGAGTCGATATTTCCATAGTAAAGCTCTTTTCTTTTTGCTACATATTCTTATCCCACGTGAGACCCACTGGGGTTTTTTATGAGTTTTTACAAGAATTTGAATTTCACCTTTCGGATAGATAACCTTTCAATAACACTCTGTATATAAAATCGTTATTATGTTAGTATTAAGTTCCAAAGAACATCTAGTTTCAGAAATGTTACGTCAAATTCTATCTGAAGTCTAGATAACTAGGCGATCGAACTCAACTGCATAACTTCAACTGATAAAGTTATCTGCAGCGTTATCGTTCCCACTGATTGGCCATTGTACATGACATTCAATTATTGTAATTTGAATACACAATTATTGGTATTGTTCTATGGAAGTGGGTTCATAATTTTACTGGTGGTCACTGACTGACCTTTACCAATTTTATTCGAATATTGTGAATTGGGTACTTAACACTTCTGTTAGTCACTGACTTACGATTTTATTGATGTTACGATTTTACGTTTAAATCACTGTACGGATTTGACTGAAGCTTTGTATGGAGTAAGTTAAAACTATAAGAAATAAAGCCAAAAGTCTTCGTCTTCATTTCAGGCTAGGTGGCATAAAATGAACTAAAAGGTTCGTTAATTTCTTTTTTGACAAGTCACACGTTTTAACCGAAGCTGCAAAAACAAAACAATAGTACCTCAAAAATAACATGTAATGTATAATGTTGCACAAATTATGGTTCTTATCTGTCAACTCTAGCTAATCCGTGATTTAAACCAATACGCAAGACTTTAAGTTACTTACGTTGATAAAGAATTATCTAGATGACGTAATAAGTAATTTAATTTAGGTACAAATATTGAGAATAGTACTTGGATCACGTGAGACTGATACCTTATTACCTGGACGGGTCTGTTGGTCTAGTGGTTAGTGACACTGACTGCTATTCCGGAGACCGTGGGTTCAATTCCCACCCAGGACAACTCTTTGTGTGATGAGCACAATCATTTGTTCTGTGTATGGGTGTAATTTGTGTTTAATATGTATGTATTAAGAAAAATATAAGTATGTACATTGTACATCAGTTGTCTGGTTACCATAAAACAAGCTCTGCTTAGCTTGGGATCAGATAACCGTGTGTGAGATGTCCCGGAATATTATTATAATTGTGCTTCAGGTATCTATCGATTACGATCTGTTACTGTGACCAATGTGAAAAAAAGACCACTAGCAGTGGTCTATTTTTTGGTTAAAAATAAAATTCAAATAAATAAAAGAAGAATAATATTATGACGTTTGAAAATATTATTGGCCTTGGCATGTGAATGTGTATCTCCACTACACCTACACTTGCCAAGTTCAAAATATTTATCTATTGCTAGGAACAAAAAGATTTAAAAAAATAATAGTTTTCTGATTTAGCTGTCTGGAAGTCTTCTTATTTTACAACATTTATAAGATTTCAATTACATTTTCTTTTCCACAGAAATCAATAATATCTCAATTTTATCACTATAAAAGATTTTTGGATTTTTATTCTTGTTATTTTAACTGTACAGGAATATAGGCTAAGAGCTAACAATAACAAAAAAAACTATGAATTATGGAATTATTCTTTTGTAAAAATACTTACCGTGTCTATCCCTGTCTCTTTCCCTGTCTTTGATTTCCTTTAGAGCTTTTAGTTCATCAAGAGGACTCTTAATAACTATTTAAGGCAGCAGAAAAAGAGAAATAAATATATTAATATTATTACATATAGTATACATTTATTTATTTCAAAGTTATAATTATATACTTTTTAATTATTCTAAGACATTTCTGTCAAACAATGAAGGAAAAAATTGCGAGGAAACCTGAAATTCGAAATAGGGATCTGAAATTGCCAATACGCAAATGAGCAAGCGTTGTACTAATGCTTGTGCCTTCTCAATATGGGAAAGTGGAAAGTTCATAGGCGGGCAATTATTATTATTATCTAATATAGTCAAAATTAATCTGGCTCATCTTTCGTGGTAATAGCGTATGTTGAAAATTACCTAACCTCGATTTTTTTTATTGTCGGCTGCTTAAGTCTAAAATAAAAATAATTTATATTTTCTTCAGTGATTAAGGAAATATAAATGTGTGAAAATTTATTTTATTTGCTGTATTTATTTTATTTTAATTACTTTGTTAGCACATTATTATTATATAATTTTTATAAATATTATTTAAATTGTTCCCTCTATTATTTGGATACAAACAACCATCAAGTCATTCAATTATCTTCAGATAGCTTTAATTTGATAAACGGTAATTAACATATTACGTATGCATATAATAATATATTAATGATAAATGAAATTGCAATGCATTTTTCTTTTGATTTAAAAACTGAAAACCTGTATAAATAAATATTTTGTTCCACGTGTTACCTAAATAACTTAATCTTGAGAATAAAACGATGGAATGTAAGATATTGATTTTACATAAGTAAACAAAGAGAAGTAGATAGGAAAGTCATTTCCAAATTATACTTTTTTATTGTAGACCATATAGGTCAAGTACAAGAATAAAGATAATTTTTACACGTATTTTTAGCATGATACCTACCTACAATTAATAAAACTAAGTAAATATGTTAAATAACAAATATCGCTATTGATTATTTATCAGAGTTACCAAAAGAATTATGACAAGGATGTTTTGAATATTGAAATAATTATCGCGAATATAAATATGTTATTTGCATCCTATATACTACCACTTTTTAACGATACAAATATTAATTTGTAGAACAATTTAAATAGACCAGTATCTTTTAGTATTAGTTAAGTGAGTATTGTGTCCAACTTAGACATACTTATCCCTAGAACAATATTAATAGACTGGTATGTTTTAGTATTAAATAAAGTTTTGAGTATAACTTAGACTTACTCGGCCTTCCATAAAACTTAGTACTTCCATGCACGGGGTGTTCTTCAAAGTGGCTAATTCCAGGTTCTCCTTTAGGTCCTACTATAGAGACCCCGGGAGTCCCTGGAGGTCCAGGAGGACCTGGTGGACCTGGCGGTCCGGGGAGGTACTGGACAGCTTCGGAGAGTGTTCCCGAGGGGCCTGGGGGACCAGCGGGACCTGGTACTCCGGGTAGACCTGGAAGTCCATCGAAGCCACGGTCGCCTTTCTCGCCTTTGAACTGTTGAAATTGAAATTGGTTAAGATATTACTGAAATACATTATGTAAATTGTTTACAAGAATCATCAAAAAAAGGTTCTAAATATTGAGATATTTTTTTATTAATCTTATCGGTACAAAACGGAGGTAACATTTTATATGCACAAAGTAAAAGTAAACAATATCATTTTGAAATTCACTTTTCACTAAGCCAGCTAAAAATTCATACGCAAATAACAAATTTTCGTAAAATTTTAAGTACACAAAAATTTCACGGCGCTCTGATCCGGCTAACGTTCTGTATAATTCATAAGTCAAAGATAACCGCATAAACATGGTAAAGCGAGTTCCCTATAAAGTCCAAAGTTGTAAGCTTACGGATGACACAGAAAATCTCAGTTTACGGCTGGGGTGGGAAGTTTGTTTTATGGGACAACTCCCTTTGGGATAATTTTGCTATAAAGAGGTTGAGGGCCACAGTAAGAAACCCTTTTTCCTGTAAGAGATGCTTCTTAAAACACTGGCTGGATATTAAATGGTAATTTTGTTGGACGGCCAAAAAGTGAGGCCTCTGCCATCGTCACAATTAAAACTTAAATATTTCAAAAAATAAAAAAAATGCATCAAAAACTCGTCATAAAAATATCGTGTTCACGTTTATCATGTAGTATTGAGAATTTATCAAAATTATCGTCAGCAATTATTTTATTATTTAATAAGACACCAGCAGTAACGCGACCGGTTGTATAAACGTAAATAAAATACCAAAATTAAATCGTTTCTGGAGTATCCTAAAAATGATTTATACAATATCTATCAACAGATACTTCTAAAAATATAGTATACAACATAGCTATTTTTAACTTAATTGTAACTCAACAAAAAACCTACGGAATTTTTGCGCGTACGTTGTGATCTTGCTTAAGAATTTATCAATAAAATACGCAAAACATACTCGTTTCGGCAGTAGTTTATAAATGCTGATAGCGTGTGGTGTGTATAAAATTCGGGCGTGTATGCAAATAGATTAAAATAAAATAAAAACATGTTCGTGATATTAGTGTTACTTGCCTTAGTGTGTTTTTACTTATATGTTACGCGGACTTTTAATTATTGGAAGAAAAGAGGCATCAAGCATGACAAACCTGTGCCAATATTTGGGACCAACACGAAGCAGTTTATGCAGCAGGCCAGTATGGCGATGATGGCTACTGAGACATACAATAAGTACCCAGAAGAAAAAGTCGTCGGTTTCTTCAGAGGAACGTACCCAGAGTTGGTAATACGAGACCCAGAAATAATTAAACGGATCCTAACAACGGACTTCCAATATTTTTATGCTAGAGGTTTGCATCCGCACAAAACAGTGATAGAACCACTATTAAAAAATCTTTTCTTCGCTGATGGTGATTCTTGGCGTCTTATCAGACAGAGATTTACTCCTGCTTTTAGTACTGGCAAATTGAAGGCCATGTTCCATATAATTACTGACAGAGCTGAAAAATTGCAAGTCATTGCAGAAGAGGTCGTGGATAGAGAATACTATGACGTCAGAGAACTCATGGCTAGATATACTACGGACTTTATTGGTGTGTGTGCTTTTGGCGTAGACATGGATTCTTTAACAGATGAAAACTCTCACTTTAGGAAACTCGGTAAGAGAATCTTTGAAAGGAGATTCAGAGATGCTTCGATTGCTGCATTGAAAATAATGTTTCCAGAACTGTTTAAAAACCTGCACTTTTTAGCACCTGAGTTGGAGATAAATATGAAACATTTAGTGCAAACGGTGTTGAAAAATAGAAATTATAAGCCGTCTGGTACAAATGATTTCTTAGATTTAATGTTAGAACTTAGAGAGAAGGGAAAAATAATTGGTGAGTCCATCGAAAGGAAGAATTCAGACGGAACACCTAGAATGGTGGACTTAGAAATGGACGATATGCTAATGACTGCTCAGGCGTTTCTTTTCTTTGGAGCAGGGTTTGAGACATCTTCTACAGCTTCCAGTTACACGCTACATCAACTGGCGTTCCATCCTGAATTTCAAGAAAAAGTACAACGAGAAATCGACATTGTTTTGACAAAACATAATAATAAAATCACATATGACGCAATTAAGGAAATGAAATATTTAGAAATGGCATTTTACGAGTCAATGAGGATGTATCCGTCGGTGGCATATTTAATAAGAATGTGTTGTGTGCCAGAATATACGATTCCGGAAATTGATTTGACTATAACTCAAGACGTTAAAGTAGTAATTCCTATACAGGCTATACACAGAGATGAAAAGTACTTTAGAGAACCAAACAACTTTGACCCTGAAAGATTTGCTGATGGTGCTAAGGAAGACATAAAGAATTTCGTTTATTTACCGTTTGGAGAAGGGCCTCGAGCTTGTGTTGGTGTGTATACTGTTTTTATATTTTTGTTGATATCATGCAGTAATGTTACAGCACCTATAGACTGTGATACTTTTTAGGAACAGCCTGTCTATCTCTTCTTTGAAAATTTCGATCAAAAAGCACATAAATAATGATTCTCGTTAATGTGCTTAACGTTATTGTATGTTTGTTACAGGTGCACGGTTAGGTCAAATGCAGTCTATGGCTGGGTTAGCTGCAGTTCTAGCAAAATACTCCGTCGAACCAGCCGCTTGCAGTTTAAAGGTGCCATTGCCAGAACCGTCTGGTACTGTCTCAGAAGGATTTGTTGGTGGTCTACCTTTGAAACTTAGACGACGAGAGAAATTCTACAGTAAATGATAGAAAAACGAAATTTTACAATCTTTGTAATGGACTGAATATTTTAATGTTAACGTCATAGATGAGTAGCTGAATGTGAACTAATAAGCTAAGATCTAGAAAAGCAAATCTTTAAAGTTTTTTTGTATGGGTAAATTATCTAGCCTCAGAACAAACAGCTTTATGCCATTCAAAGCATTTTTGTAGTTTATTTGAAGTACAAGGCCGTCGAGAAGACTGTATCAAAAAACCCGACTCGGCAAATAAATTACGGATTTTTTTGAAAGTGATTACTTGTTCTACTTCAAGGCCATAAAAAATAAAGACTATTAAAAGAAAAAACATATAAAAATGAGACAAAGAGGCGGGTGATGTGACGCAAGTTGAGAGAGGCCTATGTCCAGCTGTAGACCGCGGTAGAAATTGATTGATTGAAATAACAAAAAAATTTAAGAATCAGAAATATCTTAGATTAAATAATGGTGATGAGCATTCTAAGTATTCAATTAGATGATAAAAAAGTTGACAAGAAATAATAATATAATGTTAAACAAGTAAAATTGAGGAAATAATTAATAATTATTTTTGCGCACGTGACGAAGAATGATATTTACATTTTATTAAACCGGTTTATATCAATGGACAAAACGCTTTAGTTTAAACTTTTGTAGGATATTACTTGCCCTTTATTGATGATGATATATTGGAGAACATTGAGGATTATGGATATGCAACATAATGTATATATGATATCTTTGAAGGCAGGTGTTATTTCTCACTGTATAAAATATCTAAAAAAATTGTAAAGCTCTGGAGCAAATAAGACGATGATGACATAATAATATTATTGATATATCTATTTAGAAGTCATTGACCAATAAAATGATATCACAAATTACTGCATTGGGTTTTTTTATTTAAATTATCAATTTCGCATTTACTTTTTGAATTTATAAATTTTACTTTCAAGCAGTATGATATTTTCACGTGAAATGTGTAAATATTTGACATCAAATTTCTCATATACAAGTTTATCTTAGCTAAGCATTCAATTAAATAATGTAATTCCTAGCTATGGTAAAGTACCCGTTGTAAAGACAGTTACGAAATAAAAGGGCTTTATTTTCCTTTAGAGTTCTTCCTATTATAGTTTATTTACTTTATATTTCCGAACATTTTGAACGCTTTGCTCGTCAATATTTTGATGCTGACTATACGAGTGGAATTTTTAGGTCGACTGTTCTTTTGTATGATTATATTTACATAACAGCCATGTTACAGGCGTGAACTGAATACCAAATGTGAACATGATCTTTTTCTGTTTACCTAGAGTATTTGTGGCTCGCTTTAAATAAGATCGATTGATTGAATTCAAACATTACAATTTTATAAGAGTTCAAATACAATTAGAAAAAGAAAAAAGAAAAGAAAAATACAAAAGAAAATCTATAAAATACCAAAGTAAAGTGAGGTCCATCAAATTTGCTTGTCAAAATTCTTTAAAAAAGAATACAAAAATAAACTAGTCTCCGACACAACAATCACAAACGTAAATTAGCTTATATTATGTACGTTGTTTTCGTGGCAATAGGCTCGCCCCCTATTACATGGGACCTAAACATATCGGCGAACTGTAGGTGTACAATGTACATTGGTACACCTCTGCCTAACCCTTCGGGGATACAGGCGTGATGATGTATTATATATTATATTATGTTTTCGTTAACAACAATCGATATTAATCCTTCACAATCTAACGAACTGTATCTACAACTTTCATTCCACTTGCGTCATGCTCGATACAATCAATAGATCACATATCACTATCTAAATAATTTGCACTTAAAATTTAAATTCGTCATCTATCACTTATAATTTCTTCGGCTTAATATATTCAGAGACAAGTGGGACCAATGGATCAATTAAAGTAATTGATCGTTTGACGTCTTCGGGTTCACAATGAAACAGCTTGTTATTAACTGCATGGCATTCAACACCAATTACAATGACTCTCAATTTCATAATGGGACATCTAACATATGGTTAAGAATTTGCAACTCTATCAGTGGTACCACTCGATATTGATATTTATTTCCTAAGTAGTAGAGTTGTTTTTTGCTAATCGTTGTTATTTTCATGCGGTCCACCTTTTATGTGTTTAACTGCATAAAATGATGCTGTTATATAATAAGGTACGATGTTTTTTTGATGACGGCAATTCATGATCAACTCAATTAGGTACAAGTACGTGTACCTATCTACCTTTGTGATTGTGTTTTTTTATCTCCATTACGTCAAAGCGAAAAAGGGCTACCACATAATTCTATGAGAGTGGAAAAGTTTAAAGACAATAACAAGTCAATGTTTTGGTCTGCATTACAGTTTGCAATTTTTATTTACTCTACTATTACCCGGACAAGCTAAAACCAGAAAGACAAGTTAAAAGTTGTTTTGAGTTAACTATAATAAAACAAATACAAGTGGAACCTTGGTGTATGTTAATATTGTATTTTTTTCCACAAACTGCTAATTATACTAGATAATAGACGTGTAATGAAGTTGCCAATACCTGAGTTATCAATATCAGTGATTAACGTAAGCTTAAAAGAAGATAACACGAACATAGACTATCAACGTGTATTATCACATACTCGCTAATATATCTTTAAATAAGTACTGCATACTCCTTTCGACAGTAGTGTACGTGCTGATCGCGTGTTGTGTGGACTGAACTCGGGTGTGTATGCGGTCAATAAAACACAATGTTTTTGATATTAGTGATAATCGGGTTAGTGTCTCTTTACTTCTATGGAACTCGGACTTTCGATTATTGGAAGAAAAGAGGCGTCAAACATGACAAGCCTGTGCCAATATTTGGAACCAATTTGAAGCAGTTCATGCAGCGGGCCAGTATGGCGATGATGGCAACTGATACATACAACCGGTATCCAGATGAAAAAGTCGTCGGCTTTTTCAGAGGAACCGCTCCAGAACTCGTCATTAGAGATCCAGAAATCATTAAACGGATCCTTACAACCGACTTTCAATGCTTCTATGCCCGAGGTCTTCATCCACACAAGACAGTTATCGAACCTCTACTTAGGAATATATTCTTTGCTGATGGAGACTCGTGGCGTCTTATCAGACAGAGATTCACTCCTGCTTTCAGTACTGGAAAATTGAAGGCAATGTTCCATATCATCACTGACAGAGCTGAGAAATTGCAAGTCATTACAGAAGAGGTCGTAGACAGAGAATTCTATGACGTCAGAGAACTAATGGCCAGATACACTACTGACTTCATTGGTGTGTGTGCTTTCGGTATTGACATGGACTCCTTGACCGATGAAAACTCTCACTTTAGGAAACTGGGAAAGAGAATCTTTGAAAGAAGATTCAGAGACGCCATGGCAGGAGTTCTCAAAATCGTGTTTCCAGAATTATGTAAGAATATACATTTGTTAGCACCAGAATTAGAAATAAACATGAAGCATTTGGTCCAAACTGTGTTAAAGAATAGAAATTATAAGCCATCTGGCAGAAACGATTTCATCGATTTAATGTTAGAACTTAGAGAGAAGGGTAAAATTATTGGAGAGTCAATTGAAAAGAAAAATCCAGATGGAACGCCTAAAATTGTTGACTTAGAAATGGATGACATGTTAATGACTGCTCAAGCGTTTGTTTTCTTTGGAGCTGGTTTTGAGACATCTTCTACTGCTTCAAGTTACACACTACATCGACTTGCGTTCCATCCCGAATTCCAGGAAAAAATAATGAGGGAAGTCGACATTGTTTTGGCAAAACATAACAATAAGATTACTTACGACGCTATTAAGGAGATGAAATATTTAGAAATGGCATTCTACGAGTCGATGCGAATGTATCCTTCAGTAGCATATCTAATCAGAATGTGCTGTGTACCAGAATACACATTCCCAGAGATTGACTTGACTATCACTCAAGACACAAAAGTGATAATTCCTATTCAAGCTCTTCATAGAGACGAAAAGTACTTCAGAGAACCTCACAAGTTTGACCCTGAAAGATTTGCTGAAGGCTCAAAGGAAGAAACTAAGAATTTCGTTTATTTGCCCTTCGGAGAAGGACCCCGAGCTTGTGTTGGTAAGTGAATCATTCATACAATCAAATAAAAACTGTGTTTGACATATCTCATAGAATTTAAAAACCTATTGAAAGAAATATTCATTTGTGACAACTCTGTGTAACCTGTCGTTTAAAAGTTCATTGAATAACTTTGAATATAATTATCCTATCCGGATGAAATTTACATAAATAATACATACAAATGCTCGTTCAGTTTCCCAAGTAAAAAAGATTAGAGTGGAAACCAGGAAATTAAATTTATTTGTTTTCCTGTGTTTGCTCTAAATTTTTGCTTGAAATATCAAATAAATCAATGGAAAACTTAAACAAATGCTACATGGAAATATAGATGAAAGTTCTCTATGTACAGTCAAGAACAAAAGTTTGTTTACATTTATTTCTTTATTTTATTAGTTTTTACTTCAATTCTAGTAAAAAAAACTATTAAATGTTTTTTCCAGGTGCAAGATTAGGTCAGATGCAGTCTATGGCTGGATTAGCAGCAGTTTTAGCGAAGTACTCCGTAGAGCCAGCAGCCTGCACTGTGGAATACCCATTACCTGAACCAACTGGTATTGTCTCAGAAGGATTCATTGGAGGCCTGCCCTTAAAACTAAAGAGACGCCAGAAATTCTACACTGCTTAATATAAAAAAAGTGTCTTTTAGATACAGACTGAATATCGTATTTATTGCAAGTTTGTGATTTAATTTTTAAGGAAGATACAGATTTTGCTTAGTTTATGATCTTCATAAATTCAGTAATGTCTCTAAATATTTAAATGTGATACAACTTTTGTATACTGATGTAATTTACTTGTGGTAATGGGCAAGTCAGTTTCATTGACCTTTTTATTGTTCTAGCGTTTTATATTTAGCTTAGGAAATAAATTACTTACCATGGAAACATCTAAAACGTTCACTCCAGGATCTCCTTTGTCTCCTTTGGGGCCTGGGGGTCCATGGGCCCCGGGTGGTCCTAAAGTACCTGGTCGACCCTGAAAACAAAAATTAATTAAATGGAATTCGCAATGAGATATGTATGATCATTTTTTGTCGCCAATGACACTATAATACTAATATTAAATATATTTAAAATTTAATTAAGAATAATTAGTTTTAATGATAACCCATCCCTTTATGTTAACAACAAAAACCGGTAATGGAACAAAAACTACATGTTTATCTATAACACAAATCTCGTCAACTCGCGAATGTTAACCTTGAAACGAATAGGTATCTATATGAGTAACCCACACACTAATAGATACATCATAACATACAGTTCAAAATGTTTTATTTACCTTAGCATTCTGAGCAGCGAGGAAAAAAACAAAACAGTTTAGTTATTAACCAGAATAATGGCGCATACTCAAAACCAACTTATTTTAAGACGCTTTTAAATCTCAAGTATTTGTAGGTTCAGTATGAGCTACTTACAATCCATCCAGGTAATCCAATATCCCCTTTATCCCCTGGTCGACCTGGGGGCCCAGGGGGTCCTTGAGAGCCCAAACTTCCTTTAGGTCCGGGTGGCCCCGGCCTCCCCCGCCTCCCTCTTACCCCTGCATCGCCTTTGTCACCCTGTTATCAATATTAACGATTATATTTATAATATTATCACCTAATTAACCTAATTTATCAAAATTCTATACCTAATCTTATCGATTTATACACTATCAAAATTCTTGAGTATTTATGCTTCCTCAGTAAATTTTTGTTACCAAAATTCACACACTATATTTGTGAACTGAATACAAATCAAAGTTTATTTACATTTGACCTTCGAATATAATTAAGTAGGTGAATGTTGAGGACAGAGTACAGGCATTTAAATAATGACAATGACTGGCGGTAGTATTACAAAAGAGTATAATAATATGACATCTGTGTGATATAATGATATACATTGACAACAGTAAATAGATAACTCTATACCCTTGACATTAGTACTAAAAAAAAAACGGTATAAGTAACTCTGGTTATCGTTCCAAATACCTTGATAGTAACGATATCAGATCCAGCCATAGTAACGCTGATAGGTCCTGGTGGGCCCCGTTCTCCCCTCTCTCCCTTCAAGCCAGGAGGACCCGGTGGTCCAGAAATGCCGGGCATCCCAGATGGACCGATGTCTCCCCGTTCACCCGCCTTGCCGTCTTTACCCGGAAAACCGGGTGAGCCGTCGTTGCCGCCAGCACCTTTTTCACCCTATAGTCAAAAACGTTAATATTAATGTTAAATGCCAGTTCTAAAAATAAGCGATCATTTATGGATAATTATAAATATAAATTAATTAAATTAAAATTATAATAAGTTAGTTAAACTTTTTGTGAGTTCAAATGTCGATATATTATTGTGGTAAACAGTTAATATTAACATAATTAGCCGATTTGTATGATTATAAAATAAATATATTTTAAGCTAATATTGCTATATTCAGTAAAAACCATATTCAGAAACACCTAAATATATTTAATATATAGGTAGGTGTAACAATGTACACCTGTGAATAATCACAAAAAACCACTAATATTAGATATAAAATTATATCTGAACCCCGACAAATTTGATGACACAAGCAAAAATTTGTCAGAGTTCATTTCAATTTTGTTACTTAAAAAATAAACTTTAATATGGGTCAAACGAAAGCTCATAGATTCACAAAGACGACCACTTCAAAATATCTCTTTCAATTAAAAGTCACCTTACCACTTGATACTGACATCAATGAAAACAGAATTGTTCACAAATGCGCCCCAACGTAATTGGTATTTGAATAATAAATTCAAAACCTCACCTTTTCACCTTTGTCTCCTTTCAAGCCAGCCACAGCTTGCCTTTGTCCTATAAAAATAAATTGAGGGTAAATATGCGAACGTTTTTTTTTACAGCACTGCGAATTATTTATTTTTCACGTTTATCTTCAGCAATACATTCGTAATTACATCCGTGTATTTTGTTTTGATTTTATTGCTTCATTCGTTAATCCAAAACTAGTCAATATAATATATTATCGTCAAGTTGTGTGGCAAATTATCTTAGTAAAAAATACCTACATGAAAATTAGGTAAAGTTATTAATTAACAATAGGCTAGCTTACGGCTCTTGTTTTGGACGTTAGGACCAAGACAGTCCTAAGGTTCACAAAATAGATCGTAGGCATTCTTTTTTTTATTTCATTACGTAACTATTACTACTTACATCTGAATTTTCTATACATACCAGTAGAAAGAAACTCGGCGTCATCAGGATTGAAAACACCAGCAGTAGGGGGTCCAGGTGGTCCCGGTTGTCCTCTTTCACCTGTCATCAATGTTTGTTTGATTATTTACTTGTTTACTGAGATCAAAGTTGCATTGTTACACAATTAGTACTTTATGTAACTATCGTGTAAAATTGTACCTGTATTAATGTGAAGTTTTTGATGCAGGTAATTAAAAAGATTGATATTTTTACATCCAGAAATGTATGAAAATGCATAACAATATAGTTAAAGCAATTTCAATGTCTTAAAACTTTCAACAAATCCGATCGAAAAATCCCAAAATTCATGAAACTACAAAGTTCATTCCACACTACGTTCGGGATAAATTCAAATTTGACAGAGCGATTTCCATCTGACCTCGACAATCCAACTAGTAAAGGACAATTGGTATCTTTGCGTTAGATCAGCATTCAGAATTCGGGATTCTGGTATCATGATAACTGCCCTAGATATTCCCGACGACTGACATAGACAGTATAACGTGATTTCCTAACCGCTAAAGGATGATCTAAATGAAAGTGCCGCTCTTGAATAAGGGAACTACACGAATACTGACTTGACTTTAAAACATCCACAATACATCAAAAATGCGGTCATTTATAATGTAAGTTTACCTTTTTCGCCTTTGTCAGCTGGCCTTCCACTAGCACCTGGTATACCTGGTCTACCATCCAGTCCAGGGCTGCCACGATCACCTTTGTAACCTCGCTCTCCCTGAGGACCAGGGTAGCCCTGCGAATTCATATATTTAATTAATATTTTTGCTAACAAAATCAATGCATCATCTATAAAGAAATCCAAAAACACACTAAAAACATGAGTATAAGATTCAATTTCGCTTCGAACAATATAAACTTTTAAGTCACGAATTTAGTTAGTTTAATTTTATTTACAAGAATTTATTTTATTTTATGTTACGAAAATAGTCACATTTATTTTATGTTACGAAAATAGTCACAAAATTTATAATAAGGGCACTTACCCTGTCTCCTTTATGCCCACCGATACCCGCTTGTCCCCTTTCTCCCTTTTGACCAGGAAAGCCTCTTTCCCCTTGCGGTCCTATAGGTCCTGGTTGGCCTACGTCACCCTTAGGTCCGGGAGCACCAGGTCTACCAAGAGCTCCTCCATACGAACCAATCAGGGATTCCTAACAAAAAATTATGTATTACTTTACATTGAATTACAAAATCATAAAGACATTCTTGACGACAGTTTTGAAAACGTTTGAGAATTTTTTATCGTACCCAGAATTACAAATTTTATAGACGAATTTCTAGTTCCGTGAGATTAAAATTGTTTCCAATATTCCGAATATAAACAAATCGCGAAGTCAGAAAGTAAGTTCATACAAATCCCCAACCAACCAAAAGGAAGGCTCAAATTATTTTTTATGCAAACGATACACATGACAAAACTTTGCGAGAGGTTTTCAAATAAATTCCCTTATCTGGGTCTGTCGTCGGTATAAATCAAGAGTGAACAAGCCACTTTCACACTTTTGCCCAAGTTATTCGGAGTGGTTTGTTTGCTAAAGCGGGCACAATCGTTGCCTCCGAAAAGCAATTCGTTTTAGTCACAAACAAAGTGACTCGACAATGAAGGTAATCGGGAACCGAAGATCGATTCTTTGAAAGTCTTCTTGTAAACGAGGTTTGTCTTTTGGCAGTTCCAATATTTTGAAGACTTATTGGAAATTATAGTTGAAGTAATAGAAACTACAGTTTTGTAAAAAATACTGAGGAATGGCCGCCTGGGTAAATTTTAAGTAAAATATTACTCAAGTTTTCCATTTGGAATCTATGGATTCATTTCATCACATTTCATATTTGTACTACTTCTGTAAGCAAAATTATAACGCTTTAAAGGATTTCTAGTAGTTATTAGCTTAAGAAGCATTGATGGTATATTAATCTACTCCTAAAACTTACCTTGTATATTTGTCTAGGCTTCCAATTTGACTAAATTAATAGAAATGGATGGCATGAAAATGATAAAAATCACACACTGATTAGAACTTAGGCAGTGAATCTACTTCTTAATAGCAAAGCTACTAAGATATTTTTTAATACACGCAGAGCTTTACATCGGCAATAATCAATTACTCACTTTAATTATTTTAATTTGCTGGTTTAACATATTTTTTTTAAGCGTTACATAATTTTCCTGCTAATATAAAAAACATAAGAATTTTGGTTTTCATATACCTACATCTGAAACCAGTACTCGGTTAAACAAAACACTGCTTATAATGGTTATAGAAGCAAAACATAATTCTTTTGTAATACTTACATCAAAGTTACTGTAATCTGAGGACCCAGGTGGTCCTGGAGGACCAGGGGGTCCAGGGACACCTGCTCTTCCATCGACTCCTGCCTCACCTTTTGGACCGGCTGGTCCTTCCGCACCTCTGGGACCAAGGTCACCTCGGTCTCCTTTATCACCTCGTGGACCAACTGGACCACGTTCACCTGGTGTGCCTGGTTGACCCTGTAAGATTTATTTGGCTATTTCAGTTATGTACGGAGGTTCGTATTATTATAAACAATTATTATATAACTGTAAAATAGATTATAAGATTTAAATAATATTTAACATTTAATTGTGATTCAACAGACAAACTACGTAAATATAGTTTTGTTGAACTTTTTATGTCTCCTAACATGAACCTTGAACCTTATTAAATAAATAATAATAAAATAAAGATTGGGTCGAAAAGGTGTTTTTGCATTATAGTTTGAAACTGGTACACAGAATTTTGAACGTTTATGGGCGATAGTTTTTGTCCTTGCCTTGACGAAGCCATCTTGAGTTTTAAAAGACACCTCTGCTAGTTTTGTACGATTAGATAATCTTTTCGTATTTAATGTAGAATGGGAAGAGACCTGTGCCCAGCAGTGGGACGTTTATAGGCTGGTGTTATTATGATTTAATGTAAAAATTATATTTATTGAAGTGTTGTTTTACATACCGGTAAACCAGGTGAGCCAGTTCGTCCATCTGCACCAGTAATGCCTGGGGGGCCAGGCGGCCCTTTCAGTTCCGGAGCCGTTTTCAGAAGTGCCAGTATAGTGCTGGAGTTGCAGCCGCATTGTCCGAGCGATGCGTAGTTCTCTCCGAATATCTGCTGCTGAAGAAAACGATTCTGAATACGTATTGTATGTACTGAAAAATATCAAAAAGCCGCACCACCAAACCAATCCAAACAAAAGTATCGGAAGCCTTTTAAACCATTGAGATTAAAGCAAAGAAAATCCTTTAACCCATCAGAATTTTAGCATTAATGCAACACTGTTAAAAGTACACCTAAAGAGAACATTAAGTACTTATGAGTTACACTTGATTCTCAAAGACCCGAACAAGGCTATATAATACAGAAACAATCAGGATTGAACTAAAGATATCGAGGGTCCTACAAAGTGCTCCGTAAATCCCTTATTGAACTCTTAAAATTTGTTTCAAGCGTTCCCTGCTTTTGTATTGCCTTCTTTGTGAACCACGCTTACATCAGATAATGGTTAGTAAAACCAATTCAAAGTGTTGGCTAATATTTACAAAGCATCAATTAGCAGTAGTGTTTATTGATCATGGCACACTATATGGCCTCCGAATGAAATGGTCAACCAAATGGGGCATCGTGCCAAATTCTGCACAGGAATGTGGTTCCAATTGAATTAGTTGAATTACTATAGATACATTTACACATTTAATCGTGGTCATGTGCGGTTCAGTCGAATGCGGCTAACGACCGGGTGTAATCCAAGCATAATGGCTGTGATTATTTTTATCGAGTAACAACCCTCGCCTATTGTGTAGTGTTTGTTGACCAAGTTGGCGTATTCTGGTCGGTTTGCAAAGGACCCGGATCTCATTAGGGTTGTCAGGCATTATCTCTCATTATGCAAAACTCATTTAGCCAGAAACATTTTCACATAATAGAGGTTCATTTTACAGGATAGTTTGTTTTGCTGATTTTAATCCATTTAAGTAAATAAACACGGCAGCGCTTTTAATTTGTTTTTGTTAGTGGCTGAAAAGTTGAGGGTTATTCTTTTTGTTATTTACCATTTAGTTACCAGTTCTTATTATTTTTGATACATAACTAACCTTGACTGTGCTCCTCTGAAGGTTCCAAAGAGGTGCAAGAAAAGAGAAATTACAATTTAGAGAGGTAATTGTGGGACATACAACTACAATGTTATAGGGTTCATAGCACTACTTAAGAATCTATAAAACATAATCTGATCGATATAAATATAGAAAACAACAAATGATAAAACAAAGGCTACTAATGTAAGTTAGTCCTCAAGAAAGGTAATGAAAGGAAATAAATTATATAATATATCATATGTATTGATAAATTTGATTAGTTAACTTCGTTAGGCTGACGATTCGACGCAAAACCTCTCGGATAGCGAATCAATTGAATCGATATTGTCAAATCGAATGTAGGACGGGCGCCAAGAGCATAATAAACTTTGTTACGACTGTAACGGGCAGAATGTTCCAATTTAGTCGCCAATATTGAATGTCCACTATATCCTCTATTAATATAAGGAATATCTTATTTTATGTGAACGCAGGATTATAATTGGAAGGCTGACAATTCGCATTAATATACCACAGAAACACTATAGGTACTGTGTTTGTAAAGACGACTAAGTCTGGTATCTAATATTGTCTAGGATTACTTGGTTACTAGATTCTTTGTACTATTGTATAATATAACTAACCTCATGAAAAATACGTTGCATAAAGTTCTTTGCTACCTAAGTAATTTTAATATTATCTAAAATAACTATAATAATAACTACGATACAACAATAGCTTATAATTGTGATCATTAAAATTAAATATGAACCTTTTAAATAATAACTACATATTTAAAATCCAGCAAAACCTGAAAAAACCACTTCATTGCAAACATTATCGCAGCAAAAAACCCCGCAAATTCGCATTCATTTTATACAGCGGGTCTCAAGTGACCGAGAATAATGTAAAAAGTTGGTTTTCAATAGGCTATTCAAGTTCATGTTAGATACAACTACGCTTTGTGACCACCGAGGTAGGTAGAGATAGTACTATTATGTTTATGACGTGTGGTACATGTGATAAGAGATGGTCAACTGAGTTGCTGTGAAATGTGTGCAGTGAGTGCATTATGAATGAGTGAATGGACTAGGAGCTTTGTTGTTTGAGTTTTTTGGTTTTTAGGGAGACACAGTGTGTAGGTAATTTTACCTTATTGGAGGTATGGATAATAATGAATCGTTATGAAAAATAGAAGGGAGGTGACCATGGAGATCGGATTCTGGGATTGAAAAAACGATTGAAGTAAATGAGAATTGTAATAATACCATCACATAGACACAAAAGTCTTTTATGTTAAATAAAATTAAGTGATACACAAGATGCAGATAAAGATTTTAAAGTTTAAAAATACAAAACTTTATAAGCTTTAAAATTTTGGATTTCAGGCTAAAAACAGACCCAGCAAGGATAAGAGGATGTGGATTCACCTAACGACAACTATTTTCTGTTGACCACTTACACTAATCCTGTTCTAGATAACGACAATTAATTCTTTTCATATCTAATTAATTTGAAGATATAAATGTCTACTGACTCATTGATTGATTAGAAATATTTCTTATCTATAAGTGAAATCCGGAATCGTGTATTTTAACTACTAATCTTTTATAGAAAAACTTTAACGATACGAAAGCATCGTTAGAGTAAAAATAATAGAGTTAAGTTAAATAATACATGTTTTTTGTCAGGAAAGAAGGTGTTTTGCCAGCGTTTGGTTACAAATTTCGTCTAACCTACTCCAGAAAATATTGGACTAGCATTTCTTACACCAATATTCTCAATTATATTTTTTGACCACTACCTAAAATGGATAAGTGTAATATACTATTCTATATACTATATTTCACTTCATACTTTCGCTACTATCATTGACTTCTACCATACAAGGTGTACCTGTTTACCTTGCATCGAGGGAGGTAAGTAAAGTCCGCAGGCTGAATGAGAACTCTGCGGTAGTTTGATATGAGATTATGTCCTGCCTTCATATTGAAAAGATAAGAAAGCTTGCTATTAAGACTTGTATAGAAACTTCATTTAAGAAATATGGCTTTCGAAGTAAAATATATAAAGAAAATGAAGGAAATTATAACAAATGGAATTGTGCTTTAATAGCCTTTTTCGTTTTTAGTTCATTAAACGTAGTGCAGTAACACTACTATGACATACTATTGATATACTAGAAAAAGTCGTTGATAAAAAATAAAATAAAATCTTGAGGCTAATCTTGAAAGTAATTTCCTAACAATGCAATGAAAGGTCAAAAAATGGGAGAGTATATACCTATGTGAGGTTTTAGCTCAAAAAGTCGTGATCAAAGTGCTAGTATAATTATTCATTCTATCTACTTCTACTGCACTACTAACAAAGTCTACTAACTACGATGAATATAATAAAGTATACTTACATCGTCACCAGAGCCAGATATTTCAGCAACCACCCCCGGAGTACCAGAGGGACCCGTTGGCCCTGGCGGTCCAGGAGGGCCTGGCGGACCTCTTATAGACTCGCCTGGAGCACCCTGTATACATAACAAAGGTGTTAAAAATGTGAAGCAATGTTTGTGAGGTAATAATGATTGATAAATAGTATGTATGTTATTCGTTGTTGAAGATACGTATAAATTGATATAATAATAAAAAAAAACTATTCATAGTATGCATAATAAATGGTAGTATGTATGTAGTCAGTTGAGGAACAAGGTATACTATATTTTTGTTATAATTGTGTTGAAATTAGTTTTTTTATTGTACCTGTAATAAATATACCTATAATGTGGTTTGTTCTTACCTATTAATTATAATTTATTAATAGTAAAAACTGCATCAATTCACATCTACATACTCCTAGATGTATTTTGAACCGGATTGAATATATGTATGTCAAACATATCGAACCCTAAATTGTATGTAAATGTTTCATCGTACATAATATTAAAATAAGGGTGCGCAAAGCCTTTCAATGTTAAGGGTTGTGACAGTTAACACATTGTTAAGTGTCACGTAATGGCTCTTGATATCGTTTATTGTCACTAAGATTGTCTGAGAATTTTGTCAAGTATTTTTTCATTCAATTTTTATTACAAGTCGTTTTTTTACCTGATTTGAGAACAATAAGTGTATCGTATATTAATAACTCTTATTTTCTACATTTCGACATAAAAGTGTGTATTTCAATTCTATCCGATTTAATTCTAAAATCATCCTATTTTTTATTGCTTAATTTCCTTTATTTTTAAATAATTATTTTCAATACCGTTTTATCCCGCCGCTAGTCTACTACGAATACACCCGAAATAGACAGTATTTTGTTTTAAAGTCCGGTAAAACAAGAGACTGCCTATCCTAGTCCGTATTTAGTTCTCCAGTACATAATAAACGTAAATAGCAGCATACAACCATCCACATATAACCAGCTATACCATACTACGGTGTGTAGAGCCATACATATAGTATGTATGGCGATATGTATGGCACAGAGGGGACGCTATAAATCGTATGGAAAACAATACGCGACCCCCTTTTGTGTGTCTGCTATGCTACCTATCACATATTTGTTTATAATAAATGGTTATACGGCGGTATATGGAATTTTAATGACATTTTAAATGTTTGAGGTATTTTAAACGCTTTACATTTTCCATAGGTCTCGTTTGGATATTTACAAAACCATCGGTATTAATGTACATAGATCGATGTGTGGAAATATAGTTTTTTTTTGTTTATAATATAATAAGTCTTGCCCTTGGTCCACGTTCGCCTTTTTCGCCTTTCAGTCGTAACATGTATCCTGAAACCAAAAAAATATAGATAGACAGAATTTACTCAGCACATTTTTATATATAACTTAACTAAAGAGCTAAATTAACAAAATAATGATCTTTTCATTGTTAATAAGGCCGTTTGACGACCTATTTACATGAGATTACACAGGGTTTAAAAAGACTGTGACAAGCTTTAACTGAATTAATATGCAGCATAGGAAATGGATAACTTTATCGATTTGCTTAAGTTTTATTTACAACCTAATATGAAAACCGACATTAGCTATCAAAAATGATGGAAAATTAACATATTATAATTTCACAAGAGCAACAAAACTAAGTTAGTTGTAAAGCTCAAAACAGTACGAGTATAACTTTGGCTTCAGTATTGGTCTTCATTGGTTCAGACTGCAGTTCTGGCTCGGACAGGTTTAACCTGCCCAAATCGCGGTCGAAGCCGAAATTTATACCCCTTGTATTACATTGTTTGAGTGTAATACTGGGTTATAGAGATACTGCATTGTGCCAAAAGCGAATAACTAGAAGCTTGAATGTAATTTTCACCGAAAGACAACGTATGTTTTGCTTAATGGTAATGCTGAACGGCATAACTCAATAAGCCTTCTATGCAGATACTGAGCATGCATTCTATTTGTACCTATTTATGTTTTTTTCTTCTTAATTTTCTATGTTTTGAAGACCTCCAAAAAGAAGTTTTGAAATAGAATATTAACTGAAACCACAAATTTCTTGTAACCATTATGACTACGGGTTCAACCATATTAACTGGTGGCAAGGAAAATCTTCGAGGCAACTGCCTATAATTTCGAATAACTTACTCCAAATCTTTCCTATATCATAAGGAACACACTTTGACTGCCATTGCTACTGCCGCTCTCATATCCGCCTTACTGGCCATTAACAAGAGGTTAGAACGTCTCAAGTGGAATAAGTACATGTCAAAGATGAGATAAATTACAAAATTACCTGTACCATCCAGACCAGGTGGTGGTGGCGGGAACGGAGGTATGGTGCCATACCTCCCAGAGCCCTCAGCATCGCCTTCCTCCTGGTCGACCTGATTTTAAGAATAATTAAAGTAATATTTACAACTGATGTTATTTGGATATCAGACACCCGATGCTGTTAATTTTTGTTAGTGGTGAAAGCAGGTCAGAAAAAAAAAATCATGTCTGATTGAATATGATCACTGCGAAAAATTAAATGGCATAGGTGCTGATCATAATTAAAAACTTGAGTATTATAAGTTACGTTTTAAGGTATAAATTTAATCTTAATTCATCGTCTTCTAATATTTCTTTTTTAATAGAAAGAAACGATTAAATTTTGGAAGATAAAATGGATAGATGATTCCACTTAATCCAAGGTCCCAAATTTTTATTCAAATCTAATTCGTTCAAGATTAACAAAAGGTTCATTATACGTATATAAAATCACAGACACCTCTCAGTAATATCCTGATTACATAGGATAGAGGGTGTTCAAATATTCACAATGTAACCCTGCAATTAGTGTCGGGGTAGTGTGCTGAGTCAACACGAATATTTGTCTCTGAATAATGCAGGGGAGGGTTAGGATGTTAGTAAATATTGTAGGATTGGTGTGCTGACCCGTGTTATCAATATTAAAGCTTGCTTTCATAAAAAAGTGATTAGTGATTAGGTGTTGTTATTGAAGCTTGTGATTTGTTAAGTAGCTGTAGCACGGTTAATTGGTTGTGACACACAAAACGTAGTGCAAAAAGTTCGTAATCGAAGGTATTTTTAATTTAATTATTAAGTATAAATTTAATTAATGTTTTAAGTAGAATAATATGTAAATAAATAGTTGATAGATAAGTATTGAGTATGTTACCTACTGGCATTAAATGCCTGATATTGCTGTGCCCTAACAGGGTCCATGATTGTTACTATAGCTTTAAGCCATTGTTACACCTGTCAAAACATTGTGGAAAGCAAATAAAATATATGAATATGAATATGAATATTTTGCCAACTAAAACCTAGAACTTATAATTTGTATTAAAAAAACCGTCGTTGAAGAAATAATTATTGTGTATTTTTCACACAAATGATTCATAGTATTAAATAAAGCTTTCAAATGTAGGCGCTTTGGAACTAAGTAACTTGTCTCCTCCACCTCCTATCTACTTGTGTTCATATCCTGCAAATCGTCAACTACCACCTAGTTACGTGAATTACACGGACTCTTTGACTATTGTGTAGGAGCGTAGTTACTTATTCTGCAAACACGCGAGTCGTTAGCGAGCAATAGTGGTACACAAGTGTTTGCGAACAAAGGGTTCTAGGAAGTTTGTACTTATGAGTGTTACTGGATATGTAGACTGGTTTGATTACTGAATCAGAGTGGAAAGTCGCGTTTGTGCGAGGACCGTGACTCGGGTTGAATTAATTGACTGGAAATGATACACGAATTTTGTGCACCGATTATTTCGGTATCGAGCGACTGTATTCGATAGAATGTTGTATCGATTAAAAATCGAGAACCGACCCTATTCTTTAGGTCGTGTAGCTTTGATATTTTTGTCACATCATAGACAAATATTTCAATTTTAGACGTAAAGGTTGTACAACGATATAGGAATCGTAAATCAAAATTTATCGAGCTTTGCTACTGTGCTGTGATTTATCAGAAGTTGATATCTAATGCTGAGTGTAAACACGACAACATGATGCCGTTTCACTTGACAATGTGACATCGATACCTACGATTAGGCTGCGGTTACAGTGTACTAAGAACCGGTAGCGGTGATTTCCGGTAAGAATGTGGTTTGTGAGACGTATTCTAAAACAATAGAGTATTAACCTCAAGCTTTTGTTTTGACATTGCAGAATGCACAGGAGATGGAAATAAATAATTAGTTTATGTAAATATTGCAAAACTTCAAAAATGAGTGTCTGAAAAGGCAAGATTGACATGTAGGATAGGTAATAATTAAACAATTATTTTCGGTAAAAATATAAAAATTTCTAATGGCAAATTGAACGAATGCTGGAAAGCGATTTCTTTGAATCGGAAATACTTATTCAACAAATCTATTTATTCAGAATTCAGTTCCTTTGGTGGTATCATTTTAACACCGCTTCTCTCGTCACTCAGTCCCCTACCTTTCTGATTGCAATCCAATGTTCCGCTACCGAGTTTGTTTACGATATGACTGTTTGTGCTTCACAGTGTCAACGTACAACCGAGGTTAGAAATCATCTGATCTAGATCGTCGAATGTCAAGTAGAGATATTGTATGTACTTGGTATGTTCATGTTTGTTGAATGTTGGTATAGTTTTATGAATCTGCCATATGTTTGGGGCGAGTGAGTTTTGTTTGATTTTAGTCAATGTATAATTAGGCTTTTCGCGATTACAAAACCCGCTAGGTTTCTTAGAATGTCGCGAGGTTTTTTAATAATCACACACGAAATAAAGTTAATACTTTTAAATTACTTGTGAGTGTCTCTTCTGCAATTAAAGAGAGAAGTAGCTTTAGTAGACAACCGTACCATAAAAAATTTAGGTATAATTTTAAATTCATTAAAAAGATCGAAATAAATATTTGTTTCCTTTGCAAATAATGTTTAAACAAACTGAAATTAATATTCTATTATTTGGTAAAATACTTCTAAAAATGTAATTTGGTGGCAGTATTTCCTTTTACATCCAATTAGAATTTAAAAGTGATATTCCTTAAAGCATTAAGGGCCGAAATTGAATCCCTTAATGTGTATTTATGCCCATTATCTTAAATAAACAAGTTTAATTTTCTCGACAATTTTGCGGGCAATTTGCTTTATTGCGTACATACCGCTCAATGGGCTTATCTTTGCTCTCGTAATAAAGATTATCTTTGTTAACGATGTCAATGACTTAAAGATACAATTATACAGACAGTTTGAAGTTTATTAAAGAGCATTGACATTTATCTATCTCTTCCTTTTCTTTGAGCTTTCTGTGAAAGGAAGATTTAATTCAAAATTGTTGAACACTTCAATGTAAATATTCGAGAACAAGATTCATCGTTTAGGCTATTTTTAATTTATTGATTGTTTTCTCGATTGGCTTACGAGTTACGACTAGCATCTGCCTATTTTTATTTTGTTATTCTGTACTTAGTCTATAGCATTATTTAATTAATAGAGCATGAATTTAATTTGCTTATATAGCATGTAATACAGATTAAAACCAACGTGCTGTGTACTAAAATAACACTCGGATAAAAGCTGTGCTTTGACAGAGCAAGTGTGGACAGACACACAACTGACTAACATAATGTATCTTACCTATTACATATTATGATAATCTTAAGACATCACGGTTTTCAGGAACATTAAAATCTTTTCATATTTCATCCCTCGTGTTAGCACACACAAAGAAACATTACCTTTGGGCTTATTTCGTTAATCATCACTAGTAAATTAATCCTAGCTAATTTAAAAGCTCGTCTACATGTTTAATAGAAACTTATTATTATGTTAGTCGATTATTAGTAGGGACATCACAATCACACCGTGTTATAGCTGTTAGTGGTAAGCGATAATTATGAGAGTAATCACCAAGTAATTGTCTATGTCAATCTCATCGCCGTCGCCGGATTCCTGTCAAAATGTTCAACATAATCATCCTATTTTAAATAAAAAAGTCCGGTCTCCTTCCTTTGGTTTAAAGGTAAGGTTTTTTGAATTAGTAACCTCAGATATTATTTACATTTTTTTTATTTAAAATCTGTCTGAAGTTTAAGTTTAGGAATGGAATTGCTAAGAATTTTAAAGCACAGACAAATGTTTGTAGTTTAGGGTACCTATCATTTACAATTTGATGGAATGAAACTGGACTAACAGTCTGAAGACAAAATGAAATATAAATATTTTAACTTGGTATAATATTAAACAGTTTTTTTTTGTGTTTGAAGAAATAAATATCTGTTTTTCATGAATTAAATATCTAGATAGATTTACTATGAAACTGGGAAAGCAATATGATCTACGAGTAGCTAAGTATAGTTAGCCTAATTTTACGTACCAATCTAATTTGATACATAATCCTGAAGTATAAATAAGTTAAAACAACTTACCTCAAAAGTGTTTACACACTGCACTTCAGCTTGAGTCGGTGATCCATACAACTTGAGTTCTTGAAACGCACCCTGTACCACGAGAAATGTTAACAGTCGATTCAACACCGATTTCATATCGACTGACAGTTTATCGATCGCTTAAAGTGTTCACACTCGCGCATCATAGTACCGGCACTTTCTAAGGGTTATCGACTCTACAATCAATAAGGAAATATGGGAAGTCGAAAGTGTTTGAACAATTGTCGCTGCATTTTTTGTTATGTTGACAAAAAGTCATGTGAATATGTACTTATGATATCGTGAAGTCTCTTAACACATAATTTGAGTGAAGTTGACCGATTTCCAGATACTTAACAACGCTTTTAAAATAATGTTGTTATTTTAACTGTATCATAAATAAGACACCATCAATTAAAATAGTAAATAAATCTATCAAACTAAATAAATAAATATATATAATGTTTTTTATGCTAGGATTAAGCGAATCTAGACAAAACATCTCACAAAGAGTCTCCCATTTCTAATTAATTCTACATAATCTATTTAAACCAAGTAATTAAAATAAATAATTGTATTGAAAAAGCACTTAGTTGTTTTAAAGTCTACAATTTACGCTTCAAGAGAAATTACGACTTAAAAGTTTTCACTTTAAAATAAACTATGAAAGTTGAACCACCCAATTAATTCTTAATTCGCGTGCAATATAGTGAATAATTGCTTCATAAACCAATTAACAAGTAAATAAATTATATTTTATTAAAACAAAATATCCATGAGATATTATAATAATATTATTTAATAAACAATCATTCAAATAAAAAGAAATAACCGCTTATTCGAAGACCACCTTAAAAAAATACCACACGTAAATTTTAATTTAAAATCGATACGTCACATTGAAATGACAAAAAATAGTACCGAAAAAAAAAACGATTTTGAAACTATAATGTCAAAGACGCGTATACGCATGCGCCCGGGCACATGCACCGCGATGCACTAAATTGAATACGATGCAGCCTGTGGCATAGGGTAAAGCTTCCGTTCCAGACTAGTTTTTGCTTTATTTAAATACTAATTATTTCAGTCGAATGGACATTTAATCTATCAATTAATACAAAATACATAAGTCATAATGATATCCTACAATTGGGCACATTCGCGTCTAGGTGCCGAAATTCATTACGCTAGAACTAGCGTTCTATTCAGCTTCACATCTCTTTGTCAAAGCACTACTAAGTTCTATTCACGGGTAGCGCGATCTAATTACTGCTGCTTGTCAGAATTGAAGTGTGAAGGGGTTATTCTGAAGTCACGCGATATATTAACGAGTTGTTCTCCTTTAAGTGGGGTTTGATAGAGTTTTTGAGTGACTGATACTACTTATTTTATAATACTTTAGACAAAGGTAGCTAAGCTTCTAATAAAACTTATTCAGCGGCATAGTTAAGTATGTCCTTAAATCGTCATTAAAGTTGTCTTACATGCGCTGCTCCGTTGGCGATAGATAATCTAGCACTTACGAATTTCCATAATACATTTTAAAATAATCATACAACAAGTAATTTCGTAATATAATAGCAGCATTTTTTCCTATTCAACTATATTTCACCAGCAAGAGGTATATAACAGTTAATATTGCCATGAAGTAGATACCATACGTTTGCAGTACATTCAAGTATGTACGAGTAGAAGGCAATAAAATAGGCTGTAACACACAATAAAGCAAGTAATGTAGAACATTCCTTATTCTGTATGCCGCACACGAGTTTATTGCGCCCATTTCTCTACTACTTTGAGAATAGCACCTCGTTAGCTAATAGAACATTAAAGCTGTGTTCTAAAGTTCTATCTAGATATTGTGTCAGTCGGTGTTAATTAAATGCTCACAAATTGCCATCAACAACAACATACGTCTTGTTTTTGTTTAGACTAGCTTCTTGCTGGTTTAAATATATAGCGTTAGGTAGCAACAAGATAATAGCAATTTGGAAACTTGATTTTATAACAAAAACATTTAAATAAATGATAATTCATAATTATAATTATTTTAAATCAAAAACCTACTAAATATAGGCAAAATAAAAGGAGGGATGGATTATTAAATATTTTTTCAAAAATATCATTTTTTGTTTGTGCATAACTATCCGCGTTTTTCCTATATCAATTTTATTCAAAAAAAATTCGCATTCATGAAACTATCTAACCTAACTATTACCGTGAAATCTAAACTGACAAAGGCCCAACTAACACAGGAAAATCAATACAATAAAAACAAAATGTTGATACCTACCCAAAATGTTTTTAATTAAAAATACTGCGGACCAAAAGTGAGTTTGTCGCGCTCACCTCGATTTCCATGACACGAATCCAGGACTAAAAGTAATTCGCAGTTGCAGGAATTTTATTTTTTCAGGTCTATCTACATGTGTTGGTTAAACATATTTTTTTGCTACCATTCCAATAGACGCGCGATCGGATAACGATGAGGAACCGTGTCAATGAAAATAAAAAGTTTTAGAGGATATGGTAACAAAGTTGCTCTACTTCAAAGGAAATTATGTTTGAATTCAATGAAATTTGACTTGAAGTAGTGTGGAAAAGTATAGTGATAAAAGTATGGCTAAATATCGTAATAATTAAGTCAATTTCTTATTACTAATATAGCAAAACTGACTTTAAACGTCTCCTCTCTAACTCAATGTACATGAGTTGTACTTCGAAATAAAGTTGTAATTTCTATAGAATCAAAAACAAAAGGACTTTATAATAAGCCATCAACGATCCACCTTACTTCCATTTCTCTCATAACTTGTGAATAGTTACCACATTTAAATAAAACTAGGCCATTTCTATTGCGCTGTCTAGGCCTTTGTTAAGTCTGTCTCTTGTGCAGGTAATAGCATAAAGCCTGGTATGAATAGAAGCTTACAATCGGAGGCAGCCTGAAGGAACCTCGCATTTTCTATTGAGATATGTCCTCTTGTTGATTGAAATGTCATACAAAATATAATTGGTATACTACACTAATTAAAAAATAAAAACAAATGAATAAAAAGAACGGATTCGACTGTAAAACAACTGAAAGTACCTCTTTCGAAGATCCCAAGTTTTGGTAGCTCGAAAAAAGGAGGTTGATTTAATATCAGATTTGAAAGTGTACATTAATGTCATAAAAGGTTTAAACCTATTTCACAAGCATCCATACACGGTAAGGTCAAATGTTAACCCTTTTATCGCATGTTCGGCATCTAATGAAAAATGACTGGCTGGTCGAACGTACCCCGATAATAGAATGCCCGAATAATGACTGAGTGACCCCTTCTCGCGAAAATAACACAAATTATTTCACCAAGATGATTTATTAGGGCCTTAACGGATTTAGGCAGCATCGGATAAAATTGTCACAATGGTAGGCACGTGTAAATAAAATTAATAGCTTCGCATAAAACATTTTTAGTTGAAAAGATATATTTTTTAAGTTCGTATGATGCTGGAAAGGCAAAAGAAAAATTTACCTTTGATTTATGTGTGCAGCAAGATTAATGCAGAAAAATAAAAGTTGGAAATGTAATCCCGTTTTTGGCACGTGTAACGGTTGTGCAATGAACACTAAGGCTCTGTTTAGTTCATATATCATCCAAAATACTACGTAAATAATGGAGTTTTCATCTTAAAATCTTCTGCAGTTTTAATTTTGAAATATTACTGTTTAGAAAATTAGAGTTTTTGTAATTCTTGAGACACAGAATATTGTTGAAAAATAAAATAATTTTACATAACATCTATGAACAGTAAAAAGTTCAACACAATGCGTAATTAAAGATTTGCTTACTGAAATGTTAAAAAAATAAGACAAAGGATTAGGGAGAAACTATTTTACCCAAAAAAAAACCCTTTAATTTTATTTTGAAAAACTTAATATACAACAAAAACGTATAAAATGAATAGACTCCAAATAACACCCTTATTTTCTAACCAGACCACCCTCAGTCTATAAAGATGGCATCTCTTTACTTTCTCAAGCACTGCATACTAGTCCCAAAAATCCACCAAAAAGGCTTAACAGCGCCGAAAATCCTTTTTGTAACCGCCTATAGTTTTTCTGGCACATATAGCCACGAAATTGTTATGGCCAGTATGGAGCGACACGATAGCGGGTAGTTACTGAACTAGCTTCGGCGATGTGACACAATCCCGGGTAATGACACGTCGTATCCCTCTAGATTGTTCTAGTAATAGGCGTTATGGAGGTCTTGTTTGAAGACTACATAAATGAGATCAAGGAATTATGCTGGATATGTTCTGGATGGAAATTTGAATGGAACACTCGTCAGTTGTTTTTTGACATTGTATGCTCTAGGCGTAACTGACATTAAACAGTTTAGCTAGATGGCCAGCATTCACAATACATTAGCGATACATTCAAGACATCATGTTTGACTGGTTGAATTGTGAGCAAACAGAAGGTAGACATGATATGGAGAATAATACCTTTGTATTTGAGCTACTTTGAAATTTAATTGATAATGAATTTCTATTTGGTTCTACTACACTTACGTCTATGCACCTTTCTCGTCGTGTCAACAAATTAAACAACTTCTAGGCAATATAAGAGTGCATTTCGTGACACATAATAACAATTCCGTAGAACTAAAGTTCCATTTACTTCATCTCGGACGTGACGGACGGACGCAAGAAGGCCGAGATTGAATAGGCGCTATCTTTCCTCAACCATTTCGGAAGACATGCGAACGCCATTAATTTTATAGGCCGTCGGCAGATCCCACCCATTACGTCACAGGTAACCAATAAACATAGACCCATAACTCTTCCTTAACACAAAACAGACATGGCTCAAAGTTATTTGGTAGAATGTAATAACGTTGTAACATTAAAGTGCGGTCATTCCGGTAAGAGCCGGTTTTACTGAAGGCTTTTCCGATTCTGATTGTACCGATTTATCGCGAGTATTGCCGTTTATCCGGTTAAATAGGACTTAACTATTATTGCTACAAATAAACGATTAGTTTATGTGATTTGGTGCAAATCGCTGTGGAACGTAACGTGGTTAGAAAATTAATTGACCCTATAAAAAGCAATGGATGTGTAAATTAGAATTCCTATTGCAACCAGGATTGAAATCGTAAATAAATTAAAACCTGTTATTTAATTGCTCATTACTGAATTACTTGGATTTGCATTCCTAGTTGCTGATTATACACGGTATCTAATGAAATGTTAGAAGATCATAAAAATAAATGAATAAAACAATAATTCTTAAAATAGTTTTGTTTGGACAACGTATTTAAAATTTACCTAAGTTTTAAGTTTAAGTACACCTTTTTCCTCAACTGACGATTTTAAATTATCGTGTCGTAAATGTAAACTGACTACAAATTAAGTTTAAATAGTTTTCCCGATTTTCCATACCGTTTGAGAAGAATTTTCCACATTCGGCCCATGAGTCTTCGAAAAGTCGGGCAACATACATAAAACAATTTAAGCAGGTTTTTGAAGTCGCTTCACAAATGTTTTTTTTTTATGAATAAAAGCTCTTTGTACTAATCTAATTACTCACATTACCAATCTGCACGACGTGTGGTGCTGATTTCGTCTGACTGTACATCTCTGCCAACGCATAGTGATGTTCCTTCTTCTGGTCAAATAGTCCAAGAGTCGATATCACAGCCAGGATGATGCCCAAAGCCATCAGCGTGAACAACGAACAAATGCAGCACTTTGACTTTCTGGATACCACCATCGCCATTTTAATAAGTTTGTTTCACTTTACACAAAGTTTTTGGCACAAATCAGTCTTATTTTATTGCTTCGTATTTCTCACTTGCGTTTGGTTCTGTAGCTTGATTAAATGTATATTTTGACTAGGTACTGTGTATAAATTGTGTTAAATATTTAGGGTAGGACGAATCGATTCGTTTTCATGGTTTTCTTTCGAGTTCCTTTGTAGATAGAGAGATCGTTTTACAATTCAGAACGTATTGGTTTTCTTTTTAAAGCGCACCCAAGGTGTCCAGAGTTATCCGCAAAAAAATGAATAAATGAAGTCATTCATGAAATTATATCCTTGGTTTAAAAGTTTTAACTAAGAACGATTTTATGTCCCAGAACCTCCAAGAATTACGCCTGTTCTCTTTAGCAGTAAGTGTAAAAAATCTCGTTAATTGTCCCTATCTATCCAAATACCTACACTTGACCCAAATACCTTCTCAAAGGCCCACATTACACCTACCTATCTATAGCTAAACAGATGCACATCTAAGCTACCAGAAGTCTGTACTTAACATACCTACAAGAGATAATTCACAGCAGTTCAATGCATTAATAACATTCCTGATCTCGTGCTAATTCCCTTGTTAATCCGTTTGCACTACATAAGCTAAGTGTTCGTGTGTTTCTATATGTTAGCTTTAGGCTAGTTGTAGTTGTGTTTGCAGGTGGTACTAAGTACTAATGCATAATAGGTTTTGGACGATTAGAAACTTGTTTGATAATAGAGAAAGAGTACTATAAACCGAACAGCATGTATGAAGGGAATAATGAAAGTGGACTGACTGAAACAAGTGTCTATTTATCGTAGCAAGTGGAAAAAAGTCTCTGCCTACCTCTGCAAGGGAAATAGGCGTGATTATACGTACTATGTATGTATTGATACGTATTTCTTATTTAGACACGAATAATTACTTTGGTGATATCTGTACTCCTAAGGGAAAGTAGCTATTTTTGCCTCATATAAAGGCCCTTGTTTTGGACCAGATGCAAATCTGTATCTAATCTAAAAATGGGTTGATTACCTATGTAATGAGACCCAAGAAAGAAGAAGTCAAGTATTTTCTCCACAGCCACTTAAGAAGCGGTGATGGATAAGCGAATCTAATATGCTGACTTTCAAAAAGTGCTACATAACAGTATTATTTGAAACAAATGAATTTTAATGTCGTTTGATTTGATAATGATACTGAAATAACTTCAAGTTTATTAAACGTTGATTTAGCCTTTGAATATTGTTTATTAAGATAAATCTTACGTCTTTGATATTCAGACTACGACCGACTCGTTATCAATTAAACACAGTTTTATTCATCAAAACTCCGTCTGTAAATACTTAAAGGAAGGCTGATTAAGATCCCACTGTTCGTACAAAACTCTAAATCAACACTATTTACGGAAAACGATAAAATACCTTAAAAATAGTTTTCTGTTAATTATAAATATACCACTGCAGCACTGGCTTAATTAGTTCCGTTATTTTAATAAGTTAAAAATGAGTAGGTATAGATAAGAACTAAATACGTCTGAAATTATTTGAATTAATATTATTATTTCAAACTTTCCTGTTGTGGTTACATAACATGTAATACATACTTCTTGGAGCCGTTGGACTTCGACTTTTTAGACTGAACCTACCTCTTGACTACAAGACTATCAGTCTTTAATACGTTACCTAAATCATAAATATAACCAGTGGGCGTATTCGCTATGGCAGTTGTCAAAACCAGCAATAATTTATTTCTTAAATACTATATGAAAATACTAATTTCGCATCGTCCTATATCGATTATTAACGAGATATACTATTTAATAATTGGTCACCGATCATAGTCGATGCTGATTGTGTGTTTCTACCGTTATTTTTATTTAATGGACATCGCTTGTTGAATACGCCTTCTGGGCATTGTAACTCCAAACACGAATAGTCTTTACTTAAGTATCCCAAGCAACTAATTAAACCCTCGAAGCAAACAGTTCGAGCCGATCGGCATCCCTCAGTCGAAACAGAAAGTTGATCATAGCAACATAATACAAAAGACTTGTTGAACACAATTATGACCTATTTCAGTCGTTGACAGCCATTCAGGGTCCACAAAGCCATTCAGAGTCTCACTCTTAGAGTATGTAAGTAAACTACAGAGTGCGCCTAACGGAGTATGAACCGTAAGCGCTGATATGAATTCGTTTTCTCGTAAAAACTATGTCAAAATAGAGCGAATCATGTTTATAAAATTATCATAAACTAAAATAATATTAGAACCATCGATATTTTGGCATAAATATGCGTTTTTGCACATAATGTAACTTTAATAAGTAAACGAACGTACTACATACTTACAGCCCAAAATATGCAAGTTACGCTCGGCGCAATGGGCTATTACTGATACGGGCACTCTATGCTTTCTACTTTTCTTACTCTAAGGTATCGCTGCACTTGAATGTCACTGGTGGCGGGAATCAATGGCGACAAGACGGAATGAAAAAGATGTGAGGCAAAGTGGGTTTGACAAGGGTTGGCTACAACGTATCATTAAGATGCTAGGAATATATTCGCTGACGTAATTGGGGGTCCTATCAACAATTCCTGTTGCTTATATTAAATTTCTTAGAAACATAGCTTACCCAGAATTTGGTATTTGAAACAGACGCTTGAAATTGACTAAAAGATCTGGACGTTAAATAACAGGAATTCGTGCCCTTTGAAGACTAGAAATTATTGGTAATGAGTATGATTATAATCAGGAGAATAAACTGAAAAGTTTTTATGCAGAAATTATTGACCAATAAAGATATTACGTCAATACTGAAAATTATGATAAAATAAATTTCTACCTAAGCTGAAAAAGTATGTAGGTAAGTATTTTTTTTTTTAATTTCTAATCATAAATACGTACATTCAACATTAAGGTGGAATTTAAAATTTCACTCCTAAAGGACTATGTAAAAAGTAACATGTAAGGAAGACGACTTCAACGCATATTCATGCCATATTAAAGTAACAAAGCGCCTACTAAAATCTAAAAGGCAATTTAATATTCCATCAGTGTTACATAGATAAAGTGTAAGGCGCTAAGCTGTTGCTTAACGCTGCATAACAAATTGACAACGTAGTTTAATATTCAATTTGCTATCTTAAACCGAAGATGACTCGTAAGCCTTTAACAAAAGATAAGTGTAGATTATTATTAAACTAAGTAAGAGTTTTGTTATAAAAGATAATGAGATAGGAACTTGTAATTACAATATTAAAGTTTTAATACTTAGATATCATGTCAAATTTTAATGAACATACCTACTGATTTTTTATATAGGTTTATTTTGGCTCTATTTCATCAAAGAATTCTCATCGTTTTCTTATAGAGAAATATAACAGACACGTGAAAGCTCTTTACCTACAAAAATAATCTTAATTCTTTAATATTATTATAGTTTCTTTTTAGGCTGATAATGTTTTCGTCTCAGTGTCTGGCAAGAAGTTAGGTTCATATGTATAGGCTTCCTCATACCTATAGGTTTAATAGGTTCTGTTAATTTATAGACTTATGAAGAGTCCATATTTTTGTGACTTTGCCTAGTGTTCGAGAAGTTAAGTTCTTAATATAATCATTCATAAATATATATATATCATTATAAATATATATATTAAATATATATTATCATTATATATATATATATATCATTCATAAATTCTTACTAATAGGCTTCTTCATACCTATAGGTTTAATAGGTTCTGTTAACTTATAGACTTATTTATATAATCTGTAAGATTTGAAATACTGTGCCAATACTTAATCTTCACGATCTGAGATGAAACCGATTCCTGATCTACCCACGCCAGTTCTAAATCGAAAGAAATGAACGATACTTGTTGATGATATATTTTTGTCATAAGCTATTTATATTATACTCCGGTTTTGATTAACTTAATGTCAGATCTTTCTTAATATAGACTTATATTTTTATTACCATTTATAAGTAGGTAGTCTCTACTTACTTTAGGATACGACTGAATAAGTTTATCTTAATGCTGAATATTTATTTGGACAAGCTACTGATAAAATTATACCTTTATATCCCAAGGCGTTACGAGAAATCTATTTCTAAATCTTATGATCACAAAACCAGTGCATTGTACATATTTTTGTACAGGTCGATTCGTTCGATACACATATTTAAATTCATGTCTGACTAGGCATTTATACGTATAAAGTAAATAGTAGTTTATTAAGATACATAGGGTCCCTAATATATCTGGTGTGTAAACCTTTTTTTTTACAAGATTCATTGTTCTTTACAATTCCATCGCATCAATCTTCAATTAATTCCTATTACTATCCAATACAGAACATAGGCCTTTACCACATAATGGTTAGTAATTAATTAATAGACGAGAGAAATATGTGAGTATATCGTTTTAGGCTCATAAGTATCCCGACCTAAATACTCAGCTATTTGGCAAAGTGATTGATCTGCACTTACAGTATTGACGCAATGGGACCCACTTGGGTATTCTGAGACAGACTGGATACACAAGTTTTAAAACGATACTTCGTTTAGAATAGCTGCAAATATTACCATTATTCAGATTCTTGTAACTGACTTTTTTGTGATTGTTATATCATAAGATGATTTGGAATTTGGAATCATAATTCATCGCAAAAATAATGGAGAAAACATTGAAGGGACCACTTAGTGGTGGCTGGTCAATTTTAAGAAAAAAAGTATTTTGTAAATTTATTTCGAAACATTCAATACCAAAAGGTCCCTCTGTCCTACCTAGACGGTTTTAATCCAATCCTTAATTGAAAAAATACACTCTATGTACTCTATTCATCAAAAAAGTTTACAAAAAAATATCTGCTTTTAGTCATTTTTAAATTTTTTTTGACTCCATTAATGAATAAAGTAAAAAGGGATGAACTGTTCAGTCTCAAATGAAATAAAATGTTAAAAAGTGTTATAAGGTAACTCCATCATAAGTGAATGATAAATTTTACAAAGATAATAGTTTTTAGCGCTTTATTACGTTTATATAAGTCAAATGAAAATTCTAGTTATTTAATATAACCTTAAGTCATGTATCACTAGCAGAAATATCTTTTAAATGTGGGGACGGAGTGTCCTAAACGAAACTAACCCATACTACCATTTAGATAGAGTTGAAAATACTAAGAATTTAAACTTTTCTAAAGACGAGGGCTATCTAAGAAAAGGAACGATGCACGTCAAAACTGCTGTCAAAATGAGCAAAAGTATCTGAGGAAAACTTAAATGTGTATCAATACTTGTTTCACATGAGAAAAGAGGTTGCTACGAAAACAGTACGTTCAGAAAAGGGACTGATGAAAATGATAGGATATACAACAACCATCTGGAAAAAAAGAAGCGAACGATACTTATTTAGAAACTCAGAGCAACACACTTTTTTGTCGATACAAGTAGAAAACACCTGCTTTCTTTAGCCATTAGGTCTAAGATACAATCCAAGTTACTTTAACATGAAAAAAAGTTACAAGCCTTTAAGTATAAGTATTTCGCCACACATGAAATAACAATTTGAAAAAAAGTTAAAGTAGGAACACCACAAGTAAGAACGACAAATAACATAGAATAAAACCCGTTCATATTTGCATAAGGAACACTCTGAACTGTCAAAGCTCTGAATCTGCCTTAAGTCACATACCACAAGGACCAATATTAAAATAAAAAAATCTTTAATAACGATCAATACAATTAAGAATCCCAAATTACATAGAATGCAAATGCTCAATAGTTGCAAAAAAGAAAACTTAATGGATTCAGCAATCTCTGAATCTACCTTGAATTACACAGTCACTTTACACGCAAGAATCACTCTTTACTTAATTTCGGAAGCGCGTACCCCGGTATTCGCGTGCACGCTACGCGGCTCCGCTCTCAAGCTACTAAAATCTTGGAGAATCAGCTGTTCACATCGATATCACTGGCGTCGTCTCGTCTCCCAATCTGACCCCGATGTCTGGAAGCCTAGTTTCCGTAACCGATGAATTACATGACGCAGATACTGTTATGTAACCCATGGAGGTTGAAACGATACTGGCGATGGCGAATTTTTGGCAAGGATTTCTTATTATGGATGTTTGAAAAGTTTTTGTGCTCATTTTATGAGGTTAAAGCATTAAAGGTTCGGATTATTTGCAAGAAGAACAAAAGTTTATGAGAATCAACCCAAGAACCTCTTTTGCTTCATTCGATAATGTTTGGCTATTCTAATTCGCATAGATCTTGATGGTTTTATAATTAGTACTTGATATTACTTAGATTAATAGTTTGGAATTGTGTTAAACACAGAACACATAGTAAGAACAATGAATTATGTCGACAATCTAAGTACAAGAAATACGTAATTCAGTTGGTCTAGACTGCTCTACGTATCACTTAACAGTTCACTATACAATAGAGGCGCCGGTCAGTCTAAGCGTTCAAGAAAATCTTGTTCTTCTAGGTGATTTCTAGATTTTTTGTAGTCCATAAAGTTTTTTGAGTTGATCTTTTTTCGAAGAAAGTTTTCTTAGTCGGTACTTACCAGCTGTTTACTTCTTAATACAAAAAGGCTGTGTTAAATAATATAAAGAATGAACCTTTTCAAGTATGATGGCGGTGAAACATACGGATCCCAGAGCACAATTTAAAGTTTCCTCCATTTTTCAATAACATTGTGTTAACGTTACCTACTTATTATTTACTATACTGCCGCGTGAATTTACAACGCATGTGGTCAAACATTTAATTACCGCCCGTATCGTAAAATAGTTAGAATGCGCGCCGCTAGGGGCGCTGACAGCGCTTTGTTTACGCGCGTTTCATGGCGGCAGTAAACAAGTGTTGGCTCGGTCGTAGTTCTAACTTAATTTATCTGTATGTACTAATATATAGATCTACGGAATTTACATTTTAGATTATAATGCCAGCAATAAGGTAGGTCAATCCTATTTGCTTAACCAACGATACGTCCTACACGTGCTTCAGGGCAGAAATCTTTGGAATCGTAAAAAGGTTTGAATACAATACAAAAAACAAAATTTTTCGTAAGTGTTTTTATGAACAACCAATCGCAGGAAGAAGTGGATGTTAGCGATTTAAAGCACCTTAATGGCTTTAAGATTTTGACCGTCAATATATTTTTTGCAGGTTTTTGGATTTCGACAAAAGCTTTACAATGTAACCAAGTTTGAATTTTTATTGTCAGTGGCGCCATCTAGTATACTCCGAACCATGTTTTTCCTACGAATTTCAGTAAGCGTTCTTGAGTAGGTGTCGATAAACATAAACTTATCACAAATGTTTTCATTAACATCAATCAAAGTTTACGTACCTACTAACATTCTATTTTAACGATTCCAATCTCGAAGTAACATTCGCGGATTGTTGTTCTCGCAATCCCGCAGTACAGACTAGTCAATAGTCCAGGCGCCACTCAGTCTGCAGAACTGACCCAGTTATCTGAGAATACCGCAGTGTGCCGACTACTTGCTAAACGACGCTTTTTACATTGGACACCACATTCCAGTTTATTTATCTACCGCAAATTAAAAGTTTCAAACTAAGATACTGCTTTTTTCGCTATAAAAATGCGAATGGCGTACATTTGATGTTGTAAAGTTTTATTTGCGCCAATTTAACGGTTCTGGTGTAAATCTATTGCAAACGTGTAGGTGAGCTTTTATTGTTCGAAGAAGGTATTATTTTGTTTACTGTATATGAAACTGAAAGCCGTAGTGAGTGGCTGATGTTGATTCAATTTGAATACGCGCAAGATCGTCGAATGTTTTTCTAAACTTCTACTTGAAGTACCTTACGTCCCATTTCATATATCCACGAAATTCTTAACTTAAATAATACCTAGGTACACCTTCTAACCTCTCACTGTTAATATAGATTTGCACCTTGGGATACCACCCTTAACGAGAAACGATGAACTATTTTAAGCCACAATCGATAGACCGATTCCAATTCAATGTGGCTGCTCATTACTTTTGCATTATCCAGTGTAAATTAGAGTGGTTTTATTATGTGTACCTTAAATAGCTCTCTTTGAGTTGGGTTTTCCAACGGAAGCGTTTTAAGTCAAACTTTTAATTGAGTCCACACTTGTCTAGTTAGCCGACTAAATGAAAATTGGCTTACATAAGTGCAATTAATTAATGCACCGCTAATTTGCAATTCAAAATACGAACGTAACTGTCATTTCAATTTTCGCTCGAGTCACGTGACCGTCATGGCGGTATCGCATCGGCGTGTCACGCGCATTCGGTTAACGTCACTCTACGTCACTCAAACGTCAATATGACACGTGCACTATGTCACTATAACTATGTATATTACGTGCGCGCCGCGCAGCCGACCGATCTAGACTGAGATGTAATCCACTTCTCTCGCTATACACTTGCCAAAATATACGTGAAGGATAAAAACGCCATTGTATCACAAACTACGGTACATTAAATTAGGACGAAGTTCGAACGAGGATGGACTTGTTAAGGTAACAAGTTTCGGTGCGTTGTCTTTATTTTTAGGCGGGATAAAGTGCCTAGTTGGGTTGATTATGTATGGGGGAAACGAAGGTGGCAGTTATTTTACGATACTAATAAAAAGCGTCTTCGGAAGGAAATTCAATTACCATCTCAAAAAGTATTTGACGTTTAATGAAGAGAGTATGATAAGGAAAATAATTTGGAGTTTTGGTGGAATGTTGGATATTGAAAGTTTACAGTTGCTCGAGCAGAATTTGGAATCCAAAAGTTTTGCCGAAAAGTTCTTCAGTCTCCGACCAGTCAGTGTTAGTTCAAATCACCCAGAGATCAAAACCAACTGTCTATAAAGTTCATACTGGAGTACATAGTAAAAGTTTTCTAGTTATTGCATTGAGTTATGACAAAACTTTCATACATTTCATATTGATGTGTGATATGATAAGTTGTTTAATCAAATTGACTGTTCAGATACTTTCATATTTTTCCATGAAAATAGTGTGAACGGTAGTTGCGAAAAAATTTAATTCTCGTGCATTGTACTTTGTACTTACTTCACGTACCTACGTTTTTTGTATTCAACCAAGAGTTTCAGCATGGACAATTACGTACTAAAGACTTTTCTTTGGCAAAAAGAGTTTTAGTTTCTGTGTAAGAATCCTTTAAAAGGTTTCTTTGCACGTATAGTTTTAGCATTTATTTCGACTCGAAAACACATTGATACAAACACTGCAGTGGTGTTTTAGGTTTATTAAATAAATGTAAGTAAATAATTATTATGTTTTTTATTTGCATTCAGCAACTTTGTTTATTACGAAAATCATTAAAATTTTATGGGTGTGACAAATTTAGAAGTTTAACCTTTTATAAGTGCTTTTAAATAGTTTGTGTGGTAAATGGAAATAGTTTTAATTTTATTATCCCCAAGTTAATTCAATTGTGAATTTGTTTAATGTATTTAGATTTTGGGTACGAATAAGATATTTTTACGTACGAATAAGATTTAATTACGTAAAAGGAGCGTAATGTACTTCATGGGTTTCGCACTTGTTTACGTATGTATTTTACGCGAAGGGGATTGTTCATTTATTCCCCAAAAAAAACGGAATACAAAAAAAACAGTAATCAAACAGGTAGAAGAAGTATTGATTCCTGGGGATGTACTTATCACTAATGAGTAAGAACACTGGATGTTTAGAACTGGACTAAATAAGTTGCTACTTATAGAAAAGCATAAAAGTAGATGCAGAACTACAAAAACAAAAAATACATCAACAAAAAATATAGGTACGTAGCATCAATCATGCTAGTACTCCATTTATTTTCATTTAAGGCCAGTTCAATATTTTTCAGTCACAGAAATTTCAGATACAACCTTTTAAACCAGGAAAAGTTCAAAACATTTCAACTCACGGGAAATTTAAGCCAGCCGCCTAACATTTCCGTGAAAGCTACATTTTTTTCAGAAAACCGACGTCACCTCTGGTATTTTAGCGGTGTATAAAGCAATCTCCTGGCGGTCCGGTTAGATGGGATTGAATACACAACGAGGGACGAACCCGAATGATTAAAGTAAACACGTCATCACCTTGTGAAGGAGCGCGCTGATTGTGCCTTGAAATTTTTATAATGTTTGGGAAAGACTTCTTTTTTGAGGTGTAATTATTTTATGAATGTAGTTCAAGAAATCTATGAATCTGAAAGGCTGTTCAATAAGTATAGTGTGTTTTAGAACAATTTAAAATTATATTGTACAGGGCCCTAATGTAGTACCTTGAGGGACTCAAAGAAAATAGTTAGGTAACTTAATTCTTAATATTCAGTAGTTACTAAGAGGACCGAAAGCACAAGATATTTTCCGGCTTTTTCGGTGGACTACGTTGCAATTTTAGCTCAGATTAAGGAAACAAGGGCAATCCTTAGTACTATTAATATAAAGTTCGATCAAACGTCAATGTTCGATATGTTTACAAACCTCTTTGATCTCACCTTTAAAGCTTCACAAAACACTATTTTAGTCACTAGCGTTACCTTCCGAAAATACACTTTCAATCTGTTCGATTGTGATTTCAAAGCCAGTCATCCGAACTATTGTGGTGCCTTACCGTTTCTACGTAATGCAGTAATGCATCACTTTAAGAACAGACTGCTCTGAGCATGTGCAAGTTTATTACAATGTTACGGACCCAGGCTAAGTTTAAGGTGTTTGTACGACGGATAGCAATCTTGCACAAGTTCCACCAATACTGGGTTATGCTGTGAAGATAGTTAATTACTTCAAAACTGGTGGATGTGCACTGTAGTTATAATGGAGTGAGTGCTAAGCTTTTGTTACACTGTGTGTATTAGGATTAAGGGTGGATATTAGTCACTATGTAGCCTGCTAAATTGTGTATTTTCACACTTTGTAACTTTGAATTCATCATAATATTATATTCGAGATACCTAATTATTATCTTTTGTTATGATAGATGTCAAATGTTATATTGTCACTAGAAGAAAGATTCCCTATTAATATTTTATCCCGTTGCTAAGGAATTTGATGTTCAAGTATCAAGGAATTCTCGATTCAAACCCTATAAAATTGGATATTATCGCGATTAATGGGTAAATGATTATAAGTTTCGTTCATGTTCACATCCCAAGCAGTTAACCAAGTCTTTAACAAAGCCATCACGTGGAACAAAACATAAATTTATCCAATATTGTATTTGCATGGTTTGTTTGATCTGTTATGCACCGCTACTAGGCATCTACGTGACTCGGTCTACTACTGCGAATTATGAGCTACGTGCAAATTGCCACTCATTTTCTAAATGTGCCTGAACTACTGCAATAACGGAATTAAGCTGCACTGGGGTATATTTTACTTCAATTTTTATTCAAATCTGTTTAGTAATTGAGTTATTAGAGTAAAGTTCGCCAAACATTCGCAGTATCGCAGTTAATATTTGGGTAAACTTATTAGCTATAATATTAGCCTGCTATTGGTGAGTTTTTGGCCTCGAGCAGGATTTTTGAAGCTAAAATTGATATTTAATGTTTTTTTTTATGAAAGAAAACAATATATTTTATTATAATTATTAAAATATATTTTTTCTACGTGAAAACAGATGAGTAGTAATTAACTGTATGAGTTTCAACAAAAACCTGTTAGGTTATTGTACAAAAGGATCGTTTCCAACTCGAAAGCTTTTATGAGCGCTAGTAATATAGCCTAAAATATGACCAGCCCATTTGAAAGCATATTCGAACCATTACTATTCAAAACAGCTTATTCAAACTACATAATAAAATATCATTCAGCATTCCAAATGCACCTGGTTTTAGCATTTATATCGAGGTTAAAAACGATAGAGGATACAAAGCAAACATCGCACTCTCCCCTGTAACGATACACAGGCGGGCTTCAATGATACGCCACAGAGTAGATAACATACAGAGTGGTCTAAAAAATTTTCAGTAGAAATATATTTGTATACGAATTTACAGCGTGTTAGCAAAAGGGTAATCTAAGGACTAAGGACTAACCTAAAATAAGGACATCCAAAAGCGGTCAATGGTACATCTAGTACACAGTCAGTTTACAAACCTTCAGCTCAAAATAAGTTAAGTTTAGACTGACATTTAATTTTGGCATCATTATTTTGAATAAAAAAAAAATTAATGAACTTGCTTGTCAGGCGTGTGCTACCCATTAATACTCTATGGCATTCCACATATCACGTCAACAGCTCTGAGCGTCTACAACTATAATATTTTCAGTCCAAAAAATAGATTATCGACCTTAACCCATTTAGATAGAGCTCTAATTCAATGTGCAAGTGTTAACTGCGATAGAAGCTGCATGTGTTGTCGGTTTGTGAGTCGTGTATATTGAGTGCGTCTGAGTGTTCAGGTGGTAGTTTTGTATGGGAGATATAAGTGTAGACGTACGACTTTTTTACAGAACTTGCGATTGTGAACTGTCTAATCGTGGGCGATTAACATCATCATTAGAATGCAAATATAAACAGTTCAACTCATTGATGAAAAGCAAATACATAACGCTTATCACAGTTATGATAATATGCCCTTTGTCGGTGACTTTCCCAATTTATCTATTTTTAGGAGTTGATTTGTATTGTGTTGTTTTTAAGTGTTTTATTTTCAAGGCTGATGTAATGATGATGATGATAAAAGAAAAATATCTTACAATTACACACAAAAAAAAGTACTTATTTCTTTTTTGTATACTTTTAGGGATCTAACCTAAATCCCGTTCACTTTTCTTTTTTAAATATGACTTCTCGATTTATAATCGTCTCGATTAGTCGCAGCACTGCTCGACTATATCGCTGAGGGAACTCCCAGCTTTCGTTCGGAAGATACACCACAAAGTATCGAGTTCGATTCTGTATAACGAAGTGCGGCTCGGCTGGTGTTAAAAGGTTTTCCGAATCATCTCGCGCCTCCCTTTGACTTTTTGAGGTTTTTGTTACGTTTCAGCTTTAGATGTTTTGAGGCGGAATGTTGGAATATATTTTACTTTTTTGGTGTAGTGGGTGTCTAGTTTTGTGGAGAATAAATTATGTTAGGTTATGATAAGTTAGAGATAAATCTAAATGCTAAAGATGTCGTAGAGAAAATCAAACTTGCATAACAGGTGCATAACAGTTCGAACGTATTGTGTATTTGAAATAATACATTCGATTTTTTATGTCTATACAGCAAGAATCTAAGTCAAAACCGCAAATAATAAATAATTTTAATTAAGGAAATTTTTAACTTACCGCAAGAACATAAAGCTTATCTAAAATATGCATTTCCGAATTTTTATACCGCATTTTACATTGTTGCGACAACAAACACGAAATTCAAAAAAAGAATATTGTTCGTTATTTGCTTACATCAACATAATGCAAAAGAGTGAGAGGCAATGATTTTCCGGACCACCCTTTGATGAATGAGCGCCGCACGCGCCACCGACGCGGCGGCGCTGCAGCAGCGACATTGTGACCTTGACGTAAGTATGGCACCCGATGGTGCGTCCAGTGGCCTTCCTGACCGGGCGACATGACGTCAAGGGATTTTTAGTTGTAGGTCAAATAAAATCGCTGGTATACATTTACTAGGGAAAAAGTGCCGATGACCTCTAACGTAAAGTAAAACTCGCGTTTGTGACAGTGAACAGTGAGACTCAAGTACTAAACAAACTAAAATAATAGCTTGATAAAGCGGGTATAGCTAAAGTTGACCGAAAAAGGCGACGGACATTATGAGCCATTGTTGTAAAGGTGACGAAGAAACAGTGAAAATTAGTGTTTCTTCATTTTTTTTGGTAAGTACACCTTTGTTCTAATTTTTTACGTTATTGACATCGCAGACGGTTGAAAGTCGCACTTCGATTAAAGTAACATCCCGTTGTAATGAGTTTTACTTTTGATTTACAACCACATTTACCGTAAAATAAACAAAAATTGACAAACACCTGGAAGTGTGATGCAGTCAGAATCTTAATTAACTATTTTACTAGTTACAGAACTATCAATAACTTATTATACCTACCATGGTAAATGTGAACAGTAGTTTTTAGAGATTATTTGTGTGTAGGTAGAAAATTCCATATTTAAATTTACCGACGAACAACTGAGGACACGCGAGGCACTGTGTAAAAGCAGGGCTCCTATATATAAAAAAAAACGACTAGCTTTGGTTTGACTAAATTATTTTTTAATATTAGACAGGGTGTTAAGAAAAGCCTGTCAGAAGGATGATAGGTGTAACAATCACGAGCCAAATTAAAATTATATTAAAGGACAATGACAGGTTTCGGCATGCACTACTTTTAAAACTAAATGGCCAGGAACACAACAATTAAAATATAAAAATCTAATTACCTGCTTATTTTTTTTTTTAATTATTTGCTATAAATTTCAAAAAAGAAAATCATTTTAATAAGAAATCATTTTGTTTTTCAATGAATGTCAATAGAAAGGTTCAGGTTGTTACCTGTTCTGCCAGTAATCGAATATTCTAAATAATTAAAGCTACGCCTTTTACTAATTTATAAAATAACCATTTTGTTATCCATTGTATGACTGAAAAATTATGTTATATGTACCAGTTTAAAGAAAGTTCATAATATTATAGTTAACCTTTATTGAATTTAATTTAACGAAAAGACATTTAATAACATTACTCATCAATAGATGGCGCCACTGTGCCCCCTATACAATGTCGAATTGAAAACATAGATGGCGCTACGGTATTCATATTATTCATGAACCAACATTGTACGACTCGAACAGTGAATTTCTCTGTTTACAAATCGCAAACGGCAATGTAAAATTCAACCTAGTTGATAATACACGAGAATTCGCAAAAACGTTACATATGAAATATGCATGCATTTGAAATGCCTGAAAATGCGGGTCAGAATACGTGTAACAGTTAAGGTTTTAATGAAAAGTTTCATTTGTTTAATACCTTTAGGCGAATAATAAAGTATTACTTACGTACATATTTATGATGGCTATCAATAAAAAAACATAACATAACATACCATCACGCCTGTATCCCCGAAGGGGTAGGCAGAGGTGTACCAATTTACACCCACAGTTCGCCGATATGTTTTAGGTCCCGTGTAACAAGGGGCAAGCCTATTGCCACCAAACCGGGCACAAATCCAAACTCTGACCTGCTACTGAGAATTTCATAGAAAAACCCAATAACACCTTGGTCGACTCGGGAATCGAACCCAAGATCTCCAGCGTAGCAGTCGCGCTAACCACAATTAGGCCAACGAGGCAGTTTTTCTTTCTACCTAATGGTCTCTAATCCCTATAAAATTTATTTTAAAATCAAAATTATCTTTCTTGCAATTCTCTTATGCTAAGCAAATTCTAAATTCAAGCTAAAGTAAGAAAATGCTTCTGAGAACGTTTTCATACCTTCTTAATTTTTATCTACATTTCCCCCCGAGCTAATAATGGGCTCAAATATATTTTCCCGCTTAAACCAACCTCATGACTATGTAACAAGACTAAAGCTTTTCAGTTTTACCCCAAATGCAGAATGTGGCCTGAAAGTGGGTAACAGAAGGTTTATTTTATAAAATTCTTGTGGTTGTGTTCTTTACCGAAAGATTTATTGTTATTCCTTTGACCTTTGTGCATTGCTATTTTATTTTCTGTCTTTTACTTTACCTAAGCTCCATTCTGCATTACCTTTATTGATAACTTATGCCTAACTAGCTTATAATCTTTTAGAAGTGAAACAGTAGAAAATACATGTATTCTTGTCTCAGTCTTTTGCATAATCCATCCAAATTTATTAATCTTTCTTTAGCTGGCACTTTAAATGGCTAACATTGTTTCAAAGAACATACTAAATTATTATTATACAAGTAAATATAAGGAGAGAAACTTAACATACTCGTACCACAAGTAAAGGATTTTTTTATGACAACACTATCATTTTAGTTTTAGATTTTTATGTGTCTCAAATCGGCGCCATTTGTTGCATAACAACACACGTGAAGAAGCTAATTACTAACAAATGTTTTTGGTATATTTATTTTAAGTTACAATATAAACTTAAAAGTTTATTTTTTTCCATGCCTTCTGTATTTTTCTGCGCAGTATCACGGCTGAGTGGCTTAGCTCTGGGCGGTTAACGGGCACCTCTCGCATTCACTTGCAGTACATATTTGACTAGTCAAACTACAGAGATGTCTTGAATGACTTTCTTGCTCTTGGTTTTCTTTTTACAGAAATGAACGGTAAAAAGTTAAAACAAAAGCTGAAGGAGTTTAAATTATGTTTATTTAGGCGTTTTGGCACAATTATCATTACAAAAGTATAATTCAAAGATTAGCTAAAGAGACTTAACAACCCATCCGGATTGCGATCCATTCGTAGGTATTTTCCATTTATATACAGCATCCATGATAAATAAAACTAAACGTAGCTATTATCTAAATGATCATAAAGATTAATAAACAGTTAAGGTCTAACTGACAAGAACAGCAGTAAAATATATTCCTCAATTGACCTGTCCGACTCGCAGTCAACAGCTAAAATACTCAATGTCTATTTAATTCAGACTAACGTGGGAATTAACTATCAAAAGCCGTTTGTAATTAGGCCATGTGGGACAAGAGCACTGCTGACCTAATACCGTTGAACAAAGCGAAACTATTCCACCAGAACAGGTCCCCTAGAAAATATGTTATAGTAGTTTCATTCAATAGCTCTTAAATAACCTTAGGCTGTTTCACTGGAATTATGAACCTATGGAATGCGATCTGTGAACATGATAATAATCAATTGTTAAACTAGTTGTAAGTCTTTATAAAGTAACTGTTAGCTGTTCCTCAAAATAAATAAAATCTGCTTGTAGTCAAACAGAGGTTTTCTGGATTACTAAATGTCTCTCGTGTGGATGAGAAAACCATTGTAGGTAAAAGACTGAATTTTCAATTGATAAAGAAAATTCCTCATTACAGTTTTTTTTTATATCTTATGTAGAGAAGTGGGGTTCGTAGAGGAACAAAAACCAAAAAAAGCCATAGGAAAACTTGTAAGCTCTGCACTCATTCATTTGCGTTCACAGAATGTTCGCATTCTTATTTTCCTTTCAAGTACAACCATCAAACACATAACGGGCCAGATACCAGAAAAATCTTTGAACCTATCTTCGAACCCTCAAAACTCTTCAGAACTATACCAGGAAAATATTAAAAAATAAGTGGAAGCGGTTTTACGGGTGCATTCATGCGAAATAAAAGCGTTCGCGCGTACGAAAGTCACCCGAGGTAGCTGAATACCTACCAGCCTTATATACGCTGAATTAATCTTTGAGAGGATTTCAAAAGGAACTTTTCAGTGTAGGTTTTAAAGCTAGTGCGAGATTTTGATGGCTTCGTTTTTGTTGGCGTTATTTATTTCAAGGTGTATTTGGGATCCAGATTTAATTTAAAAATGTCGTGAGGTATACCTTGATAGGAAAAAAAATAACGATTTATATTAATTGCAAAACTTAGTGTCAAGATACAGCATTTTGAAGGACATGAAAAACGGTTTAACAAAATTTGTACCTATATTTACATAAATATTATCTTTGTCTTTATTTATTTCAATTACAATGTAATATAGAATTATGCAAAAGCTACAACCTGCTAACTTCTAATGGAACACTTTACAAGTTATTTTTGGTGTTGAAACACCGGAGCTCCAAAATGGATCATTTGCATGTACTTTATTATTCAACCCTGAATAAATTCTAAAAAAATCCAATTTCGGATATCTGAAAGGTGAAAAATTTGAATATTTTAATATTGCTAGCTGGAAAAATAAAAATAAACGGTATTGATGCAATAGCGTCATAAAATATTTGATCCGGACACCCAAATTCGAATTTTAAAATATTGATGCCCCAGTAAAAATGTAGAACTATCTGTTTTAAATATTTGACAACGGTAGATAAATGTGTGTTTGTGATAAATCTATGACGTCATGTAATAACTCATAGAAAACAACATAGATTTAGTCCGTTTGTTAACATTGGTCCAACTAGCATATCTGCTGTTATGTTATTTAACTCCAATTATCTCTACTCGTTACGTACAATATTCAGCATTAAAACATTCATAGATGAAGCTCTCTACAAAGTATTCATCTTAAGTATTAATCTACTAAATGACACTTGCGTACACAAAACTTAGTAATTGCCTGAAGTTTTTGAGGTATTTACGCGATAATTCTGAAATCCGTGCAAACTACAGCAGTAAGCACTAAGTTATGGAACTTGCACGATGCAAGCGACATCTGTAAACTAAACTGCTAGATTTGATATGCAAACGTGGCCTTATATAGCACAACTTTTCGACTAAGTTTGGCTACCTGGGAATTTCTTAGGGCTGCCACGTTTGGAGATCTAACTTCGACTGAAAATATGTACTGGACACTATATTTATATGAATTTATTTTATTGTACGCCAGAAATATAATAATAGTCGAAGAAAATGATATCTTACATCGTATTCTTCATGTTGGTATCCCACCTTATCTTTGAAGAGGCATATTTGATAGAGTCTAAAATCACCTTTTGTAAGCGTTTTTTTCAAGTAAAACCCTAATTACGCTTTTGCAGATTACTAAAAAAATTGCGATTACATGAAAATATTTCTTGATAACCAAGCATAAAACCCATGTCCAGTCATATGACCAATCGAGATTATTGCCATAAAAATCTGACAACCCTAATAACAATAGCTCGGACGATTATGACCAAGACGTGGTTTGAAGAAAAACAAAAAGCGACGCAACACGTTCAGAAGTTTTATCTTAAACCACATGCAGCGGATAGCTAATGGGATCACATTAAAGTAGATGCTACTACAGCAGAAACGTAATAGTAAAACGCTTTTAAAATAAATCGTTAGGTTGGTGCTGTTTACAGGGTTCTAAAAGTTGTAACATCTTTTTTTTTATGAGCAATTTCAATGTTTAAAATCTAAATCTTAGAAACTATTAAAGACCGAGTATCTAGGCAACATAATATATAATCCATCTTGACTAAATTGTCCAGGCAACATAATAATGTATTATCCATTTTGATTGAATAGATGCTTAAAAATAGCTTTAAATAAAAATCGAACGCAGCTTACATTTCATTTTTCATAACTGTACTGTACTGTAGTTTCACTCGCCTATTTAATCTCCAAAAGTATATACCAAATATTTTTTACAATCCGAATTGTAGTGTATACAGGGTGTCCGGTAAATAATCCGACAAACTGTGGTGGCTGATACCTTAGGTCAGGCCCTATCAAATGAACGCAACATATGTTCGCCGAAAAGTTACAGGTTTCGAGATACAATCGATTTTCGAAAATTTTAGAATTTTCTACCTTGCATCAGACTTTTCCATTTTTCTTGCTGATACATAGCTTTCGTAATACTTTTTGTGCATCAAATTAATCTTGAATAGTTACTCTATCCTTTGATAAGTCTCATATTTATCTAAAAGAAGAATATATTGGCGATAACGCCATTTGTTTTACAATTTTCACTTTCGGTTTTTCTTAGTGCTCAACTTTGAACTGCAGTGGTGAAAAATAAATGTATGTAGGATTTTTGTACAACAATCTTAAAAACTTGCTTGAATATTGGTGATTTTGGGAATGTACAATACTTGCATATTTTCTTTACAAAATTTGACAAAATAAGCTGCTGAAGTACACCGGGGCCTATTTTTTGAAATATTACTAATGTAAATCTGAGTAAAAATGCGACGTAACTTAACGCGGATCGTTATGGTCCAGTGAAATAAGTTATTTTTTTCTAGCGATTAACTAGTGACACGAAATAATTGTGGTCAATTTCAATTTGGAAAATATTAAAAAAAAAATGCTCGTTTAAATTTTTACAATGATACGGAACCCGTTAAGTGCAGCAGAATTGGGCGTCTAAAACTACCTATTTCAGTGTTGTTGCATGAAAAATAAGGTGTTATAAAATCGATTTATCTAGTAAGAAAATACTGAAGGTTAAGGTAACTTTACACTAAAACATGTTTTAATCTGGCATAGAGAGTTAATGGCGAGAAGAAAATACCTCATTTAATCGTACAATGACGATCATGGTTAAGTTACGTATCATTTTTACTCAGATTTACATTAGTAATATTTCAAAAAATAGGCCCGGGTATACTTCAGCTGCTTATTTTGTCAAATTTTGTAAAGAAAATATGCAAGTATTGTACCTGCCCAAAATCACCAATATTCAAGCAAGTTTTTAAGATTGTTGTACAAAAATCCTACATACATTTATTTTTCACCACTTCAGTTCAAAGTTGAGCATTAAGAAAAACCGAAAGTGAAAATTGTAAAACGAATGGCGTTATCGCCAATATATTCTTATTTTAGATAAATATGAGACTTATGAAAGGATAGAGTAACTATTCAAGATTAATTTGATGCACAAAAAGTATTACGAAAGCTATGTATCAGCAAGGAAAATGGAAAAATCTGACGCAAGGTAGAAAATTCTAAAATTTTCGAAAATCGATTGTAACTCGAAACCTGTAACTTTTCGGCGAACATATGTTGCGTTCATTTGATAGGGCTTGACCTAAGGTATCAGCCACCACAGTTTGTCGGATTATTTACCGGACACCCTGTATATACAAAAAACACTCTTTATAAGCTATATTATAAAAATAATTTAAATAGCAAGCAAAGCAAAAAGGCAGAAAAAAATTATACCAATGATTCGATTCCGAATAACGCAAACTTTCGCATGATTAATCGTTGAAAAATAATCCAATGTACACACAAAAGGGATCTGAAATATTCAGGAACATAACTGGGTTGGTATTTCGGGTATACGATAGCTTAACTCGGTCACTTACAGTTCTGCACAACGAACAGACGAATAATAAATGGGACTTACTTCCATTGTATATGGACTTAATAACTTTTATGGCTTTAGTAGCCAATTATTGCTTAATTGTAAGAGCATTGTGACAAGGAGTCATTCAGTGTATTTGTTCAATGAAATGATTAGCATATAGCATATATCACTATGGGAGATTGGTTGCTTGGTAGTCGAGGAACCCCGTTGCTTATGAACATTATCAAATTGCGGACTTAACTTAAGTGCCACAAGCACTTAAATTAATATAATGTAGGTCACTTTATTGTCATTTCTGTCCCGTTGAACTACGATGAAGATAAATAAAACAAAAAGCAACGAAACATGAACTTCCTAATAAATAAATATAATCTCTAAATTCCTACCAAAAAGTAAAAAGCTTATCACGAATCCCTCATCACATAAACCCTAAAATATGAACGGCCTCATTATTAAACCTGGAAAGCAGAGCGAAAACGCTTTACAATTTTGTATGGTCATCAAATTATAACGTCACGAGTAATTTCTCGGCTTTGTTCTCCCAACGGCAGAGCAGTATGTCTCGTGCATTGTTAACCCAAAACTTAGCGTCAGAATTTTGTTTATCTGTCTCCAGTAAGGCGGCTTTGTTTACAAAGGCACGATAAAATGGGGACGCATTGCCCCCTGTTACAACTTTTCTGGGGATGTTTGTGACTTTGGTTCAGCTGTTACTATAAAATTTATACTGTTGTACTTCTGTGAGCACCTTCGGAAAAAAAGTGTCTCAAATCGCCAATCCGCAACTGAGCAAGCGTGGTGATCAATGCTCGTTCTTTATATCGGACGAGGCATGTGCCCAGCTTTGGGACGTATGTAGGCTGCATTATTTTTTATTTATTTATTAGAACCGTTATTTTAGTATGTTCTATTAATATTTATCAGTGAGCTATGCGATAATTATCTAAGTCATATTTACTAGGCCTTTAACAACAAAATTGCCTATAATTCTACTATAAAAATAGAATCGTAGAATATAATAGCAGGCATTACTTGGTTGGATATTGAAAAGCTCCATTCAACGTACTATTTTTACCATGTTTATTTTGTAACCCTAAAATGTATTTGTAAAGTAGGTATACAGTCATGACATGGGTTACAAAACTTCTTTGCAGGATTTTAGCAAACACACGCTATACACATCGCTGTATTTGCCGCTTATGTTACCAAAATTGTGTGGTATTTGTAAGAAAACGGAGTCATCACAAAAAATACCATGTCGATTCCCTTGTCACGCCCTGCTTCCTCCTCCTACCCTGAAATTTTTTGCTCTAACTCAGCTGATTTTGTAAAACTTTAATTCCTTCTATTTTCGTGAACATGGTTACAATAAAATGAAAACAATTGGTGATGACACAAATGAAATAAATACCTTTTGTATTTATTGCTCTCCTTATAAATCGAAGAAAGAAGAAATGGCGTTGTCAACATTTTGTTAATAATTAATTGTACGGTGTATTTGTGACAAATATTTAGGCATGAACTTTATTTAAGTGGGTAGTATTATTGCATTGTTTCATTAGAAATTAAACTTTAGATATTTACAATAATAAAAAAAAACTAAGCCAACACAATAAATAAGTATTGATTTTTTCCGCTATAATTATTTAAAAAAATGTTTAAGTTTAGTAACAGAGCTCCCTCAGTTTTAGATTTCAAACACTGTTTTAAGGCACTTAAAGCCTGTATTAGGCTCTATTTTCATTTTTAACTAATGATAATCACTACATAGTATAAAACAAAGTCGCTTTCCGCTGTCTGTCCCTATGTATGCTTAAATCTTTAAAACTACGCAACGGATTTTGATGCGGCTTTTTCTAATAGATAGAGTGATTCAAGAGGAAGGTTTATATGTATAATGCATGCATAAAATAGTAGAGAAACACGGATAATCTTAGAGATTTTTGACGACAGGTCGTAAATCAACACATTTTTTGCGCTTTCATTGCAAACGCTGGCTGAACCGTATGAGATAGATCAAAATAATGTACTACAGTATTGTGCACCTTAAAAAGATCTACAAAAAAGTCCGCGATGGTATATGTCTATCTCTTGAGGGTAACCCACAATAACCATTTTTTATCCTTTATTTATTACTTATTCACGAAAAGACCATTTTAAGCAATACAGCATTAATCCTTATCCAATTAAGTACCTTAAAAAAAATGTGCATATAATATAGATCAATATTGCCCTTTACAGCATGTAATTTAAATGAATATTTTCGAAGATATTACAGATTTAAAATGCAGGGAAATAGCGGTTGCGGCGGTACCGGCCGGGGGGCGCGTGCCTATACCAAAAAATGCCTCTAAGGCTATGCTTCGCCCTACAAAACTTTATGATTGCGTAGTTATATGTGGTATCAGCGTTGCACCCGAGCAAAGCCGGGGCGGGCCGCTAGTTAAATATTAAATGTATGTTCAGAAATATATTCAGCTTGCGACCACAAATTCACTTGCGAAACATCAAGCACCAAAAAAGGTATTTATGCATGTACGCGCTAATTCCCGTGAATTATATTACTATAAATATATTCAGTATTAGAAATTACTGCGTCAAGAATATTTTTCTATTCTTTATTCATTTGTGTTCTCATAATCTAAATGTTGATTGTTTCTTTAAGAATCTCTTACATAATGAATATTGTTTCAGAATTGCAACTCTATTCATTATTTAAATGCCTTTGTATTTATTCTAAGTGGTTAGAAATGAATGTTTTGTTGAATAATTGCTTGTTTTAATCCCCTTTCAGTTATATTTTCATTAACACTAAAGCTTTTAGTTTATAAATAATTGTGTTGCAGAGTAGAGATGATAATAATAATTGTGCCTTTGATTAATAGTTGTATCTTGACTTTGATTTGACTTATGAGATTAAATTGACAGAATTCTAAGGTACTGAGCTTTTAATATATTTTATTTACTGTTTATTCTAGCTATGGGATTAAAGAAAAGCAAACAAGAACACTAGTTAACTAAAACGAATAAAACATTTTAAGGGACTTCCTTTTTAAATTCTTCTTTTATTTTTTGTTTGTTCAGCATTTCTACTCATAGCGTCGATAATTACATAAACAACTTGGTGCAGCAGGATTAGAAAGTTTCTAACTCAGCGTTACTTCAAGTTAATAGAAAAGTTTCAATGGTATTGCCACTAAGGGATCTTTGTACCCAACTGTTGCAAACTGAGGGTTGTTTCAAACGGGGGTTTAAACGTATTAAAAACTTTTTATTGGTTGTAAACTGCCGGTATTATTTTTTAAACGTCACAAATATGACGTTCTTATTTCGGAAAGTTCGTTTCAAGTACGCAGCCGTTCGATAAACTGTCAGTCCTGAATTACTTACATCTAAAATAATAATTATTAATATTGAAAAATGACTATTAAATAAAAATTAAGAAATACTCACGTGAAAAGCCCCTCGGATCAAAGGCCCAGCTTGACCTACGTACAAAGTCGAGGCCGAATCGAAGACCAGCTCCAAGGGATTCCTCTTCACAACAACCGTATCAAATTCGTGACAATTCAGGAACAGCGTGACATTTTCAGTTGTAACCCTCAACGCAAACCTGCTCCATTTCTTCGCAAACGAAGGTACAACAAACGAAGCTATCGTCTGCGACAAAGCATAGATATTTGCATCGGTATATAATAGAGATATATTTGTTAATCCGGGTCCAGATGGGATCAATTGCACCCCCAACTGTACCACAGTTTCCAAAGGGTTGACAACTGAGAATAAGAAGCCGCCTTCTTTGTTTGCCGGTCTGACGGTAGCTGTTATAGAGTACTCGGCGTATAGCTTCTCTGGCATGAACAGGCGGTAAGGTGACTTGATATCAGAGCCAGGCATCAGACCGTAAGCTGGGAAACCATCGAGTCCTTCGTCGAAATATTGGGTTTTTGGATTACTGAACGGTACTCCGATTGCGTGCAGTAAGTCGTATTCGGGGATATCTGGAAAATAGAAATGTATATTTAAGTATAATGGGTATGTATATTAATTTGAATATACCTGGGTAACGTAGAATCTAAAAAAAATAACATAAAAGTGTGGGTTAATATTATCAAAGGATGTAAAATGATTTCTAATTATTTAACGTTCACATTTTTTTTAAGCGACATAATATAATAAACAGCGAATACCTAAATAAACGTGAGCCATCAAATAAAACTATAAAAGAAAACCAATTTAATTTTTCATTTATTTCATTTGATTACTGAAAAAATATCCTTTTAAAATTCTGCAAGCATTCTGCAGGGGTGGAAGCAGTTAAATGCAACTAAGTAAATTTATTTTCCGACTCTCTCACGCTGAGTGGCTTTAATATGGATTTCTGGGACGATAATCGTTATTCCACTGACATAAAAGTTATGTGGCCATAAAATTTTGAACCTAAAGAACCTCAAACGTCTATAAACTGTGACTTTTCGATAGTAAGTACCCTGTGTAATCAGATTTTGTTGTCTTGTGCTAGCAAATATTTTTTTCCATAATAAACCTAAAAATAATACATATCGTAAGAACTTATTTAATTTTGTTTTCTTCTTTTGCGTTTTCCGTTATTTTATTATGTTTGTTTGAATATTAATACCTACTACTTGTTTTTTTGAAGAGAGCTTCGTAGTTAACAGGTTTTGACTACTTCATCGGAGTATAATTATTAAAATTACTTTAGGCACATTTTGTCTCCAATTATTTCAGATGACGAAATAAATAATTTAAGAACTAAAAACCCGAATCCTGTTTTTAATTTTACCACCATTACAAACAGCAAGCCAGTAAATAGACTCTTAGGCGAAGTGGTAGTAATGCGGGCCTGAAAAGTATAAACGTTATTCTAGCATTTTAAAAACACCAGGGTTAATGTCCTGAAAAAGAAACTAGCTTTTACGCTGAAATTGTATTACTAAGTGTCGATCGATTTAATGAGTTTCCATTAATGTTGGGGCTATTTTTAGATACAGACGACTGTAGTTTCTAGACAGTGCAATCGAGGCGAGACGATTTGCATTAATTTTGTACTTGATAATTGGTTTTGTGTTTCTTATACGGAATTTCTGTACTGCAACTATTTAAAAGTTTAATCTAGAAATAGTCTTGAACGGAATTTGGAACGTTTCAATGTGATCCAGTACATTTGAGTTTATAGCCTTTTCACATTTCTAAAATACAGCGATATTAATCATGCTCTGAATATGACAGTACTACCGGGTCACATAAACACAGAAATTATCAATAGCCTAAAGAATGAGGAATCTCGTTTTTATATAAATTCTCTCTTCTTGTTCTTCTTCGTTGTTGAGATCACTCTTGACAGAGTGGTTGTGGTCATCACTACAGGTGTTGGTGGCAAGCTTCACAACTCGCCGCCACTCTTCTCTGATGGCCGCCTTCCTCGTGCATTCATGTAGTGATGATGACCCATTTACTACCCATTTGCTTTTATTTGGTCAGTCCACCTCATAGGTACAATTTCTCTCTACACATTACCTAATACATTTAAAATCAAGCGATCTTGTAACGTTTTGCGAAGAAGCCCTTTTCAACGTAGCCCTAAATAATTCAGATTCCACAAGGCGAGTGTACTTCGTACATGCAAAATATTTTCCGGAAATTTCTAGTCCACTACACAGAAGTCAGAACAAAATATTCGTAACGCGTTTCAAGGAACACATAACACAAATACTTGACTTTATGAATACCATATTAGGTACGTTAGGTAACCTAGTACTTACCTAATATGATGTGTTTAGTTAACAAAAACTTGCGAATCCTATGCTTATTCAATATAAGGGGTAGATTTTACAAAAAATTTAAAAAAAAATTTAAAACAAGTAAAAAAAAAGAATCTATAAGCTTTCGCCGAACGAATAGAATAGATATTACGTAAAGGAACGGATAGAAAATACTAGGTATTTTTAGGAAGACAAAAATAACAGGTATTCATTTGTTATTTTTTATCAATCCCAAGAATTATCCTACACCTACAGAAGTCATTGACCTTTAAACAAACGGCTTAACAAGAGTTAAAAACTCCACAAGAAAGTTAAACAAGAATAACAATCCTATCATCAGAGTGTATTCAAGGTAACTTGAGGTCACCAAGCAGAAATATAAATGAAGGCAACGTGAAGCCAACTTTAAATGTTACTTTTGAGTTTATTTAAATGTCAATTGAAGGGGAATACAACTTTAGTAATCGAATTATAGATTACAATTTCCGATCTCCTGCTTTATTTCCCTAATTGACAGTTTTCCCTAATGTTCTTCATCAAGAAAATTGATATACCTACGTCCTACATACATGATTCATCTATAAACTTAGAAAAAACCTTTGATACCTTTGATTTTTGTCACGTCTTAATAAAAAGATTAAAAATTTTATTATCCTTTTTTTTTTTTTCCTTTTATATGCCTGAAAATCATAAGGAGGGAGTCAATAGGCTTACAGCAACATATGACACATTCGAACTCAAATATCCTGAGAATTCCTCAATAAGGAACATTACCAAACTTCACAAGTATGCTACCTAGTAAACAAATTGTAAACAAGTCTCGCAACAAACGGTTCGATTAATGAGTCACAAATGCATGCGACCCGCGTAACTTGCATACATAGTTGCATATATTTGCATGCCTCTTGCTGCTTCCTGCCGCGTCTCCACTATATGTTCCCGAGAGAACCTTGGAACCTTGCTCTTTATGTTGATAATGAACTCGACAGATTGGGGGTAAACTTTCATTTAACTGCAATTTTTATGCAATTAATAAAGATTTCTTCAGTAATTAGAATTGAGTGATTACACTTCTCTTAAAAATAAATGTCTTGATAACTTCATGGGTAGCGATTGTGACTGTTACCTCATGATGTAATATATTTTCATTATAAACATTGTGTCCATATTATTATCCCCAATTTAATATACTTTTCAATAAAAATAACAATTAAATATTTTATAATAAAATATGTACTGAGTACAAATACTGATATCGCAAAAACTGTTCTTAATATACTTCAAGTATCATTATATCTGCTAGCATCTTGGAAGGTGGAAATGAAATCAGGAAATGGGTAAAAAAAACTACTTAGATCTAGTCTTTTGTAGACAAAATATCTATATGTATGTTTCAGACTACTTCCAACACAATTTCCGAACCTCGAGAAGTTTCCTTGTGATACCGAACGTCAAACCTTTGTAAATCGTTTCGATCTGATATTCTGATGAAAAACCGTCTAATACTCTTACAGTTTGTCTCGATACAAGAATTCCTCGGGGTTACTTGAGAATGCTATTATGTCATGAAAGCTATTTGTAGTAGATTCTATCAAAATTGCTTAGAGTTATGTTCTTCCGTCGATACATCGTAACTTAGCCGGAACTATTTTCTTGTAATATGCATTAAAATGGAAAGAAAATGCAGTTTAGGAGTCATCGACGTCAGTTTGCAAAAAAATATCGCATAGTCCAAAATAAGCCATAACAATATTTTTTTTTAAATGTTTCTGTTTCAATAATAACATTACATACTTCAAAAAATATCAATGTTCTATAATCTGATAAGGGTACTGACGACTTGCACATTGGTCGATGAAAATGCTGATTACTTTAGTCTGTTATATTTACTTAAAACCCAACTTAAATTAAAAATGTATAAAGCTTGAAAACTAGCACACGAACATAAAACAATCATTAAAATAGAACAGAAATCTCGTCTAACCTAATTCAAACTGTCGCCAACGTAACGACAGGCAATACCCTCGAATCATATAGAACACAAACTATCGCGCAGAGTACACTAAAACATAAAATTAAATACTCTACCGTATTCCGCGAAGCAAGGCACTTTTCATACGAATTGTTTGAAACGCGGAGACAATTAACGCTCAACGATTTTCTCCGCTTTGTATAGTAAATGGCGCAGTTAAAACGATTGCGGTCTCAGAATAGGGATGAGCATTTCAAACGACGTTATATAGGTTTATCATCGGCATGTCATTACGGAGCATGTGTCTCTATGTTTTGTACTAAAATATTAGTTTTTCTGCTAGTGTTGAAATGAAATATTTTTCTAGATTTTTTTTATTTCCTTTGTTTACATATCGTAGGCAGAGGTGTATCAATGTGGTGTACATTTTTACACCTCTGTCTACCCTTTCGGGGATCCAGGCGTGATGTTGACAGTTCGCCGATATGTTTAGGTCCCATGTAATAGGGGGCGAGTTCCACTGTTTAGTTAAGTGTCTTTCATTATAACAATTAACTTAAAGATTTGAAGCTATGGCAAAGTTAGGTGCAGGGTAGATTTTGTCCAGATTTAACTTGGTTTGTGGCTACGTAATGACATTATAATCTAAAAATGCTATACAAGGGGTTGAAATACAGCTATCAGCATTACAGTAACCTCAAAGGATTGAACACAAAAGCCCTATTCAGCTCAAAAATTATTGGAACATTCTGTATATCTGATAGAAGCCATCTTGTATAGAATGGAGCAGAAACTAACCGCTGCCGTAATAGCAATGGGGATTGTACATAATGGATGGACGGTGTAGGCTATTCGATAGTTTGGCTTCAGATTTTAGCTCCCTATAATGGACTCGCTATAAACGTCTAAACATAGCTTTGATTAGATGAGGAATATTTGGTGACTAAGACTCGGATTTCCGAACGCCAGATCATTTTTATTCAAAACATAAAATTTTGGTCGATTTTGGACTGAAGAACTGACAAATATTTCAAAATTATTCCTCAGATAATATTTTCTGGCGACGGAAAAGTCTGCCCTTAGCGTTTAGGCAAAATGCCTAATTTTGTAAAGCAAAAAGTAGTCATTGCGACAGCAAATGCAAAATAGCCATTAGCTACCTCAAATTATGACATGATGATGGTAAATTATTTGGATTGTTTTTCGGATGTTGCTCTATGAAACTGTATATTGCGTAGCTGTCATACTAAGTAGTCTAAATAAACATTAAATGTTATTAATGAATGTGATAATGTTAATTTTTTCGATTTAGTTTTATGAAGAATGTAAGTTGAACATACGAGTATCATGTTGCTGCCACTAAAATTGTTAATTCGCTATCTCTCTTCTTAACATTATCGATTTCTAAGTACCTATATGATAAATTAATTTTAAAAAGGTAATAGAAACTGTAACTGCATACATATCTATCATCTGTGTTTTGGAAACAAATACACATGATAGTTGTGTATGGATAAGTTATTGTGTGCGAACTAAATGGATTTAATAATAAATGATTTATTGCATATGCACTTAAGCATAAAATAAATTAATTAAAATAGCATCTTTATCTTTAAGAATTTAGGTAAGCTTATTAGTAGCTTAAAAGTCATTAAATATATTAAAATATTTGATCGTTAAAAGACTAAGACGAACATCAACTACAAAATATTATCTAAATGAACCAAATCATCTTTGGAATTTTAAGTCCAATACTCAAATTACGAATGTCGCAATCAAAGTAAGAAAAATATTCCAATATTAGTTTAAGTCAGATTAACCTTAAGTTTTGATAACTGAGCACCGAAACTTTATCCTAATGAATAATTTAATAATTATTAATGAATAAATGAAACGATCTAATAAAGTTGTTAATTCATGTTATATCGTATTTACTGCTACGTTATCGCCTTTATTATGATTTATTGATGAATTAGGCGTTTGAATAAAGTGCCTTTTAAATATTTATGAGATTTTAAGCAATGAGCGATGGATACCGACTGTTCAATTTCCCCTTTCGTTTTTATAATCAAAACTTTTTTTGATTGATTGAGTATTTTTTTTGTCAGTAAAAGATACATAATGTTTTGTTATTTTTTAATGAAATGAGAATAATCAAAATGCAAGTGTATTATTATAACGAAATTATAATTACCAATTTGTGAATCACGTACACGATGCCTTTGAATAACCGTCGTAATTAATATGAATAATGATCATTTCTGATAATAATATAATTATTGCACTTAGTGATATCTTACTAGATGCATTACCTTTGTGGTAGCAGGTAGGTGAAGATTATAGTTTATGAGCTTATGAAATGTAATATATTCTGAACTTAGGACCAATAAGGCATTTAGGATAATTTCATACTACAGCAGAATCAAATCGCATCAAAGTATTAACTTAAAAATTAAGACAGCAAATTCCCTCTTAACTCAACAACATAAAACTTACAATTATTAAAACTAAGTTAAAAAAAGAAGCGTGTAAATAATCGCTTTGTTTTTACAAATACAAATACAAATCGTTTATTTGTCAATGTAGGTATAACAATAGATGGTAGATATTAGAATGAGTTCTCCACATTGTATCTATACAGATATACAAATATATTTTTTTATTTAAATTAGTTACCCAACACTTATTTAACACTTTACTATTATGTTTATTATTCTTTATAATTGTATCACAGACCACAAATCTAATTATGTCTATTAAAGCATCTATTCTAATATATTAAACACTTAATTATAGAAACATAAAAAATAACAGCAGTATTACAATAATTTGAAAAGAATCTTATATTAACAATATTATTATTATTCCACATAAATTATTCACTTGCGATAACATTTATTTATTCTACATCTATATATAATCATTAATTTATTAATGGTATCTATATTTAAATATATTTATTTTACTTGCTTATATCACCATTAGTTAAAAAATCAGTCATAGTGTAGTAACACTTATTTATTAGAAAAAGTTTTAATTTCTTTTTGAAGAGAGGTAAGTGTAATATTCTAATTTCCTGCGGTAATTTATTGTACATATGTGGAGCCATCACAAATATACTTTTACTGAAAAGAGCTGTATTTCCATATTCTACCTGTAGGGCACCAGTATTCCTTTGCCTCAGCCTGGAATCCCGCGGGGGCTTCAAGTCAAATAGGTGCAGGTTGGTTTTAACGAAAGTGGCCACTTCGTAAATATATAAAGAGGGAAACGTTAGTGATTTTAAATCATAAAATCATGTTGAGTTAAGGATGAATTTAGATTGACGCCTCGTTGCGCTTCGACTTTGCTTCACTATGCATTGACCTTTACCTATACATATAATATATTGAAATTAAACTATTTTTACGGATTTTATCGCGGTTTGTATTTAAATTTTAGTTCCCGACGTTTCGACACCTTTGCAGGTATCATGGTCACGGGCAGACTGGTAGGTGGTGGGCAGACCTCAGTCTGCCGTAAAAGTAGTTTTATTTCAATGTCTAACATTCGCGTAAACCTCAGAAGTCACTATACATATATTATATATGCATCATATATATCTATTTAGTTATTCATCTAGTCCTATACACACTGACAATCATCGTCTAAGGTGGACAGTTTAGATAAAAGAGAGATAAAAATCGGATACCGAAATATTCGATAATTATTTTAAAATACCTAATATTTATTCGATACATAGCAAGCAATTACTTAACCACGGTTATTCGCCAGTATTTTATTACTATTGGCCGTTAATTACTCGTTTACGAGGATGCTAATGTTTAACAGTGGGCGGATATTTGTTAAAATTATAATGCGTTGAATACTAATTAGATTTTAATTATAAAACACAATATGTGAAGCTTTCTCGTCGATATTTTAGTAATAACTCTACGGCTATAAATATAGATTTAAAAGATAATTTTATTCAAAATTCACGATGCATACGACATTAATTGTTTTAATGCTGTTAATTGTTTTAAACTTATGTTTAATATGATATAAACCTCATATTAAACATTAGGTTTTTAGTGCGTAGCACAAGAATAAATAATTTATTTATTTATGTGTGTATTAACTGCCTCGTTGGCCTAGTGGTGCTAAGCGCGCCTGCTACGTTAGAGGTCTTGGGTTCGATTCCCGAGTCGACCAAGGTGTTATTGGGTTTTTCTAGGAAATTCTCAGTAGCAGGTCGGAGTTTGGATTTGTGCCCGGTTGGTGGCAATAGGCTCGCCCTCTATTACATGGGACCTAAAAATATCGGCGAACTGTGGGTGTACATTGGTACGCCTCTGCCTACCCCTTCGGGGATACAGGCGTTATGTTATGTTATTTGAACAGCTATCTTAGGTTAGTTAATACCTACTGATTATTCAATTTATCAATTAGACTGTTTATGAGACTAGAAGATAATCTTTACTCAATAAAATAAAACGGATTAAAAAAGTATTCACCGGTTTGAAATTTGGATCCAAAGAGTCCATCGTTGGCGGTGCACAGCGAAGACAGGAGCAGAACTAGGAACCATTGATACCTGAAATAAAACAAACACAGACATAAGAAATATGTAATTAATTATATCTTACAGATTTTTTAGTAGATAGTATTTAGTAAAAAAAAATAATGCAGGGAATATTTTTATCAGGTAGGTACTTAATTGTAATCTACACTTTGTTATAAGTTTAATAAGATTGAAGAAAAAGTATTATCTAACTCGCTATATGTCACTGTATGTTTTTATATAGTTTTAATAATTAAGACCATGTTTTTTAAGTATTATCACTAATTCGAACATTGCAAAATGTATTTTCATTCGAAGTTTGAAATCGTTTTTATTAAAATGTCAAGCGTTTCCTCTTCCGCTAACATTCGTCCACTCCTCTCTGAATAAAACCGTCTATATTCGTCATTTGTTTTTCGTCAACGTAAAACAAACTGGTCATTAGTCTTCATGAATGGTCGAATCCCAGAATATTGGATGGATATCTCTCTGTGTAGGTAGATTTATCTTTCAATACAGTTCGTCCAATAAATAATCTGTCAAAAGGACCAATTCGCTTCGGGAAAACAAACTTGGACGATTTAAGGAGCGTTGAATTTCCAATTAGATCCATTTAGACGTACATTCGAAACGGGAAGAAAAAGTGTGTATTTGCAATTCAGATCGTGTTTGAAACGGTTCGGCTGAAGAGAGCCTTAATTGATACGAATATTGGCATTGAGTCGAGGGTAGTTTACGCTTTTTTAATTTCATTGTACCATCATTTACGCCACAAAACCTCACTAAGTACATACAGAAAGTATTGACCTACAGATAGATATAAAAACGACTTTAAAAAACAATAAGACTCATTAAAGCTTTATAGAACGGCAACTTTAACGATATTTTAAATTAATGAATCAAATTAATGACTAACCAGCAATAAATAACCTAAATGATCATGCCTTCGAAATGAAACAAAGAGCTATAAACGTAAATTATAATTACTACGCGTTGTATCGCACATCATAAATTAATTTCTTTAGATCTCAACCCACGTGTACCAATGTGAATAGGCAAGCTTCAAACGTAATTTCTATTGCAGAAGCTGTGATTTATAATCAATACGTAAGTATCTAATGGGTATGATCTATTGCCACACCTATGCTTCCTTCAACTCTCTTATAATTTGCGTGGGAATAACATTAATCCACTCAATCTCGACTCAGGTCTCCGTAATTCAAGACATGTCGCCGTAATCATTACTTTATTTCTCAATCGACTCAAGGCTTTTGCAACGAACAATATATTATTATAAGACATTAATTTGCAATTCAATTACACGATGATAATCTCTGACCTACCATTTAATTCTATAATCAATACTTATCAGAAGGTAAGGCACGATATTGGAGCCCAATTACTAAGGCACTGAGTTCAAATGACAGGTTGCATGCCAATTACAAATGGTGCTTTTATTGAAATTTATCTGTTTTCGATTCAACGGTCAGTTAGCCCGAGTTTACGATGCTCGCATTGATTTTCAAGCTCGTTTTACCAAATAAGGAGGATGTAATAGCTCTTGATTGGATGCAGAATGTAATGTTTAATCTTGCACATGCAAAAACTGAAATAATGAGAGTGATTTAGTAAGTCGTAAAATTTAATGCAAGTTGTATAAGTATATATACTTAAATCCGAAAAGACAGTTATTTTTCTTTTTATATACTCCCGATTATAATTTCTGTTTGTATGTATGTACCTCCGCATTTCGTTTCAAAACATAATATTTACGAACTTATGTCTGCTGGGCATTGAACACATGACATATAACTTTATGTGAGTCAAAGGGCACCTCTAAATAACGATTACGTTCGCAGCCATGTTTTCAATCAACACAAAACCGGCAGTTATGCAATTTAGCATTATCTAAATACCATTTCTCTAACAAACATTATTGACAAGAAGTTTTTGAATAAAGTCGCTAATTAGCTTTATCCGCTCGCTCGTTCTTTAAACAAAACAAGTGAAATTCGCTAAAGCAACAGTAGCTCAAACAAAATTTGTTCATATCAAATGAAACTCTTCGTTCTAACTGAAGACCAACTTATTCGCAAAACAATGGACAGTGCAATTCGCGTATTTGAAGCAGAAACAAAAGAAAACTTCGTCTGGATATACCTTTTTAGGATTGAGTACCAATAAGACTATAAATCAACCTCTTTGCTGGTCTGTCCGTCTATCATCTGTGTGTCATGAACCTTAGCAGGTAGAGAAGGGATACTTAAATGCAGAGTATGTATTTCTATTGTTACTATAACAATAAATTATAATTATACAACGTTTTGAGTTCCGAGGTTTACGCAAATCTTAGACATTGAAACTACTTTTACGCATTTTATCGCGATCAGTCTGCCCGTGACCATGATACCTGCAAAAGTGTCGAAACGTCGGGAACTAGAATCTAATTAAAAACCGCGATAAAATTCGTAAAAGTAGCTTTATTTCCATATACAACGTTATGACACAAAATGGCCTTCGAACGGATCTTAAAGGACGGTGTCATAATTTCTTGTACAATTCTACGGAATCCTTCGTGTGCTATTCGGGTTTGCACTTGACAACTTATAACACTATTTGCATTGAATCTAAAGTATGTTGTGTTAATAAATGTGAGGCAACTGCCCCCTTGAACTGAGCTCCAAGTACTAATAAAGTCTAAATTTTATTCGCAGTACAAGTTGCATCGGTTCGCTCGGAATTTAATATGACAAGTTTTGTTGATGATATTGCGCTTTCGAATTTGTTCTTGTTATCTAAATAATTGTGTTGTAGTTTGATATGGAGTAATAAACTAAAATGGATGCTCATAATATTGCATATAAAGGGCAACAAAAAGAAATGAATGGACATTTTTGGCAAGTTTTTTTTATTCATATAAATTTTATGTATACAGACAATGGTTTATTATATAATATTACGCATTTATAAAAAGCTAAAGTTTTTATAAATGTAAAAACTTTAGCTTTTTATGTAAGCTATTTTTTTCGTGTTTTTTCGCAGATGATTTTAATCATTCTACATTACATTGAAACTCATAGAGAACATAAAAGTATGCGAGCAAGCTTACCATCTCTAAAGCTCAGACAAGTCTACTTTCCTATCTCATAATAGGTGTTTATATTAAGTAGTTCTATTAATAAAGTAGTGCGTGGGAAGTGTTAGTTTGTTATTACATAAAGTGTATATTATTATAGGGACGTGAATCTCTCGAGTAATTACTTACAAGTCATTTGTAAGGTACGTAGGCGAACAGCTGTGATAATTACAAAAGAGGATGGGTTTGTTTACCGACTTTTGTTGTTAGACAATGTTGGACGAATAAGTTGGGATTATAATGTGATATGACAACAACGTGTTGGTGTGTGTTGGGTCTTTAGTTCTTATTATAAACATTAAGTATTAAGTACCACTTTTATGATAACTCGCTATACTGCAGAAGATAGCAAGTAATGTTTTTCTAAATTATTTCGATACAGAAAAGAAACTGTTTGTATACCTGGTCCTTTTAAATTTTCGAGGTAGTTTTTTTTATACAAAATATAATATTAAAGGAACAGTTTGACGATTGAGGGCGCTGCTGTGTGCTGCTGCTGTTACCATTGTTATGATAGAAACATATTTTAAACATTATCACTGTCACTTTGCAAATTATTTTAGCACTAATAATTTCAGAGTATATGGTAATAATTGTATAATGGTATAATTTTTAAATTATTTACTCATATTTACTATCTCTTTGGGCAGAGTATTATCTACTCACATCATTTACTAATTGCAATATGCATAATGTACTAAAATTAATGGATATGCACGGTCCAATTTATCATCTACGACGTCAGGATTAACGCAATTTTCACATATTTTCATCAGCTAATGCTGATGCTGCCATATGAAACTTACCGGACAACACTGTGATAGAAAAAGCATATTTATTACCACGAGATAAGGTTGCTTTTATAATAATTCATCTTGACTACTGAATCGCAGTCTACATCTGACTTTAAAAATCGTGTGAAAGAATCATAAATTATTGTAATTTCTCTTAGAGACGATAATTTAATAAATGCATTAACATCATAATCATTCAAGTTTATTATTAGAAATTTCCGTCTATAAATACAGATCGATAATTTGTTGTTGATAGTTATAGAACACCGAATTTATTATGTAAAATAACATGCAATTTGGAATATGGAAATGACTGAATTATAATTATTTAAGTTCCGTTTTGATAATTGCACTTGAGTGCATTAACACAAATTTTAATTAATCTGGATAAGGTATAATTTGATTTAAAATATTTCTCGCATTTACATAATGTAACTAAAGTTGCATTGATTCGAGTTTGTCGTGTCAGTGCTATTTAATAATTTCAATTTATTTATTATGTTAATGTGTTTAGTTGGTGTTCAACTTATATCTAAGTTTGTAGGTAGATACCACTAGTTAGTAAGGATTAGTGTCCAATACAACTTTGTTCCGATCACACGTCGTTTCATTTAAAAATCATCAACCAAAGAAAAGTGAACCCTAACTACATCAACATATGGTCCTAAATCGAGCCCGATACCACGACTTAACCGTGAAGCGACGACGGACCCGAGAACAAAAGACAACTGATAAGCGGCCGAGTATTTAAGTAAAAAAGTGCAAGGAAAAAATAAGTTCAACAATTAGTGTTATAACGTTGCATCGGAAGAATAAACACGTTGAAGTTTTCGAATTATAATGGCTACCGAAGTGCAAGAACAGTTAAAAGTGATAGAACACATTGCCAAGACTCTTAAGAACAGTCTAGTTAACCTAAAAAAATCTCCTAAAGCAAGATTAACGCGAAATTATTTAGAAACGCGACTTAAATGTATAGAGGAATACTGGCAAAAATATAAAGAAACGTATGAAGTTATAATACGAACCGCGCCCACCGGGAAGGAACATAGAATACCCTATATTGAAAATAACGAATACTATGAACATGAAGACTTATATATTTCGTTAAAATCAGACATCATGGATTTACTGGGATCAGAGGAGGTTAAGAATAGTGCTCCATTATCGAGTGATGTGCAACAAATTCGCGTGATGTTACCAAAAATACAATTACCTACCTACAGTGGACAGTATGAAGACTGGCTGTCTTTTCACGATATGTTTGATACGCTTGTGCATAAGAACAAATCTTTGAGCAATGTGCAAAAATTACATTACTTGAAAACTAGTATTACGGGAGAAGCTGCGTCTATATTGAAGCACGTGCAAGTTACAGATTCAAATTATGAAAAGGCCTGGGATACATTAAAAACAAGGTACGGTAACATACGTATAACTATTAATGCTGTTATGAGAAGATTCTTTTCTCAAAAGAAGATAACCTTAAATACATCGAGTGGCATTAAACACTTATTAGATACCACGTTTGAATGCTTGCATCATCTCAACAATATGAAAGTGAATACTGATAATTGGGACCCAATTGTAATATTTGTAATTGTGCAGAAATTAGACTCTGATACGCACAGAGATTGGGAGGAACACGTGAGCAGTAACTGTAAAGACCTCAATAGTCTACCGACCCTTGAACAGCTCAGGAAGTTTCTGGAAAGCCGTTTTAGAACATTGGAGCTCACTGAACCAGCAAAACCAAAGGCGACTTCGGTTCAAATAAGAGAAAAGTCGTTTCACATAACAGCTAACGAAAACAACAAGATATGCAAAAGGTGCAACGAACAACATACACTCAGCCATTGCAAGTTATTTGGAAATCAAACACCTTCAGAAAGGAGTGAGTTTATTAAAACAAACAATCTGTGCTTCAACTGTCTCGCGTCTGGACACTCAGTGAGACATTGTCGCGTACCAACGTCCTGTCGATTATGCAGAAGGCGTCACCACACTCTTCTTCACGAAGCAGTAGAGAAGAATACAACCACAACGGACAACATTAAGAACATGAACTCCAAGCAATCCGAAGTGGCCTTACATGCAAACGTAGAGAATTTTGAAGAAGAAGAAGAGAAAAGGGGAGAAGATGTGACAATGGTGGCGTCACACATCTCAACAAAGCAGAATACAGCTTTATTAGCGACAGCTATTGTTCAAGTAAGAAGCGAAGGCTATACGTTCACATTACGTGCTTTGATTGATCAAGGCTCGCAAGCGAGTTTTATCAGTGAACGAGCCGCACAACTACTCAAAGCTAAGCGGTATCCAATCAGAGGCACCGTTGTCGGAGTAGGAACAACTAGAGAAAATATCAAACATGCTGTGCAACTCAACCTAGAATCAACAACCGAGGTCTTTAATCTAGAAGTTAAAACGTATGTCATGTCAAAACCACTGACGACTAAACTACCACCTCAGACCATCACAACAAATAACTGGCCGCACTTAGAGGGCCTAGTTTTAGCTGACCCAAACTACTTCAAGCCAGGTTCGATTGATCTGTTGCTAGGTGTTGACGTGTATGTTCAAATAATACAAAACGAACTCATTAAAGGCCCGCCCGGGACACCTTGCGCTCATAAAACAACGCTTGGGTGGATTCTATTTGGCAAAATAGAAAATACTACAAAACATACAGAGTCACTTCTAGTCATGCATCACCAAATAGTAATTGAAGACTTCTTAAAAATACTGTGGGAAGTAGACCGTGACACGAAAAGAAAACACACAAAGGAAGAAATGCAATGCGAAACATTTTATGAAGAAAATCACACAAGAGACGCAAGCGGCAGATACATCGTCAGACTTCCTTTACGTACTAACGAACCTGTATCACCAAGCGGCAATTCAAGAGAAATAGCAATGAAGCGACTAATTCAGCAAGAAAGAAGACTGAAGCAAATGCCGGAGTTAAGAAAAGAATATGACAAAGTACTCGAAGAATATTTATCTTTGGGACATATGACAGAAATACCAGAAGAGGATATAAACAGACGCTCTGTCTATTTACCCCATCACGCTGTCATAAGGGCAGACAAAGAGACAACAAAACTCAGAGTAGTCTTCGACGCATCATGTAAGTACAACAACGGCGTGTCTTTGAATGATGAACTCATGACCGGACCCGTATTACAAGAAGATATGAGAAGCATATTGATAAGATGGCGGATGCATAAGATATGCTTCGCTAGCGATGTTATGAAAATGTACAGAATGATTATGCTGGACAAACGAGACACAGACTACCATAGAATACTTTGGCGTCGCAACAACATAGAAGCAGAAGTTAAAGACTATCGATTAAATACTGTAACATTTGGAACAGCATCTGCGCCATACCTCGCAGTCAAAACGTTAATGAAACTTGCAGAAGACGAAGGCACTCTCTATCCAGAAGCAGCAAGAAAAATTCGTGAAGACTTTTACGTAGACGATTTGCTCTCAGGTTGTGACAGCAGAGAACAAGCAATCAAAATCAGTAAGCAAATAATTACCATCCTGCAACGAGGTGGATTCGATCTACAGAAATGGGCCTCTAATGATAACGAATTTCTAAAACATCTTGATGTCAGTAAAATCACGACGAAAGCAAATCTAGATATCAAATTGGACGGCATCATCAAGGCTTTAGGTTTATCATGGAACCTTGGTGAGGATGAATTTCGTTACCAGCTGCAACTAGATCCCATAGCACCAGCCATCACAAAGAGAACAATTTTATCAGATTTACAAAAACTATTTGATCCTTTAGGCTGGATAGCACCTGCCATAGTTACTGCAAAGATCCTGATACAAAGACTGTGGCTAGACGGTGTTGGTTGGGATCAAGAAATTGCTGAAGAATTAGAAAGTGAATGGAAATTCATTAAAGACGACCTAAAACATGTACGTGAGATAAAAATCAAACGCTGGCTCAACACCATTACCGCTGAAAAAGAATTCATCACCTTGCATGGATTCTGCGATGCATCAGAAAAGGCATATGCAGCTGTCGTATACTGTCGCGTCAAAACGGAAGACAATGAATATGTAACACATCTTATTGCTGCGAGAACAAAGGTAGCTCCTGTAAGAACAATTTCATTACCACGGCTTGAATTATGCGGAGCAGTAATTCTATCAAAACTACTGAATACGGCTAGCCAAGCCATGAGAATACCAGCACAAAACGTTTTTGCATGGACAGATTCCACAATCGTCTTAGCGTGGCTATTAGGAGAACCCAACAGGTGGAAACCGTTTGTGGCTAACAGAGTGGTCGAAATACAAGAAAATACAAATACCAGTCAATGGTTTCATGTTCAGTCGGCCCACAATCCTGCTGACATAGCGTCACGAGGTTCATCTGTAGCAGAATTACAATACAAAACGTTATGGTGGAATGGACCTACCTGGCTTAGAAATGATACTATTTCATTTATCAGACCTGCAACATTAGCTACAGAAATAGAAAAGAAGAAAACCATACTTTCACATGTTCAAGTGACAGAACCTGTAGTGAAATGTATAAAATTAGATAATTACGATTCACTTCAAGAACTATTAAGAGTAATAGTTTGTTGTAAGAGATTTTTGACCTTCAAAAGAGATCAAAACAAGACTGAATCAAGCATTACAAAAGAAGAATTACAAAATGCGTTAGATATTTGTATAAGACAAGTACAGGAAGAAGAGTATTCGGAAGAACTAAAAAGGCTGAAGGAAGGACGCGCAGTTAAAAATACAAGCACATTGAAAACATTGAACCCATTCATTGATAAGCAACATATTCTCAGGGTGGGCGGACGGCTACGAAATGCTAAAGTAGATGAGAACGTAAAACATCCCATAATATTAGGAAAGAAGAACGGACTCGTACGCCTTTTACTGACTGATGCACACCTAAAAACAATACACGGAGGAGTTAACTTAATGATAACTTACCTGATGGGAAAATACTGGATCGTTGGCTGCAAGAATCTAGTAAAACAACATGTAAAAAAGTGCCTTACCTGTGCGCGACAGCGAGCTGCCACAAGACCACAAATGATGGGTGACTTACCTGAACAACGTGTTACCCCAGCGCGCGCTTTTTCTCGAAGTGGAGTCGACTTCGCTGGGCCGGTGTATGTATTGAACTCTAAAGGACGTGGAGCTAAGTCACGCAAAGCGTATATCTGCATCTTCATCTGCATGGCAGTCAAGGCTATACACCTGGAGCTTGTTAGCGATCTTACATCAGACGCGTTTATTGCGGCGTTTAAGCGATTTGTCGCCAGACGAGGAAGTTGTCACGAAATATGGAGTGATAACGGTACGAATTTTGTCGCTGCCAACAAAGAATTATTTGCTATGTGGAGAGAAGCACAATTTGAATTGCCGGGTCACTTAATTAATCAACTAGCATCTGACGGCACGCAGTGGCACTTCACGCCACCATACAGCCCCAACTTCGGAGGGCTCTGGGAAGCCGGAGTTAAATCTGTAAAACAACATCTAAGAAAAATACTTACATCGAGGTTAACATTTGAAGAATTCGCAACTGTGCTAACACAAATAGAAGCGTGCTTAAACTCCCGGCCATTGACACCTTTCCCTACGGAAACCGATTTGATAGATAATATACAAGTACTCACACCTGGACATTTCCTGATTGGTGAAGCATTGGTCAGTGTCCCGGAACGCAGCTATCATAGCACAGAAACCAACAATACAAACCTGTTAAAGAGATGGCAACATACACAAAAATTGGTTCAGACTTTCTGGAAGCGATGGCAGACCGAATATTTGATCCGATTAAACCAACGACCTAAGTGGTTAAGGAAGACACCAGAGTTTGAAGTGGGTGATATAGTACTGTTAAGAGGTGAAAACATGCCCCCTAGCAAATGGCCCCTTGCTCGAATAATACAGAAACATCCCGGAGATGATAACATGACGAGAGTGTACACGGTGCGATGTAACGGTAAAAACATCAAAAGATCTGTATCCAGCTTGTGTGCTTTGCCTGTACATAATAAAGATACCATTTAATTTTAGATAAATAACTCAACTTTATTGATAGTCCGCTAAACATAATGTCATGTAATAAGCTCTTTTATTTGTAGTTTGTTTAATTGTTATGTAAGTGTAAAGACCTCTTTCGAATAGCCTAATTGTACTTACGACTTAGAGATAATATATTTTTATACTGTTTGTTTATAAGTTAAGTTTTTAGTTAAGTTTTAAGAAAAGGCCCTCATAGCCCTTTTGGTGGGCGGCATGTTCAACTTATATCTAAGTTTGTAGGTAGATACCACTAGTTAGTAAGGATTAGTGTCCAATACAACTTTGTTCCGATCACACGTCGTTTCATTTAAAAATCATCAACCAAAGAAAAGTGAACCCTAACTACATCAACAGTTGGTATAGTTGTAAGTGTTGGTATAGTAGTAAGTGCTAAGAACATAACCGTTTACTAGTAAGCTACTGGACACTTATGTAGTCAAGATTTCTAAGGTTCAAGCATTTTAATTTACATACACTGCTGTGACTTGAGACGTGCGTGAAATAGATGTTAATTGGCTACATTAAACGATAATTGTTTATAACTAATAATAATAATAATCCAGTCTATAAGCGTCCCACTGCTGGACACATGCCTCTTTCCATATGGCGAAGGCACGAGCATTGATCACCACGCTTGCTCTCTAACAATTTATAGCAAATATTATTAATTGGATGCAAAAGTTTCTATGTTTTCCCTTTCATATAAAAGTTCCTATGCTAATGTTATGTATTAATTTTATGTTACTAATTTAATTCAATTATATTTTATGCTCTTGATGATTCAGTGTGTTGTATAGCCCTTTGGCCATAGTAATATTATAGTGCCATTGTGTTTGCTTAGACAACTGTATTCTCATGGAATTCATAATAAATTCATCATCTCAAATATCCTAAGGGTAAGCACCCAAAACAACCCTTTAGCGAAACAATGACGGGACGTTTATAATACAACAGAATTCGCATAATCTCGTTATCAACGCATTGTTCTACCCTAACATCGGAGATACGGGACCATTCTGTCGTGAATAGACCTTGAATCACGGAATCACGGAAATGGTCCGAATTAATTATCACGGAAACAAAAGTCTCGAGGACCAATCCATCACGGGGGACGGACAGAGGTCTCATTTGTACACTATTCGGAATGGGAAACAAGTGGGAGAAAAGAAGTTCTAGAGATTTTAATCGAAATTAGTTGTTACCATTTGTTTGAAGATAAGGTTTCATTTAAAATGATAGGTATAGGAATGGTGGTGCACAAAAGATTTTGCTATTCGATTATGAACCATCGTTTTTCTAAGACAAAATAGTTGTGTTCATTAAGATTTTAGAATTCTGAGCTCGGTTTTTATTTGCAAACGCACCCAAAACAAGGTTATTAAGACACAATAAAGATAAATATAATGCTTTCTTCTGCATAATTTATTGACATTTTTGGCCGGTGCATTACTGTTAAGTGTTGTGACCTAGTCGGCAATTAAAGATGTCGATAAAAGTCACATCGTGCTTCTAAGCATAATAGAGATAGCAACGTTATTAATTAATTTATCGATACATTGATGGCGGGTTGCGCAGCACACATTTTAAATGGGACTATCTCTGCATACTAGGTTAATAGCTACAAATTGTCGTTACGAACTCGTGTTAACAAATATATCGTGTTTCGTTCCGCTCTATACATTTTGTTGATATCGATTTTGAGAACATATTTACGAAAAAAGAAAAATCTAAACCTACTAAATAATAAAACGGTAAAGCCGTTTTTACTTGTTTAAACGAGCTAATCTAAAATAAAGTTTTTTTTTTTGTGTGCAGTGTTTGGTCGTGCGTTGTTTATTTGAATCTGGATGATAGAAAATCGAACTTCATTAAAAAAATATCGTAAGTTAATGAAAAAAGAAAAATTAATTCTAGAAGACCCACAAAGGAGACAATGAGATAATAATATGAAATGCGCACTTAAAGCAAAATACCATTATACCATAAAGCAAATACATATTACTTGGTACCTTTGTAAAGCTACAAGCAATACAGATGCAAAGGGCATTACAGTAAATAATTCTATCAATATCAGACCAAAGCACATTGAAGTGGAAATAAGCAGAAATGCACAAACATTTCGGTCGGATAATAATTGAAATTACTCAAACATTGAATACAGTCCAGTCAATGGACATGTACAGTCACGAGCAAAATTATGTTTACACGTAGCGAAATTTTTAAACAAATTTAGCGATATTTTTGAGTTGAATCAAAATGAACATGATTAAGGAACTGTTTTTAATCATTTTTTAATAACAAGTTTTACAATCATCATCATCATCATCAGCCGGAAGACGTCCACTGCTGAACAAAGGCCTTTCCCCTAGAACGCCACAATCAACGACAACTCGCCAATTGCATCCACTGTGGTGCCAGTTTTACGATATCAATCTAGAATTGACGTAAACATTAGTTACAAATTGTAGAGTGTATACATATTTTTGCTCGTGACTGTACGGTCCTTACTTGAAATATGTTCACATGGGTTACACTGTTACAGATTATGTCAATTGTACCGACAGTAAATCAATTCTATATCAATGTGAAGCGACAATATGTTATCTAGGATTCAAAGTCCGCCATTAATTTTGATTTCGCGTGTGATTGTTGTTGTAATTCGAAAGGAAATTGGGTTCTTTTGTTTTTCAATGTAGAGCTAAATTTTCTTTTGATTGATTCATAATTAAATAACAGTTATTTTTAATTTAGAATTGAACTGATTTAGGAATTGACGGCTAAGACACGATATGAATTAGAGGCAGAATTTGTAAATAGACAATGTCTTTTGTCCAGCAGTGGTTTAAATGAAACTGAAGACGTATAAATACCAAAATAAATGTCTATTTACATTTGTTTATTTTTTGGAAAACGTCTGGCTTTGACTTTATTTCAATGCTTGTTTTGCGTGTCGTACAAACGACACTTATGGTCAGTAAACAAATTATCGTTGTAAGTAAGTTGCTTCCATATTCGGAGAGACGCACCTGTAACGTGGGTGCTTGACGCCTATACTAAACTAAATATTTGCATAACATAGTAAACCTATTCAATATTATGGTCTGTTGGAGAATTAATATAACCTCTAGTACTAAAGACTCGACCGATACACCAATCATATCGTTTATCATAGAACGACCATAAAGAATGAACTCTCAACCTTTTTATTTCATATACAATTCATATTGACGACCTCCGTGGTCGAGTGGCGTACGCACCGGTTTTCAAGGTGTCGCTAGCTCTGAGGTCCCGGGTTCGATCCCCGGACGGGTCAATGTAGAAAGTCACTTTTCTACATTTTCTCGGGTCTGGGTGTTTGTGGTACCTTCGTTGTTTCTGAATTCCATAACACAAGTGCTTAATAGCTACTTACTTTGGGTTCAGAACAATGTATGTGATGTTGTCCGCATTTATTTATTTATTTATTATTTATTATATTCGTTCGATCGCCCGTTGATTAGATTTTTATACAATTTTATCGCAACACACGCTGCGTCGTACATAAATATCATTAACTCATTCGGTCATTGTTATGAATTCCGTAACAAATCATTCAAAGAGTATTAATAGCCCTTAAGGTGAAAGTTCATGTTTTCGATGTGGTACCTTTGTAACATTATTTATTATTATTGGCCTACAACCAATGATATTCTAATAAACTGATATGTTATAAGCGTGCAATCGTGAAGACTCGAAAACGTCCTAATTGGGACGTATTGCCATTAACAACAACACTATTTGTCTCTTTTTTTCTTATGGGTTTTATCGCGCTATCTCTTTCGCTAGCTGCCGCGCTGCACGGAACACTTTTTTAGATTGTTTTGTATGTGTATAACATATCTGTTTATTAAAATATCATTGCCTACAACAGTTACTATTGTGGATTATGGCCCTAATTCCCATTGACCTCTGGCACACGTGTAATTATGGAACGTTTGGCGGGAAGGAATAAAGTTATTGTTCGTAGTGTGATTCGGTTATGATGGTCGTTCTTTGATGGAACTATGATCGGTTTGTTTCTGTATACTTTTATTGAATTAAGTCTTAATAAAAAACTTTGTAGTGTTAACTAGATTGATCGTGATGAAGTGATGAGTCAAAAAAGTGGAACTCGGACGTCTTTTGTTTGTAATATTATTAGGTCCATTGTAAAGAAATACACATAATAGTTTAGTAAATACAACATACCTATATAAATAATGTACAAAATCTCTGCCAGCCGACCCGCTTGCCACTGAGCCGGAGAAGTTGTCAATATTGAGAGTCACAGTGTGCGACTCAATTTATAACTACTACAAATTATAAAAGTTAAAAACCTTACAATAATCATTTGTAATTATTTACTATTTGTATATTTTATCTAACTTTACATGGTTTTGTGTGTATAATAGACCACAGATCGCAGTTCTGATAGGTGCCGACTAAATGTGCATAGGTGTTTATAACAAGTATACAAGCACATACCTAGACACATTTGCCTATTGACTTGAAACTCAAACAATCAGCCAATTTACACAGTAATTCTGTATAAACTTTTCCGATTGATTTACAACCATTTAACTAATCATTTGCGTACACACGTCGGTCATAAATTAACTTGGGACATGGCCCGCTACCTTCAAACGTATTCACAGTCACGCATTGATGTTATCAGAGCCTTGATTCAAAGACCCCATTCAAATAAAATAACGGATGAATGGAAAGTTATTGTGAATGGTGTTTAATTATGTGAGCCTTTTTGGACTTTTTGAATGAAATTGAAATATGTTTTTTCAAATGTGAAGTTATATTAAACACTTTTGGATTGTAACCAACGTGAAGAAATATTATTGATTGATTACTGAAATAAAAAATAATGAAAATACATTTAGAATTCCACGTTATCTTCATCACAAGTTAGTTAACATTTTTTACTTGTATTAACTAATTTTCAAATTTTCATAATTGTGATTATTATCACCAGACAAAAATTGGGATCTGAAATCGCCAATCCGCAGTGAGCAAGCGTAGTGATCAATGCTCACGCCTTGTCTATATGGGAAGAGGCCTGTGCCCAGCAGTGGGACGTTTATAGGCTGGATTATTGTTATTATTATTATATTACCAGACAATAATGATAAACACTTCTTAGTCTATTCTTACTATACAAAAAGGCACAAATAAAACGACACTTTTAACATCACAACCATACTCAAATTATCATAAAACTATTTCGAGGGCACTTCACAAACCCCGAATAGATATGTATAGTCCACTAAACCTAATCAGTATTATCAATGCCAACGTTAGACATAAAACAATGTCTATTTACCATACAAATACTTCAAATATTTATGTTCCGATAATCAAATAAGATATTTCTGTGGTTTATCGTGAGAAATGTTCTGGGCTTGGCTAAATACGTGTGTCATAAGGTTACGAGGTCCTGGTTTATAGCAGTGGTATGCGTACATTGGAGTATTAAACTATTTGTTGCTATACTTGCTATGAGTTCAAGTGCCATAGTGAAGGGTTCGTAGGGTATGTCGTTGTTATAAATTACACAGTATCGAATGAAACAAAAAAGTGAGATAGTTTTCAAACACTTTTTTTTAGATAGAATGATATACGATTACAATATTTTTTGAATAATAATTGGAGCAAAAAAAAAATTTGAACTAATTAAATGTGGCCTTTTTTATTTTTCTGTAATTTTATCTGTATTGTAGTTTAATATAAATTACTTTACGTTCTTCATGTTCACAGTAACGTGAACAAACATTTTAATAATGTATTGTATAGTGAAAAAATGCTGAAAAAAGCTAATAATGCAGTCAGTCTAGTTCAAATAATCGACATCACTTAAATAAAATAGAGTACCACCAAAAAGTTTAAATTTACCTTTTCACACGTGCTTCAAAATCTATTGTTATAGCCGTCACGTACAGCCCTAATAGCGAGCAGTTCACATTATTACTAGAGACAATGTTTGCTTTGCATTTACAATAGTCCTTAGAATTTAGTGCGTTTTGATATGAGTACCATAAGATAATACTGAGATGTATGGGGTATGGATGGCTGTTAACTGTTTGTGACCTATGGCGGGAATTGTGTTATGAGATATAAATATTGTGGTTGTTCAGACAATATTTAAAGGTCATGTCGATTTTAGAGAGTTTTTCGTGTTTCGGGAAGCACTTAAAACAGTAGGCCCCAGCTGTCATAAGTTCACATCTTTGGCAGTCGTTACGTCAATTCTGACAACCAGTCTTACTATGGAATACTGTGTTTCACATTCAAATGGGTTGTGGAGATCAGATAGGCAGTCGCTCCATGTAAAATACGGTATTCAGCTGAACCCGGTAAGACTAGTAGCCGACCCCAACATAGTGTGGAAAACTCTCGGAAGAAGATGATGATGAGTACCGTTGAAAGAAAGAAAAAACGTTAATTGGCACATGCCACAAATGCACACAGAAATACAAATTTCATTGACGCATTTTTTACATACATTTCTCCCTGTATCTAATGACTAAAAGTTGGTGAATGTATGAAATGTTGGAAATTGTTACGTTTAAGTTTAGAGTTTGCTTGTGAAACATTGAATAAATGAAAAGGGTTAGGTGGATATGGATGTAGTTAATAATTAAAAAAAATGGTCATCTAGTAAGACGGATGCCGACCAAAACAGAGTTTAGGAAAATGCTAGGCAGAGAGACGTCGTAAAATCAACCCTCACAAAACAACTCCGTTCTTAATGTAGTTAGTGCTTAAATTTAGGTCTCTTCAGGTTCATTTCCTTATTCAGAGTTCAAACTTCGCATTATTACTTCATTACAAATATTTGTACAACCTGACCGAAATTCGTTCCCGATCAGGTTTGTATTTATAATTTGTATAAATAACAGAGAATTTATGCACTACTGAATATAAATCGTAAATTAAATGCTTCCGCCGTAGTTTAAACCTACAAACAGATTTACATATTCAGTGAATGTATGGATTTGTTAGAATATCCGTATTGTAATACAATAGACATTTCTTGTTCAATCAAGGGAATAATAGTTATTCCTTTTGTTTTGTATATTCCCATTTTAAATCGTAAATTAAATGCTTCCGCCGTAGTTTAAACCTACAAACAGATTTACATATTCAGTGAATGTATGGATTTGTTAGAATATCCGTATTGTAATACAATAGACATTTCTTGTTCAATCAAGGGAATAATAGTTATTCCTTTTGTTTTGTATATTCCCATTTTACAAGGAAACAATAAACGCATCATAAAAATTAGAAATAGGTATCATCCTCATAATTTAAATAAAATACAAATGACCGTAGTTAAAATAAACTTTATAAAATACACCAATCATATTTAACTGTTGATTTAAAACAGTTTTACTACAGAAGCCAAATCAGCAGTTAATTTGATGCGCTTAAAAACATGCAAAGTTTATTCTAAACCCAAGTCTGACAAACTGAACACCAAAAGTTTGTTAATTCCGTAGACAGATATACCTTCCTCTGAACTAGATATTTGTGTATTTATGTGTAATTACTACACAAATAAATCATTTTGTAGAATAAATAAGTAGGGCTTATGTGCAGCGAATAATCAGGCCTTTTTAAAAGAACTTTAGATTCCTTTTTCTAAACTAGCACACTAAAACGCATCATAAAACGTATAGCGATATGGATTAGTCCGTTTACGGCTATAATGTACACATAAAATTACACGACTATGCAGCGTAGATACTCTTGACGGAAAAAAAGAGAAGAAAAAAAGGTGCTATTTATAATAACCAGGAGAAAAGTTCAATTTCTTACAAAATCCTTCGATAAAATCTATTTAAAGGTTATATTATTATGATTAATTACCATAAACACCGAAGGATGCCATCAATTCGCGCCGCACCTTATGCATCTGTTTTGTGCTTAAAGGTCTCAACATTAACTATTACTGTTTTGACGTGATAATTGTTATTTACAATCACAAGTCTATAGATAATTATTATGTAAATCTGCAAATGATGATTAAGTTAAATCTTAATGTTAGGTTAAATCGTTAGGGCTGGTTAGAAGCACGATACTCGTTGGTGCATATTAGCAGCACGATGGAATTTTTTGTACGGAAAATATTTTCCGTAGAATCGTGAAAACAAAGTGATATTGTTTTATTTATCATTCATATAACAAATTAAATGATATGTAGTTTCATTTTACAACTATTTAAATCTATCTGAAGCTTTAACAATAACTTTTCATAGGTATAACAAAGGTTCTCAAGAATATAGTGCTTTCTAACTGATAGCCCAACACCAAAGCTCGACTTGTTTACATTAACTCAAAATCTAGGCCCAGAAGACTCATGCACTATAGCAATCAGGTCGTCTCAATACCAAATCCAGCCTAATTCCCTTCCAGTTAAGCCAATAAACATAGTGTTGCTGTCAATTACCCAAGAATTGATTGACGCTCGCTTAGACATACCGGCCAACATAACTTGGGCACATAACTGTGTAGACTGATTGAATTATTGCTTGTACGCAACTAGTGCATATTTTGTTTTGTGGACACTAAAATTGAGAATTGGTTCATATTATTGTACTTAAAAAAATGGGAAAACAAGGGTCTTTGTTATGGATTTATGATAATTTCTCTATTGCATATAATAATTTAGAATACGTACACATTTCTTGGTTTAAAGATAAAATAATAATAGCAATAAATTAATTGGAACTAAAATAATCACTCTGTCTTGTTCAGATAAGTGGACTTTTTATTGTTCAATTCAGCTTATTTATCAAGATGAAAGGAGGATGAGATTGAGAAGCCGATTTAATGGCCACACCATTTATTATATCACGCAATACACTGCAATAACCAAACTTCACAATAATAAGATCCTTTTCATTAGCTTCTCGAATTATAACTCTTAGTGCTCTCAAATTAAAGTATATTTTTCTGTATCTTGTGTGTTTAGTACTTAGCTACAAATCGAAGTTAATTGGCTCCTGAATAGAGCTCATTATAAAATCATTTTTCCAAAGACTTGAAAGGCCTTAATTGAGTGTTTCGTTTACTTAGAGAATTGAAGTTAGTTGTGTTATTTGAAATACGAATAAAGCACTCATTTGTTTACGTTTCTCAGTTCTTCATTAAGAAAGGGTTTTAGGAGAACATTTCACAATGTTTTTCTAAAATGTTTTGTTAATTTAGTGAGTTTTGAAAGGCCGTGAGAATAACAATGATGACAGCGTCTTTTGTACCATAAATTAATACTTAATAGTGTGGATATAATCCGTTGTCACTTTCGCTTATCGTGTGTGGGCGGGCGTGGTTCGACGCGATAAAAAACTCTTTTATAGATATAAATCGTTTTGGAACGAAGGTATTAAAAGGCTATTACAAAAGCAGAGTAAATGGTGTCCAATTATTCTGTAGTTATAAAAAAATATTGAAATATAGCGACCGGATTGGCAAAGTCATTAAGTGACCGTTGTGGTTTGCGGGTTCATTCCCGCTCGGGACAATTTATAAAGTGTGGACTGCACAGTATAATGTATCTTTTATTTACCTATAGGATCTGTTCTTTTTCTTCGTAAATAAGTAGTTACACGCCACAATTGATAAGCGTTTCGAGTCAGAAATAGGCATATCAGAAGAACCTCCAAATATTTGACGTAGAAACTTTTTGATATTGGTTGTCTTCAATAAGGGCTGTAAATGGAAAAGTAAGGTATTTCATAGTAATTAACTATATTAAATGTTATTAACAACATACGATGAGCACCATATTCAAAAAAAGGTATTTTAATTTACAAACATTTGTGAGAAACACTGGGCAAAACTGCCCTGAAGAAACCTCTTCTGTAGTGTTGTAATTATGGCAAATTTTGAATACAGTTAATGCTTTTGTGATTTCTTGTTCAACAATAATATGTAAAAAAATTAGAAACAATATTGGTTGTTGAAATGGAGAAATTACAATCATAAAATCAGTCAACACTTGTATGATAGTCGATATTTTCCCAGCATTACGTAGGTACGCGGTAATAGCGGTCCATTAAAATTTTGCAATAGTCATTTAAAAGCTAATGGACGATTAGTTAGCACTTAGCACAGGTTATAGGTTGTTCATTACTGCCTATTTTATTGACTTCTAATGAAAACAAGTTATTCTAGCATAATACTATTACTAATTGAGTACGAATAAAATTAATTTGTTTTGATTAAATAAATGTGTACTTTTGTTCGCTCTGTAGAGGCATAAACGTGGATAGCAACGGTAGCAGGAAAATGAACTTTATTGCTTGCACATTAAGACGGTTTCAATTCAAAATTTGATAAACTATGGTTTTACATGTTTTTGAAAGTAAATTTGTATTTATTAGGACTTGGTAAGAATTTTGGTAATTTCTTTTTACCACTGTCGAGTAAATAAACTTCCAATATTAGTTCTTTATTGGGATGTAGTTAAACAACGTCTAGCCAGCGTTCCGTTAAATATGATAGTTATCTATAATTGAGTGGAATGATGTAATTTTATTTCTAGAAATTCTCACGTTCAATCACAGTAACACCGATTGTAACGATAATTGTAATTGGGTAAGATAGATGCATCGTAGCTGTCAGATGCATTATTTCACGTTTTATTGTGAAACTTGAGCTAAGAGACGATTCTTTATTTAGTATATAATTTTTCTTATTTAATGTGTAGGCTTAGTGTTTATAGTATTGTAAATGTTAAGTTTAGATGACCGGTAAAATAACAGACATTGTGTGTAGACCCGTGGTGTAGACAATATCTATTTATTTAAGAATGATTTACGGAATAAAAAAAAATGAGGTTTAAATAAAAAGTGTTAGTAATCATAATAGTATGAGATTAAAAATGCATAGGTTGGCTCTACTATATCATATAGAAATATTATCTGTAAGCTTAATACATATTCGAAGTAGACCTAATTAGTATATTGCCTTTTTGTTGTTTACCTATACTTAAATTCAGTTTTTTAAAGGGCGGGTCTCTGAAATCTTGGACACAATACAAAAACTAATGTATAAAATAAATAATAACAAGAACTTAACATAACCTTAGAGCTGCCTCATTAAATCACGATCTTTAAACAAAGACAGCTCTTAAAGCTCAGACGTCAAAACAAACTATCGGTATCTCATGAATTATGAAACGGGACATTTCCCGACAGGGTAACAAAAAACAGGGAAATGTCACCTCTCCCTGTTGGCCCCTAGGGAGCGATACAGGGCACTTGTCTCGAGACATTTGCGTAAAGTGTCACCGTAAAAAAACGGTCAAGTGTGAACTTTTAGGCTGGGATTCTATTTTGAATGGTGGTTCAATTTTGATCTTGGACTACATATAATAATATTTTACGATACATCTATGTCGCCTCTTAATACTTATTTCCTTTAAGATATATTAAGTTATGGTTAATAAAGTATAAAATAATATTTTGAACGACAGCTGAAAATTACAACAAAGTAAATTTTTGTTAAAAGAACTCTAAACAAGAAAAGTATTTTTTACACCAGTTGTAGGGTGCTAAATTGAAGTGTGTAATACTGATATTAAAAGTACGGAAAAATATATGTTCTTTAAATAGTTTCCAATGAATTTACAAAAATAGATTTCAATGTTATTGTTATTGTATTTGAATTAACCTCTTAGTACTTAGTTATATCATACCAATAACAGATTCAGCTATGTTCCTTCCGTTTGTAAAAAAACTTTTAAAAATATCACAAGCAAAACAAATATCGTAAACTGAAAAACAAAACACAAAACGTCCACATTCACAATTTGACAGTGTCAGTGTCCTTATACATGTAATTGACCGAAGCGAGGAGCACCAGAATAATTCACAAAGAGAAAATGGAATTTCAACGTGCACCTACAATCTTGTAACGCATGACTGGTCGCACTATGAGCCCCATAATTTGTACGATTTCCATGAGACCCACTGTAAAATGAAATGGTATCTGTTTTGCTCAGTTTTGTATTGGATAAATAGCTTTTCCGGTAGTTGCAACAAACACGTACACACGTACACGTGACGTAAAGTAGCCAAAACCTGCGGTCACGCTGATTGCCATAGATAAAAGGAAATGTGTTTGTGTAAGAGTCACTAGTTAAATAATTAATCTTTGTATCTAAAATAAAAAGGGAGAGATACTTAAAACCCAAAAATCACTGTGTTATTTATTGCTTATATATTTATATTATATTTTAAGAATCAATCATATTGCACGATCGAGAATGAGGTAACGCCGATACGCGGTAAATAAAGTGAAACAATTTAATTTCTGGCTACATGACATGGCCTTTCCCCGTAACAATATTCACATTGTGAAATTCGCTTGTATTTATAATTTATTATTATAACGCTGCCAAGAGAAAACTGGTTTCACATTTTCTTGGCATTCTGCAAACTTCAGCGTAAATGCCAGATAAGCCAACGCATTACCCGTTCATTTCTCGCTCCGTTTCAACTGAAGCCCACACGTGCACCGATATTCACGTAAATGACGCAAAATACGGACCAAAGCATTGTACTGCTGATTGAAATCTTTTGTTAACTTAAATAGTGAACGGATTAATCTATTTAAATTTCGTACAGAACGCTCATTGAACGACTTTATTACATTTATTACTGATTTTAAATTACACAAGCAACATTTTTGACGAGCCTCTCTCGGGTATATAATGAATGGACCGACTTTTATGTTAATTTTTATGCCATTCATAACACAAAGGGGAGTGCGGATGATAATTTACGCGGCCAACAAAAACGTACTGTAATATGATTTTAAAGTGAAAAGTGCACGAAGTGTTAAATATTATTCTGGATAACAAACGAAGACTGGGGAAACGTATTTTAATTTATTCTTTACTATTTTGTTTGATGGGTCATTGTAAATTCGAGTAATATTTCTAGATAACAACATATGAGTGTAAGTTTTTATTTTAGTATAGTTAGAGTTTGTTCTTATATTAGATATAATTGTGTATTAATAAATACCGCGTCTAAAACTACAACATATTATGTTCGACTAATTTTGTACTTAAACTCAAAAAGTTAGCAACTTTGCTCTCTGTAGCTATTTGTCAAGCACTATTAGAAGTCAAATAAATATGTCAGCAAAAAAGACGGTAGCTATTTCTAGGACAAAATACTATAAGTTTGTTCTGTTTCCACTTGCAATTGATTGCGTGTACAACAAAGAATTCTATTGTATCTTACACGAACGATCCTGTCTTTTAGCGAAATACCTTCGTCGTTTATCGAGACGTCTTCATCTCAACAACGGAAGCTCTTTCAAGAATATTAAAACTTTATTCTCAAAGCATTGAATGCAATACAATACAGATCGCTAACAACAAAATGTTTTGGAGTAACAAACTCATTTTAGTGCACACCACTTGCATACCGATGCCAAAAAAAGAAATAAATGTTGAGACCATTGTTCGTTAAACGTTCCCTTGTCTTTATTTTGTAATGGTTGACGTGTCGGGTACAAAATATGAATAAGTTCATAAACTTTTTGAATACTAATTTGCCTTGTTCTTGGGTGCTACTGTTTGAAAATGTTGGTCAAAAATTGTTTGGTCGTTTAATTCAGTTGTTTCTTGGCATTATTAATTTAGGCCAGCGACTCGGTAATTTGTTTTGTTATTTATTACTTCCGTAAAACATATCTGTCTCCCCCTTTTTCATTAAGAAGCTTGATTATAATTATTTAAATACGTAAGTCTTCCTATAATGTAAAGTTTATAGAGCTCTAATTATGTCGCAGGAAAATCAGAAAATGCCTGATATAATTTTGCAGTCTTCTCAGTACATATTAATTTTAAGGCCATTGATATAGTCGTACTCAAGAAACTAAGCTCATGCTTACGTACCGCTTTACTGAGTTTGCGAGCTAATTGGCTTAGGACTCGGAGAGGTGCCATAAATTTCCGTTAGAGGCGCCACCGTCGCGGCGAAAAGACTTGAAAAATAGCTTTCATGTAAAATGATGGCTAAAATTTGTTTGTAAACTATGCCTGCATAAAGTATTTTTTATACAAGGATACCATATAGATGCTGTTCGTAAGTGATTAGATCTTCCGAGACAACAGTTGCGGTTTTATCTTATGTATTGGAAATATCGGTTGTGGTCTTATTTCGAGAATTGACATCAAATAAAACTGACGACCTCCGTGGTCGAGTGGCGTACGCACCGGTTTTAAAGTTGCCGCTAGCTCTGAGCTCCCGGGTTCGATCCCCGGACGGGTCAATGTACAAACTTACTTTTCTACATTGTCTCGGGTCTGGGTGTTTGTTGTACCTTCGTTATTTCTGAATTTCATATCACAAGTGCTTATTAGCTACTTACTTTGGGTTCAGAGCAATGTGTGTGATGATGTCCGCATTTAAATACCTTTGAAAAAAATCACGATAGGTTTTTTAAAAACCTTTTAGGCGGAAACTACAAATATGATGAATTATGTAGTGATGGAATTCGCCAATCCAGTTACAACAAATCAATTTCCCTTCCTCAAACGAAATAGGTGAAAGCTTGTTAATATTAATTGCGGATAACATACCAGTGTTAGTTTATTTTAAACGCAAACTAAGGCTTTGAAATTCTGTTAGAGCACGTTCCAAACATTTGCGTACGAAGAAAGTAACAGTAATTGGTGCGTTGTTTCCAATGAGTGATTTACAACTAATTACGATGTAAATGAGTAACGCAACGGTAATGGGTAACGGTAAGCTACATAATGTTGGAGTCATTGGTTTAAGCCAGAAGCCATTTTGAAAAAGAATCGACCACACTCGAAAAACATTCTCAATGTTTTTCTTGTTTTTTTTTTGAGTGTGGTCGATTCTTTTTTGTTTCCTTTTTGGTATTGTTTTTGTATTTTGCGGTTTTGTAAGTTACTCGTGTTTCATAATTGTTATATTTAAGTGACCATTTACACAATGGTTGAATGCAATGTTAAAAAATATTGCATTAGGTTTATCATAAGAACAAAGATATAAACCTATCAGAATTTGAATCTCTAAATAACACCATGTTGTAATAAAAACAAATGTATTACAAATAAATTGAAAATAACAAAAATATTACACTTTGAAGATATTGAATTTCAAGACAGATAAATAGTAGATAATTTTTAATGAAAATTCTTAAGTCTCAATTTAGTATTTGTGAAGTCTCGAAAACCTTTTAAAAGGTCAGCAGTTCTTAATGATAATTAAAAATTCAAGAAATATTTTACCAATTTTCTTAGAACCAAAGCTAATAAGCTTTCTATGGATTTAAATCTATAAGATTATTAAAAGGGCTATTTATTAGGACTATGTTTAAGGGCTAAATATTGATCATGTATTTTATTATTAGATATTTTTATTTATCAGATAGGTACAGCCAATTATATACGTTGTTGACTGATTATGATTAACTATAAGATATTAACATTTAAAGTTCAATAGCGTCAATATATAATCGTTCCTTTGTTCAAATCGTCAGAACATTACTACCAATTTAAGTAGACCCTTCAATCTTCATTCAATTTATTCATAACACTCATTCATCATAATCATTCAGTATTGGTCTTCTCAGTCTAAAATGTTTGCTCACGACATTCACCTCAGCGCATTATGTGGGTAAAATTAAAAAATAGTATATCTGAGCATTGCATTTTATCTGGAGAATGTATGAATGAAATGAAAGTCTTAATAAGCAAAAGTTCAGTCATTCTAAGTAAAATTCAACACTAATATTATAAGTAAATGGATAAATGAATAGTCGTCATATAAAAAAAAACTTCTTTTGACGTAGCTGTATTGTATATTAAAAAAAAACAACTTATATTATTAAACTGTAACATTTGGTTTTAGTATCTAGAAAAAAAAAACATTTTTCTTTTAGCTACAATGTCAAAGCACACTTAAAACTTGGCTTTTATATTGTTCAGACACTTATAATTACGATCAGTTTTTGAACTAATATATTAACAGCTGAATTTCGATCACTGTGGCATGTCGAGGTGTCCATAGGCCTTTGACTAGCTCTGGTCCAATTTACGATGTCGAATATTAAAATGAACATTATATTTTTGGAAAAATCGTCAGCTTTTATTGTTACCAAGTTAGCATAGCAGCAGATCTAGCCACATTAGTCAGGACTATTCCAGCAACTATTTTGAGAGCTTTCCCTGTAAACTTACGATGAATTTCATTGAAATTAACGTTTAGTCCAAGAGCTTTACAATTTATTTTTCGCAGCTGAGGATAAAATTATACAGCAGAGTGTGTTATTAAACACTAGCGGCCCGCTCCGGCTTTGCTCGGGTGCAACGCTGATACCAAATATAACTACACAATCATAAAGTTCTGTAGGGCGAAGCACAGCCTTAAATCACTATTTGGTATAGGCACGACCCCCGACCCCCGCGTGGCCCTCCGGCCGGTATCGCCGCAACCGCTATGTCCCTACATTTTAAATTTGTAATATCTTCGAAAATATTCATTTAAATTAGATGCTGTAAAGGGCAATATAGACCTATATTGCATGCACAATTTATTACAGGTACTTAATTGGATAAGCATTAATACTGTATTGCTTAAAATCGCTTTTTCATAAATAAGTAATAAATAAACGATAAAAATGGTTACTGTGGGTTATCCTCAAGAGATAGACATATGCTATCGCGGACTTTTTTGTAGATCTTTTTAAGGTGCACAATACTGTAGTACATTGTTTTAATCCATCTCATAGGGTTCAGCCAGCGTTTGCAATGAAAGCGCAAAAATGGGTTCATTTACGACCTTACATTAGAAATCTCTAAGATTATCCGTGTTCCTCTCCTATATTATGCATGTATTATACATATAAACCTTCCTCTTAAATCACTCTATCTATTAAAAAAAACCGCATCAAAATCCGTTGCGTAGTTTTAAAGATCTAAGCATACATAGGGACAGACAGCGGGAAGCGACTTTGTTTTATACTATGTAGTGATAGTGAAGTGATGCGTTTTACTACTCAACAGAGATTGTTAGTTTCTAGGTATATAATTCGTCCTGAATTTAATTTTCAGTCTTCTTACTAAAGTAGTGCTTTAAGTACTTCAAAAATAGATATTAACTATATGAATGGTAGTTAAACAGACTACTAATACATTTTATTCATGTAAGTTTCTTAAATTTCTTCTTTTCTATTTTTGTAAGACAGTTTTAGTACAAAATAATAGCCATATTTGACGTACAATTTATAACGGATAAGTCAACAGTAAGAGATCAAACATCACTTATATGAAAAAGTAAAGTTAAAATTTTTCTGTGTCCAACAACTTCAACAAAAATAAAGATTAATAAAATATCATAGAAATAAACCATCAACATACTAAACTATCAACGAAAACTCAACGAAATAAAACATGCATTAAATTTACCACAAAATGATCCGTTGCATCAAAGCTCGACCAATATTGATCGATGTTACCGCATAGAATCACGTACTAATGTTGTCTGAACAAACGTTTGATCAAACGTTTGGCCAGGTGCTTGGTACCATATCTAATTATCGATGCGATGTTCGATGTAAGTGGCACTAACATAATATTGGCTGTGTTGCAAGAATAATTTCAGTTTAAAGATTGTTAAAAATGGAAGAATTAAATTAGACCGTTTCAAATTAGAAGATAAATAATTAAAGCTTGAAAAACCAACAAAATTGTATGTGTTTTATAGGCCATCATGACATCCAGACCTGACAATCTTCGAATAAAAGTAAGGAGGAATTACCTTCGAATAAAAGAAGATTTTTTCCAAGTAATCGGAAACATGCATTAAAATGTTCCTCAAATTCTATCTCAAAGTTACTTAATAATTAGAATTTAAACGATACAATGCTTGTTTTCACACAATGCAAATCAAGATAAAATCTTATAACTGGTGTCTAAATGTACATTCGTTCAAAAATGGTAAAGTATTTTCGTAGGTCATTGACCTACATAGTGATTGTAATGAAACTTAACTGAGCCCATTGTTTGTGCACAACATGTGTAATTACCAGCTAAGTGGGTGCAAATCGCACGCACGATCTAAATGCATATTATTATGCTGATCTGTATGGCTTAGTAATCTAACTTAATTAAATTACCGAATAGTTTAGTATTTGAGAATGGCTTCTAATTTATTAATATATTTTTTAGGAGGCTTGCGGATTACACGTTAATCGGGTCATTTTAGCAGTAAGTATTAAACAAAATTTCATTTATTTATTTAATAATTTATGTACACACAACGCATTAACAGATAATATTTCATATTTAAAAGTTATGTACAAAGGTTTTTAAGAAATTATTATCGCACTAAAAAAAACGGTACATAAATTAATCACTACTGTCAAAAAATTGTGTTATTTTATCATACATAAACGACTTGCAATCGTATCTTTCATTTTCTTTTCTTAAGTGTACAAACTATTTGAAAGTTTTCGATAATATTCAGAACCGATAACTAATGTGTTTGCATTTAATATGAGGAGTGTTAGGAAAACAAGTGCTAACAAGCATAATTTATTGATTACTCATTGAAATAACACGCATGAGATTACTTGCTCAAATAATGTTTCTTACAAAAATATCAGGTATCTATTTGCATACGTTAAAGTGTTGTAGTTTTTATATTTCAATAGATAATAGGAAAAAGGTGGTGTAAATATTGATTTAATATTCGGTTGTGTAAAGTAACATTAAAAAAGGAGCAGAATTCACTGAACAACAAAATAATTTACTATAATGAGTACCGATTGAGAACATGACTAAAATACTGCAAAAAGTACTATCAGGTATTAATTAAACTAAATTATTATTCAAACAAACACAAGAACTAAATCAGACAACAACAAAAAGAAAAACAATAATAAAATAGCCAGACTGCATACCATTTCTTTCAACACTAAAGTTCAAACAATTAACCTCCGTACAAATTAGTACAAAGAATTCCTAACCATACCTACCTATAAACAGTATATAAAATGCAAAAAATAATAACAAAAGGTGCGCAACAACTGTCTGCAAATACCAGGTGTCCTCAACGTTTGAAGTACATCAGTGTCCCAAAGATCACATAGTTCTAATTACCCGTAGTAATTAATAGCACACATCAATCCATCTACGCAATCATTAAGCATCTAAATCTGCACGCATGTATTTTAATCTGTATCTCCATAAAACAATGACGGCAAGTCTTGGTAAAATAATTGGCTCAATGAAAAATCTTCAGCGAAACAGTCCACAGAGAGTCCACACTTGTTGATTAGCAAAACGTATAATAAACATGAAGGTTAAAGATCTTAAGGGCCGTATAGCATTGTTGGATGTTACTTGAACAGTGCGTTGTTTAAAGAGCATAGAGTTATTTCGCCTATTAAGGATTAGTAAAAACGCTCTTAACATACCTAAAAGCATGTAGAAGGGACCCGTGAAAGTATGTATGTATAATGTATTTATGTGCAAAGGATACCTTTGTGCACGTCCTAATATTAGGTAGATTGAAATAGGCTAATTAAAGAGCAATCAATCTGGTTATATTGTGGACTGGAGATTTATAAAAAAAAAACTTTTGACACGAAAAGAAGAAGAATTTTTGTGTTAATATAATACACTAAAAATTAACATGACTGTATTTACAGGAGTCCAATGTCAAAACAATGAAGAAAAGCTATTTACATACTGATACTATCTATCATCCTTCCGCTGTGTAAATAACATCATTTGCCAAATCGTTCTTTATTTTTAGAGACAACTTTTAGTACAACACCAAAAAAAAACATGAATAGAATTCCTTCAGTTAATTCCCATTTAAATTATCACTACAAAATCTAACCAACAAAAACAAGAATCTTTAATTCGCGAGACTGAACAAACTCATTTGATCTTTTTACGCAGCGTCTCGATTGTAATCTGTTGGGGTGTTTATAAAGAACACTCTGTATGTATGCAGTGTGAAATGTCGAGACAAATTAAAGTCAGCTGCGAAGTGCCTGATTGGCGAGAGCACATTTAGATTTATGATTAAACTGTGAGTAATGCTGCTGACTTTAGATCATCTTTTAAACTGATTTTAATTCGTTTTGTTGAGCTAGACTATGTTTTTGCTTGTTTGTTTGTTTAATAAAGCTGTTCTTGTTAACGAGTATAAATAGACTTGCATGGAAGCTATTATCATCTCATCGCATCAAGCAAAATTATTACTATCGCGTCAAACTAGTTTAATAACTATTTTTACTTTATGACGAGCAGAAACTTTTCAAATCTCTTTCTACTGTTAATAGGATAATATTAATTAGGAGTAATTGTCGATTGGATTTCAAATTGCCATTGAAAACGCACCGACTAAGAAACCTTTTTATTTAGTGGATCAGTTTTTACGAATCTTATCTAATTAGGACGGTGTCAAACATAAATGAGGCAATACCTACTCTATTCCATTCACATGAAGGACCTTTATCCTTTAATACAGACAAATAAGAATAATCAAACCTCTTTCGCTCTGTCTGCGTCGCTCACAGCAATTAAAGGATTATCAATAGAATGGCCCGGACCGTCGTATGCGTTAATATTACAGATTACCCTGTCATTAATCTGTTGTTAAAGCTCTGTAATTAAATAGTCTCACAAACGTATAATAACGGTCTATTAGGAAATGTTCACTGGTGATTAATTAATTATACTAGAGTATTACTCGTGTATAAAATGGGTTTTAAATGTAGGAAGGAGATTAAGTATAGTAATGGTTTAAAATGAAATTCTGACTACATGTTGCGCAATTGTTGAAAATAAGGCTACAAAATAATTTTTTTGTCAAAACACGGGAAGAAATAAAAGTCTCTCAGTTACGGGATACGGGAATAAGGATACGAACGAGAAAACCTGTATACACTATGTGTAAATTAACAACATAGAAAAAGATATTTTTTTCAAAGCAAATAGTTAGTCAAGTATAACTGACGTATAAACAAACAACATACATTGACACAATGATAGACAGTATACAACCGAATACAAATAAATCACTATCTTCGACAATATCAGTTCTTTACATTTCCCAGTTACAAAACGTGCATAAAACGTATTTGGAAAAGAAAACGCAAAAATTCTAAGAAGGCACCGGATTGAGATGTAAATCAATGTTCCTTTGTAGCGCCCGTCAACGCGTTTCAATTGTGACAGCACTATTCCGACTTTCAAATCCAAAAAGTCCTATATACCCATGTAAAATTTAACTTCAACACACAATTTTGAACCTTATACCGTAGACAAGAGAAGTGGAAATCGAATTACTTCAAATAGTAGCTATAAATTTATTATGTGTGAAATTTTAATTTGTGCTCATTTATTTAAAGCAGAAAATACTCAATTATTTACTGAAACTTACGCTGTTTTGGAAGTAGGGATCTGTATTTATTTAATTCCCTTAAGGGAGTTCCTTTCGACGGTAACATCCATTTTGTAAAAGGACGTATTTTCCTCGTAAATTGCATTTGTTTACAGTTTTGTGTAGTGTTGTATTTGAATGATTTTATTCTATAGATGTTAGTTCGACCGTGAATGCTTGTATTACTTGAATGGGATTATTCTGAAAGCTTTGAATATAGGCTTTGTAGGTAGAAATTACTGCGTTATACGTAGGTGAATGCTATCATCAATACGCATGTAGTTTTGGAACCCATGTTAATGATAGAATCCAAAAATTATAGCTTTTATGCAATGTACATAAATGATTATGTGACTACGAAGAGATTTAGTATACACAAGGTCGCTTAAAAATCAATCAGGAATAGCAGTAAATTTTCAAATTAGAGTTGTCGTTAAATATTTCATAACGATAACGGCAGAAGTAGCAATGAAACGATTCAAAACGAAAATTACACATTTTACGATCGGAAGCTAAATAAAATCATAACACTTCCAAATTCTAATCAATGAATGTTCAGATATTTATTGTTTAAAGATAAGCGCTAACATTATTTGCCAGACGGACGTTTCTCAAAAATCTTGAAAATTCAACATAAAACAAAAACAGTAAAAAACAGAACTCAAGAGGACTTGAAATGTGTCTCAAAATTATATCGATTGTCAGTCTAAAAATCTATATCGATACTCGATAAAACATAGAAGACTATTAATAGAAACAAAACAACAAAAGACAAACGCCGAACAATTAATACCGAGCCCAACACTATCAGTGTTTTTCGATATTAATCATTAATAAACTGATATGGATAGAGCCTCTATTGACGATGGCCTTCCCTAATGGACTGTCACACACACTCCCCTATTGTTTCAGTATAATAGCGACACATGAAATTACCTGTCTTTCATACAGAGTATTGTGACATATTATAAATTACGAAAACAATGGCTATGTCACAAAGGGCTCCTGAATTTTGCTGTGCGTAACAGCTAACTGGCGTTTGTGGTTGCCTTTGATTTTGATGTTTATAATTACGTGTGGGATTCGTGTTTGTTTACTAACTTAATATAATAACAAGCTATGTTTTTTTGATTCATGTTGTTGCCTAATAACAGCTCTCATTCATGACCTGATTATTATATTACTTGCGGTTTCAGCAGCGTGAAAAGAATTACTTTTTTTTAACCGACTTATATATTAGGAGGTTCTCGATTTGAGTAATTAATTTTTAGGAGTTCATTTTAAAAATTTATGTAACCAATTATGCATTTTAAATCTTGGCTAATATTATTGGATATTTGACTGACATATTTGTATCTGTAAGCCACAAGTTTTGTTATAAACGGTATGTACAATAGAAACTTAAGTAATATTTGCAGTTGTAAGAGCTAAGACACGAGATATTTGAAAACAATTACAACAAAGATGTAGAATGACACTGATTTGTGACTCGCTTTAACTGAGTCTCTTAAAATGGTAATGTACAGTACACGACCCTTTGTTTTACAGTTCTCGGAGTCAATAGTGCAATATGAATCATACTTGAGTCATAGAGTATGGAAATAAATTGAAATTGTAAACACAAACGGACCTATATGGTAAAGGTTTTAACTATGTTTGACGTAAAATGGTGGACCGCTAAAGAGATGGCGGGTCGAACTGGACGCTTTCCTCAGGAATTGGGAGGAAAGAAGCAAAAGGCCGGGAACGCTGAAATAAAGGATGGGAAGATTTACAAATCCCGTGTTTTTAAGGAATGTTGAAGGAATGTCGTTAAAGTATATCGCATTAGGTGATGATCAAAAATGGTTAAACTTTTACCTAGGTTCTTGGACATATTCAAAGGCCTTGAAAGCCATAACTGTTTTTTTTTGTGACATGCATTTAATACCAATTAGATGTCATATTTTTCCCCATAATGCTAGCAGGCTAATTAATTATTTTAATTCCTGCTTCCATTGTCAGGCAATTTTATTGATCCTATGATATAACAATACAATGTGCGCTTGTGTTAATAATAATCAATTAAACTTTAAGCTCACGTTTATTACATACGATAATACAATGTTCACATTGTGTGCATGTCCAAATAGTTTCAAACTCGATTTAAGCTTTCAATCATAAGTCTTTACCCGTGAGGTCGTGACCAAAGTTTGAGTTTAGTATTCAATGAGAACGTTCACCAAAACCGTGTTGAAATATTGCTAAAATAAATCGCTAAATTCAAAATAATAATAATAATATTCCGTGACATCTCACACACGCTTGTCTAATCCCAAGCTAAGCAGAGCTTGTGTTATGGTAACCAGACAACTGATAAACATACTTATATATTTCTAAATACATACATATATTACAACGAACAAATGATCGTGCTCAACACACAAACATTTGTCCCGGGTGGGAATCGAATCCACGACCTCCGGCATAGCAGTCAGGGTCTCTAACCACTAGACCAACAGGCCCGCCCGATATTTCAAAGGGACTTAGAAGTTTTATGGAAGAAATATATTAATTTTAAGTACCCACAATGGAGGTATTGGTGTAACAATAAAGCTTGTTCTCATGGGAAAGCTACTGATCAATGCCCGCCCACACTTTTCGTGGGTGTCACGAAATGTTACTCGGGGATTATAACAATTGGAAAAGTGGCTGCTACTACATTTCTATTACAAGCAATTTATACCATTCAAAATTCATATTATCAATTTTAAGATTTCTTTTCTTGTTTATTAAACTTTGATTCGCTCATAAAAATTGTAAATTGTTTTTCTATTTATATTTATTCCGCTGCAAAATGTCTTGTATTAAATCTTCTTACTGATGGGTACTGAATATAGAAACTTTATGACAGCTCACGTTCAGTTTTTAATAAAACTTAATGAAGAAATGTGAAATCGTGCCTATTTATGGGAGTGTACCAATTCGTAAAGAATATTTAATTTTGTATTTTTATACTGAACAAAATTAAACTATTCAATCAGATACAACACTAAATTAAACAGGTATTACGTTTCAACAATCTTTTTGCTCTCATTATTATTTATTATTTTATTTATTTTATATGTTAAATATACAATTACAATATGTAGTGCTCCACAAAACCGTTTTATCGGTTTGTCTGTGGACGAGTCGAAATTAAGTTTAGTTTACACATTAGTTTACACATATACATTTAGAAGTTATTTACATATTATTTAAGAAGCACTTTTTAAGTCTCCGTTTGAATGAGTGTCATTTGACTGTCTAAAAAAAATGCATAGAGAAACTAAAGTACACTTATCTACACATACCGTTGACACCGATCATTCTTCTAGTTACTTTCAGCATCAACAAATTTATCATTACCCAATAATTTCTAGTAGATATATTCCAAAGTTAGCCCCACTTTTATTTGTTTTTCTACCACATTTGCCACCAACATAAATCTTACGCAAAATTTAATTCCAACCATTTTTGCTGAAGCGTTACCAAATCCATTAATATTGTTGCTGTCCAAGTTAAAATCATGTGTTTCCCTTTGGTTTGCAAATTTGGATACATTCTGCGCGAACGCAGCTGACGCCGATTTATCAGTTCTCGGTATTCAAGGGACATTGTATTGTAAATCACACAATCTTATGTGAAATTCCCTTAAAGTAAATGTTAGGAACTGTGACCATTTTCAGAGGAGAACAATGGTAGAGGTTGGTGCTAAGTTTGCTTGTTTATTCTGTAAACCGTTATTTTCGTGCAAAATTTTCAAAATCCTTCATTAAATTCATTTTCATGCTTTCAGCATGACTTTTTTTTCTAATGTCTTTATTATCTTCCATCTTTTCTCCATTATTCTTAAATTATTTGTTACTATGTTTTATGAACTTGTTAATATGAACAAACACTAACTAAGCTCTGCTTATAAGCTAAGTGTCAGGTAATATGCGTCGAAGATAAATACTAACTAACAAATCAGCAATTTTCGCACTTCAATTCACATCTTTGCTTTCGGTTGTGTGCTGTGCCCATTCCCATCAATTTCAACTCTGACAAGAAAACTTTTAAATACTTGAAAACTTTAATTTCTTTAAAGCGTACAAACATCTGTAAACTACAGAACATTACCAGAAATTAAAAAGTAATAAATCAATAAACCTCACATACCTTCTGAGATTAGATCAAGACGCTTTCTTCTAATTGCTTGTAATAATAATAAAACTATTTATAGTCAATATTTAAATGCAAACTATCCATTGAACATTTGAACATGCCGGCCGTACTCTTTTATCTTTTAATAGAATTTATATTAATAATGTTTAGCACCGGTTGTAAAACTGTATTAATAGTACTGCTAATTATCACATTATGTAAATTGTAAAAGCTTGCACTTGGTGGTCAGAAAATTATAGCTGCATTTACTTTAATTCCAGATAATAATTATAGTTATTTTAAATAAATGCAGAATAAAATTAATATCATCTCTTATAGCAAACACAATTCTACCTAAGTCATTGACCAGGGATTTGAATAATGTAGGTACTTCCTTGCTACATACGAAAAAATATTGTCATGCATATTGCAGCCATCATAATTAACATGTTTTGGTACCTGCAATATGCATAGTATACGCTATAAATGTAGCCTATTATTTTCTCTCGGTAAATTTGTCTGGCTATATGATTTAATTTGAACTAGAGTCTAATGTATGCGAAAAGAGAACCATTTTCTTTATAAACATCGCAACAAAAATATCCAACAGACAACGACTGCAATCGAAATGAAGTTTAAATAAACATCTTGATATATCGACACTCTACATTATGATTTATATGGGCTGAGTACGTGCACGAAAGGACTAGGGCACCAGACAGAATTGTCGCCGCGAACCCACGACAGGTCATACATCAAGCTAAGACAATAAAACAAACCGAAGTGGGTATTGCGAACCGACGATTATCCGATGCAATGGTCACGGTACATTAGTAAATAAATCATGTTTAGATAGTGTTGTTTGTACAAGGTAATGATGTGATTATGGAACTCTTCCGCAAAATTGTAGGTTATGATTAGATAGATGAATTAGAATTGGGTCGATAGTTAATCTATGTAAGCAAACATTTCAACGTTCAAGGTTATAAGCAAACAATGTTTTGCACTCTCCATAATTTTAGTTTCAAAATTGGTGGATTTGAAAGTAAAATTATGGAGAGTGCAGTCCATTCTTAAATCCATTTTTAATCTTTTTTTTAAAACATAGACGTCCTCAATTTGACGCAATGTTTCTTTTCGTATTTTTATAAACTGATGTCTGCGAAAATATTTTGGTATTTTTTTTTGTCTTAGATCTTAAGTATTCCTAACTTTAAGGCGGTCCCATAAAGGTCATTTAAGTCTAAGGCTCCCACACAAAACTGCGATGCGATGCGATTTGATGCAATGCGAAGCCGTATAGCCGCAATTTCTTCTTAAATAAAGTTCAAAATGGAACGCGAGCTCGCAGTTACTTGCGATGCGATGCGAAATCGCAGTTATGTGTGGGAACCCTTAGGTAGAACTCTCTGCGATATAACAAATCATTTCTCTTGTACCACGGATCGGTTGAATCATCCAAATATCCACTTCCATGTAACCCCTTGACCCTTAACTTAAAGTATCACTCAACTATAACACCAAATGGATCGTTTCATTTAAGATCAATTCAGATAAATAATTACTTAGATTGAAAATCGATTCAACATCACACTATCATTTCACTGCCTAAACATTAGGTTGTTCTCTATTTGTTGAGATATAATTATAGATAATTTGTTTTCAACTATGTGAAAAATTTAGTACTTTATGCTTTTGCGTACACAATATACTACTGTCAATAAAGCTTACAAATCTAGGTTTCTAGTCCATTGTACTTGATATCAGTTAATCAAAATATTTCTATTGCTCGAGCGCCAGTCAGCTGATAGGATCAAGATACGATCGTCTATTGTCTTAAGATTTCATCATCGTACAATACTCGTTCTGTTAAAGCGCATTAATTACCATATTAGTATGTGACGCAATGTATTCATTAATTAAATTTTTATCAAAATATTTTTGGTTCTCCGTATTATTATCTCCCCACTGCTTTACTTCAGGTTGCCAAAATAATGCACTTCCTAAAAATTTTGAAGACTTTGAGATTTCAATTTATAAATATAATCCAACCATCATTACTAATTAGCGTAATGAAAATTGTTAAAATTTTCTGTAGGTTTAAACAATTATATTTAGCGTAACTATTAAACAATGACAGAATGCCTCAAATTGATTGTCGAAAATTTCAAATTTATTTCTATATTTGAAACAATGCTGCCTTTTAATAACACAATAGCACTCTTCAAATCAAGAGAAATGAAATGGTTATTTTCGGAATATCTACAATGAAATATAATACTCAATTAAACATTGCTAATATCAATCGGATTGTTCAGGAAGGATCTTTATACAATAGCTTTTGTCTTCAAAAGGTTGAATTGCTCCAGTCTATTACGTTACATTTTGAAAGTTCCCAAAGTTCTGAATAGAGTTCTTAGTTAATTTCGGCACAAATAGACTTGGCCGAAATTATCTTGGAACCACTTTCAACGGTTCATTTAGTCATACATATTGATTGAGTTTCGTAAATGTGTTGGGAAATTTTGTGGGAAAGTTCTTCTATTCGCGAAGGCGTGAGCTTATTGTTACATGGAAATAGTTTCGATGAGATTGGGTAGCGAAGCTTACAGCTACGGTCTACTGTTACATAAATTAGGCTAGCTGTTGAGGTTATTTTATATGCAACAGTATAAAGGTCTCCAAAAGGGCAGTAACAATTGGAAATTAATTACGTTAATCCGTTGCCGGGAAGAATCGGTGGTCAGTTACGAAAGAGGGGCAAAGGTTACTTCCCTGACGAACCCTGTAAGCAATACAAGCGCTCATACATAATTAACGAACAAAGAATGAAAGGTGATTCTCATTACCACAATTTTTCCAACACTAGTCATCCATCATTAAGGTGAAATCGAAGCAAAAGGAAAAAAAACTGCGAAAAACATTTTGGCCGATACATTCCATTCGCAGAACCTAATTACTTAGATCGTCTTAGTGCTGATTCAGGGCCAAGCTAATTGGATGCCTGTTAATTAGTTCTTGAAATCTCCGTAACAGACTCGTTCCTCAGCTAATTAGAATAACAGCTACATCGCCAATTAAATGCGAATGCCATAAATAGTTTTGACTTGTACAGTAGCTTGTTTTCTCACCTTTGATCTAAGGCTGGGTCTATAAAGCACGATTGGTTAATCGGATCATTACCGTGATATTATATTGAAAAGACCTTTATTATTCAACTTATAAATAAATAAGCACATTGGATAAATTCGCTGTGGCATAGAAAGATTTAAAATAAACACTGTAGTTAAAAACGACCTAAACATTATCTTGTGGCAATAGTTTAATTTATTGCATTGTTCATTCAAAAATATCTCATAAAGCCGAATAAAGTCCTTTTTATGCAAAATTAGGACTTACATAAGCAAATGATACGCTTAATTAACTGTGAAGATAATTCTCCCTTTTCCAAACAATGTGGTTGCACAGCTTGGAATAAAACTATCCTCGTCAGGAAATTACGTAATTTCGCGAAAAGCAAAGTTTGGTAGCGTTATGGTCACGTATTTTCTAGAACTCAGTGGAACAAACTTGGATATCTAGGACATCTGGCAGTTGTAATTGATATGCCAAGTTTGAGTGATTAAAACATATATCTTTTCTTCCATTTTCTCGAATGTATGAGGTTTTGGTGAGAATAAGCCATCTGTTAGCGGTCTCGTGTTTGGGACGGAAATTATTATTTTGAGGTGTATTATTTCTTGTGATGTTGGATGCAATAGTTATGTATTCCAGTGAATATTTATTTATTCCTTCATTTAATAGACGCTCTTTTTTTTCTTACTATAAAATTTTGCTTACAGTTAACCCATCTCTTCATTTTCTGGTTTTTCATATTCTATGAAAACTTCTGTATTTGAAGTATTTTTATTTTGTAACATTTTCCATCTTTTAAAAATACAAAGAGAGGCAATATGGACCTAATCAGCTAAAAGCATTGCAAATGTCTCTTGTACTCCCAAAGAAGTAACAACGACAACTTTTATCGGAGGCATAAACACTTGGTGCACGTTACGTTGCATGCAGTCTGTAAACGGTCACAGGTGCACTTTCCACTACTCCCAGAGCTTTACACTCGCGTTAAATTTCATTACAAATGCGTGCTTCCTCTCGAGTTAGTTCCACTTGTTTACTGAGCTCTATGTGTAAAGTAGGTGGAACTGACCATGGCCGGTGAATTTAAATTAATTCATTTTGATTATGTCCGTAAGTTTTTGAGGCATGTGAAATATGAGCGGTGGAATTAAATTGTTGAGAGAATTTCGTTTGAAATGTGTGTTTGGTAAAATGTTACTTGTAATAGTTTTAATTTATTATAGCTGTTTTCCCCTTAGGTGATGGTCCGATTATTTTAGATTACCATAAAACTGAAGCTACATAAGTAAGTCTAAGTAAGGTTTAGAAAGATTCGATGATGGTGTTAGACCAGCCAGCAGAAGCGTGCGATTTCGTACTCAGAAGACGCTTGTTTGTTATTCCATACAAATTATAAACCAAAGCCGTGTGTGCTAGACACAAGGGTCTATAAGCGTGACAAGCGTCTACTTTGTCAATCGAACCGTTAATACTGGCTGTATTCCAAAACCGTTTCGGTGTAAAACAATGGCAGCACGTAGAAAAAGTTCGTGATACCGGAACACGAGTCGGAAATGTTGACAAGAGACACGCGACAAGACAACTGTTACGGACGAGTTGCAGGTACGAGTAGATAGTGGTCATGCGGGCTCGATCGTTCAAAACTTTGTGGTGGACGAGAAAAACGTCATTCTAATTTGTGTTTTAAAATCATAGCAATAGAATTGAAATATGAAATTCTTGTTTGAAATGAACGTTTACTAGTCTTTGTGATGTTAGATGATTTTAATTTTTATGGAACACAATTCTGTAGTCAAAAAGACAAATTATTGACTTAATTAATTCAGTTGACAATATCCCAATTTTATTCAGATACACATTACAGAAAATGTAAACAACAAAAAATGTAGCAAACAGATTTTCACACGTAATCAAAGTAACCAAAATAAATTAATTATTGAATATTAAATTACAAATAAACATTTAAGTCAGATAACGAAACCGCAGAACAGTTAAACTTACAATTAAAGCGAAGAGGATGAGATGAACGGGATGAAGCTCTCATGGAATTTGGATGGAAGTTATCATAACTAGTGCTCCGGTGTCTAATTAGTTAAGCTCGAATAACTTTGAAGTTCATAAACTTTGGAGGTGTCGGTAACCGAAGAATTGTTGCTTTAATCTATTATTCTCATCCTCAATCTTGGAATTTTGAGGTCTAAGTTTATTTATTGTATCTTTTTAATCGACAATATTTGGTAAATCATTCAACAATAATCAATTAATTTTAAGGGATATCACATTTACTCTTTAATTTCATAATTATCATGTATTTTTTATTTTCTTAATTTATAATTATGTCTTACTCTTTTTCCTTTCTTTTAAGCGTTTGTTACTATTTCGTCATTCTCATCAACTACTCATAAACACGTTTCATCTGCCCATAATGCACATCTTTGAAGATACGTATGTTCAACAACACCAAATGGTCAGCATAACATGAAATAGTTCTTTCATCGCTAACACACGCTATGTTGTTAAACACACGCTTTCTAATAATAAGCTCGTCGACGTTTTTATTGCATTTCTCTTTCATTCAACATCAGTTTATTTTACCTCATAAGGGCATTGAAATTACTGCCGATTGCTCAGTTATAGTGTTGAATAATATTATTATATAATTATGAAATATGTTGCTATAATGTTTACTCAAGTTGTCCTGATTGTTTTATGTAATTGCTACAAATTCATTGGTATAGCCAAGTTAATTTATCTAAAATGTCCGTTATACTGTTTTCTATTCCAATATCGTAAATTAAATGTGATTACCTTGGGTTTGATTGAGCTATAAAGTTTATAAAGAGGTCACGGTTCACAGTTATACCAGTCCTTTTAAGGGACCAATTCACCTGTCGACCAAACAAATTACGAGTACAGTTCTACACATAAGTGCTTCATTAAACACGCGCGAGATTCCCTCTAAAAGATTTATTCGCGATATTGTACACTTGTAACAAACATTCCTACTACTACTTAAGACGTTCTGAGAGATTTATGAGTTGTACAAACTGCGTCACCCGACGCATCCTGAGCCCTTATTACGTCAACTTAAGGTTCAATATCGTGGTAATAAATTAAGTTAATAGTACGTATAATGATGCAGGCTTAGTTTTAATACGCTTACTTGGCTGCCGACATTGGTTACGTTGTCACACCAAGATAAATGGGCCACAGACGTTTATATAAAGTGACGACTTCGTCACGAGCGCTTGAATTATTGGATGACAACTGGTTTTGTTAGACAGTTGAGCCACTGGTGTTAAGTTTGTTTTATTGTTTGTTTATGTGATCGTAAAACTATTGGCATAACGACAGGTACGTGCACAAAAGTAAATAGGAATATAGGTTAATAGCATGTTAAGTCGCTAACTAGTTTTACTTTGACGTTGTTCTGAGTCTATTTTATTTTGCTTGAGCAATCCACCGGTTGTAATAAATCATGTTGAAATTCACAATATTATACGACATTATAATATAACACTTTACTCCAATATCTTTAAAAATATTTATTGACCCAGTTTTAAACTACACTATTTTTTATTCTTTATCTACTACAATAAAATTTAAATGTAACAGCAAATCTAAGCTATTATTTTTATGAGTATTTAAAGTACTGCTTTTAACTATAAAAATAAATTAAATTATGCATATTGTAGTTTATCGTTTAAAATAATTTTGGTTTAATACACATCATAAATCATGTGTATGTGATGTTGTCCGCATTTATATAGGAACAAAAGAAAATCTTTTTGGCTAAGTATTTTCAAAACACAAGTATCAAACCTAAAGCCGAGTGCTATATGAACTTAACTACAAGGTACCACTAATAAACGTGTAGAGTTACAGTAAAGTATACACAGACAAAAGTTGATGGATCGCTTTTTACTAGCTATTAACGGTTTAATTGACACTTACAGCAAGTTACTGGTTTAGTATTAATGGACACTTAATTTTAGATTATAAGCTATTAGGACTGTTAAGGTACGCAGATGATTAGCACCTACAGATGATCAAAGATCTAATACATATTACCGAATTTAATACCTACATTATCAAAAAAATCTAGGTTTTAACACCTTTATCGTCCCTGCGCTCCTAGGTAGGTAGGAGGGCAGTTATTGATCTAGAAGACATTATAAATTTATTTTATTTCCTTATCATACTAAGTATTAAAGATTTGTGTCAAATGATGGTTTAAAGCGCAATCGTTTGAAACAAGTTGCAGATTATTGTTTGTATTATTTACACTCTAGCTCTGGAACTTGCCGAGCAATCCCGTGAAATAAACAGTCATAAATTAACTGTAAATGCAGAAATAATATGAATTCGCCAAACTTAATTATCAACTTACATGATAATTTTTAGTTACCTTCTAATAATAAACCTATCTTCTGAAGATAAGCGATTGGTATAAGTCTTGAACCGAAAAACTACAGATAATTTAATAATTAACACTCTAAAGCCAACAAAAACCTATTTTATGTATCTACATATTATTTAACAATTTGTAGTTAGTATGCGGTAGGCAAACGATTACTGATTTGATAAGATACGTAGATAAAACTATTTAAATGTCAATGTAAGAGGTTTTCTTTTATCTTTATGTGTTTATCACCTGTTTTGAGAAATTGGAATTTATGGAATTTTGTTTGGCATGTAAAGCTTATTTCACTAAGCAAAAATATTTCTGAATTCAGGTATATTTTCCTATTGAATATTTTAGAAATGTTGTCGTGATCTAAGACACATATATGCAGGTATGGTTTTGAAATAACATAACAGTTATTACAGATTACTTACAAATTGTTTATGAGTTATGTTGTTCTTACTTTGGAATTAAGTAACGTAGTGTGAGGCAATGTTTAATTGCTGTGCAAGTTGTGATGCTTGCGTTCTGCCCTCGGGCCTTAATGACCCATAACCCTTCAGACTTTCTCAACTTGAAGGAATATTAGCTTTAACTAAAACATTATTATTAGCTACAGTCATTAGTTAGTACAAAGTAGGTAGAACATGTGCAACAACTTGGTAGCAAAGATGTTTCAATGTATTTTGAGGTTGTCCAGTCAATATTGAAAAAGTAAAACAAAACTATTTATTTTTACAATTATGTATTCTGACTTTTCTGTAATACTAATAACCGAATAATCTAGAGGCAGACGGGGAAGACTATACCCAGCATTGGGAAAAAAAAGTTACGTAAAAAGAGCTATATATTCTACTTTTTTTTATATAGGTATGCAGTTTTAGTGTTTGTATATGCAGTGCGAAGGTTTCCTTTACAAGCTTATTTTCTTCAAATCTTAGTCATTTACTTTACATGTCGGCTTGCTCTGTCAAAAACTCTAGGCAAACTCTTTACCTATTTGTACTGTTGTTTAAAATTTTATTACATAAAAAAACAAAACAACCCACAACCTAGTCATTGAACTATCTAAATATTAAGCTCTAAGTCCCCTATAAACGGAAACATTTCAAATCATCCCAACCCGCTATTCCTGTTATATTATTGTCTAGCGTAGGTGTATCGTGGGCAGTCATTTATCGTAGCTATTATTTCAAAACGGACCAATAATAATAATTAATTGCCTTTCAATCTTTTATTTAATGTTCCATTACAATGTAAAATTAAATGTTCGTCTGTTCGTTTGTAATTCAATCGCTAATGTTTGCTTTGTTTGTTTATTATTATTGTGTTCGGTACTTTTTTGTAATTTGTTACTGCTATATTTGTATCGTATTACAAAATACCTTTTCAAATAAATGAATATTATTTTTTTTATTAATAAATTTAATGCTTATTGTTTGTATCTATTCTATGTGCTCTATGGACGTATCTAATTTTCGATGTCGCAAAGCTTTTAAAACTCCTTATTTTAAGGACTGAAAATTCAAAACTAAGGTATTTAAAAATAGCACAAAATTCTCCGCAAAACTAAATACAACTACAATATTTTTTTTAAACATTTTTTATTAAAATAAGTACCTAATATACTTATTTCTAAGTCTCTTAACGAATAGGCCTAAACTTATAACGTAAATCTGAGCATCCCAAACCCGGGTCGGCTCGATCATTCAAATGATAAAGTTCAACTTAATTCTAATCTCAATATGTTACGCTCGTAAAATTGTGAATGTGTTTCGTTTCCTGCTATTTGTTATCGATTTAGTATTGTAATCATATGTAATGGATCGAATTATTTACAATTTTATGGCTTGAGACACTGGAGTCTCTAAACAAAATGTTTTATTTTTTATTTAGTAATAAAGCTGTTGAACAATTTAGAAATAGTTATTGAACAATAAAGCAATATCGTGTAGGTTCATTAAGTCTAATGGGTAGATAAAACGGTAAACTTATGTTTCGAAAAAACTGCTGCTTTGTCAACGTTCACCAATGAGTTTACTTAAAAAAAAAAAATACACATAAATCGTATTCTAGATTTCAAAACAAATCACTAATCATGAACTTGCTCAATCAAATTTCAACCTTCACTTTTAAGTAATACTTCACAAAATCCTTTGTTCTTGCTGATTAGAACTCCGTTCGTCTTGTATGACTACCCATGTACCACACGAACTAACTGATTGACCTTATTGACCCAATTTTGTCCATGTCACTGAACTTATCCTGTTATTAAGTCGGAAATGGTTTTGGTTCCGTACACTTTGTAAATTAACAGCCAATGGGAGTTCATTTCCGTGTTTTCATCATGCGAATGTTTATCTTCATGAACCACAAATGATGCGTTTATAACGTTATAAATATAAAAGGCTATGTTAATATGTTCAATTCATAAATAAACATATTCAATACATGTTTAAAACAATTCAGACTGTGTCCTGTTTAATAGCAGTAAGTTTTGCTTTTTTTGTTCTTTAATCATTTGCTATTTGTTCAACGGTACATAATTTTATCCTTCTACATTGCTCTAAACACTGACTAGTGTTATCCAAAAAAGTCCATAATGCTTTTCATATGCTACTAATACCACCTCTAGGATTAATAGCTACTAATATTCATCATCATCTTCATCAGCCGGAAGACGTCCACTGCTGAACAAAGGCCTCCCCCCTAGAACGCCACAATTAACGACAACTCGCGAATTGCATCTACTAGTATTACTGTCTTGCAAATAAAAATATATAGAGGCTCAATTACAACGAAATTTCGTACCTACTATTAACCAGCCAATCTTTTAACGAAACATTTTAATCAGGTATCCCTTCACAAATTTCGTCACCGCCAATTATCAGCTGATTGTCAGTCGGTCACGTTTCACCTTAATTGACTTTATACTCCCAAGCCGATTTAACATTATCCGTGTAACACTAATTAATAATTACGTCACCAGAATGCCCGAATGCCCGAATGCCCGAAGCTCGGGGCATTCCCGGTACAGTTAACCCCCTCGATGCAGTTGGTTGAATTAATAAGTCGTACTCGCAGTTTGGAAATTCTCGTGGATATCAGCGGGGAATAGGTAGGGTTAATTATACATTGTAGCTGTCCGTGTCGGGTATTTGAATGTTGAATTTTGCTGAGATTTTGATTAAGATATTTTATTTTGTTAGCAGTACTTTGTTAAAAAAGTTAAAATTTTTATTTTAAATCATGTTATAAAAATATAGTTGTATTAAAATAATTACAAATAAAGCTTTATCAAACATAATACAGAAATCTGACATAATATACATTGCCATCTGTAAACTATGCTTTGCTCGCTACCTCAACAAAGCCGTAGCCACGACACACCTTTTATTCGAATAATCAATTGATCTGATGACGAACGAATTAGTTTGAAGACAAAGACTACTTAATAATTTAAATCTACGAATTCTGTAGACAGTCGACACATTCTGGAACCTTGTTTCTGGTTGTTACTTTGGGATCTCTTAGTTATTCTCTTATTAATATGAAATATAAATGGTCTTATATAAAATCGTTTCCTTTAAAACAAATCTGAGGATGAAAAAGTGATAACGAAAAATTATGAGTTTTTTTTTTAAATTGAGCAGCATTGTGCATTACCAGTGAAATCAGGAACATTTTTAAATCAATATATTAAAGTTACGACTAAAAGTCGCAAGTGTGGTTAGCAGGCTTTTAAGCTTGCGATTGACGGACCTGTCAGTGTATGTCAATAAGCTGTCAGTAATTTGTAGGCTGAGTGACAGGCTGGTTAATTCGAGTAGCTATTGTACTCTTGAGCATTGTGTTTAGAACAGACAATAGTATTGACGTATGCTTCCTTCACAATTTAAGGATTTAATGTATGATTAATTATACCTTTTAGCAAATTAAATTAATTATTAAGATATTTTTCCATATTTTCGGAAAATAATTTATTTGAGTTTGTGATGTTGTATTTTTATCATATTTTATTTCTAATTTCATTAATTTCTCTAACGAGGTCTTGTTTTGTCTGCCTAGTTACGGCTAATATACAACGTATAATTTTCAGTTATGTATTAATAAATTAAAAGTGATGTTTGTCATTTGAAAAAAATAAATAGCAAAATGTCTCAAGTTTCGTAGACGATATTGATAATTTAAAAGTCCCATAACGTGGACATTTAGAATATAATATGTATAGAACAACTTCTAATACCCTATCCAATAAACGCCCTCTTGAATCCTAAATCCCACTTGATGTTACCAAATTTCAGAGGACATAGCACGAGCCAACGAGCCTTAAGTGTCCTAAATCGTTTGCGCTCCGAAGCTCCTAAATGAGTGGATCGATATTGATGAATGAAGTGTCAAACGTGTCCAGCGGGTGACACTCAATGTATAGGTTTTGGGACGGACACTGTAGAAGCTTCAAGACTCATCAATTATGCTTAGTTAACGTTGGCTGAGTTTATTTTGTCTATTAGGATATTGGGGAATATTTTGAAACAAAATTTTGATTATAGGATAAAACTAAGTGTTTATTAAGTGTATTTACAATACAAGTAAGATTACAAATGTTATCGAAATTAATTCGTTACATAAGCAACTTAGAATATCCCACTGATTGACATAAAAGTTTTTATGTACCCTACTTGTCTTTTTTTTAATTTCTTTATTGAAGTCTTATGAAGTGCTTTTTATATTTTATTGGTCTTGAGTTTGATGTGTAAAACATAATTTAATATAAAATACTAACATCAATGGTCAAATTTTAATCTCTTCAGTTAATTTACAAGCGCAAGAACTCTCAACAAAACGAAAATATCACACTTCCTTAATCGTATTACACATGTCCAACCTGAAATCACGCGTAACCGCCTTACCGATCTCATCTAAACCGAAAAAAAAGTAATCCTTTTCAAATCGGTGACAAAAACGCAGCGCTCATTGTCACTGGCCGGAAACGCGTTCAACTCATAAATCAATGCGTGTGGTAACACCTTTATAGTAAGTTGTATCAATTATGGGGAGGACCTATTGGGGATTTTTATTGAACATAAATGTGTCGGTACCCTTAGTACGCTGTCCTAAATACTTCATCGTAAATTCGAGCGATAAATAATTCTGAGCGGGCTGTGTAGGCATTGTTCTCTTTTATATGAGTTTTCTTCTAAATTGGAAAGGTTTACAACTTACCATAAGTATGGAACCACTCCTTTTTATTTTTACACAAAATATGTATTAACGCAATTCAGCACGCAGATTTTTTTCCACTTGGCGGGCGATTCACAATGCTATAATTCTTTATTCTGCTACCTATTGCACTATGCAATCAGATAAAAAGCCTAATTGACTATTTTATAAATAAAAACATCATAAGTACCTACTAAGGAATACTTTTCATATTCCATGTATAAACACTCTTGCAATACGGAAAAAAATAGCACTACGCAACATAACAACACAATATCAATCAAAGAATTAATTATATTAATTACATATACTACAGACGTAACATAAAGGTTAATAACCCGAGCACCGAACCCAAAAGACTCAGCCTTGACCAATTTGTTCGCGACTGACCTTGACTGATAATGTGACGAGAAACTTTTGTTTCTTTGTGTTTTGGGTCGCGATTGTGGACAGTCATTACGATAAATAATTTATAGACATTTGTGAAGTACAGTCGTGAACAGTGTTTGTTTTTCATGGATGTTAAATAGGGTTTCATTTTACGGATTTTACCGTGTCTGTGTATCGTTGCATCCGTGTGCCTATTTTAGTCATGATAGATTCTAAAAGGTTGAAATGAAGAAATTTTATTTCATAATTTTTTTACATGATGTTAAACAAAAGTATACATAAAGTGATAGTAAAATTGGTTAGGATTCAATGTGCTCAAATTTTCTCAGTGAATTGCAAGTTATACTTTAGGCACCAATTTTCGTGCCAATTAAATAATCCAATTGTTACAATAAAAGTACGTGTAAATAAGAAGAAAAAAAGTCAGTTAATTATTTCGATATAAATAGTATCTTGTCCCGTCTTTGTCTCGTCAGATCAACTTATACGATATGTCATTATACGTCTAACCGCCACTTAAGTATGGCGCCTCACACAAATAGGTGACGGAGTGAATCATTAATATTTGATGTCTTGTGGCTAACCACGGCTCTGTCTCATACTTGAATGACTTTAAAATGTTAACATTTAAAACGGTTTTATTTATTAATTTGTGAAATTTAAAACTATGGTACATTTGTGGGTGTAACCTGGATTCCAAAAATTTGGGATCTGAAATCGCCAATCCGCAGAGAGCAAGCGTTGTGATCAATGCTCATGCCTTCTCTATATGGAAAGAACCCTGCCCAGCAGTGGGACGTTTAAAGGCTGGATTATTATTATTATTGTGGGTGTATAGGTAGGTGTTTCTTGTTAATAATCTGAAATATGTAAAACATTTTTCTGCTCATACTATTTTTACATACCAACTTCATACGCCCACTGCTAAACATGCTTCATAAACTTACATAATTATAGTATCAATATAATCGTTATGCATAGAAATGTTCCAAAATATTTCTAATCTTGAATGAATAATCAATTTCGTCGGTTCCCGGCGGCAAAAAAAAACAAACAGATTATTTACACAACAAATATAGACACCCACGCCTCCCTAAATCTTTCTCATTCAATAAGTTTTATCTTGTCTGTATTTATTTAGGCTTATGTGCATCATTATCGATAGTATCGATTACACAGTTAGTATCGATAAATCAAATGAATGTTTATTCAAACAAATATTCGAATTCTTAACGTAACGGCGTAGAATCGATTATCGATTACAATCATCTATACAGAAAAAGGCGCTGATTGAAAAATTACCGACAAGATTATCGAGAAGAGCGCATTAAATCATTCGATTGTTACCGATATTTTAATCGATTGTAACTTTGGTTACTGATCAATCGATTTTCGTAACTTTCTAAGGTCATTGGTATTTTTTATTGAGCAATGTAATGAGTGTAATGAAGAGTAAAGAATTTTAAGTGGTGAAGATAAAGTGATTGGTTTTGAGCTACTTGATATGCAAACGTGATAAGATGTGTAATGACGATAATTAATAACTCCACAGGAACTGAATCTTTTTACATAATCAGAAATCAACTGCAGGACAGTACTTTACCCTCATTAGGTAAATCGAGTTTTTGATTGGGATAATAATAGTGTAATTTTATTCATCTATGGATCTAATATTTTAATAAGATGTAACAATCCGTTGATGAAACATATATTGTGATAACATAATTGTGTGATTGGAATGTTTTAAAGTAAAAAATATTACTTTCTTTTTAGGAAGATATCTGTTATTACCATTGAAATAGTCTTCTACGTGATGTGTGCTTAGAAACCGCACATAAAAAATCGTGTTTCTATATTTATCAAATATTTTATCATAAGGTACGAATGCAGGATTTTTCAATAATATTATACGTCTCGCCGGATCGCGTTTCAATCAAATTCCCTAGACTCAAATATTTAATAATCCTCACACATTTCCCGGAGTCAGGTCGTCGCAAGATGAAAAACGCACTTCCGTGAATTGTGAAATGCTGTTCAAGGCATCGCCTATAAGTTTCCTATATTCAAAGTTTATGGAAATAATTTGTTTAGTTTTTTTTTTTATTTTCCTTTTTATAGCTATTGTCGTATTAATATCGTCTGCCAGTATAGTCATTCAAGTACATACAATTCACACTAACAAATAACAAGAAATAACTATTCTTTTTGCACACTGTGTCTATGTCTCTTTTTTAATATTTCCTTTCGTAGGTCTACTGGAAGAAATTTCAAATGAAATAAGCAATAGTACGTTTGTACCTTTTTATCTGTATATAATAAATATTGATTGTCCATTGTGTGTACATAAACCAATAAATAAAATAAATAAACATACCAATGAGAAGCAATTAAATAATATTTTTTCTTCCACATAATATGTTCACTCATAGAACCATAATAATATAAATAACCTTATCACATAGGTACATGACTACACGAACAACGCCTTGACATACGTACCAAATTGTGGGCTCCGAATGACAGCGTTTACGTTACTATAGTGCATTCGACACGCCATTGTACGGACCCATTGTAAGCTGCCGTGAAAGCCCGGTTGCTTGATCTTATAAATACCGGCTATAGGGAATTGACGTACAGTATAACTAGCTTGGATAGTGTTAGGTCTAGGATGCAGACAACTGAGGATCAGTGAGGCATATAGTTTGTGTTTGTTAGGTAAATCTGTGTGTCCGTAACCAATATAAGATTGATGAAGATTGGTAGATGTTTTTATAAACTCCTGTTTTTAGATAATGTTTTCAAAAGAAAAAAAAAAGGATTTTCCTTTTTTTCTTCTTCATAGTTTAAGGCTGATTTTCAACTGTTGATAATTTTATCCTAGGTATAATTTTGGATTTAACCCAAAATCTATCAGACTTGAATTTTAATTTACCCGGCGCCGAAAAAATTAGCTCTTAGTTTCGTGTTTCATACTGCAGTTTATTCTCACACTTTACAATTATATTTAAAATGTAAAAATGAAATGAAATTTACCAACTTAATCGCTAGTTAAATAGATAAATCCAACCCTAGTTATTCCTTACCCAACAAACCAAAAAAAATTTTTAACATCACACGCGATGAATATCACAAAAAACAGTCACAACAGCAATGTGATACAATTATGTAATAGGACATTTGTTACAAATCCTCCGAGTTCTTAATTTCAACAACAGCTTCTGTTTATTTAAAAAAAAGAGTAACAAGAAGCATCATTCTGTCTCGTGGAGACGGTGTCTCGGATTTCATTGCACACTAAAACAATTATAGAGTTACATGAAAATTCGTGTCAGTTATTTTTATTCCGTGTGAATGCATTCTCATTTGTACGGAGTAGCAAGACTGGACTGTATGTATGTTTGTGGTACATTTTGCAAGTATCATTCACGAAAAACAACGGTAAATATAAGCCTGTATTAAAAAAAAAAACAAACAATTTAAACATGCCATTAGTTGACGGCCGTAGTGTGTCCGTCGAATACCTGCTTTAAATTAAATCTAAAACATTCAAAATCAAAATCAAAATCAAAATATTTTTATTTCTTGTAAACCAAAAAAAAAGGCGCTTAAGAAACGTTACGTTAAAACTACTGATTCTAGTTGCTCGGTTCCAAAGTGTCATTCCTATAGAGAAGAACCGGCAAGAAACTCCATAGGTTACTCTTTTAAAAAAAAAGGTTAACATTCTACACACAACATAAAACCTTCATATTGTATAGTCACCAAACACAATACTGAAAAGTATCATAAATGTCACACCTATTGTAGGTCAAGAAGTGGTTCTAAGTCTTGTCGTACATACATACATACCAAGTTAAAGAAAACACACTTGAGTTTCCTCATCAAGAGTCGAACCAATTACTCCAAGTTGAATTTTAAGATACTCAAACAAATAATGACAAAAGTAATGATGACGGTCGCATAAATTTCAACCGTGAAATAATCAACCGGGATATTAATACCAATCTGTTGGGAAATTAAAAGTTCTCGCGCCTCGTCAGCCCGCTTAAAATTTGGGCATCTGCCTTTAATAACGAATACAAAAACTCGGAATACATTAGTAATGACCACCGACAATTATTACTTAGTAGAGCACATTCTCATCTTTGTTTATTGAACTATATAATTAAAACTGCCACCGAAAGGGTTATTTTTAGCCGACTGCGAAGAACCGTAAAAGGAGGGTGTCATAACATAGTTATGGTGCACGTTTGTCGTGCACCATAACTATGTGCAATATTTTCTCATTAGTCGGATTATGAAAAAATGGTACAAAAGCGGTGCTGGCTCAATATAACAGGTTTCTAACTACAAATATTTTCCGTAGCTACGACACTAGAAGGAACACACTTAATATATCTGAAAGAATTAAGAGTGATTGAATGCGTCTATAAAATTCAAATTAACAAGTCTAAAGCCAATCCTACATTCAAGTAACGTTATTCGCGAATCTTACGGCATATTGCCGTGCATAAGGACTCTATTAATACAGTAATATCGAGTAATATGCTGAACATTATGAGGTAATTACGCGATGTGATTCCAGTTTCCGCAGTCTGAACCAGGGTTTAAACTTGTCGTACAATATTGAGTGTTCCAACGCTTCGTGTCCCGTCGTTTTTCATTCGTACGCGATCGTGTTTTCATTATTGAGAGAAGGTTTATCGTGAAAATGAAACCTATCGATTAAGGATTATGTATTTAAAACTATATCCCGCATTCAGCTTTTTGGATTAAAAGTTTGGATACATTGTGAATTTAAATGTGGTTTCATATTTGTACGAGTTGCAAGATCGCTTTATGAATTGAAAGTGGTTTGACCAATTCAGCAGCTGAGCCAAATAGATAATCTAAAATAAACTCGTAAAACCTTACTCTGCATAAACAGTTTGGCAAAAGGCTTGTAGTAATAAAAGTTATGGCAACTAAAGCATACATGCAGCCAAAAAAAAATTGAAATAAATAATTTTTTTTTTTTTTTGAAACTTGCTCACATTAAGCACAACTTAAAATTATTTGATTGCATAATTTGGAAAAACCAAAATATCTCACTTGAGATTTGAATGGGTACGCGATTTTTGACTTATCGATAGTCATATCCACTTCAGTCACTTTACCCAACGCTTCAAAAAACAAATTCGACTGAAAATATAATACAATACGGTCCATTGTTAAGAACCAAAGTGGGTCATTGTGGCACGCGGTAACCACCACTGTGTGAAAAGTGCTTTACATCGAAAACGGTTTTGCAGTTTCACGATACGTCCTCGAGAATCCAAAGGAAGGCGTTTTCAAATAATTTATATATTTTGCAGTAAGGAAACTGTTAGCGAAAATTATGGTACCCTTTCCGAGGTTAAACGTATAGGTTGCTTTGTGTGAATCCATGTGAAGTGTGTTTAAAAGCTTTTGAGATTTCTAAGTAGGAAGATTGTGGGGCAACTTGTGATCCGGTCTTCAGCGCTATTGAATCCAGGCGGGCGGAATCGAACTCCAGATATATTGGTAACACTAAATTTTGAAAGCAATTCGAGGAATCCTTGTGGGTTTTCCCCGTGTTCCTGATTCTTAACACTGGATTTTAGAGCTCTTCGTGTATATAGATGGCGTTTTAAATTGTCTTTTCTATTTTATTTAGAGTTTCGTTTTATCAGTGCAGCAAGTGGCAATATGGCAACAAAGTGACTGAGAGATAAATACAACTTTGAAATAGAAAAATGTAACTATCAACAGTGATCGAGTTAACATATTAATCAAATCTTTTGTCATCAATATTTATGAATACAAAAAGGATTTTCTTTATAGTGACTACCTATAGAATGCTATCATTAATAAAGCTTTGAGCAGGTACAGTCATGTTTACCCAGTTGTTGAAAGGATCACAATATTTCAAACTCTTTTATATCTCTGATCTCTTCTTTCACCGTACCTTTCTCATAAACAGTACAAAGTCCACAACATTACATCTCCACAATATGTTAGTACATAAGCTATGAAGTCGCAACAAATCCCCAAGCTGAGCTACTACATAACAAAACACAACCGACTTTCTTTAAAATTCTCGACACAATTTCTATCGTATAACAAACGTAGCTGAAACACCTCTCAACTCGATTGTATTGCTCCTTGTAGCAAAAAACTGAGCTTCACATAGCGATATTGTTATTGCAAAACTTTGTCCATATCTAGTTTATGTTGTGGACATACAATCGTTAAGTTACGGTTTAAATTGAAAATTTTGAGTGGATGTCCAGTTGTGTTATTGTATGTAGTATTGGTTTTGTAATTTAAATTGAACTAATATGTTAGTATCGCTTTTCGATATTATCCTAAATTGGTTACAAGCTTAAATAAATTTATAAGTTTTTCTAAAATAATAGTTTTGGTTTTCGTTTCGAGCGTTAATTAGATCCCACTGCCACAGGCATTTCTTACTTGGTTCTCCAAAGTGCGTTTTTTTATTTAGTACAAAAAAATCAAAATCTTTATCAAGTCATACCGCTATAGATATACTTTCAAAATACCACTTAATTGTGTATACGTAGAGTCAAATATACAACAACACTTTTTCCTAACGTGATACAAAAAACATATTTTCAAACGGTAGAGCGTAGAACTACAATTTGAACGGTTATAGGTCACCAGGAGATTGCTTCGCTTATCTTATTGATACAGAAATATTTTTATACTGGAGATAATAGACGTCTGCAGTTTACAGTCCACGTTTTAATACTAGTATAAAAGTTTGCTGAAGTGTTTTGTGAGCGAAAGAGATTTTATAAGGAAGTCTCTTACAATACTATATTTATATATAATTTTTATAGTATTTGTTAAAATATTTGTAGTTTATACTGTAGGTACTTACAGATATGTATGGCTGCGTTGTGTTTTACTTAATCTGAAACAGAAAACAAAAGGTCAGTAAAATTATATAAGATGTAAATAAAACTTCTTTGATTTCAACTAATAACTTAATTTTTAATGATTTTATTTGACAATAAATAAACATTTGACATTCTTTCGTCTTTCTTCGTTTAGCGAGGTTTTTCAAGTTCGGTTACTAAGTCTACCAACTGAACTTGTAATACAGTACAGTCGTACCCAACATTTTTCAGCAAGCTTGCTTTCTAAAATATTCACAACATATTCCAAAACCAATACGCAAACATAAATAAGGTTCAGGGTTATAAAACACGCTACAAACGAGCACTTGAAAGCATTAAAATAATATTCAACCTGTTCTAACCCTGCAAATGCTGACGTGGAGTGCGAGCAATAAACGGGTGCTCGCAAATAGCTCGTTACACTCCAAATGAGATTGAATACGAGCAACACGGCAAATATTAGCGTAACACCCGTTTACTGTATTTGGTCGACATTGTAGGGTTGTATATGACGAGCAATGTGATCGCTTTTATTTTTTGTTAAGACAAATGAGGGTTAAAGTCACGTACAGATGCTACTTAGAACAGTGTGCTTTACTATCTAACATATCATCACGCCTGCAGCCCCGAAGGGTTAGGCAGAGGTGTACCAATGTACACCAACAGTTCGCCGATATGTTTAGGTCCCATGTAATAGGGGGCGAGCCTATTGCCACCAACCGGGCACAAATCCAAACTCCGACCTGCTACTGAGAATTTCATAGAAAACCCGATCTAGCTAAGTATATTACGTCGACCAGCTAATAAAATCTATTTAAACTGTACTGTTCTGAACGAAACTAGTCACTACTCTGTACTAAAACTGATCAACTCGATTGACTTAGGTAACAATCAACATTAAACACAATTAACACTACAATTTTCGAATATATTATTGTAAATCGAACATTCGTCACTTAAAGATAACAAACGACATTTAAAGTAAATAAGTATTTTACCGTCCATTCCCGCACTGTTTCTTCGATCTTAGATCACTTTGCGAAGATAGTGATCGATGGATAGCACACCTCGCATTTATTCCCTACAGAATAAGAACGGATAAAACCTCAGAGGTGTAAACTTTCGAAGGAAACCAATAAAATTGCCTCGCAGTTTATTAATGCGGTACTGCAAACTGCAATGCATTGAATCTAAGATTGCTACCGATGTTACACGTACACACAGATGTATGAGTTTCCGTGATTGTGTGATATTTTACGGAAAATGCCGATGAAATGGTCTCGAAGATATTTAGTAACAGAAGTATCCATTTAGTATCTAACCAAAGCTGACTTTTGAATGTCTTATTTCAGATAACCCATTTCCTATTTAATTCCAAAAAACTTGAATAGTGTCTTTGAAATGTGCATATCAAAATAAATCATATTACATTATGTTACGTGGGTAAGTTTGTAGATATGCAGATACATTCAGTTGAACCGAATTTTCAGTGATTGAATTCGGCTGGACCTAGGAAAAGGATTTTTTTTTTAAATTAACACTAAGAGATATTACTTAGTTTTTCAGCATTAGTTAAAACTATCTGCAACAAACTATCACAGTAAATCATTTACCTCCAAAACGACTATTCCCAATCCCCAAACTTCGCCCTTGCCTCAAAGACGTAAAAACAAAGTCGCACTGTCACTTCCGATTACGAGCCGACAAGAGCCGAGAAGTGCCGATCGTCCGATACCTACTTTCGTTGCGTTTGAACGAACAAAACAAATATTTACACCATTTACAGCGCTCGTTGAAGCTACTTGAAGCGAAACTGTGCAAGTTGAATTTGCGATGGCCTTTTCACTCGTATTGCTTTCACATGTTTTCGGTTATACTTTTTGTTGGTGTATGTACTTGAGTTTTTATATGGCTTCGTTCTTTTACGGAAAATGTATTGGTACAAACTACGAACCGTTGATATTTCAATAGGAATATGTGGTGTGAGTTATTTTATTTACGAGGTAAACATTGCATTAGTTATGCGCTGTGTGGTTCTAAATTCGATGTGGTTGAGCGTGTGAAGTGTTATTTAAATTAAGATGGTGTTAGGAGTTGTGTGCTCGGTTGTACGATTAGGCGACCTGATTGGCGCATTGACTTCTGCATTAGGGATGTCGATTACTGTAAACCAATCACGTACGTGGGTTTGCACTTAAATTAGGAATCTAGGTAATACAGGGTGCTACAAATAGTTATACACATTATATCGTTTCATAATTGTTTTATTCATTTGTTTTGCTTGATTTATTTTTTGTCGATTCTTGAAAAGACTTCTTATATGATTATCTAGAAATTTTAAACAAAAAACAATATCATACGTAAATTACCTATTTAGGTTTTTTAATAATAATAAGATAATAATATTCCGGGACATCTCACACACAGTTATCTGATCGCAAGCAGAGCTTGTGTTTTGGTTACCAGACAACTGATAAACATACTTATATATTTCTAAATACATACATATTATAGATAAATTACATCCAGACACAGAACAAATGATCGTGCTCATCACACAAACATTTGTCCTTGGTGGGAATCGAACCCACGACCTCCGGTATAGCAGCCAGGGTCACTAACCACTAGACCACCAGGCCCGTCAACGAATGATAGTTTTATTATTCTAAGTCAAAAAATAAAACACCTATTAACAAATTCAGACAGCAAAATTCTCCACTTTAACATAAACTAATGTAAAGCTTCGTATTATTGCTGGTACAAAAGAAACTAATTTAAACCTAAATGGAATATCATTATTTCAGTAAACGGAAAACGAATTTTCGTACCATAAAGTTTACATACTGCTGTAGCCGGCTGGTTTGTTTTTCTTAATAGTTCCCAGAGGTACTCTGAGCTTATATCGTTATGTAAAACAGCTCGTTAAATGAGAACTGCCTGAAATAATCTCAGATTATTTCGTAGGTATGCGAATAATTTAAATTGTAGGTAGAATAAAAGCAGAACGAGAAAAATAATAAATTAGATTGTAGGTCCCGTAAAATAGGCTGACCTGAACAGGTCAGAAATTCGGAAAGGTACATTTAGTTTTTAGTAATCAACCCTAAGAAACACCGTATTTTTTGCTCGTAAACTTCAGAAATAGTTTAATAATCTATTTCATTTTTAATCATTTGAACTATTTGAATACGTCTGCTTAAAAACAGTAATTAAAAAGGTACATACTTAAAATAATTGGATTGACATTTACGAAAAATATCTCAATAATCTACAACCATTAAGCAAGCATGTATTAATTATACCATAAAAAATCAGTGCACAAGTATTTACGATTGAAATGTATAATATTTTGTTCGGGCCTTATACGAAGCGTGAATTATGTTGGCGCACTTTACCCTTTAAAGGATAAAACTACTAACTGTTTACATTACAACAAATTAGACATCGAGTCACGTAGCTTGTAAATTGATGTAGAAATTAATTTTGATCTAGTTTTTTAAGTTAGGTTTATTCGCATATCAATTTATTTTAGACATGACAAAATTGCTGGAATAAATCTGTGATTAAGTACTTGAAGTATGGCAAAGAAGAACGGAAATTTCTGAAAGGAGTTTATTAAAAAAATAGTTTTCAAGCAAATAGATGCTAATGCTCGAATGTGTCGAAAAATGAAAAATACAAAAAGAAAATGGTACAAAATAATATTTGATTTGTTTAAGTGCCACTTCAATTTTTTAGGTAGAAAACCATATTGTCATAGAACAAGAATGTGTCCGACTTCCTTCAGGATCAAAAGGATCCCATAATCAAGGCTTTATGACACGGTGACACGACTCAATGTGTTCGCATGAGTACAGTCAGTTTACTAGTCTTCCAAACAAAATAAAACCCTAATTAGTCAGTTTAACAAAGCTTAACACGAAGATTTCCTTATTATCCCACCCAGCTGCAATAATTGTAATAAATTATACGAGCGTGTTAACAATCTCCGAAAGTTATTCGGGTTATCTCCGGTATGTCACAGATGGGAGGGGGAAGGGGGGGAACAAGGATGAGTTGTTCCAGTAGCACAGTTTGATATGGGCCGCCTTGATTAATGGTAAGTACGTGCATGTATGTTGCGGGATAATTATGGGATTATCGTGGACGAAAATGTTACATGGATGATAAGAGAAGGAAAGGGAAAATTATTGGGGGTTTAATTGTGCTAAACTAGACACGTTTCTATGATACGTATTTTTGATCGATATTTAATATTTACAATCATATTTTTGAGCAAAAACTTCTATTTCAAGGGTAAGACCTGTTAAGCCACTATCCATATTTCTCTATCACGGAAGTATCGATGCAACTCCTAAAAATATTTCTTTTAGACATAATAATGTACATTGTGTAATAGGGATCCTGGTTTCCTTTACGCAATAAATAATTTAGTAAAAAACTTAATTAAATCAAGTTGAAGATTTTAAGAGATGATAAAACGATCATATAATCAGATTAACCCAAAAAACGAGATAAAAACACCTGCAGAAATACCCCTTAATAAACAATGCAACAGTCCATCACAAAATGAGCAAATGAACTTTAAGAATTGATAAAGCTACAACAAAGGCGTGGTTTAATAATCTCATTAAAACCTTTTACCGACTTTTGATGGCCCATGAAATACAACGGGAGTATTTGTTCGTTTACAGATCACACAAAGTAAGCTTTATTTATATTGGAGTTTGATTTTATAGCCTTTTTTGTTGAAGCTGAAGACGTCTTTATGTTTTGGTTTGTTGGGAAATTGGATTCCTTTGTCTAATTCCTTTTTGTTAAGCCTGTTTCTCAGGAATTGGAAATCTTAAACTGAGTTCTAAAAATAATTTTGTCCCGTGTTATTCCGGAGTGATGTTACCAAAGACATAGGCACGTAGTAAAAATAAATGACGTCAGTACCATTGTAGAATGTTTTTGGTGAGTCAAACAAGATGTCGCTAGACTCACTCAAAATATTCCAGCAATAAAAATCCTTAGACAGGTTAGTCATAGCTTCTAACAAATTTTGAAGTTCTGATGCTAACCAAGTCTCGTCCGATTTAGAACCCAAAATAGATTGGATTCGGCACGTGAATCATCGGTGTAGAGCAATTAGAATTTCATACGTTTCCGCCCGTCTGCCTAATATTTTATTTAAGGCACAGTTCAATTAGCTGAGAGTATTTCACATCACGTTTTTGGGATTCTTCATTTTGATCTAATTATCTTGAATTGGAAACGGTCCTTCTAGTAGATAGGCGGCCACAACCGAATTAAGCTATTAAAGTTTGATTTGGGCTCCCTAATTTAAAATCAAGTGTTTTTAGAAAAAACTTGGGGATAATTGGATTTCGTGCCTTGTGTTGTATAGTGCGATAATCTTTGTGGGCATTTATGTACCTACGTTGATAGGTTCCAAAATTGACGTAGGTTAACCGTGACTGCTTGAATTTATATCTTAAATAGTAGATGTAGGATTCTCGAGATTTTTGCCAAAATCAGTTTGAAATATAGTTCTGGCAATATTAAATGGCGAAAATTTCACTTCGCAACAAGTCTGATGACACCATGCAACGTATCTATTACACGGGCTTTGCAGTGTACCGACAAATTATTGCCTATTTGTTAATTCGTGGCGTTCCCTAGTTGTATTATTCGCCGGATGTCACCAATTACTAAGCGTATCTCTTTCCTGCTTCTGACGTTTTATTTTTACCACGCCAAACTTGTTGGTATGTAATTGGAAGTTTACGAGGGATATAAAATTTTGGCTTTATGAAATTTGACAAAGAGTTGTTAAGGTTACTGTTTTGGATTATGAGTGCGGATTTGAATTTAAACTACGGAGCCTATAATCGTCCCAATGCTGGGCACAGGCCTCTTCCCATATAGAGAAGGCACGAGCATTGATCACCACGCTTGCCCACTGCGGATCGGCGATTTCAGATCCCAAATGGAAAGTCCTTGCTTTAACATATTTGTGTACATAGATAAGTACACAAATATGTTTAGACAAAATGATATAATCACTCAAAATAGTAAACAGATATGTTTACACAACATGTATTACCATGGAAGATAGAATGACCAAATTAGCATTTATTTATGCACTAATTTGGTATTAGTAATAGAAGCTTGGCCTTAACTGAAATTCCCGATTTTACAGTATTCCAAATAACTGACTTGGATTATGTATTATTTTTATGATCGTAAATGATTTAAACTGTTTATTTCTAGATTTCCATTTTGTTGTATTTAAAGACTAACAATTCTCAGCTTTAGTATTTTTTGGCATTGATAAAACCTATTTACAGAAAAAAAGTCTTTACCGATTCAAAAATCAAATAATTTTCAAACATAACCCTTAAACGCATAACCCTTCTCTCTTAATTGGCTAAAAAAGTCCTCCAACTTAGGGTATGAAAGATTGAAATCCAACCTTCAGAAGTCGGCTAACTGCTCCCTCACGCCGCAAACTTCCGATTTTAATTTGTTAACAGGTTTTAATGGCGGACCAAAACCACAGGATGATGTTTCGTAACGCGTACTCTGTATGTTACACAGGATGGGTGGGTTTTAGCACTTTTTAAATGATGGCAAAGTTTTAATGTAATATCCTGTGATATCCCGGAGATTAACTATGATCTATGTTGTAAAGAATATTATCTTCTTAAAGTGATTCATTTCAGTATTTAATTTTAATTTATTAATTTTGTCCAAAGACCACTTTGCGAAGTATTTTGATGACATAAAGGTAAGTATTTATATAAACTTTACGTATTAGCGAGTTCACGCAAATACGAGGTATTTAAGCACCTTGATAATATTTTACTTTATCATATCAACAAATCCTACACTATACCACATCGCCTATAAATTTAAGACTTCATTTGAAATGGAGAAATATCCCAAAATATTCATCTAGGTTATTCATAGACACCTGAAATCTGCCTAGAATTTTCAGTACATATTCAGCGGGATATAATTCACTTAGTGCGATGACAGTGGAATACTATAAATTAGGGCTGGCCCACAAATCACGTTTCTGACCGTCTAATTGACTCCCAGCCTGTGAACATATTTAGAAGCCAAAATAATATATGGCTCTTTGCATTTGAAGCCATTATTTTTAGTTAGAAAAAGGTAATAGCTTTTTCGGAGATTTATATAGGTTGACAAATTAAAATATTCCCTCGTTAGTCTCCTTTATTGTATTGTTATGACTTTAATTTAAGTGTGTCTATAGTCAAGTTAATGATCAATACTCCTAGATTGTATTATATTTTGATCAGCCTTATAGTATTTTTATTTGCAAGGATGGTTAATTATTTTAATAACGTATCAATGAGCTTTGAGCTCTATTAATAATTTTATTTAATAATTTTATTTTAAGAAAACAAGATTTCTTCCATGTAAGTAGAAACGTACTTCGAAGAGTAATCGAAAGTGTTCAAACTGTGTGTAATGTACCAGTATCCAAACACATACATCAAAAATTTTACGTAAATCAATTATTAAACCACAATAAAATAACCCTAACTAAAAGTATACAACCCTAATTTTTGCAACATAGTAACAAATTACCTCCTTCTATATAAGGCTTCAAAGAAAACGATTCGATTGAAAAAACACGCCATACAAAGAAACTATACATTTTAAAGACCAGTAAGTATCATAAAGTATAAAAACTATTAAGATACCGTGATCTACTTGTTTTCTCAAAATGGATAGAACTTGTATCAATATTAAGCGTCTACCATACACGTTCTGCAACAAGAAACTATCATCGCAAAGAAAAATGAACCTTATAGCTAGTTACAAATAAGTACTACTTTTCACAGTCAAGTAAAAGCTTTTTTTATTTATTCGCCTGCTTCGTACTTTTCTTTTTCTGTAGTTGAGATGCACAGTGTGCTTTGAGTAATTAATAAAAATAATAACATATAAAAGAACCTGCAAGGATTTATAAGTGCTAATGGGTTTACAATTAATAAAATTAATTGATGGTTCTTTTGTTAGGTACCTAAATAAAATAAACTTTGATTATGTAAGGCTTTTTTTATCTTATTGCATCGTTCCCGTGCATAGCAAGCATGGTTTCCGTAAGTACAAAAAATCAATATAATTTATAATTTAAAAAAAAAAAAAATGTATTAATTATTGTCACATTTCGTCTTTTCTTTATATGACTGTGGATTGATAAACTTAGGAATTATTTTCTAATAAAGGCCTTATGTATTACGAAATAAATCTAGTTATAGCAATTATGGTTTAATGTTCTGTAAGCGTAATTCCGATACCGAGTATTATCGTGGTTTATTCAGGGTTTCTTAGTGAAGGAAGTATTTATAAGCTTTATTCTGTGAAAAAGAACATTAAAACTTTACAAGCCAGCCATTCACAGAAGCGCTTGTAAAATAAACGGGCTCTTAAGAATTAATTTATAAGAAGGTACTTACGATACTAGGTTAGTTAGGAATCATAGCAGGCATTTGTTTTTATCGGAAGAGCTATTTTATGTTAATTGTAATTAATTTAAAGAGAAAGATGAAGAGGATAATAAGAATAATAAATATAATTAAGATATAATTAATTAGTAAAAAAGGTTTGGAGAAAAAAAAATACCATTTTAAAATTCAAATCTTATATAGGTATTACCTACTTATGAAATAAATGATTTGAATTTGAAGTGTATTTTTATTAAAATAAATCTTTATTTATCGTAACAATCCCGTCACTTGGGAGACAATAGATCTATTAAGTCAGAAAGTTAGATAAATTAAAACACTCTGTATAACAAATTGATAGTATTAAAATACTAATAAACATGTATTATTAATAGATACAAGATACAAATTCTAAAGGCTTAAAACCACTTTGGGGACCTAAGGGAAATTCACGTACTATGAAAAGGCTTTCAGTTTAATTTAAATTATAATCAACTACTTCATTAATTATTTTCCTTCAGTTCGTTAATATAGGTATTCGCTTCTTCGACGCTATTAAAGGTGATCTTGACAGCTTTTTTCAACCGACTTCAACCGACTTTAAAAAGAGGAGGAGGAGGTCTCAATTCGTTTGTATGTTATTTTGTGGTGTATGATATTGAAATTGTGAAAGTGAAATTACAAAAAAATATATTTTTCTTTTCAAAAAAAAAAAAAATATCAAAATTAATACAGTAGTTTAGTCTTTTATAATTTAATTTGTTTATTTATATAAATATGGCCTTACTGAACTTTCTTACCTATAATTTCGAAGTATCAATAATTATTCAATAGGCTTTAATGAAATGAATAGACTAAATGGAAATGTCTCATTTTTTACCTAACCAAATAAAAACTATAAAATAGTACATCATTACATTTCTATAGATTTGTTTACATCTAAATAGTTCCATAAATCGAGACATCCTTTAAGCACAGTTTATAAGACAATTTATTTCTAAGTGCGATTCATATCTTTCCCGATCATTTTAAATACAGAACGCGTGGGTGGCTTTCTAACCAAGTGTCACTAGTGTAGCGACAAGCAATTGTTTTATCGCGACGATCGGCTCGCGAAGGATTTATGCTTTTAGTCCGTTCAATAATAACAACAAACGAAAATCAACCGTATGCCTTTGTAATAAAGGTGGTTTGAATGTTTTATGTGTGGTTGAGTGCTAACAAATAGGCGACTTGACGATCTAAAGGATAGCTAGTTAAGAGATGGCCTTTAGTTTTTTTTATCGATGTGGTCTCTCATTAGCTCTTAACTTAAATGGTGACTAAAACTTAGAGACATTACGTAAATCATTTAAAAAAAAATTTTGGTGGTAGGTACAGTGTAGTTGTAGTTCATATAATCCTTAAAAAAGGAAAGTGACTTAAAAATAAGTCTTATATTTATTTCATATTTAACCTACTGTCATAACTAGACCAAATAATCAAAATCCGTTTACCCAGTCGAATGTTATAACAAACATAAAAAAATAACGTCGAGTTAAGTTACTCATCCTTTTTTGAAGTAGGTTAAAAATTGATGAGATTATTTATTTTGATTGATGTGAATAACTTTAAGATATTTTAAAGAAAACGTGCTTTCACTTTTAGTTTAGAATACATTTTGTATTATGATCGAGGACGCCAATAAACTACCTGCACCCATATACTGATATTAATGCCTGTTATAATATTTAATACAAATATAATTTATAAGATAAACAATGTTTATAGCCTTAATAAAATTCTACGGTTGTCGTAATAGCTATTCGAAGCAGAGGATTTACTTTAAACTTATTATAAATAACTACAGGTATCAGTCCGACTTTACAATGCTATACATTATAGTAACTTTACAATTTTGTTTACTTATCCTTTATAAAATATCTATTAAGATGTATGTTCTTTCATTGTACTCTAAAGTATCATATTTATGTTCTAGAATTAAAGGAACACTTACATTATACCTACCTTAAAATTAAAAAAAAACGGACAATTTTATTTTAATATTATATTAATTTAATTTACATTCACTTATGTTTAACTCAATAATTTAGTAAGTAAACATTATTTTCATGTGTTTTTTGAAATATATTACTAGTATTCCTAGGCAATAAATAAATAAAGATCTATTTTCTCTATCAATGCCGGTAACACGATATGATTTGAAAATTTCTTAATCCGAATACAGCTATAGGCTATTACGAAAATTTTCTCACATTTACGCAAATACAGCAGTTACAGTAAAGTATATAGACACGATTTACATTAAGAGCAAACTAAACATTATAATAATCGTTACCCAGTTTCCATAATAACAAAGCTTTATCGAACATGATCACATCAAAATCACGATCGTTCATGCAATCAGTTCTATCAAATGCTTACTACTATATTAATGTATTCAGAAGCTTGATTAAATTACTATAGTCCGTCCGCTGAGATAATGCTTTTCTGACACATGTCAGTTGGTAGTGATTTGTATGGGACAAAAAAAACCGTGTTATAATATGTTCATTTTAACCTTTATAATGAATAATTTTGAATGTTTCTTAGGTATATGCGAATGTTAGACATTGAATTAAAACTATTTTTACGCATTGTGTTGTGGTTTATTTTAACGTCGGGACCTAAAATCTAAAATAAACCGCGGCAAAATCTGTTTAAAATAATTGTTATTATTTATTAGTTGATATAATCGTTTATAGGACAAATCAGTGATGGTAAATTATAAGTAGTAAATTCTACGCCACTTCAAAGTTATCTGTTGTCAACCACCTGTGAGGGAGGCATTCCCTCAGCGGCTGGACTATAACTTAGTCATACCTCAGTACTATTCAAATACAGTTGCATATGGACTTAAAAGCCGGTCAAGTGCGAATCGGACCAAGCCGTATTAGTTTTGTGTACTTAATAATATGTAGTATAGTTATTTGTAGTCATGTAATACCTGCCAAAGTTAGTGCAGCAATTAATATTGCAGGTGATTTATGTACGATACAAATATTGGTAGTAAATGGTGTTACATTTAAATTGTTGCGTGATTTATTGGGTTTGAAGATATTTTAGCTGTTGATAGGTGTTCAGTGTGGACTTTGGGTGCAACAGATTGGTTATTTATAGATTTGTGTTCGAAAATCTGATGACTAAATAGACGAAAAATACTTATAAAATAATAAAGGTTGATAAAAGTAAACATTTTTTCGCCACTTTACTCGATCCATTGTAATTAATTATCTTACCTGTGTTAATTAACTATGCGCATCTAGCGTCATACGCTTTTTTCTATTCCCCTTTTAATGTAGATTTTTATTAAAGCTACGTATAAAAAGATTTATAAGGAATGTTTTGTGATAAAAAAATAATTTAAGAAATATTTTAAATATCAGAATGCAAACTGTTATGTTCGTGTTACGTATTTTTAAATAACTTCTCTCCTTTTATGTATCGTATAAATGGTAATTTTAATCATGTCGCCTACACCTTGCATCAGTGTTGCCCTGCTCAATAATTCATAAGATTTTTATTACTTATTTTACATTGACGGATGGCAAACGTACCGCACAACAGGTTGCGTGAAAGTGGGTATAAATAAACTAGCAAAAAATTGATAGAGTTATATTCCAGTTTTATTTATAACAGGTACTTACTTGTTCCTTTTTAAGCGGTAGGAGCCTATTACAAACTAGCGACCAAGCAGTCTTTTTAATTAAATCGAAATCTAGAATCTTTAACTTTCATTTCTAGAATAATATATTTTCAACGCTAAATGAATATTCAATATTTTTCTTTTTATATACTTGTGTAACTTTCAAATTTTCGAATAGCAATAATACTACAATGGCACTGTTTTGGCACCAAAATAGTAGATAGACATCTACATTCGCAAGATGATTATTTTTTTTATACATAACCAAACTGTATTAAAAATAATCGGAACACGCAATGTATTTAACATTATTAAATACACAATAATCAAAGCACACGAAGCTAGTTTTATAATCTCTGTTCTGCCCAATATAAGGTTAAAGGAAGCAAAGCGCCGTAAAGTTAAAAGCAACGAAAAAAATACAAGTAGATATAAAAATTTAATGATACCAAAACTGTCCCCTTGAATTAAGAACCACATAGCATATAAAATTTATAAAAATAAATATAATTCTCCCATTTATATAAAACTGGCCTAAAATAATTTATGACCGGAATTCAGAAATATAAACTATAAAAATGCATGGAATTCTTTTTGAATTTCGAATTTTTGCCCGAGTGTCATGTTGCTTTTTAATGGGATGCAGGTTAAGTATTGTGTTACGAAGTCTTTTGATCCGCCTTTAATGAGATTATGATGTTGATTTTTTTTAGCCCATTGCCTTTTTATATCTTATGAAGAATGTCTGATAGAGACTAGATTATTTTTAGATACAAGGACTTGCGATTATGGGACTAAAGTTTAACCTTCAGAGTTTTTAGTGGTAAATCTGATTAGATATTTTTTATTGTTTTTGATATTAGTGCACATTGACGCAATCTTCTTCTTATCGAGTCGATCATTGGCATTTAAATTTTTCCCGACCAGTACTGAGCCACGCACACTGCATTGTCCGTTACCTCATAGAGGTCCTCTTTTTTTTTTATTGACGCAATGAGCTCGAATAATCTCATCTTACTAGGACAATTTCTTGTTTTTATACCGTGTGGCAGTTAAATACAACAATTGTATTAAAGAAAACAATATTTAAAGAAGCAAATACTTCATGCAGCCTCAAGACATAATATAAACGTCACAGTCAGTGAACATTTACAAATGAATTGCATATTTCACTGAAGCTGAACATTATTCTGAAAGGAATGCCTTTTAGTGTACGTCAAAATAAAACTTAATTTGCGTGGTCATAAATTATACTTTTGTATGAGCTTGCTTGTTTTGCTTGCCGAGGTATTTTTGTGTATATTTGCAGTATGCACCATTATGCTAGAGTACAAGTGAATTTTACAATGGTACATGATGAGTGAATCAACCATACAGATATGTAATGTTTAAAAATTTGTGTATTAATTAATAAGATTGAAATAGATAAATTATGACAAAAATTACTCACTTCTTATACAAGACACAGACACACTTTATGATGTTGTGTGTGCACATAAATATATCTATATCTATATAAACATATAAAAATGAATTGCTGTTCGTTAGTCTTGCTGAAATTCGAAAACGGCTGAACCGATTTGCCAAATTTTGGTATTTAATTATTTGTGGAAGTCCAGAGAAGGTCTTAAAAGTGAATAAATCTGTAAATGTTCGGAATTGTATAAAAAAAGTTTTACAAATAAAGTTTATACAATTTTTGGCTTTTATTTATCGATTGAGGTAGTACGAAGTCTGCCGGGTCAGCTAGTAATTGATAAAATAGTATCCTAATAAGGTAATAATCCTTATGAAACTTGGTTGTATTTATAATATTGTATACACAGGTATCGTACCAAGAAGGTCGCGTCAACTAAAACTTACTTCATTAACATACTAACGATTATTATTTTGAAGGAGCATGTGTTTCGAATACTTATGCTCTAAAACAGTTAATTCAACGAAGTTATTTATTTAGTTCTGTGGTTATTAAACTTTTACCTATGTTTGAAATAATAATAAGACAATATTTTTTTTACACTAAAAATTCTCACCGAAGCCTATAAGTAAGTAAAAGCACGTCCTCATATTTAATAATAAGAACAAAATAATCAATGACATGCCAAAAATAAATCAATCTTCAAACAATAGCATTTATTTGCGTAGCCAATATACTCGTATTTTTATGTTTTATAAAGTAAAAACGTGGGTAAAAATGAAAACGACATAAATAAAAGCTTTTTACTTTAACGATAATGTTTGGTCTCTAAAATCCCGTAGCGTTCAAACTAGGCAGTAGTTACAGCCCAGTAACTGCTACTTGCAATAGTGGTATTATAGTCATTTGAAGTTGTAGTAGTTCTAAACTATGACAAAATAACGGTTCCGATATTGTAATATCGATAACAGTATTCGATATCGAAGTTGGAGATTTCTTAAATTTAATCTTGATATGGATTCTAATTTCTATGAACCCTACTTATAAAAAACAGATATTAAAATAATAAATTTAGTTATCACTGAAATAAGGTAATCACGGTCCATACTGGACACTGGGTAGGCCTCTACATTCAACATCCAATCTAACCCACCCAACGTTCTTCAGGGTCGTGGGTCCATCCTTATAATAAAAAAATATATATTTCTTTAATTAATTAAATGTCAGTAGAATAAGGATCTTTTGCTTGATCGTCTTTTGTTTGCTAGTTCTAGTTTACACTGCCCAAATGTTTGAGTAACACTGACCAAAACTTCTTAGAAAAGTAAAAATAAGTAAATCGTAAAACCCAAAGTTTATATCTTCCGTAACAAGTCAATCGACCGACATCGGGCTTTGATTCACGACAGAAAACATAAACAATGTTAACAACTTAACACTGTTCCAATTGGGGCCGATGGGATAGATTGGAAACATCGACTTCTTGTCATCCCGTATATGTAGTCACACAGTGGAACACATCCTTATGTTGGGGCAATAAGGCATTAAATTGAATATAATTATAATATTGGTGGGCCATTATATATTTTTTTTTGCATGTTTATTGATCAGACTCTTAAATAAATATCAATAATTATAGTAATCATAATTAGCTTAGAGAGAGAAGAGTAGGACGTAAAAGAAGTCAAGGGCATGAAAAGTAAAAAAAAAAATAGTCTTAATCAGGTCGTTTTGCGACCTTTCGATCAGTAGTGTCTTTTTTTTTGAGTATTCCGCGTGACACGAAGATAAGACTAAAATGTAGGTACAGTACTCAAAAACTATAATACAAATCGCATGATCGGTGAATATTGATACAATAGACATATTAGTTCAATAAAAAATATGTTACCGATGAAATTCAATATAACATACTATGTTCTCGTACTATTAGTAAGGAATATCTTGAAACACCAACGCTATCTATAACCAACTAGTAATTTAATAACCGTTTGACTAAAAGCTGTTTACTCTCAGAATCCAATATCCTTGGGTAAGTTGATCCAATATTGCTAAATACAAAATTATTCAAAATTGCGCGTGGTTACATAAAAGTAATTAAAGCTAAGTAGTGTTAGGAGCCTATCCTTAATTTAATTAAAATTATAATTTCAATAGTCGATTAAAATCGATAACACCTAGTCAAAGAGTAAACTAAATAAGTATTTTAATTTGAGATTTTTGTCGACATCGATAACTTTTGCTATGCATATCATAATTCTTAATCGATTTCTCTTTAAAATAATAAGGGCTTTTAAAGTGTTGTAGTTATTTCTGTAGTATAGTGCTGCAATTCTTTAAAAGTTTGCCGTGTTAAAGTTAAATGCACGACAGCTTATATTTTTAAAACGTCAATTATGAAAGCGTAAAAGACATACGAGGAAGTGATGGTAACTAATGGATACCGGAAAAATAGATTAGTGGGTGTAAAGAATAGTTTTCATGGGCTTCCAGGTTTTGTTATGGCGTTAAGTGGTTTGAGGCAATCTGAGAAAAAGTAAGTAATCATTTCTTATTGCAATCAAGTGCAAATATGTACCATTGAATCTGGACTGTAACGCTTAGTCTGGTGATATTTCTAAATTCTAATTTTAAGATCATTTTTTTAATCTGATTGTGGAGATGGAAAAACGTAGCAACTCAAAAAAATAAAAGGGATTTCAGAACCTAATATATTTGATCTAAATTGCTTAAATTTTGAAATAATAAAGGAAATAACGGTGGTTTATTGGATAACATTTAAAAAGGAGGACAAAAGCTAACATATGCGCAAGCATGATAAATAATTAAGTCAGTACACCTATTAGGCTTTCTATCCTATCTATGCAAAGAGATCCACTAAATAATGCAAAATTAAATCGGCACAGTCAACTATCGTGTTCATCAATGTCACCTTCATTAGAATACCGTCCGTCTCTTGTTACAAAATAGATTGATAGCAAACCGATAAAGTTCTGATTGATTGTAAATGTAATGGGGAATTGAATCAGGACGATAAGAGAAAGACATTACACTCAGGTAAATCAATAAAGGTTGTGCAATTGAATTGATTTTCTAAGAAGCTACGTTTCAATTGCCAGAAGCTCTTCTATATTCTATCGTCGATCTTTGACACGAAGTGCTGTGTGCTTTCGTATCGATTTTCATTTGCATTGTATTAATGAAAAGGATATGTTGATTCATAAATGTTACTATTTAGAATGATTCAAGTCAATCTGATTTTTAGTTTATCAAAATGTAAATTTTTCACTTAGAAGATAAGTGAGTTTTTAGTATACTTGGCTAAGGGACTAACTAAAAACTATTCACTTCACTGACTGTCACGATAGTGTGCCCAAGTGGAAACGAGTTCTTATCTCCACAGATATTCCAAAAGCTTTTAGATTTAAAAAAGGTTTGCTATCTAAATTTATGCATTTCTACGCCAATCTTAGCAAGTTTGATCTACTAAGCGAGTGAGGCTTTCAGCGGTTATTTTAAGCGGAGAATTTCTGAATAAGCCATAATGTTTCCCCATTCACGATGTCTGGGTTATCGACCCGAGGCCGATGCTTGAATAATTTATGTCACTACCATTGCCAGTAAGTGCATTTCTGTATGTGTATAATGATTGATCTTTAATGGTGCGGTTATGAACTGCAATCTACACCGGGTTACATAAATGACGGCTGGTGACCCGACGAATTGTAGTCGTTTTGTTTTTTGTTGGGATTGAAACTGTGTGTGGTTTCGTTTTCGATAGCGTTGATATTGGATGTAAATTAAAAATGGTTTCGTAATCCTGCAATTTTGTTGATGATATTTTTCAATGTCATTTTAAATTGAGTTTTAACGATGAATTGATGGAGTAAATTGGGTTTTAACAATTCGGTGATTGATTAGATTGTAATGAATTTATATCTTAACCTATTACCGTTCTATCAATATTCTTAAATTGCTGCTCTCATATTTACTTAAAGTTAAAACGAGACGTATCTTCAAAAGCTAATTACTTTGCATACTAAAGCAAACTAAATTAGAGCAAGAAAAAGTTACAAGTAACTCGTTTAAAATTGCTTACATTATAAAACTGTATTTCAAAGTGAGCATTACTTAGCATCTAACTACGCAGCTAGTTTAAATAAAGTGGAATATTAAAACCTCCTTCAAGAAAACTGTTACTGTACACTAACACTTTTCATGGAAATTAAGGTAAAGTGCAGATTCATTACTCGGAGATTTTCCTCGAGAACTAAACGATAAATAATGAAGATATTGGCAAAACTAAATGATATAAAAACAGGTATCTTTCGTACATTAAATCTGTGTTATTATTAAAAAAGGATTGAGGTTAACCCTTAATGGATTTCGTATAAAGGTTGATGTTTTAATACGAGTTTCGAACTCATTACGTTGCTCGTAGCGGTACTGACACAACTAATTTTGTTCGCGATTGGTATTCTGCATATCAACTATGGGGATAAACGTGAGCGATATACATGATAAACAAAATTACATTTAGGGGAAGCGAGGGATAATTGTACCAGTGCAGTACTGTTTTACTGGTTTTGATTAATAGACAGTTCAGTTTGGGATTACTTAATGACGCTTTGTTCGGATGACGATCGCACATACGTTATACGATTTGTATCTGTCAGAATGAATCGTGTCATTCACATACTCACATGGTTTCGATTGCTGTGAGGTTTTGATATTGAATTTTAGGTCAGTATTTATGCGTTATTTGGTGACGTTTTAAAACTTTTTCCGTTAATTGAATTGACTAATACATAAAGTATATTATTTTTGAAATTTTTGTAGTTGTCACAATTGAATTATTTTTGTCCGATAAAATAAAATACAAAAGTAAAAAAAGCATGACCTATTTTTATAAATGTTGTTTATAGATCTGTCACCCGCATAAAAGCAAATGGTAAACAAAAACAGTATAAAAACAAAATTCCCTACCGTGTGCTGTTAGATTTTTGCGTGTCATCGAAAGGATATTATTTTTTGTGAGGATGATTTCATCACAATGACTTGCACAATGGTATGTAAAAAGTTTTTGAGGTAGACTTTTAATTGGACAACATTATTAACGATCATTTAATTGCTTTAAAATAGGTTGAATGGGACTTGTTTTTTGATTTCCGTGATAAGATATAAGCTACTTGAACCGTACCTCCCCTTTCACATTGTATTAGTAAATAATAAAATAAAAAAGAAATACTGGTTACTAATAGTTCTTCGGTTAATGGCATAAAAAATAAATAGATCTTAAAATATTCAAACGAAAAAAGGACCATTCAATTTACCTTTTTCCAAAACCGTCGCAACGTAAACAAGCCCGGTTATTTACGATCGAGTAATAATAAATAGCACATTAAGCAAACCTCGTACGCGCACTATTCATGTAAATTAGGATGTAGGAGCTTTCCCATAACGGTTGGGAAGATGCCTCGAACAAAGCTTTGTTGGCTTTTTACCCTAAGTACGGAGTAATGAAAATGTGGAAGCCTTATTGTGGAAGGTTAATTTTAATGGTGCATTGCCAGTGTTTTTTATTCGGTATGTATAATTCATGATACCTCTTTGGTTAATCAATTGACTTTCACGGCTCGTGCAGTCGTGCTGTATTTTATGTAGTATAAGGTGTGCTTTGATTAGAATTGTAAAAATCTTACTCTACGGGGACCTTTTTAATGATCGTCTGAATGTCTCTAAAGAGCTCTAGATTTTCAAAGCTATAATTATATTATAAGGTTTAACACTATACGCTTAAATTGCTAATGGAATATCTCTGTTGAATATTATATTCAGTATTAACTACCTGATAATTTTAGCTTCAATAGTTAGGTGTCCATATCAGCTCCAGCTATTTACAAGCGAGCCTATTTACCTCACTTAAAATAACATATAATAGATATTTCAATAGATAATTATGTAGATAATGCCATCATATTAGATATTCAGATAATTACATATTATAATACATTGTGACTAAATCATTTTGGTATCGCTGAGTCATTTCCTACTTACACCATAATTTCCCGATGAACATTATTAAACACAGTTTAGCAATCCAGGAAGCGGTTCAGAGAACAACAGAGCATCTGCAATTTAATTTATAACAACAATGTAACTAGTGTTAGTCTATAAGTTTCAATACTGTAAGCAGGGCTTTCAACACGCTGCTCCTGATGAAAACCATTTCTACGGCTTCTTAGGTTATTAGGTAACAAAAGCGTCTTAGTTTCCGCTTGTATAGGTTAGCTTCAAACGATTTATATCGTAATTTCAATGGATAAATTAGAGGTGTTTTTGTGATCAAAAGTACATAATCTGGAAAAAATTACAGAGCTAAACTTAACTCTGAGATGAATTGATGGAATTATCGCGAAGGACGAAAATACGTATGACATTGGCGAAACACATGTTTTCTAATCGAAAACAAGTTTATTACACTTATTTCCCATTATTTTTGTAAAAGCAACAACATCCGACATTCGTTTATTTTGCCATGCATAAAACGATTCAAAAATAAAACGTCTAGACACAATAAAAGCGCAATAAATCGAACTAAACCAATAAATCAAGATAGTCTATAAATCAACATGCGATGTACCAGAGATTGTTTATAAGGAACAGGGGACAGATAAGGGTAACCCAGTCATTTCTTTGATGCACGACACATAACCTTAAACGGTTTAGACTAGTCTCTACGTTTTATATGTCACTGGTAACCCCAATAAATACATTCAAGTCTTACGTTCGATTGAGAAAAACCTGTTGGCAATTGGCCAAGTTTTTGCGGTTACCCTTTATAGAAGAATTGCTAAGAAAAGAATTTTAATCTTTTGCGCTCTTGCCGTTTTCGCTGCATTCGCATGGCAAGCGTTTTTTATCTATTTATTGGAACCACCCACGATACTTGTATTTACGAGCTTGAAGCAATAAAATAACTGATAATATAACTTATTGTTGTTCTTCCCAGAAAATGCAAGCGAGATGATGCTCACATATTTACAGGAAACAATAGCTAAATTTACAAACCAAGAATGTTGTATAGGGTCGTTACTACCCAACTTTGAACTAATAACTTCTTTTAAGACATGTTTGATCCCGGAATAATTGACTATAATGAAAACATTCTAAGACCGTAAACATGTAGGTAATCTACAACTAATTTCTATTTCAGACCCATTCGAAATTGTAGTTAAAATACTCAACATTCTTGTTCACACATAAAATTTTAGTTGATGTCTATATACAAGCTTTTACGATTACATTCATTTGGAACATAACGAGTATCGCCTCCTTGTTTGGTTTTTTACATTTATATCCGTATAAACATTCACTATCTTCAGCGTGCAATAAACTTTGATCTACGATGATCCGTCCACTAACTCACAATGATCCAAAAATAACATCATCGAGCGAGGAAGTCAAACAAAAATAGATCGGTGAAATCCTAATGACACACTTCACTCACACTCCTATGTTGTTTTATCATTCGTGGTCTTATTCTACGAAATCACCATACGGGTGGTCGATTTAACTGCTGTTTAATTTATTGTCTTCAACAGATAAAGATAAACTACCTGACAAACCTAATTTTATCGCCGTTATTAAGATTAATTCGATGTCGCCACTGAATTATTCATCGATACGTCGGTACGATCATAATAATTGATTTACCCGTCTTACAAATCGCCTCTTTACAAGAACAACGTGATATTTTATAAACCACAACTTTACAGGAGAGCAATTTTAAACATTTAAGCGTTGATAAATTCTAAAATATTGACAATTTTATTGTGGGAAAACAATTAAATTGTTGCGGTAATTAAAGTGCTTTCAGAAAATATGCAAAAAAAAAACTCAGTTCAATATGAAACAAGTTAAAAACTGATTTAAAAAAACACAGACACACATGTCACGTTTTTAATGAAAATATGACAAAAAATGCTTGTAACATATTGATGTATCACATTGAAGGTGTTAAATTTAGGTGTAACGCTGTGTGATAAGTTGAATAAAACACACTATCAAAATAAAAATCTTGTATTTAAAAAAAATCAAATTTACGAAAACAATGGCTTACTTACACCATAAAATTAGTTTAAGGCACAATAATCAACAAGAGATCAATCAATCACATAGTACTTAGTACTAGCTTTAATTAAAATTATAAGGTAACTAAAAAATTACTTTCATACAAATAAAAAATCAAAAAGATAACTGTACTTAAAGTTATCTAATGGTAATTAACGTCTTCTAAGTTCTAACACAATTATGGCACCCAGTTTTATAGTACTTAGAAATTCAAAATAGGAACATTGCTATCACCCTTCATAAACATAGAATCACAAATTCTCTTAATACTAATAAAAACACTATCATTTTGAATGTAGCAATTAAATATTTCTAAAAAATACAATTCAAAAAATCTTTGTACTTAATCAGTCTTATTACAACGATTCGTAAAATGGCTTGTGGTATCTAGGAATGAGGTTTTTATTGACCAAATCCATGAGATCAGCTTTTTTTCGCTCTGCTAGTCCAGGTTTTTGAAGATAGGCCTTTTGCAAATCTAAATTAATGCTTTGACTATTATGATTTCTCTTTTTTTTCACCACTATAGCTTTCTTAAATAATTCGTCAGCGTACGATTCTTTGAAAAATATGGCATCGGGATCAGAGCTTTGAACTTTTATCATCTTCAGTCCAGCCAGTTTCACAGAATTATTGTCTTCATCTTTCATTATTGCAAAGTTCATTTGAGTGCATATACTTTTCCAATCAAAAAAATCATCGAAGCACATTTCATTAACATGAAATGGCTCGCTTTTTTTCCGTGCCGCCTTTATAGCCCCGATAAATGCGTCAGGTGTATACATTGGTCCTGATCTCAACTGCCTTTTAACTTCTCTCTCTATTTGAGAGTGAGCTGAATCGCCCTCGTTCTGCGTATGTCCTTTAACGAGGTATTTGTGTGTAATTGATCTGAGATTTGGCAGAGTTTTGACTGCGTAAGTGTACATTGAGATCATGAACTTATTTTTTTGCTGTCCGGCACAATTGTCTGAATAAAAGACAACATCGAGGTCTTCAGCCGTTGCCGAAATTTTCTCCAGGTATTTGTAAACGCAGGTAGCTATTTCGTTGACACCTCTATTGGCGTTAGACTCATCCCATACATAACTCTCAACTAAATTATTTTGTAAGTTATAAATTGTTAAATTAAGTACATTTAGTTTGCACTTGTAGTAAAAAACTGAGATGTCTCCTTTGGGGCATTGGAACACTGCTTGAAGATCATAGACCGCTACTAAAATGTTTTTGTTGTTCTTATCTTTTTCTTTTTCAATACGAGACAAATTCTTTTCCTTAAGATGTAATTCATAATCTTGTTTCTTAGATTGTTTCTCTTCATCTGTGATGTTTTTATAGGCTTCGCAAATATCGCATAAATCCTTTTTAGGAGTGAAAAACGAAATGTTAAAATCTTGTGTGAAAATACGATAAAATGTAATGTAGGTTCCATAGGGGACGTTTTGGGATTTGCATTTTTCTACATAATCTCTATGAAGATCTGTGACAGCTTTGCTACCATCAATATAATTTCGTTTTGAGTTAGCCCGGATATAATGTGACTCAATCTTCGGTATAGACTCAATAAACAATTTGATGCCATTTTTAATGCTTTCGTCCACTGCATAATGGTTTGAATGAGTACCTCGGTTATCTTTCATGGAAGAAATATTAGTGTTGCTATTTTTCTTTTTCAAAGCAGTCTCTATGGGTCGATTATTAATCCCCAAAGTATTTTTGAAAAACAATTTACAAACTCTTGTTTTTTCACCAGAAATAGTCAAAAAGAAAGCGTTGTTGTTGTTTCGAATAGTTGCAACATTTCCATCCGAATCAACTTTAACGTAACGTTGTTTTGGGATGACTATGTCTACGCTATTAGCAATAAACGTCCATTGTTTTTCTATTGCACCTAAGCTCCAATAATCATTTAAAATGGTCTGTCTTTGCTCCTCTGTAAATTTAAACCCACATTTAAATTTACATTTATCTTTACAAGAAGGTTTCAATTCACGACTTGGCATGTTTTTTTTTGATTTGGTAGATTGATAAGGCTTCCCACTATTTCTCAGTCGTTTAGCTACATTGACTTTCCAGTTTGCTACATTTAGTCTTCTTTTTTTACCAGTTTTAGTTGGACTAGAATTATACACTATTAGACCTACAGCATTTCCATTACTTACGTTTTCAATCGCAGAAGATTCACTCTCTGTGACACCGAGATCGTTGGATACCATAGCATGTTCGTTTGTAGACGAAAGTGGTTCCTCGGAGTTTTCAATGTTTGTTGAAACTATATTAGATGTTACCAAATGTTGATCATCCGAAATGTTTATATAGTTAGTAGTGATATTTTGTTCCACGTCAGTATCAGAAGAATACTCAGCACGTTTTTTTGGTTGGGCTTCATAATCAGGATCCTTTACTGAGTCGTCGCTATCTGAAACGTTATAAATGCAATCAAAATTCTTGAAGTGTAGTGGTGTGGTATTGATTTGATCAATTACCCTCGAATTTTGTGAGAATAGTGGGATATAAATTTAATTAACTTACCTTGATACACAGATGGGCCACTGCTTGAAGAACTGCTAGAACTCGAAGAACTGCTAGAACTAGAGGAACCGCTGCTACTAGTCGAATTACTACGAGGTCGGATGGAATCTAATGCGATGTCTTTGTCTACAAAAAGGAATGAAATAATGAAATTATAGGAACATAACTAGAATAAAAAAATATATCAGTACAAGTAAAAAAATACCTTCTGTTGATGTCTGCAATGTATTGGTCGAGCTTTTGGCATTTTCATTCTCATCTTGTGTTAAAGTATCTATCTGAGAGTTTGAATCACTTTGTTGTACACTTAAATTATTTTTAACACCTGTAGCTAATTGAATTAACATCCTAGATCGTGATGCCATCTGAAAAACAAATTCGTAAAAGTTACTTTATTTTAGCATGTATAATGTAACATTTTAGCATGATATAATCCAAAACTTAAAGGTTTTCAAAAATAGTGATGTAAAATAAAATAACCCACAGTAATTGAAAACGATTCATCAACAACATGGTTACATTCAAAGATATCACAAGGAAAACTTGTAACTTTTTCATCAATAATGTGACAATATTCATAATCTCATTCTCAATACTCATGAGTTTTACAACAAAAACGAGTTAAATAACTAATATCACATTAATCAAGTTAAAGTAAAAAACAACAAGAAACATACCTTTGCACTAAAAACGTGGTATACTCGTGATGCCACGTTTTTTGTGAAAAGCAGGAGCACTTCACTCGTTGCGCGTGCGGGGCAAACTAACGCGTCGCGTTGTCGAAGTCGTGCGCCACACCGAAAGAGACAACGTGATAACGCCATTTGCCACGGTCATGTCGTCTCTTTCACTCATAGCTCCTCGAACATTCACTTTTAAAATACCGCGTTTTTGTAGAAAATAAAATTCGACATCGCGGTTTTGAATATCAAATAAAAAAAAAAACGTTTTTATGAGATGTCACGTTGCTCTTGTAAAGAGGCGAAATGTTAATGCAAGTCGGATCGCTAATCGACGTCAGCTGTACTGTTTCCTACAATAAGTCACGCTGATATCACCATTTAATAATTACGGTTATTCGTAATTTGTTGATGTCGAGAAGTTTATCGTCGGAGTCACTGCCCTTCGCATTATGTCAGTGGCGCGGATCGATACTATCGATACCGATGAACTACGGGTAACCGAGTAACTACATCACTATTCAAAGCGCGTTCGTTGTCAGATTCATTGATATAATCTCGAACAGGTAAATGTAGATAATAATATAGGCGCCATTTCGCTGCAAGATTAAATTGAGTTGAGCTTGCTGGAGCTGGCCCATGTTTTATTTACTTGGCTCTCTTAGCATAAAATATTAAGTTTTTAGCTGGCACATGCTTTAGTCGCCCGCAAAAAGGGTAGGAAGGTTTGAGTCCGACGCGTCTGTAGACTTATTTACATAAAGTGGAATAATTAATTGCAACTTAAAAGACAAAGAACGGCCGCTCGTTCGCTATTCATGTAAATTAAGTCTAGAATAAGGCTCTATATTTTTGAACATGGCGCACTGATTTTAGTTTAAAATACTCTGGTATTATGCAGTTTTGCTTTAGTTGAGGTCCATTTTGGCTTGGAAATTTTTCGAGCTAAATTCCTGTTGTGGTATGATTATGATAGGTTGAAGATAAAATTTTACAACCCAACTGCTACAGTTACTAAGCGGTTGGAAGCGAGAAAGTAACATTTAGCTCTCAACTACTTCAAACTTACTCCAGACCTGCACTGATTCGCTATCAGCGCGTATCTTTATGATAAAATATAAACACAATCCGACGGAATATTTAGACTATTGAGTGCTATAGAAAATGAAATACAGAACTATCAAACACTATCTAAAAAGCCTGTGTAAATCAAAGCTTTTAGAAATATTTCAGAGAATAATCTCTTTATATTTCTACAGCATCTTAAAATTCGGAAATTAAAATACCGAGAGAGGTTGTCACAAATCCGAAAACTAATACCGGTCACAATAATATTAAGCATTCGGCAATGAAAGACGTGTCCAGCATTGAAACATTTAGCAAAATTTCATTAAAGGCACCCAAAGACAGACAAACGATTTGTCTTGTCATCCAAGTCATCATCTTGAGAACTAATTTGAATTTGTAATGAAACCACAATCACGTTTTACACTAAAATATGTGGAACGACACGTCACGACCCTGATTGAGGCTCTTCCAAGTATTTAGTAAAACATTTTAGATTACAACCGCATCACTGATCATTAATTATCTCCAAAAGACGAACATTGACGCGGTAATAAATTTCGCCTATCTATAATTAAAACTGAACAAACAGCTGGGTGTTTACTTAAAACATATGGTGTGACGTCACACCCCAGTAATACAGTATTTAGGCTTTCTTATTTGCATTACATTTTTCATCGTTTGTTTTGAAATTAATACCCTGTCCTAAAGTTGCCTGTCAACATTGTCAGAAGCTTGCGTGAAATTTAAAAATGATTGTTCGCAAAAATGTTTACATTTAAGAAAAAGAAAAACAAACTTGATTTTTCCTCAATTATTTCGTCTGTCCAATTTTGTGATTGATATAATTTGTTATTTTTTTTCTTTTTCATTATAATAATTTCAAAGCTAATGGACATTCGATTAATGCTTTCTTTGTTTACAAAATTCGCAGTACATTTTACATTCACCTAATATCTTAATAATTAAACTAAAAACTGGCTGACACAGGAAACTACCAAAAACCTAATAATATATTTTCGTGCGTAGAAAATGCATTAAAACTCCTTAAAAGCTCGTTTTATCAACGGAAAACCAATGGGAACCTCTTAAAACACAACTAACACCATAAATTAGTCTTTATCAATTAGCTGCTTATAACACGAAGCGAGAGTCAAATGTTAGTAAAGGGCAGATCTATGTCAGATCCTATGTGGACCGTAAAGGTTACTTACGTAACAGACACACAAATACACAAACACGCGATAACGCGAACTAAACTAACAGAGTAACTGAGTCCGTCCGGTTAATTACATGCAGAATTTTCAAAGTGAAACTACGCTCGTGAGTCCTCGCCTGCGGTTTACGTTACGCGAAACCTTTGTAAATGATTTGAGAGTTTGAGCAGAGAACTTAATATTCAAAAGCCTGTTTTATGCCCATTTAATGTTAACTATACGTATGAATTTTGAGCGGTTGTGCATGAGGAATTAATTTTGTCAAGGAATATTTTAGCAGACGTTCTCATACAAAATGCTAAAAGATACATCCTGTATTACGAATTCCGCCAATGACGTCATGATGGGAATAAATGATGAGCTTCTACATAATGTAAAAGAAAAGGGAACAAACAACACTTTCATCAACTGTCCTAAATTCAAGACACTTTAAGCCCAGTTATTACATTAAACTAATTAATCAATCTACTCTGAAAACCCAAGTCAATAGGCTCAATGTGTACTAAATCTTCCAACGAAATTGTTTGTTGCGTTGCTATCGAAACATTGACTCGCTTAATTAAGTGCTTCATTAAATTGAAGATAAATGTCGCCTGCACTCGCATCTGGGAGCACTTTCCCTTGCTAATTATGTAGGTAAGCAGCCGCGGTGGTACGATCTTGAGAATCTCGTCCGGTCGGTCCTATTAGCGAGTTTTATGCACTCAAAGTCGCTAACGTGTGGAATTTGATATTGCTCGGCGAATGGAGACAATGTTTGCGTGAAATAAGAAAACTGTTTTTTGTTTTGATTCTCTTTTGTTTTTTGTCACCATTGAATTGGTTTGGTAAGTTTGGAATCGCACTTGTCTGTCTTGAGCTACTGTTAGAAAAAATTTCTAGAACTAAAAAAAAAACAGTTTTCATCAAAGTAAATTCTAGTCAACAGAATAGGTTAAGTAAAGAACGTGTTAAAACAACAAATCCTAAATCTGAACTTCTAACCCAAGAACCAAATAACAGCAAAACAATAATAAATGATGATACGAAACAGAGCATAAATACTAATATATTAAACGAAAAAGATGGCGTAAATATGAATCAGAGAGTAAATAGGACTGTGATGTGGAACATCAAAGGCAAGTAATATCGTTCTCATTATTATTCATGAAGCAGTTTTTGCTCACGACGTCCGAGTTAGATTTAGAACTTTGGTTTGGATGGGAATCGTTTAATGTCGATGTTTGTAGTACTGACTTTTGTGAGGTCAAACGTGGTAGGTTAAGAATTTTGTTGCCTCTTACTCCAATATTCAGTTACTCTTTAATTATACTAATTCTCTTATTCCTATTTAGATTATTTGTTGATATGCTGAAAAGGTCAGTTACTGAATTATCACTACCTGATCTAGAGGAAATAAATTCATTATTTTTAACTCCATTATAAATCATATTTAATGTACTTTAATATTCGGGCTAGATCAAAGACCACTTAAAGAATACTATAAACATAACACGTTTCTAACAAAATATATGCAAATCGAACCTCGAAGTGATAATTTATCTATTGTTTGGATGAAGAAGAAATCTCCGGTAACTCGCCCACGCGCCTGATGTAACGTTGAAAGTATTAATTCATTCATTCAATTATATTAACCGTCATCAAATTCGAATCGGCCCGATAATACGCGTGGGATATGGACATTTGACACACTTTGGACGTTTCCATCAAAATTTTAGGCTAAGTTTCTATTACTTACATCATAATATATTATACTAGCTGTGCCCCCAGGGTTCTACTTGCGTAAGTACGAGTAGTTCCCATATCCGTGATACAACTTTTTCTTAATTTGAGCTTATTATGCTATTCGGGACGTAGATGAAAGACGGGACTCCTTTTTATATAATTCACAGAAGATTATATGCTTTTAAAATAGTTGAAGAATCGACCCTAAATATTATTATACTTGCCGGATGATGTTAGAAGTATTAAGCTAATGGCAAGGCAATAGGTGGCAATGTTCATGATAACATCTGAGGCGTCCTTCGAGTAGCGTTTAGATTCAGCTTACCAGCTGGATCATGAATACTTCCATGAACATTTCAACAATCTTGTTGCCTCTCTTCAGTCCCATCAAAAGTACAAATATTTCAATCTTTAAAATTGAATTAACCCATCTCTTTTCCAACCACGCATAGCAACGATCACATACAACCATGAAAAGTATACTACGAAACGGAGTCAGTGAACCCGGTCCAGTAATTAAAAAGTCATCAATGCATTCGCGTCACTCGTCTGTTTGTGGCCGTTTTGATGGGCGACCATAAAACTATTTCGCATAGTGTGTTTGTTCATTCACGGATTTTTGTTAGTAAAAACGAAATTGATGATGACTGAAAAATAACAAAATGAATTTGAATAGACAGCTCGTTTAACGTGGGGTTTAGATTTTTTTGATTCGTATTAGTTTTGTCATTTTGTGATCGCTAAGTTTTTTAGATTGAAAATGTCTAAAAATAAAATAATTGCCTTTATAATAAAACTTTTGGTCATAAAAATTTCGCTTCAGTGACTGTGTCTAATAACATGATTATTTATAAAAGTATTTAATGTTGTTGATGTTAATAACTTGACAAGTTTTGTCAAGATGTTTTAAAATATTTCTTTAAAGCTTATTTCACATTGACTAAAACTATGCCTTTCTAAACCATTTTATGTTAAGACATTTCATTTCACATAGTGACGTCTTTAATCTCAACCCACCGCCAATAAATGTGTTCGTCATTATCAGACTTCTTTTTGTTAATAACAATTTAATTTAAAGTCTCAATTCATACGTTTAATATAATATGTTATATAGCTTTCATCTCCCTAATTTCATTTTTCCCACGTCCTCATTTTGTATTTCGTCTCATATTAAATTTAATAATCCGTCATGTCTTTTCACTTTATTCGCTGGTAATAAGACTTGAATATGAAAAATGATCTACACAAGTATATTCTAAGGAGACATATTGTCACGTGTGTTTATAGCAATATTTAAAGTACGATCTTCTTGTATTTTATTGCTTTCAAAAGTATCTTCATAAAGTTACTATTTACTGCGTTTATTCAAATTGAAGTTGAAATTATCATCGAAAATATAAAGTACTCTTAATATCAAAAATAAACTATTTCAAGAATAAATAAAATTAGGATTAAGATCAAAGATTAAAAATATTATAACACGGGTCAAGTCTAAATATAAAACTGTCCATTAAAGAGGTTTACTTTCATTTAAAGAAGACAAACAAAAGACTACCCATCCAAAATAAAATAAAGCTCTCATTTAATTTGGGGCATATTTATAAACCTTAATTTAACGCGACCCTTATCAAACCGAAAAGAAAACACACACAGCGGAAAATTATGCAAATCGCGATAATTATAATGAGAAATCCGATTCATTTCAAGTTATTACTTCCTTTTAGAATAGGGAATAGTATGGAGCCATCTCAAGCACGTGCCCGTTGACGCGACGCGTCGTTTGTTAGCAAAACGTTCCACATCGTTAACTTTGCTTGTTATAACTTTACGCGTCCCTTCGGTGCACAGAATTTAAATTAACTGAATAGAATTATTAAGGGATGAATATTACAGATATGAATACTTGTTCGATCATGCGTGAAGCACTTAAGTAGATAGTAGTTAAGTGAATAAGATATCTGTTATATATTTTTGACGTGTCACGATTTTTAGTAATTTTATTCTATAATTTGCATTTAGTGAATGTTATGAAAAATGCATGGTGAGTTTTAAGTTATCTGACAGGTGTATGTCCTTTGAAGATACAGAGTCAATTCTCCGCCCATCTCATCATTCAATGCCACTTAAAACGCACGATATTAAGACGCAAACCTTCCTTCAGCATAAACGTCTTACTTCTAATTTCATTTTTATTTTCTCTTTCTATATCATCTTTTTTTTATAACCCTCGCTCAAACATATTTCGCTTACCTTCGTGGGTCACTATCTGACAAATAACTTTGCACACTGCTTCCACTACCAACATTTATTTATAACCCAGAAGTATCCCAACAAAGAATGCGTAATTTACACTCAAATTAATCCCAAACAAAAAAGAAAAAGACATGTAAAATAAATTATCACTCACGTATCAACAAAGAAAGATCCTTATTCCTTACACAAATTGATTAACGACCGTTTAACCTTGCTCTTTGTAATACACTTAAAACTTCCGCGTTCTGCAAAATCCGGCTTTTGTACATCAAATTCTCAAAAGTTCGGGATGAGAGGCATTCGCGTCACGTACCACCAAACCGCTTGACTCATCCAGGGTCCCTCGCAACGCACGATAAATTTGAATTCTTAAGACGACATTTTCTGGTAAATGAAGTAGAAGGCAGGAAGGTACAAGCTTAGCTGTTTTCACATAGATCAAGTTGAAACTAGGGTTTAGTTGAGATTTCCCCGTCATGGAACCAGGTAATCCTCAAAACTTAGGCGGTAGTAAAAGGTGAAATTGTTTCGGGCATTACTGAGATTAAGTAAGAGATTTATGAAGTTTTGCAAGGGATAGTATTTAACAAAAATTGTCTCTGAATAAAAGTTTGATGCAAAATGAATTTTCCAAAGAATTATCTAGGCATTCTAAAATGAAAATAAAAATCTACTATCATTTTTGGCTGACACTTTTTTCTTTAAATATCATCCTTATTTTTCTCCTGAAGGTATACATCCTCACCATTTGCTATTTAATGCAACTTTTTCCTAAAATACGTGTCTGTACACCTAAAGTGACATTAAAGAAAAAGTTTCTTAGTCCCGTGACCGATTTTCAAAGTAGTATTCATAGAGGTCAGAGGCAATAACCATTAATTATATTAGTAGTAGACATGTTATTGGTTAAGATAATTTAAGGCGTTAAACGTTATGTAAGAGGCCATAATCAATCATAAAGATCTTATCAGATTACACCTCTGCTTGGACCGGATAACATTATATTTCACTCATTAATAAGTGTTAAGACTTGAAAGTGTGACAGTTATAATCTTAATCTATTTCCTTTGATTTCTCAAATATCCTTTTAAAGTTTTTTTTTGCGTTTTAGTCTTCTCTGTTCACCTCTTTTTCTTTTGACTCGCAATTTTATGCATCATTCATCGATCAATTTTTTTTTAATTAAACCTTCTTAGTTAGTACCTCAATCATTGACATTGAAATAAAACTAGTCTCAAACAATTTTTCCTATAATCCTCATCTTTCTAAAGATCTTTTTCGATTTTAAAATACTTTCATATCAAGGTTTCGAATAATTCGACCATGCAGCGTGAGTATCCAATAAAAACAAAGGTTTATCGTAAAATTAAATCGAAAATCAATATGTACAAGACAAGCCCTGTTTATTGAACCCGTAACAATAAGTCAATAAAATAGCAAGCAATAGCAATATCAAGTAAAATGGGATTGTTCTATTTGTTCAGTATAACAAGATTTGTTGCGTCTTCGTAAAAAGCCTCATTATTATACGAACCACGTTTATCCAATCATGCCTTAATAAAACCGTGTAACATGAATTTTAAGTTTCTAACAGTACAGCGAAGCCAGTATACAAAATTCGACAGAAATTTTAAAACTTCTTTCTACGAGTGTATTGCTTTATGACCGAATTGACCTTCTTTTATAAAAGTTAATATATTTATTTGATTACATCCGTTTCATTCATAATTTTAACTGACCATTGATATATTGAATACCAATGAATTTGTGATTTACCGTTCTTACTGAGTTATTCTTGTAATTTATTGTGGAGGTAAGGCTTCTTTGGGTATTAAAAAGAAATATGTTGATGTGGTTTATCGGTTCGATAAATTTATCTTAAATACCATTCCTGAACAGACAGGGGCCCAAGTCTGCTATTTAAACTCGGTTCAATGTCTTCATAGTGTCATGCCAGCAGATCCATTTTAGGAAAATTGGTATTCTACTAAATGTCAAAACGTAAAAATTGGCCATTGGGACGATTCGGTTCAATGTTCAAAGACTATGACCAATCGTCAAATCGTATGATCAATCGTCCCAATGGAAAATTTTTACGTTTTGACATTTAGTAGAATACCAATTTTCCTAAAATGGATCTGCTGGCATGACACTTCAAACATCAGCGTGATTTTACTTACGATACTATTAAATATAGGTTTTATTGAATAATGTGGGCTTAATGGATTTATAATATTATCGTACTGAACGATAATCGTACAATGTTTACTAAAAAGTGTAATCTAAAAATAAATCAGGTAATAAAATTTAAATAAGTCAGAGGTGATATTCTGCTGCGCCTCGATTCAGTGATTTTAAATGCATGTCATTGGTCAGTGTACTTGTCATTGTGCCTAATTTTAGAATTCAGATAAACCTACAATAAAATTTCATTAAACTCTCGATGAGAATGATCGTAATGACAAGTAGCAGAATCCAGTATATCGTAAAAATTACCAAATGACGCAGGTCATTCAGTTAATTCAAGCAACTCTAAAATAGCTGAATCGAGGCCCTGTTCAATGCTTTCTACATTTGTTAAGTGTCTGTTTCATGGCCAAAGGGTAAAGTTTCGCTGAGCTGTCGTATCTTAATCTGATATTCTAAACTATTTATAGAGATGCAATATCGTGTTCCGTTTTTGTTTTGGTATCTCAAATATCAATCCTTAAGAACAAAATGGAGCCTATTTCTAAGAATGCTAATTATTCTCCAAAAAATATTTTATTCTGACTAATATTACATACATATAATCACGCCTCTATTCCCTGTAGGGGTAGGCAGAGACTGCTTCTTTCCATTTTATACGATCCTTACACACTTGTTTCGCTTTGTCCGGTTTGCCTAATATTAATACCACATAACAGTGGAAATACGAAAATGTATTCTTACAAAATTCGCTTTCTTACACTACTAATCATGATTTATTAAGCTTTTAACGTTAACCAAGAAACATTTACAATAACAGTCAAAATTCATTAATCATTAAAACAAAATACTCGGAATTGTATTTTACAATACTGCTAAATTGAACTGGTTACATTTCATATATTCTAGCACCGTACTTAATGTCATCGTCTGGCTATGCGTAAGCGACCTGTATAGTACAGAAACATATTTATGCGTCACACGCACTGATTTGTATGAGTCCGATATAGTTTAGATATGACAGTGCGTCGCGTTTTATGAATTGTAATGTGGGAGCAAATATTGTGCGTTCTTTTGTTTTACTTTTTGCTGTGATTTTTACATGTTGAAACTCTTAAATGTGTTACTTTATTTTAAATCAATCTTTTATTGCATTAAAGAATTTGTTTTCGTTTTGGTAAACTTATCAGTACTAAAATACGTAAGCTAAAGAGTTTATTTCAACGCGAAAACGTGTGAAAGAAACATTCGGATTTGCAAAAAAAATAATTGTTGGTAAAAATACCTAATTTATCTCGAGAGAAAAAAAAACAAGGTCTTTATGTACTTTCGAAAAATCACGTTCTACGGAGCCAATTTGCGTATTTTTTGTCAACCAATTTTTAAGAGCGTCTTTCCGGCTGTCAAATTAATTATCCTGTCTATATTTATAAATACTCATAAAAAATGACTTCATTCATTTCGTATAGAGAGATTTCCCGTCTGGAACATCCACGTTTCCTCATAGGTTTAACTTTCGAAAGAACGACACGTAATAAATTACGCGAAGTTAAATATACCGCGGAGTCATAAATCAATGCTGAATTTGTTGCTACCTAATAATAGCGGTCAGCTGTGATCGGAACAATCTATTACTAAACGTATGTAGAGAACAAAAAGTATAGATTTTGGTGGAGGTCTTTTTTAATATTTAATGTGAAAACTTATGTTTTTGTATATGTGACCTAAATTATTTTATACACCGATTAAACCAAATAAATAAATAGTATTAATTCCTGTTTTTTTTTTGTTTCTACATAAATATATTATTATGATTTACACTTATTAATAACATCAAATAATTAGACACAGAAAATCAATCTAAACACCATAAAAAAAACAGTAAATTCTTATCAAAAGATAAAAAATTGTGTAGTAGTAGAGTTTACAACTAAATATATGTCGCCACAAAAATCAATGTGAAACAACAATTCATACATTAAAATCAAGACACAACACAAGCCATTTCGCTAGTCTGGCACATGTCCCTTATATCAGTGGGTAGCACATTGCCCTCTTTTATAATGAGGTAACATACACAAGATGCGCTTCCAGGCCTGCAGCGATAAGGATGCGATATTGTCAACCTAGTTTAGAATAATCAGCTGGTTTAAGCTTTGTTTACACTACGACAGTTTAAGGAAAACTTCACTAGGTACACAAATAAAAAAAACAGTGACCCATGTTCTCTTTGATCGAGGTTCACTATGCAGTAAGAGTTTATTTCAGATGTGGATATGCGAAGAGCGTCATTTGTTTATGCCGCAACTGAGCGCTTAACTTAGATAATTTAAAGAACTGAGATAAGATTCACTAATCGCGTTTAAATACAACTGTGAAATTGGCCGGTACTTCAACATTTTTTTATAAAGTTTTCTGCAAAGTAGCCTGAGCTTAGATTTTTACTGCTTCACCAGACTTAAGCAACAAAAATTCTTAGCAGTTTAGGTACACTTTTTGAAGTATTTTTGATTGGATTGTATTTTGTGTCTCAATAATTATCAGATACCAACACATGTACAGTAAGTGTAAGATTAATAGTGTCAGAGTGTAAACGCAGCATAAAGCACACATTGACAAACTGCGCCTTAATTAGGTGCATCAAGTGACAAGAGAACATTCATTTCACACTTTAATTTATAAGGCCCGCCTAATTAGTTACCAACTAATAAAGTGTGTAATTTATTTCCGTTACTTAACTTAATTATTTAAGTCTTTTCTCTTTTTACAAAGGATTCTAAAATTTGTTTCGTATTTTTTGTGTTACTTTCAAATGTTTGTTTTTTATTTATGTGTAACTACATCTAAACATGAATGAATTTTGTCAAAATTTTGTAGTACATTTATGTAAGATTTCATTTTTGTATAGTTAAAAAAATTGAGTGAGGCCTGTTATTCATTTCGTATTTAGCATTAACTTTTTTAATTACTTAATACATCTGTTTTCTACCTATTAATGTCGCCATATACATTTTAATGTCATCACATAACTTGCTTATTCATTTCTTCTGCACGTAACGAGTTGTGACGGTTAAAATTATCCATACATAATTATTAAGTAGCTACAAAATTAATTATTTTAATTAAGGTATGAAAGAATGCGCGTAACATCAAACAATTTAAATTTATTTATCTGTTGTCGGATAACACATAAATGTTTTTTTTTTATATAATTATTTTTATATTAAAAATATTTATTGCCCGATCGTCCTAATTTTTATGAATCCAACCTTTTACTGACTATAATTTCTACCACGTTAAGCATAAAGTTGAACTTAATAGAGATATATTATAATTAACGACGTTCCAAAATTTATGACCAGTTAACCGATTGTAAATTTGACAAAACCGATTATTTACGTGTCCAAACCGACGTTAAATTGGAAATCGGACACCGTTAAGATATATCGTAAAAAGACTAGGAGCCCATAAAACAATGATAATTTTAGTATGAAGAAAAGCTCGTATTTTACAGTTTAATGCGACCAATTAGACATAGTAATAAATTAAATATCCGATACATTGGCGCAACGCAACGCAAATGTGCGTTGTAATTGGCCCATGAACGGGAATGTAGCGAAATGTCAAACTTTTCATACAAAATGTTGCTTTCAATTAGCCCCGTAATGTTATGGGTAATTATGCTTGCAGAATATAAACGACTTTTATAATTAATAAATAATTTTTAATTACACAAAATAATATTAATTTAAATAAAAATTTGCATTATTTTCTTTAATTTAATGTTCATTTTGTTTACACTTTGACAGACCATACCCACGGTTTACAATAGGCTGTTCTATTTATCCTGTATTGAAATAGTTGACATGATCCTGAGTGATTCTTTGACAAAGAATACAATTGTATATTACCTAATACAATCAATGCAGTTGTGACAAAATATTGGACATATGGATTACCATAATATAATAACTTTTCTTTTTAATTTGCCTTTTAGAAATCTAGTTTTATAATCCTTTTTCCTTATTTTATCAACCTTATTTTTCTATTTTGAACTTCAATAGAAGATAGACACATCAAGCATACGAGTCTACGATCTCAGCGCAAAAAACTGATCACTGCATGATGGTCTTGTGTGGCCACTCTGTGGGTGTCTGACTAGAAAAACTGGCGTGTCGACAGACGATATAGAAAGCTGTGTATATTATAAAGATTTCTGGTAGACAGGAGAAATCTTTACATAACAACAGGATAGTTTTAAAGGGTTTTATTTTCATACTGTGTAGAATCTCTTCTGAAGATTTTAGATTTTATTTTAAGAGATTTTTTATTTTGTTAAGGGCAATTTAGATCAAACGAGCAACTGCTCATTTTATGCCCATCTCATTAAATTCTTTGAAATACTAAAATCATTTGATAGGGTAGAATGAGCAATGATGCGGCAATATCAATGAACAAAATGTGTAAAATATCTTTTATTTATTTATTTATTACACACCTAAATATCTATCATTACAGGTTATTTAACTTTACATATATGTAACTTACCCATTAGGTATTTATTGGGTACCTGACCAAATATGACACCTATTAGATAAAGGCCTCTCCCTAAAAGGTATCAGACCCAATCTTACCAACCTCTATTAACCGTGACCTTGTACATTCAATTTGCATGATTCAATTTCCGTCCCGATGGACCGATGACCTGAAAAAGGTGGCTAGGTCGAATTGTATGTGGAAGTGTGAGAAGATGGAAGCCCGGGTGTTGTGGCGCAACTTGGAAGAGGCCTATCCTTTTTCTCAACGAATTTAGTATCGATTGTGCTAACAAATTAGCCGGATATCTACATAAAGTTGAACTTAATATCAATTATTACGATTATGTATTGCCCGTAGATCTGCACTTTCCAATCTCTATTAACCATCAAAATTCGTCAATTTTTTCTTATTCGAAGTATCCTATTACAAGTATCCTAGTACAATCGATACCTACCTAGTATCGATTGTACTACAAATTAGTCAGCGTTGCTCTACCTTTATTTTATCTTAGTATTATCAGTGACAGCATTGTACATCCAACTATTTAAATTTCTTTACATTCTTCTGCTTAATTATCGATAAAATCCATGGATATCTGAACGATGTTAAATCAAGGTTCAGTACAGCACAAGGCCATTCACTGGTGTTATTCTCGGCTCTAATTTGCACGTCCATCGTTTGATGTTCTTTGCACTTGAACATTCATATTTGGAATGCTCTTGAGATTGCAATATACTGTATCAGTATGAAGTACCTATTCGTTTATAATCTTTGAGTATCTATGGAGATATTTTATATTCAGCATTTCTTTTAGGAGAAGGCTCAATTGCGAAAAATATCCCTATTGTAAAATTTTAAGTAATTTTTTTTAAATACTCTTTTTTTTTATAATGAAACATTACTGTCCCTCGACTTTCTATTCATTGACCTAAAAAATCGTATTTTTTTAAATTGACGGATGGTTTTTTAGTTTATTTTCGTTTCATTCGTTTTACTTTTTTCTATAAAGGATTTTAATAATATTTTCTATTTTTTTAATCAGGAATATACTAGAAAACGGAGCTAAATATTTCAGTAGTTTAGATCTCGGTCAGCTTAGCATGACGGTCCACTATGACGGACGGTGACACGCGGTGACGCGCCATTTTCACGCAGCTTAGCTAGCTCTGAAAATTATCGTGCTTTGAACAATGTATGAAATTTGGTTGCACGTGTTAGTCTAACTAGCACGTAATTGACCTATTTTCTTTTATGAAGGAGATTCTTCTGAATGTAAAAGTTTCTGTTCGTAAACTGGAATCTTTAGTAATTCTTCTCGTAGAGAGAATTGGAAAAAAATGGCAAGCCACCTTTACTTGTTGAAAAGGTATTGGGAGAAGAAATAAAGAGAGGTTTCATATTAAGAAAAAATATCTATTTATTATTGTGGTTATTTGTTTTTGCATATAAGCAAAACTGAACATAAGCATCATGTTATCTGTTCTATAAACAAAAAAAGATTTCTTCAAAAATATCGAATACAGAAAAGTGCACGCAGTAAAACTTTCAAAAGGAAACACGTCTATTGCTATTTAATAAAACACTAGCATATAACACAAAAGGCGTTTCCTTTGAGAGAAACTCAGAAAGTGCACGTAACTTTGACTACCCCTTACACTATTAGTTACTACCTACATAATACATGCTCCCCAAGGAACCACTAAGAACCGTATTGATTTTGAGGAAACCGCGCCTGAGAACGAAACTTCTGGTTGCAGGTATAGTGTTTCTTACTTTTACTGCTAACAGTTAATATGTTTTGGATAAACCTCGCTGGTAGTAAAAGAAAAGATGTATTTTGGAAATGTGCAAAGGATTTGTAGGAATCAAAAGCTTTTGGTGATGACCTTGTATGTAACGAAAGATGGCAGCAGATTCATACTGGTTGGTTATTTGGTAAATTGGTGCAACTTGAGTCAGTAATATAATATTTTAAAAAAGTATGAAAAGGCCTATTTGAAATAAAAATATTTTTATTGTTATTTTGGTTGACTAAGCACGCTTAACTACTGACTACCTACTACTGAGTACCTATGAAAATGTTGAAATTTCTAAGAAAAACTGATGAACTTCCTTTGGCCAACGATTAGACTAGGCAATTGTAAGTTCAATAAAAATATAAATTAGTATAGGTTACGTAGGTATACGTATCTATATATTTCACAGCTCAGTACAAGGACCTCAACCACGCGAAGCAATTCAAAGCTGCATAATAAAACAGAAGCAGCCACATCGAAAGCTCAGAATAATTCGATCAATATCGGGATATAATCTATAATGACCGTCCATTATGTATGCGCACGAGCAAGGCCGTTTCCTACCCTTGGTATGCCAACACTGTCTCATCAAGTTGAAGGCGAATGGGTTGGAATATGTAGGTTTGTATTTTTGGTAGTTTGTGAAATACTATTAGAACTATCTGAAATAGTTGGTAAAATGTTTGATTAATAAGTGAGAAAGGGATAAGATAAGGATAGTAGATATATCTTCAAATGTATAAGAACTGTTTAATCTCTTGATATAGATCATAGTATTTTTTTTTTTTTTTTTTTGATGCTCTTTGGGCTGGTGCGCAAAGACAGTCTCGTAAGGTACAACAATAAAAGTTAAAGATAAAAGTTTACTTTCATAGGGTCTCAGAACTTAATTACAGGTGCATTTGAAAAGAACCAGATAGTGTCATTCTCAACTCAAAACTTGCTAAATTTAAAACTATCAAAAGCGATCCAAATAAACCAAAAGAAATAAGCATACCTTGACAGGTTGATTCCAAACTAAAAGTAAAACTAAAGTGCAATCCATCTTTCTTTTAAAGACCGGCAAAATGGCGCCACTTGCGAAACAAAGGGATGGCAAAATGCCCCATTATTTTAGTGCTAGCCGCTTTGTGTTACGAATAAATGTTGTCGTGAGAATTATAACAGGTGAAAATAACTACTCATGGTTCTCGAACGGATTTAACTCTCTTTTTTTCATAATAATTTTATTATAACTTTCTGATATTGTATTATTTGCTTGTTAGTGCTTATGCGATAAAAACTACGAATTAAATTGTTTGTAGGTTTCCGTACCTTCAATGAACAACATGGTATCCTTATGTTACTGTTAACTGTCAATCAATGATAAATAATATGCTTAAACTTTATAGTTCAAAAAAATAATAATTAAAGAGTTCAGATCTTTACTATACAACCCCAAAAAAAATGGGGATAATCCAAAAATCTTTAAATGCTGAGTAAAGATCATTATAAAAACTTATTAAAAACATATTTTCACAACAAGCCTAAACGAAAATAGTTTGTAATTGGATCTTGCTTTGATTTACAATATCCTCTGTTACTTTGTTTCCGATAAGAATATGATTCAGACTTTCCCGAGTATCTATCCAGTCAATAATACTCTGATATCGTTGGAATGTGCCATATTAATTTCAATTTATGGAATCACAGATCTAGTTCTACAGAGTTCAAGTGAGTTTAATTTGATAAACACACGATAAAAATCTTGTTCCATCATTATAAAGTCAATTCATGAAATATAATATTGATTAATTACAATGATAAAGGTGCCAGAAATAAATAACAATATAAATTGCAAAAATAAATAAAGATTTAAATATGTTATACATTTTCATGTGTTATTTTTAATAATTTTTATCTCTATTTATTTAAGATAAATAGTTTGATAATTTATGATGAAGGTTTTATGTGTTTTCGATGTAAATTAAACGTATAATTATATGTAATGACCAATTAAGGCGTGTGTTCGAATGTAAAATGAATAATAGGTGAGAAATTATCAATGGTAATGCATGCATTAATAAATTTTGAGTAATTAAGGTAACGTGTCTTCTCTTGCCGCTCTGAAATGTTAGAAATACCTTTCCGCATTAAAATAATGATTTATTATTGAAAACAGTATAAAGGAAGTTTATAATTCATTTATGGCCATGTATTGTCATATTTTCAAAAGATTTATACAGCTAATTATGCTGCGTCATACGTATATTGTTCTGTTCATAAATAAAGAACAACAGTAAAACATAATAATAATATTATTTTATTATAAAATAAATTTCTTTGAATAAAATTCATCACCCATATCTTTTTATTAAAATATTTGTATTATTTTATCATGCTAAAATAATACAAATATTTAAATCTTAAAGTCAATCCAATATGTTGATGATTTTATTTTGTAACTCATCATCTATTATTAATAAACCTACTGCGACATTTTCAAAAGCCTTTCCTTTTTTTCTTAAATGACCTTCAAAATTATTTAACCATCAGGTAGTTACATACTCTTAAAAAAAAATTAAGGTGCGAAAACCCAATAGGAAAACATCAAACAATATCTGAATATGCTAATTGTTGACCAATTTTATTTTCGGATAATTCAAAGAAGCTTAAAATAATCTAGCTTCAAAAAATTATAAAGCTTACGGATATATGATAAGGCTTTTGTTATATGATATATAGGAAAACAAAAAACATATAAGTAATGTATAGCTAATAATGTACTTTTCTGTTACATATTTGTTTTCCAAATAAGTCATTTAAATATTTTAGAACTGAATAATCCTTTGTACTAAACCAAACAACTGAGTAATTACACACTAACTGTGAAACAAAAACTACTAGACAAATACTAAATCAATGTCAGTGAAAAACAAAATGTTACAATTAAGCTCAAAGACTAGTCTTAAAACAAAAGATGATGTCACAGTTGAATGCACTAAACAGACTAACTAATGTCTACAAAAATAGTTGGCGAAGACTAAAAACTGCATGGTTACACAAAATATCTATTAGCAACGCGGTCCCAGAGACCCATTAATATTCAAGAACACATACCTTCATATCTATATGTATACAAGTACACAGTTTGTTGACATAGTGACGAGCATGCGCAAACGTTACGTTATACATAAACAATGAATTTAATTTGTCGCAGGCCGACCTATGCAGAACATTACCTTAGGACATGACGAGACCATTAATCGGGCGGTTGTAATTAAATTCCTTGTTCTAAAACCCTTTATCTTTACTAAATTTAGTTGACTGCCGAAATAGGTTATGAAAATAAGTGGCTTTAAACTTATAAGCCGCGCACGTAGGCTGAATCCCCAGGGGATATAGAACTAGTCGTTAGTTATTTAAATATGAACGAGTCATTGCTCTAAATCATCAATCATTTACTTTATTACACTTATCTCGTATTGAATCATTGGTCACTCACAAAGCATAAAATATATAACCAATAAACAAAAACACAGACGTATCTTAGTTATTTTCACATTTACAATTAAGGTTTGTATTATTTACTTACCGAAAACACTCCATTGCCGGCAGAAATGGTACCAAGCAATATTTCACGATCATCCTTGAGGTGGCCTTCCTCGTACTACAACATATCTTTATATCGGCGGTTCATTCACGTAAACTGTTATCAAAAAACACTTTCCCTGTCGCTTCAGTCCGCGCACATCGCACTGTTGATAAAAAGAAAATAAAAGCTCGCCGGCTTTTGTGAACGATTCGACTGTCAAAATCACGTGGAGCGACTACACTCACACACGCATCACTGGTGAGCGCAAGCGGAATACGCTTTTTCGCGGCGAACGCTTAGCGCATGACATTCAAGGAACATTATATTCATGTAGCGGACTAACCTCCCACACACTTCGTGAAGAACTAAGCGCAAGCAGTAGAGGTGCACGTGGTCCGTAGCTTACGCGACGGCCGCCCTTCCAAAGCGACGTCCACACACTACGAAAATCGACTTTCGCTCGAACGGTAGACGACACCATTTCGCCCAAAAACGGCACGAGCCGACGAGATGAGCCAGAATATGGGACGTTACACACAGAGTATTTCCGTACTGTCGTTAACAGTGTGCGTACGCTGCGTACATGTACAGCGGAAGAGAAAAGTGCATTGTATTTTTATTTTCGCAAACTCCCGATTTGTGGGTATTCTTTTGTGAATAATTCGATCGGGTATAAGCCGGAGATAAATCGTTACGGTTATCCGGAGAGAAATTTGATACGGAATTTATTCCCCTAGCGGAGCGAGAAAAAAAGCGTTGGCCATTGTTGTCGAGGCAGATATTGAAAATGTTTCTAGTCGTTGTAACTTCCTTTTGTCTTGTTTTTAAAGGATTATTCGAAACTTAGTGGGCAGTCCGTTTAATCTTCCCCTTTGTTGGGACATGACTCGATCTTTTAAAATGATATTGCGTTTTGTTATTCGAGTTTCTTTTCGCTTTCATTCTTTATTATATAGGTAGAAGCGGCAAATAGAAAAGTATTAAAGTAAATATTGACGTAACTCGTCAGAGTGTGACTGGTATGAGAAACATACGCATAATATAATGCGTGTGTTTGACCCTTGGGTTAGTGAGCCAAGCGAGCTTACGTGTCAATAAAGGTGACGATAATATTTGGTGTTATAGTAGTTTTTTGATTTCGGTTTTTGAGCATTACTTAATCGCCCCTTGTTATTCTGTCCTTTATTATTCTTCCGGAATATTACACGTTATACGGGTTTCATGTCAACTGATTGAAAGGTGTTTAAATATTTACTAGCGTTTGTGGCCGGTAAATGTGACGTCATACGTTGGGCCCTAAATACGGCGGCTAGAAAAATAATACAATAAAATAACAAAGTATGTAATAAGATACACAAACTTCATTTTACTCATAACTGGTTTTAAAGAATGAAATGCCTATTTGACGACAAGCGTGGGATTTTAACAAGTTTTCTTTTGTTTGAATAACAAGTTTGCGAATATTTATCACCTAGGTGCTTATATTGAATAAATATATTATATTATGCCATCAAAAAAATATAAAACTTTTTTACTAGGTACATCAAGAAAACGTCTTATTCTTTGATGTAGTATCTTTTTGTTTTGAAATTATATAAATCTTCGAATATAAAAATGAAACTGAAATTGCATTATTTTACTAATTATTTTTTTTACCTTTATATTTATTGTATAATTTTAATTCAAAATATATTATTATTAATAAAATAAACAGTTACACCGCAGTATTGGAAGTCAAACCGTATCTAGTATTTACTATGAAAATTACTTGTACCATAATTTTCTCAGAAACTCGTTATTAATGATTATGACAGTGTTCGCCCAGTTCCTATATTTATCGACATTTTCTTATTCCGCTGTAAACGTTACAATAATTATTAGTTCACTTTTAGTGATTCATATTACCGTTGTGGTATATAATTGCGGAAATAAATCGCATGCGTACTTCACTTTAGAAATTATTATTTATTTTGGAATTTTCGTAAGTGTATATTTATGACCTGTTTCTTTCTATGCTAAGATATAGTATGGGAAGCATTTTATGTATTTAATAATATTGTACAAATAATTGTTAAAAACAAACAGTCAATAGCATTATTAAACAAACCCTGCTTCTGCATGATACTTCAATTTTATTCCACTTTTGTTCACCTGGGTATATAATACACCTACTGGACATTGTATCAAAAATAAGAATTTAAACATAATAATAGCTCTTACTCTTATAATATAACAAATAAAAACACATATATGGATATAAAAATAAACTAATAAACAAAAAACACTGTAATTTTTTACGGATAATATTTATTAAAACAAAGCTGCACGTGCTCACACAAATATAAAACAAAATTAATAATGCAAATCTACAACCGCGAAAGCTCCCAAAAATACTGATAGTCCCCACAAAACCATTAACCGACCATAATAACAAGGCAATACAATTAAAATCTGTAATACAACGCGCTAATTAGTAATCCAGCTAATACACGAAATTATTGTGTAGCAATTACTGTTCAAAGTTTAATTAACTGTTAAATAGGTACCACACAACTCGGGACCAATACACACTAAAATGGGATGGTCACTAATTTCCGAATTTTGGATCTCAAATTGCTTTTCGACCGCGGACCGACCGCTGGCTTTATTCTGATAATGTATTGCAGTGACGTGTGACGGCTAATGAGAAGTTAAATGTCCTGATTCATGTGGTTTTTTAGAGAACAAAACATAATATAGCGCTATACTACTTGACAATATCAAAGATGGAAAGTCTGCAAGAAAGCAATGCAGATTTGTATTTATTTCATGGAAAACATCGACGAAATATTCAGAGATAATAATTTAATTATCTCTGAATTAAATAAAAATATGCGTTATTTTCTTGAACACTTCCCATCTTTGATATTAATAAGTAGTATTGCGCTTTACATTTTCTACTCTAAAAAACACATTTTTTTTTTGTAGAGATCTTTGCAGTTAGCCTGAGCCCAGGCTTTGACTGCTTCACCGGACTTTAAAAGCACATAAACGATCTTTTTATCGTTTTGATACCTTATACAGTTACAGTCAGTTAATGAAAAAATTATATTAATATAATTAAAATAATAAGTTCGGCACATTGTACAGTGTACGTACAATACAATGAATTCAAGAAAAAAGAGCTATTCTGTCAACATTATAATACTGTTGCAGCTCTTAAAATGCATAGTAGAAAGCAAAATAGGTCAGAATGTACTTGTAATTAGGGAAGAAAATAAAACAAAGATTGTATCTTAGAATAGCTCTCATAAACTCAGTAGTTGAACCAAGCGTAGAAGAAATCACTGAGATAAGAATACATAGCTTTATTATTTTTAAACAAGCAAACAAGATTTATTTTTTACTACAGATGGGAGCGATTAGGACGTGCATTTCGTTGATGTAAGGATTACAAGTTTTCTTGAAGTAATACATGCTGTGAACAGATATTTTGGTGTGTCTTGGATGTACCTGAAAACTAATTAATATCCTCACTGGATAATTATAATAGTAGAATATTTTTTTCACCCTACATTAGATCTCACTGCTGGGCAAAGGCCTCTCTCTCTGTCCTCCAAACCCGTCTGTCTTTTGCGATTTCTGGCAATGATAAAATATTATAAATAGTATATTTTACTAGTTAGAAAATGTTGACTACGTACCACTAACACCGAGCAGGTGTAGCAAAAACCATTAAAGAACTTTAAAAAAATCCTGCTAGGGTCTTAAATTCAAAATCAAATCCACACTTTTATTGTTTTTATTGCATGACCATATACTCACTCACTCATTATACTATTATCGGAATCGCTTTTAAATGATTCTTGATGTTTTTATACTAATTAATGACGGACTAAAGAATTATAATTATCGACGCTCGGTTTTTATTGACAATCCGATATCCTTATTTGATACGTCTTTGTCTATAAGTAAGCGTCGTAATCTTGTCTAATCAACTATCTCGTGGGAATCGGACAAATAGGTTGCATCCTTAGAGTAAACAAATGCAAATAGAGAGTGCACGTGTCGCTAGAAGTAAGTAGTGTTGACAGTCAGCAAAATTTTGAGCTGAAAATATTCGCTCGTTTACTTATTTAAGTGGTTTTCGGTACGACGATGGTTTTGCGAAAATATCGATGTTTCCTGTTATACGGTTGTTAGATAATATTATAATACGGCGCTCTCTGTTTCGACATAAATTATTCGACGACGCTTGTTAATACAGGCGCTCAGAGTTCATACTCTGTTAGGTTCCCTCTATAGTTTATTTATTTATACTCTAAGGTTGTTACATTTTTATGTCGCTCTAGTTTTGGCTTTAATTAATGCAATACAGCTGTAAGGACGATTGTACGAGTATATTAAACAAAGTAAAGATGACATTAATATCTGTCTTTGTTAGTACTGATTTGTCAACAGTATTGTGTAGGAAGTTAAGTAATAAGCTTTGTACTGGCTGATAAAGAGGTGACGAGATTAAAACTTTTTTATAAAAAAAAATAAGCTTTTGAGTATTAAACGGATAGTGTTTTATTTCAAAGGTCCTTATGGTTTTCTATTGGTTGATGTTGTTTTAAAAGTTGATGTGTACCTTTATTAAATAGGATATATTTATAATTATGATTTGTGTACCTTTTCGTCAATGTAGATGTAAATTAATGTCTAGGAATTATAAATAATCCGACAATATCAAAAAGAGTGTTAAAAATGCAGTTTTACAAGCATTCACCATTTTACTGCTAACATTTCAACATAAATAAAGCTCTAACCCAAAGTCATAAGGTAGATTATTCCGTAAACTAGTTCCATGCTCCTACAAACCTAATAAGGAAACATTGTTTATTTTCATTCCAGTTTTTGTGAATGAGACGTGACACGTCATCAAAGACCTTATTAGTGGATCGTTCTATCCTCACATGGTCAGTGTCACTCAATCTCTTGTGGAAAACTGTTGCATTTTGTAACGAAAGAGGTAACTTATTTTTGGTTTCTTAGGTTTACACGAATGTTAGACGTTGAAATAAAACTACTTTATAAGGATTTAGTCGCGGTTTTTTTTTATGTCTGCCTGTGACTATGATACCTGTAAAGGTGTTGAAACGTCGGGACCTAAAATCAAAATAAACCGCGGCAAAATCCGTAATAAATAATTTAATTTTAATAACTTATTTTTATGAAACTCTTTCTGATTTTTCAGCTTAGGTACTCTTCGGGAGTTTATAGAGCAGAAATTATAGGCAAATGCAGTTAAAATTTAAGTACTTCACAGTACTTTTTAGAACGATTATTTTAATAGTAATTAATATTAATATTATCAAACTGCGTATTATTTTGAGTGCTATTATATTACCTGTGGGTATGTTAATTTACCGTTGTGGCTGATGTATTATTATTAGGATTAATGATATAACGTGACATTGATAATAATTAAATAAGTAAATAATAATGATATTATAGTATAATCTTTTAATATTCAATGGTATATATTTGGGTGTGTACTTTTAGCTTATATTAGAATGTAAAATTAAAATAAATCAAAAGTAGTAAACACTGTAGTGATAAAAGAGAGTCTTCAGTTCCATTTATTTAAAGCATTTTATTGGTTAATAGTTTTGCTCGTAACGAACTGTTTTACATACACAAAAAGCCTTCACCAGCTTTTTCACATAAATAGTCAGTTACAAAAATAGCAGATACTAAAGGCGCAAAATAAATCATTTCCGAATAATCCAAACATAAGTTCCGGTTCATCTGAAATGGAAAACACAGTTCTCGTTTCACGTAAATTTGTCACAAAAGGACGTTTAATTTGCTGTTTCACTAGTTGCTAATTACAACTTTGATTGCCGTGGTCATAGTGAAATGGTTCGGACGGTTTCCACCATATACTCTGCGGTGGAAGAATACCTACGACTTTTGGAAAGGGTTTTTGGATAGGGTACGAAATTTGGTTCTTTGAGTTGTATGATAGGGTAGTCTACCTTTAGATGCGTTGAAGGTTAATTGTACTATCGTGCTGCTAAATGTTCGGGATAAAGGGCTTCGTTTTAAAGTCAGATAACTGCAGTTTTTTGTGCGAATCGTCGATCAATATGCCAATTGACAATTGTAAACAAGATAACATCTATAATGGTTTTTGCATGATTATAAGGCATGATGAACATACTCGTAATCAAAATATTGTCTTAAATCTAAATTTAAGATAACATCTTATTGAGAGTCTCTTTGTCCCACAAATAAGCTTTTATTTTACTTTGATTTTCAATGACAATTGAGGATTGACGATGTTCACGTACTTTTGCTTGTAAAAAACCAATGATGTAACCTTTAAAAGATATTTGTTAATTATGCAAATATTTCGCAAAAGCAAGTGAGGGGTTAAACTGCATTAATTGATTTAAATGTCACTTTCATTCGTATCGTTTGTTTATTTCTTATTTACGACAGGTTTTATCAATTTAATTTACTGCTTTATAATCAATCAATGTATTTATTTATAGAACTTAATCATTTTATTAAGTCGCTAACGAGCTCGGAAGGAAACATAAATTATAATATTAATATTGGTGGTTATTGATTTAAAATTTAAATTATTTAGATAATAATCTTAGTGAGATTAAAAGCTCCGCTTATATATAGGGTGTGACTCAGTAGCTATTGTAAAATTGACAATTTCCTAAAATAACTCTTAATAAAATTTAATACGTGTGAAAAAAAATATTTTTATCTTGTTGATGAAATTTTTTCAGCTTGAAGTTGAGGAAGATTAAAAAATATCATTTTGGCGGCTTCATCTATAAGTAAGTTCAGAAATAACTCGTCGGGACAACTGCGAAGCCAATCCATAAAACAACATCGAAAACAAGTTTTCGACAGAAACATAGCAAACGGATGTAGTGATTAATTGGAAGCAATTAATAAAACTGTAATAACGTTCTCATAAAGAAATTAAGAAACACTTTCCTAGTAAATAAACGATAACGATCAAGTTTCAAAGATCTCTGATATAGATATCTTGAGCAGGAATCAAGGATGTGGTGGCTCTGTAACAGTATCCGAAACTAGCGGATATATCCGAAAATAAAATACACTTGAAACCGAAACCCAAATCTTAACAAAAAATAAAAATTTTGGCTTTCTCTCGGGCACAATCTAAATGCGACAATTTAAAATTACTCAGGTGGTCAGGTAGGATGAAGCGTCGTTCAAGGCCGATCTCTTGCAATTCCGAGGGGACCAACACTTTTTTTCCTTTAATAATTCCTGAAATCGAATGTCCGTAGCTTGCCTATCCGAAACAAAGGGATATCCAAAAATATATCATATGGAAAATATACTATTAGACTATTCTTAACAAAAACCACTGCTATTTTTTTCCAAGATATCCGAAACCAAATCCGAAACTATATCTATAACATCCCTACCCTCAAGTCAGAGTTGCCAGCTACGAGCAGATGAGTATTTCTAGCAATTACGCTGTCCTCTTTGGTTTGTGATAAATTCAATGGAAATTCCATTTGTAAATAAATCCTGCGATCGCCAGATAGGTGCAAATGCACTGCCTTTATAGCAAAGCAAATAAAAATGTAAAAGCAGTTTGTTTTCTGCCAAGTAAATAATTAGTAGAAATGCTAATCTATTGAAGTTTTTTCTATTTGTTTATTTATGTTGTTTGTTGGATTATTTTTGTAGATTTAAATAGATATTTTACGGTGCTATGAGCTTTTCAAGTAAATGGTATCTAGTATAGAATACAAAAAAGTATAGAAATTTGGATTGCGTATTTAATTGCGATTCGTCAGACCTATGAGTGTCACTGTTCGTGTTTTTAAAAATGTAATGTAACAATAAAGATACAAAGTCTAAGCATTTTTTTTATGCAATTAATAAGTCATGAAAACTCCCTTAATAAAACAAATCCTAAAATTCAGATAATTATTTAAACAGTAAATAAATTCGATTAATCCAATTAAAAAGTCCAACATATCGTACAAAAATTGTGAAGCAATCGTTCCGAGCGGTTATTCGGTATTACCGATTTTTATGATCGAATATCAGCGATCGGAAGCGATTTATAGATGTGCATCTTTAGTTGCAATTACATTTTATTGATTCATCAATCTGGCATGTTGCCACGTCCTACATAGGTTTGATTGCAGGCCATATTTTGTAAGGTTTAAATCCTGTCTGAAGTAAGTATTACAAGACTAGCTTGGCAACGCGGTTTGACCCGACAATTTGGTTAGTGCTTGGTATCCGTGGCGTTTTTTTTTATTAAATAATTGATGACAACACAACATCATATAGAAACAACAATATAAAACTTAAAGGTATTGGGAATTTTATTTCTAAAATTAATTGGAAAAGAAAATATGTCTTTTCAGACGTAAGAGAATTAAATAAATCACACGGCTTCAGTTTATAATTTAAGGATGTTTATCTTTTAGATAACTGCCAAAACGTAAAAAGAAATTTTTAATTATACACTTTACTGTCTTTAGAAAATTGATATGACGCCACGAAACTTTTAGGCGCTCTTTAAATGTTTAATCTACATTCCAGTATCAATTACATCTTGGCTTGGACAACCGTTACTAGCTTTACATTAAAAATTACAAATTATTACCGCGGTCATAATCTACAAAAATAAATCTTCCCGTGCAATGACCGTTGACATAAAAATAGTTGAACAAAACACGTTAATAAAAAGCTCGCTGGCAACAGCGTAATGAAACCTGCGTAAACCGAGAATTACAATGCTGACACACTGGCTTACTGTTCGTGCAACAAAATGTAGTGTAAAAAAACTTCGACCTTTAAAATGTACTAGGTATCTACATGAACGTTTACTTATTTTAGTAAAAAAAAAACTTAAAAAAAACGATCAAAAGATAGAAATGAGAATCGATTGAAATTTTAAGCTTTTTAGATGTTAAACCGATTTAAAAGAAAAACTGGCTGTCGTATTTCTAAAACACACTGTTTAATACAATAGAAGTAGGTGCTATTTAGTATCTTGAGATAATTAATTACAGTAATGACATGGTGTTGGATTAATACAAGCAACATATTACTGTGATCTAATGTTAAATAAGAAGAAGAGGAAGAAGGAAAGAGAGGCCTTTGCCCTGCAGTGGGACGATTATTGCAAATAATAATAATAAATAATAATAATAATGTTAAATTACCGTGCGTCTATTTTGAAACAAAATATTATACTTTGCCATGCTAACTCAAACATCTACGTTTAATAAAAAATAAAACCTTTTTCCAGGCACTTAACTTCGAGTTAAACGTAATAAAGTCATCAAGATTGAGTAAACAGTTTCGTGTCTTGATTTTACTCTCTCTGCAAATGCCACGGCAAATGTAATAAAGCTTTGGATCGACGTTTCTAGAATAGAACTGTTTGACGGTGTTGTTGCGAATAAATTAATATATTTTTAGATTTTAATTCTTGGGCACGCATTTAGATGTAAGGAAGAAATTTGATATCTTGTGCATGTATTATTATTTTGTGTGATAGTACATCATTGTTGCGATTAAAAGCTTAAAGCAAGATTTTGATTTTTTGATTTCGCTCGGGTCAACATTTTTCCCACATAAATATTAAAGTGTATTTTTTATTTATTGGTATCAAAATGTAACCTTGAAAAGAATACTTACATTTTATTAAAAACCGCAAATTGTTATGACTGCACTGATACATACATGGGTATGTTAAAATAGATTTGGTAATAACCCCTGACTAATAGGAAACTTGCACATAGGGTGAAAGTGCTTTTATTAAATTTATTGTAGATATATTCCTATTTTATATATATTTTTTATATCATATTATTTATATCCGTTTCATTATAAAGCGCGACGAGTATACAAAAAAAAGCAGTCTATAAATACATAAAATTCTTTAGTACATCTATTTATATACCGAGTATATTTTCGTCCATTATCTAACATGGAAGCTCAATCAGAAACACTTAAGCTTTAAGGTGTCGTATCACGAGTAATGTCATGTTTTATTTACTGATACCTTTATCAGTAGATAAGTTTCTTTTACTGCACTTAAGAAGTGTTCAAATAAATATTATCTAATACTCTCCAAGTTCTTTACCGAAAAAGTTTACGTTTTAAGCTTTTGTCAGATGATTGTGAGCTGTTTAAGATTACGCTGTGATTAGGAAATTCTTTAGAACGTAAAGATTAGAATGTAGTAAATTGTTTGTTTATAGACCTTTTTATAGCTACGTATTTATGTTACATATCTGAAATATTGTTTATCCTTTACTGATCGCAGTCAGACTCGAATCGTGTAATTGATTTTTCTACCTTGATTTAGTTTGTTTTTTATGAACTGATAAACAGCTTTATAATATCTCTTTCATAATTATCGTTCCAATTTACCACTGTCAAATGTATTCAAAATATGTTTCTTTTTTTTTTGTATTTTAGCTGGCAAACTTAACTGTCGGTGTGTATCAATCGCAAAGAATTCAGTGTAAGACCATGAAATAAATTGCGCGGCCTTAAACTTTGGTGACCTTACCGCATCCCCACGTAAGTGCAAATAAATAAGAAAATAAAAGATAGTGTTACTTCTGTAGTATTTTGTACAATTTTATGCCCGATTTGTATAAATAAATATGAACCAGATGAATACATAATTTATTTGTTTTAAAACTTAATGTTTGTGTTTACTGTGTTGACTTAAATAATGTACTTAATATTTAAATATGAAATTATTTATCGATGCAAATATAGCTTTCATTAAATTATAATCATCATGGGTGGTCCTTGACGCCCAGATAATCTCTACAGTGGATAAAGGCGGTAGCCCTGTGGCAATTAGGCTTAAGAAGGAAGAAAAAGAAACGAATATAGTTTTATATTTAATTAAATAATATGTTTTTAATAAAGTAAAATGAAAAATTATAGTTTTCTAAAATATCTTACTCATTTAAGGGTCAGAAAAACGCAGGTGATATTATAAGCAAACGTAAATTAATCATAGAAGCGCTCGCTTTTTTACTCTACTAAGGGGATAGTTACCTATACAAAATCGTTAGAAAAAGTTACGATGCCAAAGCTTATTCAATTTATCAATTAATAATTCTAGATGCATAAATAAAAATATTTAACCTATTTCGTCCAAATACCTACAATCTATGTACAACATTCTGCCAACATAAGCATGCCATTTAAAAGTTCCCGTGCAACTCTAAGACGAGTAACATCATAAAAGTTAGACATTTTGTGAGGAAGTTCAACAAATTGCCACTCCAGAGATATTTTATTTTTATTATAAAGACGCATCTGAAATGGCATGTCGCATGTTGAGCAGTATGAGGTGCCATTATGGTGAAAGGTACAAGAAAATCTGGGAAATGTTCGTTGTTAAATTCATGTTTTTTTCTTAGACAACTGTCAGGTTTTAGGGTTCCTAGGCCTTATAGTATAGAATTTGCAAGAAAATAATTGTAATACTGTTGCCTCTCTCGTTTTCACAATATGTACCATCTCTCGGGATACCAAAATTGCCGGAGATTTATCGTAACAAATCTTCTTTTGTAGTAGGTTAAAAAATATTATATTAAAAAATGTTAATACAATATAATATAATATACTATTATTATTCTTATACTACTTATAAATGGTAGGCATAGTGATCATTTTTACTGTGTTGACTGTAACATCTATTCTATACCTATGTTCACTAATAAATATTGAATTGAACTGAATTGAAAAATTGCATTATATTTTTCTGTTTGACATCACTATATTATACTTTATCAGTTAAGGGTTGACTGAATACAGCTCTAAAAGGAAGTATCAAAACATATAATATAAACTCCACATATCACATTTATTTCTCATAACATTCACAAAACTCTTCACCCGACATTTATCTACTTACACAACATAAAAATTACGCTGAAGTGATGCAATGCGAAATTATTTTAATATTTTCCTTTTTGACGAGTGCTCTTGGCCTGTAAGCTGAACATACAACGTAATGTAAGTACTCTTGTACTATGTAGATATATTCCTTGCGAAACAACGCAATTTCACGTCACTTTTGCGTACCGTTTTGTCAAACAACAGATGTTAGATGATTCGAGTTTTATGAGATATTTCTTTCTTTTAACTTGATGATGGTACTGTGATATACATTTATATGTCTCTGTTTGTCTTTTTGTTCATGTGATGTATTTCAGGAATCTGTACACAAAAACCCCTGTAGCCATGAGGATTTTGTATGAACTTTAACGATGGTTGAAATTGCTTTGCCTAAATTGAACCCTATTCGTAAAAATCACATGTCATTTCGATAACTCAAATGACTTAGACTTGTCGCTTCTCACATATTTAACATTGTATATCTTCGTTTGACTATTCAGGATGAAAACATAACACATATTAAATTAAGAAAGTTTAAGTTTGATAATACTAATGTACCTATATAAAAGTAAAATACCAAAAAAGAAACACTATTATGAAATAATTAATTGTATGCACGTATGCATCCATGAACGATAATGATTTGCGCTTGACTGGATATTGGTTCTCTTTTTTGGGTGAACGAAAAATAACCTCAAGTTCATGCACGATTGGAGGCCGTATAGACTTTGTAGAGTTCTAATCCCTAAAGATTAGATAGAGGTTCTTAACGAGGTTTAATGCGACATGAGATAAGGAAGGCGGAGTCACGTTTAATGTTAGCATCTATCTATAGACATGACGTTTAAAAGGATTATTTAAACCCAATCTTTACCATTACTTACCAAAAGTTACAGTACAGTTTGTACTTCGTATAGTATAACTAAAATGTAAATTAAATAAATGGAAAGAGGAAAGGAAGGACTTTGCCCTACAATGGAACATTAAAGGCTCATCAATAAAATTAATAATAATAACTGTAAATAACGAATGTCTAAGTCATAAATAGCATCTAAGGGTTTTGTTACTGCATATTAATCATGTATAGAAAAGTATTAAAAAACATGTCGTCATGGTACTAACGTAGGTATTATTGAGACAATGTTTCATAAAAATATGAAAGAACATAATTAAAAAAATATATCTATTTAAAGCCGGCTAATTTGTTTCGCTATACAAATTGGAGTGGTAATTTAATTTCAGAGATTGGCTTGATACCGCAACCAAGGTGGTCTTATAATAAAAGCTAAATTTAATATAGAACACGTTTCTGAGCAATTCATCATTCATACAACACAAATCTTCCAAGAATAACTTTAATTTGTGGGATTACAAAAGCCCTTTAAATGTACTAGAAAACTAAATAATTATATTAAATCGTTTTTTGAGGTTATTTATGGTAACCACTAATGGTCTTATTGTTGGTTACTTTCAATTTTCTAATAAATGCTTCAAAAAGTAAGTTAAGCTAAAAAGCTTTTTTGATTAAAAAAGTAACCGATTAAAAATAAAAGCTTTATTGATATACTACGGTTTTTAGTTTTTAATATACTTAATTAGGTAGGTACCTAATATAAACCTTTAAATATTTTTTTAAGACTCTATTTTGAATTAGATGGATAATTACTATCCAAGATGTATTGTATAACGATATTATCAACAAACTACTCGTGGTCAGAGGGCTGGTTTGTTCCTTGCACAGAGAATCGGCATAGCGATTCAACATGGCAATGCTGCCAGCCTTCTGGGCACGTTTCCCTCCATTGACAAGGATGGCAATGAGTTCTTTGCCGCCTGTTAGTTTTTATTTATGAAAGTTTTAATTTTGGTATAGTTAGAGTTTGTTCTTATATTAGATTTAATTTAAATTTTTAATTTTTAATTTAAATTAATAAAATAAACAATCAAACGGATGTAGTATTTTTTCCTATTAAGGAAAAGACCAGATTATGTTCTCATGAACCAACAAATCCACCAACAATATCGCTCTCTCGACAATGTAACGTAATTGCAAACCAATCAAATGTGATTTATTCTCCGATTTACTTTATTGCCCTAACTGGCACTTAGTAACCCTTTGAGATTATATCAAAACAGGTGTTTGTGGACAACATTGTTGATCAAATCGTTATCTAGGTTTCTACGATCATTATCATGCAATTTAAGTGGCAATAATTTAATTTAACGATAGCCAAAAGGTCAGACATATAAGCCTTGTTTGTTTAGGTTTGCTTATTTTTAGTTTAGTTACAGTAGTTTATGGTATAACAAGATAATGTACTGTTTGTCAAGTTTGTCACACTTCAAATTGTAAATCATGTCTTTTGTTACTTATTCATTGCGTCAAAGTTAGCACGAACTTGTTAGCCCTTGCAAAATTGTTTGCAACTTAAAATATTCAACTACATATTAGCAAAATTTACGAGGCGCCTATAATAAGTGTAAATCACACATTGTTAAGTCCAAAAGAGAACTTTGTTAAAATAAATTACAATCTAAATTTATATCAGAATTGTTTAATCTTAATTATAGGTAAATAATTTAATGTTTCAATATAAACCAACAATTTACTAAGTAAGATAAATTGCTCTAACATTTTAACGTGTAATTAAATTCTCAGACAAATATTTAACCTCACAAAACCGCATCTATAAATTAATTAATTTACGCTCAAGAATGCAGCAATTGGCGACAATTACTCTGTAATTTAGATAGGCTGATAAACTTGGTATAAATCTGGATGTATGAGGTTTCGCGGTGGTATCGGGATCCAATACATTGTCTTGACACAATGCATGTCCACTCCAACCTCGGAGTACATAGCAAGAGGAAATTTAACACCAAAGACCACATACCTTAGTGTTATCGTAGTTTATTTCGCACGCTGTTACCAAACACTACATGGCATCCCTACCAATACCACCCAGCCACACTTCAAACAAAACTATACCTTATTTTAAAGTGCTTAAGGTTGGTATACCTACTAATTGTAGGTCAAGATATTTTGGTTACTCTGTGGCTCGTGCTAAGGAAGCGTAGCTTTATGGTCCTACTGTGACCGCACGGTCGGCACATAGTTGTTGCCCGATTTTACAGAACACACGAGTTTGTAACCTATTAATTTATTTGCGATGCGTTTATAAGAGCACTTTTAGTTTTAAGCGGTTGGAAGTTGCAGGGGTGTGTGGAATTCAGGCGATCTGTAGCTTTTCTAGCATGTAACCGTTTGATTTAAAATAGTAGGATTAATTCTAACGAAAATCAGAGTTGCGTTTATACTTTTTATAGGAATGTACAAAAATGAATTTAATTTTAATCATTAGACATTTTTCTTGGGAAGGAGAGACAATTATTATACTAAAATATTTAGAATTTAAAAATAATACGTCATTTTAATATGCAAGAGTCAGAAACAATAGAAGTCTGAAATCTTATATCAGTTAAAGTAAAACGATATTGCTGAATAGATCATTAAAACCCATTATGATGAATAGTAAGAGATGAAGAGTCTAAGCTCATATCGAATAACTAACTTATAGAACCTCAGTTAACTAAAGGTAATAAAATACTTTGATATGGAAATGACAGCAACTGGATTTTACGGTAAGCGAACATTTGAATTGAATGTGGCGTTATCGATAATTCGTTTAACGCAATTACAATAAGCTCTACAAAATGAAATGTTTTACATATCGATTATATTTATTTTGCGGTAGATTTGCATTTTATTATCGAATTGTGATAAATATTTCATTTTAGCGGAGTTTTTTTTTGTGACGCTAATCTGATGGTTCCATAATTCACTAATACCTACTTCAATATGAAAATTTGTTGGTAAAACGCAGAGTGGTAGTATGATATTTGTTAAGAATTAAAAGTAATAAGAAAAAATCTGAAGATAACATTTTAATTACAATTTTATGTAACTTATAGGTGCTCCCTCACCGGGAGCATTCGCGTGTAATGTAACGTTACGGATTTGAGCATTAAATCAGTGAAGGAGGAGAACCGAGCATTACAATGCGCACCTTGTAATGATACAATGTAACATCTTGATACAACTTGTAACATCAATTCATTGCTACAAAATGCTTAAAGTCGAATCAATATGTTACATTACACGCAAATGCTCGTTAGTCAGGGAGGTATTATTGTAATGTAATGCTCAAAGTCGAATCTATTACTGTTACAATACACGTGAATGCTCGCGGTGAGGGAGCACCTTAATAGAGCATTACGATTGCTGTGATGAAACGTGTTCGAAACACTTTCTCTGGCAGATTTGTGTATTATTAATAGGTATTAGCTGATTTACCTACTCGTATTAAAACATAGGGTAGGTATACACGTTATTAAACGCCAAAGCGTTAGTTACCAGCTCATTTATTATTGTAATTACGCAACGTAATTAATGCGTTGTTTATGTTTCTGCTAATTTGGGTTTCAACTGAAGTTGATATTATTTACATTGAATAAATAATAAAATTATTTCCACGACGTGTTTTTTAATACCTATGATGATTGAAAATACAAACAGCGTAATTTATTTGCCAATGTAAACTACCTAGTCCATTTACTGCCAAATTTGTTATTCAAATATTTATTTTATTGTAATACAATAATGTTTCAGTGAATCGAGTAAATAACAAATTTTAAGTAAATATATTCGTTATGCTAATTGTAACTGTGGTAAATTATATTAAATAAATAATTATAACCGATCCAAAGCGGCGCTTTTGCAGTATACTTTATAGCAAGCTACTACGTAATAACTAATTTCTAATTTACCTATTAAGTCTAATCAGGGTGGCTCTAGCAGATGCGCCCATACAGCACACCATAGCAATAATTCAAATTCATTCTCTTTTATGTCAAAAAAATACGAACGAATATAAATTTTAATAAAACGAAATCATTCTCACTCTTCATATCGGAATGACGTCACGCAAATTGACACCCCGATGTCCGAATTAACGCTGACAATGTAACTGTTCTTTTTGAAAAGAATAACTGACATTTTCGCACTTATTACTCTTTCAAGAGCCGATTTTACCATTCAAGTCGAAAACCGAGTTCCAATAAACTAAGGTTTCGTGATCGAGTTCAGATGGTCAAGCGTTCGTTTAAGCCTGACTAGCGCGGGCGACGTTTAGTTTGGTTGGAACCAAGTGCAGTTCAAGAGCTAAGATCATCGTTGACTGATCGCGTTTAGATGAAACCGCGGCAATAGCCCTCAAAATGGACGGTGTGAATGCGAATTGTGTCGTAACTACGTAAATAATGTAATGATTTCGTGTACCCAATGTATTCTTTGTTGGACTAACAATAGCAAATTCTGGTATTGTTAAGAGTGTGTGTTGTGGTGAAAACTGTCAAGTTGATGTGACGTATGTAGACATTTATGAGGAAGCCTTCGAAGTTGATGAAGTAAGGCCTTCGGTGGTCAAATTAGAAGATTATTGAAACTAACAAGTATCAAGAACGTTTGATGGAGAAGAATCATGTAGGCAATAGTGTTAAACATTTGGTTAGTACCTATTGTATTCTAGGTGTGGCTTAGAATCTAAATACGAAAAATTATTCAAATACAAATGAGACATCACGTGAAGTAATGCCGATGATCCATGAATTATGTGATTCAAGACCATTACCTCCATATTTGAATTGTAAATAGAAGAAAATAATTATGAATTCTCCAATAAACGTGTCTGAATTCCCGGAATCTGTTCGGATGACGAAATTAATTTATTATCATGAGAAGCGATGGTTGACACAATTACTGACGGACGTACCGACGCGCCAACGGATTAATTCTGCTCGTAAAATTTACACTGTGCTTATTAAGCATCGTTTTATCGCGATGAGTTCGCTACAAATTGTACCGTTTCATCGAAGTTCCTTTGTCTCCGAAATTTCAGTTACCTGCAGTATTTCGGATAATCTAAATCGTGTTGCTAACCAGAAACTAGAAGTTCTGAAAATCTAAGTTGAAAGTAATTTCGGATATAAATCTGTTTTTCAATTTGTTTGGTGGTGTTGTCGCTTTTGCATGTATTTTTGTTAATTTTGAAGACAAAGATCGAGTGCTTGAACTAAAAATATAATTTACTTGTTGACAAACGTACTGAAATACTTTTGAGAAGTTCAGAAATAATGTAAAAGAAACATTATTTTGCACTGACAAATGAAATGTCGAAAAGCTTCGCTGACGCTTCTTAAAATTATCTGCACTCTCTTGGTGGCTATTTAAATCTATATTAGGTATATAGTTTAATATATAGTGACCGGCCCAAAAGGAGATGGCGGGATGAACTTGACTCCTTTTTGACAATATGGAATATAATAGCTCAAGACCGAGAGAATTGGAAGAAAGAAAGGGAGGCCTTTGCTCTGCAGTGGGACGACAATGGCTGAAAATAAAATAAATAATAATATAGTTTAAACAGAACACTATACAATACAAAAAATATAGAAACTGCAATGTATCTATCATTATTAGTTTTACACGGAAAATCTTCTATTACTATGAGCGCTGCTAAAACACTACACAATAGAATCAGTAAAAACAAACAACTCTTTTTGTTTTTTTTTTGTTGTTTCTACAATAAGTTTATTTCTGTGGTAATGATTAACCCATAAATCAAAATACAATACATGCTATTAAGTTGTCCACAATGTAACTCATTGCCTTATGAGTATCAACCGTTATTTTCCGTTAAGTTTCAATTACTAATATTTTCACGTATAAAACTTTTATGATTTCCGGATAATCGTAAATTTATATTTCTCGGTTTATACTTTGTAACTATGCGAATAAGAAAATATTTAGTATTCTATCCGCTTTTTAAATTTGCGTCTCTTATTGTTAGATATTGAATTTCTGTTACTAGAATACTGAATAGGCTTTAGGTATCTAGAATTGGCAAGTGACTAGTGCCTATTGACGAAATACAATTGGTGATATTTTATCATTAGTGTCTAGGTAGGCTTATTCCATTGATTTATTTGGCACCGTGCTACTAGATTTACATTTTAGGCGCCTTTAATTTGCACACTGTCATGTACTTATCATTTATAATCAAATCATGTTTTTGAGTAGGCATATTTCAGTTGAGTTTATTTAAGAACCTAGCTACGTATTTCAAATGATAATAGCAATTTAGGTTTTTCCTAGTTCGCAAATGATGTCACAATCTTGTAACTACTTATTTAATTCAGTAAATGACTTCTATTCAGCTTCTATGAATCTTTGAGGATCGTTTCATCGGTTTGCTGTAAGGCAAAGGCTGATGATAGTGGACTGATCAATTATTTGTAACCAGTTTTTGGATGCAACCAATCATTTCAACCTCAATCAATAATGTCAATGCCTTAGGGTTTTACACACCGCAAAAGGTTAGTAATAATACTTTATTAACTCCTTAAAAGGTTGCGAGTAAAAGCTAAAGTACATACTTTCATTCACACGTAGGTCTTCCTTAACTTGAGTACTAAGAGTGGTTTCACATTTTCATTTGACTTGCCCTAATATCGTAACGGGATACGATACCGTATCGGATAATGTGAAAACGCCACGTTCAATAAAACACAAGGTCTATAGAAGATAGTAGCCAGTCATGGTATATTAAAATAATGTCTCACTGATCTCGACCACTGCCGTCTGCTTGCGACCACGCCTCGTGTGCCTAACCCGGTCGAAACATCAAGCCCAAAAAAAGTTACATGCATGTACGTATGCGCTTATTCCCGTGAATTATATTACTATAAACATAAAACGTGACAGTTTAAAAGTTAATGCAGTTATAGTTTTGTTATATTAATTCCCATTGAACTCCTAACATCTATGGTAGTAACAGTGTCGGTAGTGGCCTCTTAAGAGCAATGCTATAGGCTATAACGACACTTGGGATTCACATTAATATTTAGAGTATAATATTATGCAAGTGGAGTGTAATAGTGGTTACAATTTGAAATGTGAAAAGGTAGGTATTTATGAAACACAGAAAGAGTGAATTAATGATTGTTTGAATGCATTTTGCATTTATTTTACATACTTATTTATATAAGCGTTATAAAATCAATAAAAGATTTCAATGATATGTTGTAAATCATTTTTTTTTGTTTTCTTTTCAATATTTATATATTTATCTATATCTTCCCGTAGCAAATGCGTTGCACACAAAATAATGAGAAAAAAAACGAAAATGCGCACAGTAATGTTTTTTTCGTTGTCATTTAAGAATTAAAATAATTATTTTTGGTGGTTATGACATGAGTGATGATCTTTGGAAGTCTGAAATAGTATAATTAAATTAAAATTGAATTGAATTCATAAACTAAAGGTGAGTTCGGTCAAACCAAGAACATCATGATATTATTATGATTGGACACGTACAAAAAGGTCGGCAAATCAAAGAACCGAACCAACAATCATACAAATATGAAAAGGTTTTTGCTTAACAAAAATGTTGGCAAAAACGCGTAACTAAGTAGGTTATTATTGCAATCTGTTTGGTTAATTAAAACATGCATTTTAAGTTAGTGCAACGTGTATTTTCTAATTTTATTATCAGCGTAGCATTTACGCCTTACTTTTTCAATTACCTTTATACAATCTGTCATTCACAATTTTTTGTTCTTCTTTTACCTTTGAACTTTGAACTAGCAATAATAAAATTTCCATGATACAAAAGAAGAAGGCAAAAAGTATTCCTTATGTTGCTATATAATAATAATCTAGCCTATAAACGTCCCACTCCTGCACTGCGGGGAACAGGCCTCTTCCCATAATATGGAGAAGGCACGAGCATTGATCACCACGCTTGCTCTCTGCGGATTGGCGATTTCAGATCCAAATTTTTGGAATCCAGGTTTCCTCACGATGTTTTCCTTCACCGTTTGTCAGAAGTGTCTTAGAATAATTAAGAAAGAACATAATATATTTCTTTTGAAAAGTTACATTGGTATTTGCCCGGGTTCGAAACTGCAACCTCGTGCATACAAATCCGTTCATTGAACCGCTAGGCCACCACGACTTATATTGCTATGTTACACAGAAACATACAGAATTTCCTAAAAAATTGCAAATTTCAATAACTATCGAGCTTTATGTCTGACACGAAAGATGTAATAGTAGTGGTGGACATTTTCTAGAACCTACTTTTACTCCCATCCTAAAAAACAATTACTGGTAATATAAATTAAAGTCATTTGCTGTTCCTAACTTCTAATAAATGTCACTAAACTAAGTCAACAATAACGTTGATTAACGATCCTAAGAACTAATTATATTTTAGAGGTCTCTTGTTAAAAGTTATGCCGCGTCTTAAATGTTTTCATTACTTTATCTTTGAACCAATCTAGGACAACGGTATTTTATTTAATTTGTAAAGCTATATTTAGCTCGGAATTGTGGTACTTTGGAATGCTAAGATACGCCTGGAATGTTCATAATTTTTCTATTAAAAAAGTATCTTATAGGTATCAACTCACTCAGTCGTCTACTCACAGCTTAACAGGAATTAAAAACACTGTCTCAAAACAAAAACTATTGACACATTGCATATATTTTGTAACAAAACACTCTATAAATAAATGAAGCCAAAAAAAAACGAGAATGCACACAAGACATTTGAAAAAATCCTATCCCAAAATCATCACTTGACAACAAAAAATGTCAATTCAACAAAATTGCGAACTGTAATCGCGGAATAAATTCGCCTTACACAAGAACCCGTGTTATAAATGATGTAGGATATTACCTCGGCTACAGTATTGTTTGCCTAGATTATTTCAGGCCTTATTTCAGGAGAACATCGCAATAATACCTCGCATTATGAAACGCTCGAGGATATAATCTGACGGAATGAGAAAACTGACAAAGCAGAGATCTTGGGTGTCTGACAGTCAGAATATGTGCTTGACAATGCATAAATTAATCTAGTGTCATGTCTGTGAATAATCTTTATAGTCTTTGTCTACGTTTTGTGCAATCTTAAGAATTTCCTTGTTTTGAAGATATATTTCTGCGGTTTTCCTGGGTGCTCGTTGTTTCTTGTGCCAACAACCTTGCATACGGAATATTATGCTCGTAGTTTTGCTTTGTTAAATTTGGATATGTTTGCCTAGGAATAATTTGTAACACACTACTTAATAATGAGGAGTAACCCAAAAATTTTAATAAACAAAAACGCTATTAGGTACATAGCAGAAAGGTTTTTATGAGGCTTACGAAAAATAAAAACTTTCACATTTAATTCTATTTTTATATACATAATATAGTTCATATTATGCACCTAATATACATATTCGACGCACAAATCAAATCATCAAATTAACTAATCAGGCAGCCGTAAATTACTAAATTACAGAAATTAAACATGGATTTGAATTTGAGCACATTTGCATTGATTTTGACGATAATACCATTTAGTTTTGAATATATTATCTTATAAATCAACATTGATACCCTAATGTTTGGGAACTAACATTGATCGCCCAAAGGCTGTACGCAAATAGAATGTACAAAAGCTAATTAATGGTAGGCTTTTGCGTACTCATGTTTCACATGCAATGTTTGAAACGTCGAGCGGTTTGTTCTTAATTGACAGGATCGGACATAGATACTAGATGACTAGTTACTGAAATATACCTGCTATTACTGCTACTGCTATTACCAATATAGATGGCCTCAGGTTAGCAGGAAGCAGTTAGGAGGAGCAGGCAATTTGGAACGTTGAGGATAGTCTTATGATGCATCATGGACAAGTCTTGGAGTAAAAGAAAGGAATCAAAGCTTCGGAGCTTTTAGAAGTCGTATATGATTAACGCACTACGCAAAATGCATCTTATGTCGTAAATAATAAGCTTGAAATTAGGAAAACTGATCGGAACCATATTATATGCACTGAGATATAGGTATGACAGAATTTTAATGAAATCGATGAAATAAGATTGATCAATCATTACTACACTCTAAGAAGTTATAGGCAATGCAACGCTATCAACTTCACGTTTCGTCATGATTGCCTAAGTAAGCCATTACATGAAAGCAACATACAAGAAAATAAACTGACATCTTGTTTAAGCTTATCGTTTAAGGGTTCGCACACATAACTGCGATTTCGCATCGCATCGCAAGTAACTGCGAGCTCGCGTTCCATTTTGAACTTTATTTAAGAAGTAATTGCGGCTATACGGCTTCGCATCGCATCAAATCGCATCGCATCGCAGTTTTGTGTGGGAGCCCTAACTTAGCAATTTACTTTTTCATATCCATAATTTAAGATACCTTTACATGTCATCATTAGATACCCAATATATTTGATGAAAGTTCCAATCAGATAATGATGACAGCAATCAAGCAATCTAAATATTTATTTATTTTATGCTAGTTTATCGACTTACTAGAAAATTCATGAAAAAAAATAACAAACAGTTTTAGGCACAGTGAGTTCGTCACTTACAGAAGTACGCAGCACTCTCAGGTTAATAAAACAAGTTATATAGCATTCTACAATTAAAGTTATATAGCAGAAAATAAATGTAATAAATTAAATTACTCAAAAAAAAAAAAATAACATATTAAATTGAAAAAAATGTGTGCATTAAACAGGTAAACATACAGAAATATTTAACAAAATAAGTAAATCTATAAAATAAATTGTAGTTGTAAACCTTATCAAAACCTTTATATGAATTTAATTATGTTACGAATACTGTTGTTGAGATAAAAATTGTTTGTTAATCTGTGGAATCTGTCCTTGGATACTGTAGTACCTATTTTTCATACTTATGATTGTAATTTATATCTGTTTGCTTCCTAAATAAAGTAAAATAAAATAAAAAAATAAAATCCATCAAAGAGAAAATGGAAGTGTATGCAATTGAAGCCGGAAACCCACCGCTGCGCAGGCTGTGCACGGATGCGTGGCTCACCTCTGCTGCGTGGGTTGATTAGTTCGGCGGCGTCGGTCTCCGTTTCCACTGCGGCGCACGGAGAGGCTGTGCACGTGTGTTAAGCTTCGCTTTAGTACAAAATGTATGAGAGCGTTTTCACTGCAGCGCACGGACATGCTACGCAGCAATTGACGTCAAAAAACACACGCGCAGCTAGCTCGAATGGGCGGTACATAGCTCAACCCACGGCCGTGCGACGCACGCTTGATACTATAATGATGCGGTATATTGAGATGTCATTGTACGACTGCTTGATTACAAGTTCAGTATTTTAGTGTTCGCTAATATTAATGACGGCGAATGATTAGTAGGTGCAAGCTAATGTGGCCGATCAGTCGATGACGTCATTAGGCTGGCCCGAATTACATACGAATGGGTGACGAGCGGCAAGGGATGTCAATTAACTGCACGCGATTTGTATACTCGTGTAGGTTTATTTTGAATTGGTTGATTTGGGTTGAGAGGACTTAAATGGAAGGTAATGATTTTTTGGAATGTACAATTGAACATTAATACCAACTAGTTTTGAAGATGTTTTTTTTTTATTGTTTTTGAAAATACGCTCCTACATACTTGATTTACTTTTAGCAAATGTAGATGAAATGGATTAATATTTGTTTTGTCTTTACTGCTTTGATAATGTCTGTAGCAATCTCAGTATTATTGTTCTTGAGGTAAACTCTATAGTTAATAAATATTTAGGTCAAGATTTTAAGTTAATGCCACCATAAAATACCTATTTGCTTTAACATTTTCTACAACTTGATACCTCATATGGCAAATAAAAAACAGCAATGCAGATGTTCTAAAATAAAATATTTACAACGCAACCTTTGGCTACTAAAAAGCTCATTCAGATAAAATATTTGAATAAAACATCCAATAAAAAGTTGAAGCATCTCATCAAGTGAGAGCATGTAAATACATATTACAGCCCTCGTTTGAATGCTAAGTATCCAATACCGAAAAACCTCCTTAATAATAATCATGAGGATTTAGGCGTCTATTGCAAAGATTTGAGTATAAATTTTCGAGTAATTTTGTTATTGCCACCGAATTTTGAGCAGTTTTTTCTGTCATTACGACGTTATGCCTTTATCTTTTACGTCTATTGAAAGTATCTAAATTAATGTATCACACGACATATTCCTTATTATTGAATACCGATTTGTAGTTAAAAATCGGTTTTTGGAAATACAAATTAACGAACAAATGTCTCAATCCTTATCGCTATGGTTTCAATCAAAATTTCAAGCAACCTCCAACTTTAAAGTAACCTATATTTCCATATGCAAATTTTTATTTAACCCAAAAATAAAATAATTTTCACGAACCTCACGTGTTGATACAACAAAATACTTCATTCGGAAACTACGAGTACATAATAAACACATAAACAAATATAAACAAACCGTTATTGTTATAAACAAAACCATCAAACAGAAATGTTAACGTAACATAAACAGACTCCCACGTCTTGTTATTGTTTATGAACTTTCTCAGCGAATCAACATAAAAATTAATTCAGTTTACTCGTATATTGTGCCCTAGATAAGATATTAAAGTTAATTTATTATAACGGCGTGACTGCACCGTTTAAGATTGATTGATGTTATGTGTGAATGACTCTTGGTCTTTTTAGTACATAAGTGTGATTAGGAACTTGTGGATGTGGCAAAGGGCAAATTTTTTTTTAGACATGATTTGTAAAAAATCGACGTCGATCAGGAAAAAAACAACAGTATACATTCGATTTTTATTTGAGACCAAATAATCGAAAACGACAGGTTTTTTTTTAATTGTCCTTTGTTGCCATATATAATGCGTCTCAAAAAAGCACAGTCGAATTGAGAACCCCCTTCTTTTGCAGTCGTTTAAAAACAAAAATATTAAGTTTTAAAATTGTGCCACAGATATTTTGGTCAGATAGTCTCTAAAAAAGCATTAGTAGTAAATAATAATTTTCTCTCTAATGTTCATTTCTTTTTGGTCACTGTATTATTTTCACCAACGTCAATTAGATAGGCATAAGACACTAGTCAACCGTACATATACCTACGGTTTCGTGTTACCCAATCATGTATTCAAATAACGCTAAGATTATGTCATCCCATGGTAATTGTCAAACGTCTCGGATCTAATGTCTCCCTTACCAAGAAATGCATACCTCATTACTTATTAATAGGACCGGTATACAAAATCAAAACCACGTATTGTGCCAAATACCAATGCCCATTCTCTTTAGAATCGACAACTTGCAAGATGATGTCATTCTCGTAATTTATTTATGCAAATGCTACATGTGCCCGTAAACTTTACGGGAAACAAAAAGACTAAAACAAAAAAAAAGTTTTTTTCTTCACACTTTTACACATAAATTTTCCTTAAATTATTTTAGTCATTTTCTTCATAAAATTATAATATTGTGTTGTAAAAATAGAAAAACCAAAATGACAACATTGAGATGACAAATTTCTTCTTTACTTTGTTCTGTAGCTTTTATTTCATCTCTATCTTTGTTCTAACTAACATCTAAATATTCCAGTAAAATATTTAGTACATTCACTTGACATTTGCCAATCTATCTTTTTGCATTCCAAAATGTCAATCAACATACACTACACTTATAGCTTGCTTGTCGTTCCATTCCTTTAATTCCATTCCAAGAGTTAAAACATTTATTCAAAATGTTACGCCAATAATGTCATTGAGATAAACATAACATAACATACCATCACGCCTGTATCACCGAAGGATTAGGCAGAGATGTACCAATGTACACCCACTGCTCACCGGTATGTTTAGGTCCCATGTAATAGGGGGCGCGCCTATTGCCACAACCGGGCACAAATCCAAACTCCGACCTGCTACTGAGAATTTCATAGAAAAACCCTTAATAACACCTTGGTCGACTTAGGAATCAAACTCAAGACCACAAGCGTAGCAGTGCTCAGAACCACTAGCCGAACGAGGCAGTTGTATGTCATTAAGATGAATGTCTATATGTAAATGTGACGTCATCTACACACCTGCAAGTATGAAAGATACTATATCAATAAAACATAAGGAATTGCAAATTAGGATGTGCTTTGGCAAAACATATTCCTTTCCATGGTCAGTCTTATCCATACTACTGCTTATGTATTAGTTTTCCATGTCAATGAACAGTAATGAAATAAGTGAACCGAGGTTAAAATTTACATACTGTAAAACTGTTCAGGAACTTGTGTTTGTACGTTGAAAGCACTGTTAGTTTACTGTGGTTCTGACTAAGCTTCAAAACATATTATGGCATACAACTTTCAACCAATTTAAAGGAAATAATAGAAAACTGCTCTCAATATTTTAATTTGAATCGTTATAATGTATAATGTTAAAAATACACAAACTTTGAAATGAAACAACTAAAAACATTTTTTAATATTTATATTAATAAATAAAATAGTAAATAGTATCTGGACAATTAATTTCTATAAAATGTTTTTACGCCATATTACGGTAAAATATAGTATGTTGGAATCTCCTGCTGTAAGACCTTTTTGTATATATTCTAGCAAAAATAATTTGATTTGATTTTAAAATGTTAATTTAAAATCCTTTTTTCTGCATAGCTTACCTTCATTGTAAACCCTACTTAGACAGTATTAGAATTGCGTACAGTGTATACTGTCAGCACTCTCCATGCTTTGAATGACAAGCGAACCAGTAGTGTGATCCTAGTGATAGATTAAAATCATTTTACAGACACATCCAATACTAATGGGGCACGTTCTATGCATCATCGTGTTAAATTTAATCGTTGATTTGTGACTAGCGTGGTAATGTGCAGCGTAATTTTAGAGTAGATTGTGTTTAATTAAATAAATCGGTAGCCATTTTTCACCGTGTTACAAATGGCACATAACGGGGACTTTTCTGTTCATAAAATAATTAATAATAATAATTCCAGTTTTTAAACGTCCCACTGCTAGGCACTAGCCTCTTCCTATATAGAGAAGGTACGAGCGTTGATCACCACGCTTGCGCAATTGCGGATTCATCCTTTTCCTTCACCGGTTTCAGAACAAATAAACGAAAAGAAGATTCGGTATGTATATAATTATAGGGATTGTACTTACTATGCTTAGGGCACAAAAAAACGGAGTATTAATTAAATTAATTATGCAGTGAATGTAATAATATAGATACCAGGAGCGTTCAGCAAGAACATAGTTTTAAAACCGAATTGAGGCAGATAAACTCAAAGAAAAGTAAATTCTAGACTCAAGATGATAAACTAACAATGACAGCCGTGCATGATTAATGCGATGAAAGAGAAACAAGTGAAAGGTATATAAAACAAATAACCTAGGTTACAAGTATATTCTAGGTTACGTAATAGATTGTAACGAGCAACTTGTCTTACAGAAATTAGTTATTTACTTTTTTAAACAGGGTTTAGCAAAACAAAACCAAAAATTTATCAGGTTATAACGTCATAGGTATTGTTTTTGATAATTTAACTCCATCGGACAATAGTGAATCTAGCATTTTCTGAGATTCTAGGATTGAACAGGATGGCATTGTATATTATGACTATAAAAATGAAAATAAATTAATTAAAGTACCAAACAGCCCTAATGTGCCCTAATGTTATCTTTACCGCAGATTTTCTTTTATGGTAATTATAGGCAGCGATTAACACATAAATATTAATATATCCATCGAATTATACTTCAGTGATGTTTATCAGTAGCCTATTGCTAAACATGGAGAGTGAAACCAATGTTAAAAGCTCCCCGCAGGGTTGTCAACGTATTTAGAATGGAGCATGACATACATTGCCGTAATTGTATACAGTCGGCCTGATGAAGCAGTAAGTAATGGATCGATGGATGTTAATCATTGGCTAAGGTTCGCCAAACATGGAAGTCGAATTAGTTATTACTGTAAGAAGTTCGATTTATCAAGTCATGAGGTGACTTTATATGAACAATTAATGTAAAATATGGTGGAAAATGGTTGCAAAGACATTAATGATTGACATATCTGCGGCTTGTTTAACCATATAGTTCATTCTGGTCTTGTTACAGAATACTTAATACATAGTCAATTAAATATCGTGCAATGTATATAGGACATGTTACACCAAGATTTATATTTTGCTCCCATTTTAAGGTACTTCTTGAGACATTAGTTTATGTAATCGTAATGATGGCCTTTTTATTAGACTATCAATCAATCGTCAATAAGCATTAGTTAAAACATGAGTCACTGTTGCTGTGACTTCCTTTTATGGGCTATAGTTAATAGAAAATGTATTCGCTGGCTCTGACACCGTTTTATACATCATTAAGTTATTAATTTAAGAATTGAGAACAAATCAATTAGTGAGCTTGAGCAAAATTTAGATTTAATTTTAAATGATTAAAAAATATAACATGTTTTATCAAAGAAAAATATTTTCTTAGGTAGTAATTAGAATATTAATTTATTTTATCGCTGATTTCTGTTCATAAGAATAAAAATCTCTTGGCAAAAATCTTTTCTGTCCTTATAAGATAGATGAAATCTTTCAAACTCCGCGAGATTTACCAGCAAAAATTATATGCAAAATTATGCGTTAGGTAGTGAATATTAATTCAGCAGATAATAAAGGTGTACCGAAAGCAATAAACGAATGTCTTTCATAAACGTTTTAACGACTTTAAACTTCGTGTGGGTTCACAATTCTATTGTCTACGGAAGTCAAAAAGGAACAAAACAACGGCTAGACACGGCTGCACATGTCCTGACATCTATTATTATGCAAGCGAGCGAACCTGTTGTACATCACAATGCGTTGAAGAAATACTTAGCTTACTGACCTGGCGACCGATTCTAGAAATAATATAACATATCATCACGCCTGTATCCCCGAAGGGTTAGGCAGAGGTGTACCAATGTACACCCACAGTTCGCCGATATGTTGAAGTCCCATGTAATAGGGGCGAGCCTATTGCCACTAACCGGGCACAAATTAAAACTCCGACCTGCTACTGAGAATTTCATAGAAAAACCCAATAACACCTTGGTCGACTTGGCAATCGAACCCAAGACCTCTAGCGTAGCAAGCGCGCTTAGCACCACTAGGCCAACGAGGCAGTTACAGATTTTAGAAATACTCGAAGATATGAGAAAAAAAAACAATTGACATTGCTACTCAAAACTTTCACATTCAACTAGTAGTAAGTATGTACGATAGATTGCCACTGATAAATAGTGTAGGGAATATTCAGTGAAAAAAAAATAACAAAGATAAAAATGAATATAAAAAAAACACATCAGTTAATTACACTTAATTTGAGCCGCGCTGAAAGTATTTTACCAATAACATAGTGTGTTTAAGAAAAAATTTAATCTATTTTTTTCTTTTTATTAATACTCATTATTTAAGTTCTCAATACTTTCTTTACCTTTTAATATCAAAACTAGTATATACTGCAATGTTAAAAATAATATTAGTGCCTATATCGTGTTATAAGATCAAAACGAAATCGCTCGAGTATTTTACGATCGAGAATACGATCTTTATACGAGCGATTTAAAATCGAGAACCTAAGATATAAATTTTCGCATTAAAATAACATTAGGCTCTCGTGTGCATACACTCAAATATTAATATGAATTATGATTTGATAACACTTGGTAGGCGAAGCATGTTTCTTATCAGAAGGCATTTTAATTTAAAGGAGAAATTAATGGCGTCTGTAAGCGTTCAACTGATTTTACATAAGTTTGTGTTGCCATGGCAACGAAGCAAAAGTTTTGTAGACATGTTTGCTTCAGTTCAAGTGTGTTATCATAGTTGGTCATACCACGATTAAGTTGCAAATATTATTTAATAGTACTTTTTTGATTCAAGGTTGCAGGTTCGAACCCAAGCAAGTACCAATGTGGCTTTTTCAAAGTTATATGTACTTTCTTAATTATTCTAAGACACCTCTGACAAGCGGTGAAGGAAAACATCGTGAGAAAAATTGGAATTAAAAAAATTGGGATCTGAAATCGCCAATCCGCAAAGAACAAGTGTGGTGATCAATGCTCGTGCCTTCTCTAAATAGGAAGAGGCCTGTGCCCAGGAGTGGGACGTCTATAGGCTGGATTATTATTATTATTATAGTACTTTTTTAACCCACCTTTTGCCTAATTCAATGCGTCAAGCTGGATTGTGTTACTTTATGCCTGACATTTCATCAAAATTATCTTAATTTGTAGGTACATATAAAATTTCATGAAGAGAAGTCTAGACCGAGTTCATGACATAAATTAACAGGTACTAAAATTTTCGTGACAACGTCAAAAATATAAAGGTAGGTGTACACGTTCATGTAATAAGCAGCCTTAGTAATCTGAATAAACTAATTACCTTAGCAATTAGTATTCAAAGTTGGCAAACAAAAACCGTTACTAAGTTACTTAATTAAATGTGCTACGTAAGCATAATAATATCAAGAGTATGTTACTTCATTAATTTGGTCTAAAGCCATTAATTACTCAGCGCTTATTTACTTACAGTCTCATATAGAACATACTTGTGCTTAAGTATTTACATATTCAATGACCTATGAGCCAGGACGCCTACGCATCTGTTTGGCAAACCCCACAAGATTAATTCATCTAAGTAAGCTCAAAATTTAATAATAATGTTTACGCTAGTTTTTGGGAGTGGATGTCGCCAAAGGGTTAATTTTGTTATGAGACTATTTTTGGATGATAAATGGAACAAAATATTTGTAGGTTAGCTATCGTATATCTTTTTCATGATTCGAAATAAGTCACAGAGTCTTCGTATCGCCACCGATAAATTGATCGGCAACCTTTAATTACAATTGTATAACGTTACGAATTGCCAATAGCCATTATTTTTAGTGTCCTATTAGATACCAATGTTTGGCAAAAGCCTTCCAAACCAACCAACAAACTTAGTATAAAAAAATACTGCACTTAAAAAAAACCCAAAAACGAAATAACAGTTTCACATCTCATATTTTCTTAAACAATATTTCAAAATGACATTCAAAAAGCTTTCTCCTTTAAGATATTTGTCTCCCACGTTCGAATAGCATCGCAAACAGTACGTTACTCCATCCATTACAGGAGTAATGCATGCGTCCCAGAGGCGCACCTTCTATTATTCAAAGAACGGAAGCACTCTAATTACTTCTGCACTCGATCTAGAGAAATGATTTTGATAAATTGAGTTTTGGACAGCCAATAAGGAGTGAGATGAAGCGTAAGATAGCAGCGACGAATGATAGAGGTAACATTAAATAATATTATGATCTAATATTCAATGATTAATTAGATCAAAATTTGAAATTAACAAAAATAGCGTAGCGTACGCTATTTTTGTTAATTTTAATATAAAGAGTTCTGTAATATAAAGAGGCTCCTGTCAAAAGTCAAATAGAGTTACCAATAAGTGACACATTCATGATCATATTTTGGCCTCATATCACGCCATTTGGCGGCATGATATTACCGTGGATAATAAAGTATGTCCCTCTTCTTAAGATCAAAAATCACTAATTTCACATCCTAAAAACATTGACAAATGTACAGTTACATAATGATCCTCAAGCGATTCGAAAATATTGAAGTGTCCTGCAATCAACTGCAAAACAGTAACTTAAAAGGACTCAAGGCTTAAGCAAGGTTGAGCCTTCAACACGAACTGGACAGAAATTGCTATAATTGTCATAAAATTTATAGTCACAAAGCAATTTCAATACCACAGATATGCCTGTACCATTTTTTCAAAAGAAGTTGACTAGAAAATGGAATTTCTAATTGTGCGAAATCCATTGCGTACTGGATAGGAATGATACTGCTGAATGGAAGATCGCAGCGAGCAATAGTTGATACAATAATGTCAATAAAAGTTGGTAGCCTGGATTTGAGAAGGTTATTGGTAAAGCTAGATCTGTTAAACCGGAGGCAACATCATTTACAACAGACTGTTGCTAAATCCAGACCGAGCTCAATTTCCCTGTCAGTGCAAAAATAAACAAGAGCACTGGAGGGTTATAAATCGTGCTTCGTGATTGGCTGCATCCCCAATAATTATTCACATATTTTAATAAATATTTATTTTGCGCGTACAACTAACGGAGTTGACGGGTTGACAACGTGTTGCTAAAAATGATGAATGAGGATTTTTTCATGTGAATTTTAGATAGATTGCCTATCGAAATTTCTAGCGACAATATTTTTATGAATAGTAAATCAAAATCAAAAATCAAAATCAAAATATTTTTATTTCAAGTAGGCCTTGTTAAGGCTCTTTTAAAACGTTAAATTTACTGACTCTACTGCAGGTTCCAAAATGTCATTCCAATGGAGAAGAACCAGCAAGAAACTCCAGAGGTTACTCTTGGCTGCTGTACCAGGAAATAAATTTGAAAACCCACTGATGCCCGTTATATGCCACGCAAACTATCGGGCCGCTATTGTTGGGTTTGAAAATCGTTAGACAAATTGGCATGTGCAAAATGATTTACCCTTTAAAAAGTGCTCGAAAATAAGGTGCAATAGAATGTTGTTTTTTAACTCGTTTGTGCTGATATATTTTATACTATACCAGGTTAACGGGTCTATCTAAAATCCTCCACCAATTCTCTTAATAATAACATTATGACACTGTTTTTCCATTCGAATTAAGTATGAACTTATTAGATGCTGAATGAAACAATTCAAAATTAATCCTTCCAAACAAAATTACTGAAAATTTCTATAGCAAAGCTAATATCTCGCGACTTCTTAGAAGTATTAAATAAGTTTCGATAACATTGGTTCAGAACAAAAGAACTTCGTGATATCGAATACTCCGTTGTTTATATTAAAACTTTTCTTAGGGTCTACCTAGAAATAAATCAAGGAAAATATCTACAGAATAATTCTCTTCAACTTTGTCGTCACTTTTTTCCGAGAAAATAATAATATAATTGCACGCGAAAATGTTATTCAAAACTATAAAATCTAAAATAGAACAAGAAAGTAAAAATGCTTGAAAACATGAACAAATAAAAGGTTACACAAAAATATTTCTTACAAGACAATTAAATTGCTGCTTATATTATAAACTTATTTAATTAATAATAACTATTTAATTCAAGCTCTATACAGATATAAACCACACTAAATAAACAGTTAAAATTTCAATAAATTAATTATAAAATGTATAAATAGAATCAGTAAATTCGCATCAAATCTTTTCAGTAGAATTTGAAAGTAATGTACTTACTCACATTCTACTAAGCGAGTTAATTAATAGTTGGTGGCGATGACTTAGCTAGGGTTTTGTTTACCCAAAGGCACAAGAAACGGCTTTCACATCATACAGAAACTTAAATGTAATGTGTTACTAAAATATTTACCTTGTCATCCCTAATTACGATGAGAAGTGAATTTAGAATGAGGACCTGCTGAAAATAAATTATGTCTTTATTAGACAAAATGGCAATGGCTTTATAAGCGATTGGCGTCATGTGACTCGAGACAGAAAAGTTTGGAGTCGGACAGGGGAGACCTTCGCCCGGCAGCGGGACAATAATAGACTTAAAAAAAAAAACAAAATGTATGCAATGACATTTAAGAGACCTAACAGTTCATGAAGATATGTTTACACGAAGTTTGTAATTAATTGACCCAAAGATTATGTTATACCTATCTTTTTCAGTTGGAGTGATCGAGCAATTAGAGGGCAATGTAAGTAAATTTTTGATGAATAACTTTTTGTAGCGACTATCTACAAAACTTTGCTTTTTGCAGCTTTCTGAATTAATCTAAGTGAATCGCTTACTATTGACATAACTTTAATTAGTCATTCTTTTCAATTATGCTTTAAGATGATTTCTTAATTTGACTGCTATTTTCCATTAATAAGCGCGTTCAACCAATGCCACTTCTTAGCTTAAATTTTCTTTGAATGTGTCAATATAAATATATCTAAGTCTACTATTAGAATGCACCTAACATTTAAAACATTAACACTTCAAAAGAAAATAATTTTCAACGCAACGTCTTTGCGAAAACGGTTTCATATGACCGAGTTATACAACATGAACATACATTCAAAATCCCGGCTTAACACATAAAAAACAAACAGTTGTTGTTATTAAAAATGTTATCTTTACTGATTATAACGATGAAATATAGCGTTTTATTATTAGATGGGGCCCTTATAAATTAATTATGGTTGTAACTTTGTTTTAGGAAGGGCAATAGTTTATACGGTTGTCTGACAGATTTGATTGAAATAGGACCGCCCATTGCACGTCTCGGATTAATATTTTGTATTGCTCCATTTTATTTCGTTTAAATCAGTTTTAGATGCCCATTTTGCATGTTTTATGATTTGATTAAAGATTAACTATAAAACGATAGTACGTTTAAACTTGAATGTGGTTTTAATGTACTGAGACTGATACTTCATCACGGTAGGGAGAAAAAAAATCGATCTGAACAAAAAAGAACCAATAAAGCAACCTATTTCTGATAATGTTTCATTAATTTAATAGTAACTGGTATGGGACTTTACATGACATTTTTAAAAAGCTTTGAATCATCATTTGAATTTGTAAAAAATCGATCGAGTTCTGTTACACTATCAGTAGCTAGCTTAAATATGTTCCTACTTAGTACGTATTCAAAATACAATAAATAAATAATTATTCATATATATTTTTTTACCTTAATAATTAAAGTAATTTTCTTACCGAATCTTGTATCGACTAAAGATCTGTCAAGAAAATTGAGAGCATCTTTTTATTACTTCCGCAAACATAATGTCATCAAATCCCAAAATCCCATCTATACAGAGTTATATTAAACTGAAAGCACTCAGGAATAGTAATTTAATAGCAGCCACTTGTTCGGTAAATTAAATTATATTGTTACCTAGGCAACGGTTTACCTGTAGTTACAGTTGCCTAACTTAAATTGACATGGACTCAATATTTTATGTAAGTAGTACTTACTTTGGCCTTATGGGATTATGTTGTTTAAGTAGGATCGGTTAGTACTTGGACTATCTATTACTGTTTATGTATGTATTACATCGACTAACGTTAAATTGAAATCGAAAACGTAAGATTTTTGGTGTCTGTAGGTAATAAGGTGACGATGTCACTAGATGACTAAGTAAACCGTCCTAACCTTTCTAAAATGATCACTTTAGAAGGGTTACAAAAAATATTTAGTATTTAACCAAAAAACTTCATGTCATCAACGAATGATTCAATATCGTTTAAGAAAAAAACGTGAAACAAACAGATAAAAGGAAATATTTTTATTCACATCTTATTCATTCAATAGTGTATGTCATTGTTGTGTAATATAATTTAATATTAATATGAATTCTGTCATATAATGTAACGCTTCCTTATTATGACGCAAATAATTATTGAAAGTTAAAATTCAAAAAAGTAAAATCTGTGATTGAACTCAGCCGACCATGGTCTACGTTCTCCTAAGTCTCACCACAACAGATAACTGTAAATAAATGAAAAGCTGTCATGTTAATAATACTATAGTTATATATTAAACTGTAATCATGCAAATATTTATTAATTGATATTTCATATTTTTTTGGAACATTAATGATTATAATTCAAAATGAAACAATACATCAATACAATACTGGCAGAAACAGAATAAACATTTGTCAGAAACCAACATTTTTGGTGAATAAATTCCAATTTCGAATTAAGAATGGAAGAATTCAATAAAGAACCATTGGTACGGAAGTCGGAAGTATCGGTTGAACCGGTTCAATTCCAAATTTGAGTTCAACGCTGAGGAAAATAAAATGTAAACAGTAAATGAAAAAGTTCGTTGGTGTTGGAAATTGAAATTGACAATAGATTGAGTCTTGGCTTTTCCTAAATTTGTAAAGTGATTTTGAGAAGTTCAGATCAATCGTATCGTCGTGTTTTAAATTTACTTTTATTATCAGGTACATGTTTTGTGACTCAATCTTAATGGTGTTTGACATTTCATCATATACTATAATATTTTTTATTACTCTCCTTGAAAAAATCTTGTGTATCGTTACAATACAATTCGCCTTTACGAACAAGATTTTTCGAGAAAAAAAAAATGCTCTTCAAGACATTTTTAAATAACTGTATACATAGTACGTAATACTATTCATTTCTGAAGTGCTTGTTGTTATACTAGCCTTAAAAATATTTTCTACGAGAAACCAACAAAATAACAGTTGTCACTAAATTATGACATATTAAGCTATTCACAACAACACATTGTCATGTTATTCGTCAATGTGTATAGTATTTTGATAACCATACCAATATTTATATGCCTTACAATTTCTGGTTTGAGATGCTTGAATATGTATGACTTTTGACAGCAATTAGCGCGCGACTTTCGCCATATTGGTAACCAATTTACCATGTAAATTGAAAGTGTAAGTTTTATAATACATTAATTCATGTTGTCGTGTTTTGAAACCCGCTTAATTAAAGTACACGTGTCGTGCATGTAATAGTAGCCGAGATTATAGCAATTAATTTTGATTATAATCAGCTGATTGAGTAATTGTTAGTTTATTTTGCTATGATTTTTTATATGGTTTGGTTTTAACCTGTACTTGCAATAATGTAAATGATTAGCATGGAATCTGTCTAAACGTGTTTAAAGTTTATCCTATAGTACACGACACTGTATTTTTTTTTCTGTAATAAATCATGCATTAAACCTAGGACTTGGTAGTAATTAATGAGCTCTCATTTAATGAAACATAAGATCACGTCATTACATAAAAAGTCTAGTCAATCAAGACAGGTAGAAGACCGTAGCAATTATTTTTCAAAAATAAAAGTAGCATTCATAATCCAATGACGAAAAAATTAAAGACTTTTCAATTGAAGTAGATATTTTTTTCCATATTTGTCAGACTAGAAAGGGAGTTTGAAATCACGTGTAACAAAACATTCAATACAGAGTACTAAAAGCTCAATAAGTTCACTGAACGCCCATTAATTCTATTTCCATCAGTTTTACGATTATAACTGATAATTTTCCAAAGACCGTTTTATCGCGTATTGTGCATTACTGAGCGACCGATAATGTCCGCGTTTTATGGTCATACTTGTTTTATTTTTGGTTGACGGCTGGCCCTTACTACCTGTTACTTGTAAATAATTTGTACTTCACGGTAATAGGAATAAAATTATATATCGACATGTTTTTTTTTCCGGAACAAAAGGAAAACTAAAAAGAACCCAAGATAGATAAATGACTGGGTCATAGTAAGAAACAATGCTTATTGAGCCTTGCTTGATTATGAAATCATAATATTAATTTGGTGTTTAATAATATTACAACCAGTTTTTAGTAAATGGTGCTCATCTATCTACTTGTCATTTATAAGTAAGTGCTTCCAAATAAAATAGGCAAAAAAGAGAAAAAAAAACAAAAAGACAAAAAAGTCCCAAAATGTTTGGATGGTTAAATCTGCACCACAGAACTAAGTTTTTCCTTACAAAGTTAAGCCAACTCCACCTTCTATCGGACCGTTTGGTGTGTCTCGTACGATATTTATTTTGATCACGTACTCTCCGTTAGCTTTCGAGTTGAACGCAAAACTGTTCTAATATGAAGGCTCACGGAGATTAATGGGGGAATTATTTAGTGTGTATGATAAGGAGATAAATAGTTTTCCTAAATGTTTGTTAGAAAAATGGACGGAGCCTTCTCAGTACTAACAAGTCTGAAGGCACGCCCTAGTAACGTGTCAACAATTCTGAAAAACCTTTGTTCTGATGTTCTATTATTATGTTATTTGCAATGAACTCATTAGCTCTATGACAAGGACAGGCTCAAGGGGTGTTGTTTGTAACTAAATAAAACGTTTAAATACATAAAACGGGAATATTTTAGAACGCTCTCCAACCCGAAAGACTGTATAAAGTAGCTAAGTTGGAATAGACGGATGTGAAAGGCAAGAAAAAGGAAAGAAAAGTAGAATTTGATAGTCTGAGTAAGGTGATTGAGTGAATACCACCACTATACATGCAATTACGTGTAAAATTATGTGTAAAAAATATACATGCAATTACTCAAAAAATGTTTCTTTTTGAATTTACGCGGCATCCCATCAATACTCAAAGACCACCACAAATAAACCCCCAATGCGTAACAAAAACACCACTATCATTGTTAATCTCATTTCGTTCGCGTGAAAACTGATCGTAAGCAAATGGTAGGTCGAAAGGGCCCGATTAAGTCGCATCCGACAATGTTAAGATTATATCTTTTGATTAAGGCGCTTGTAATAATAGAGAACTGTAATTTATGGTGGCTTGTGCAAAATTACACACGATATTCACCCATATGATTTAATCTGCAAGTTGAGGAATTATGTGCTGAAATGCAGGTATTTATTCAATTATGATGTCTTGAGTGTGTGTTGATTTATTGTTTTAATATTTAATTTCCGGTCAGCCTTCCTTACTTCTTCTTTATTTTGTGTCATCTTTATTGTGAACTTTCTATCTGGCATATAAGCCCTGCATCAATACCAGCATATAGTATTATCTAAATAATGATTTAAAAATTAAATGAACCTGGGTAATACAACGAACTTTTCGACACTGATATTTTTACATTCCATAACACAAGTGCTTAATAGCTACTTACTTTGGGTTCAGAACAATGTATGTGATGTTGTCCGCATTTATTTATTATTTACATCAGTGGACTGATATTACTATTGACACTTAGTGCCCCAAAATGTTCTATTGATCACATGCGATCTTCTATACATTACCTTTTTAAAATCGTTTTCGATGCAAATCACATCATACCAAAGAGTTAACTTACTAAAACTTAAAACAAATTTGGATCAAGCTACTTCATCTAAATTTTGAAAATCTAGCAGCATGTCCTAAAGCTGTTAAAAAGTTACTGAAGATCTTGAGTCTAAAAGGAATTGAATAATTGCAGTTAACTCATGAGTTAGGACAGCTAAACTATGTTCCTTTGGCAAGACCTCAAGAGTTTGCATCTGGGGATTTTTCGTGAAAGTTGCAATCTGTCATAAGTTATGAAGTCAAAAAAAACTAAAAAGATCCAAATTTTAAAAATGTGGTCCGATCAGTCAATTTGGCTAGAACATAATTATATGCTTGTATGTTTAATATGTCAATGCATGTCAGCCTACCCCTTGATACCTGTAGGTAGTCTCAAAACATCTTACTTAATTTAAAATTCCTTCAAAATATTTTTACAACCTCGTTTCATAAAATTTGGAAGTTTCTAACAAAATATTTTAGTTAAAACGAGAAAAAGCCTCCATTCGCACCATAGCAAATGAGGCTACTTGAAACAAACGATCCCGTGGCCCTTGAAACTAAAGGATATTTCACTTAGATACAACAGTTTATCCGCTAACAAAAATAAATAAAACCCAACCTTATTTTGAGAAACCGAAAGTCGAATTTCCCTTGAAGGGTCTGAAGGCGATATTTTTCATTTAGGGGTTTCGTCGCACAATGTTTTGCAATATTCAGTTCCTAGGAATTGTAATTTGATTATAATTAAGGACCGTAAAACAAATGTCTACGTTTTGTTGCGAATTGAACTGACAAAACTTTGTGGAAATGGGTCTTTATTGTGAAACATTCAGGTTGCGTTCCTAAGGCTGGTAATATACGAGACAGACGGTATTAGTAGATATTTATTCGATCATAGGTACTGCGAATGTTTACTTTGTTTGACAATAATTTGTACAAGTTTTAAACCGACTTTAGAAAGAAGAGGTTCTGAGAGAGATTTCGTTATGTTTTCGTGTATTTTTATTACGCATATTTTCCGAAAAATATAGATAGATTTTGTAAATTATTTCTGTGACTGATAATTATAATTCTTCATCAACATATGGGTAGTTAAGTTACAATACATTGAGAATTTTAGAACGAATTACACAACAAAATTGTGTTATTAATATTGAAGTCAGTTTTTACATTATGTGTAATCAATAATTTACTTTTTTAATCCTATTTGTTGACAATCTCAAAACCTACTTGATTTTCATTTATATTAGTATTTAGACGTAATAAGTGAAAGAACGTTACGCTTAATGGTTACCTATTTCCACTATCATCTATGTTAATATTGTTTTAAATACCATTCTCTACCTCCAAAGCTTGCAGTGAAATTGTTAAACTTAGTGGAAACGAGTAGATAAGCTTTTTACTCGCGTCCAGAAAATGTTAAAATAAAAAACAACATGGCTGCCTCATTAAGATTTTCTTTGTATAAAAGGCCTTATACTATGTTGGGGAAAAACTTTTTCAGAATTCATTTTGATTATTTTCTTCGGATATTTTATTAATTTATCATCTTAATTAAAAATGTTGGTTACGTTGAAAAGAAATACACATTTTATGAATTACGTAATTACGTCTGTACCTACATGTCTCAATCATAATAATATACTAAAAATGCGAAATAATGGATACACATAATTTACGGACTATATTAAAATAAACATTATTATTTATTAAATATATTCCATGTTAATTAAACACTACTAGGTAAATATGGCCATGATGTGGTCATGGCATCCATTGTTTTTGACATCAATCCCGGATTCAGTTCAAATAATATTAAACAAAAGTTTATTAATCATTAGCATAAAGTTACGTAAGATTAATTTCAGCGATGAAATCGCTTGAACGGTCACAAGCACTGTTGCGTTCGTCATAAGTTCCTTGAGTTTAACAGAGATGGCGCTGTAAGGCCTAGTAGCAAAATGTTCCCCAATGAATATTATGAGTTCTTGTTTGTTGTAACGATATTATTCCTGAGGTTTACTTATCTGTTCCATAATTAAATCTTACATTTTTAAGTAAAAAACTGTTTGTTTTCATATATTTAAATTCACTTTCGTCGTAGAAACAAAGGCGTAATTCAATAATTACTGAATGAAGAATTAATTGTTATCTGTCAATGAAAAAAATTTACATAAATGTATGTTTTTAGTATTATTTGGCAGTCTGCCACTAAATAATGCTTTATTAATTTTTAACCGTCCACATTGTGCCAAAAGCGGTTTCAATTAATACTTTGGCACAAGTTTGATTCTATATCACGCGTTAGATTTCAGTTAAATAATAGTTTTGTTAGTCTGTTGAAACGTGACATACACTAAACACATGTTCTATGAAAAATAGAACTATGTGCCTACTTACCTAAATCAAAATTATTTTGTTTTAAAAAAAGGAATGAAACTGTATACATACACTAATATAGGAATGTATTGTTTCAATTTAATGTTATATTTTGTAAAATAAATATTGAGGTTAAAGCCCCACGGTGGGCGCCATTAGTTGCGGCTGTTAACACGAGTTGGATACGTTTTATGCATGAATATTCACTTTCAGTTGTCCATGTTTATTGATATTATTAGCTTTTTATACTTTTGGATTTTTTTTACAAAATTTGTTCATGTTGTCTATGTGATTTGTTCCGTCCGAGTATTTAAAAATATGACCAAAAAGAAGATTTTATTTTCGTCTCCTATTGGGTAGCTTTAATACAATCTTTAACATGAATAACAAATAAATAATAATACAGGAATAAACTATATCCAATAAATTAGTTTTGAAAATGTTTTTCAATTTCCTTGAATTTTGTGTTGTCGATCTTCATTCTGGTTATTACCAATTTATCCGTAACACTTTACCCAGAAATCGAAAAATATTAAAATAAACCACAAACAATAATAATCCGTATAATATTGTGAACGATACTACCAAATATTGGTACTTAATTAAAATACGGGGCACAAAGTTAGTTGATGAATAATTTCATTGAAATTGGTTACCCACAAATATGCTCAGTTATTTTAATAGAGCAAACGATTACATAACTTCAGATGTGAAAATATTTATATCTGTATTGTTTATTTTGGATAATATTAAGTCAAAATTAAAGTGGTATTATTAATTTTAAAATTTGATCTTCAAGCATAGTGATAAATAAACAGCCTTTCTTATGCCAATAAAGACTACATTATGACATGGTCTTTAGTGGTAAAAAGACTAAGCGTAAGTATGTAACATTATTCATCTAAAAACATACATACATATAATCACGCCTCTTTCCTTTGTAGGGGTAGGCAGAGACCACTTCTTTCCACTTGCTACTATCCTTGCACACTTGTTTCGTTTTGTCCACTTTCATTAATGGCGGCGATGTGGTTCGCCACCCATCACGTCTCGTTCCTCGCGGGGGCGAAACGTGGGCCACGGAAAGCCGTTTCCAAAAACAGCTTAATCTAAATAGGTTTTTGTCAGAAGAAAAACAATACATGAGTTAACTTTCCACTGATAAGCCTACCAACTTACATGATTTATTATTAAATAATTATGTTGGTAAACAATAAATTTTAATTAATAAATGGCTTATATTATGCGGTAACACGCAAGAGCTGACATGTGCCTACTTATGCAAAACAGTGACATAAAACCCATGCTACTCAACATTTACGTTATTATTGACAAGAATAATAATTTATTATTACCATGTCAAATGAACAATGACCTGGAGGAGTTATGGGAAATTATCATTGACTGTGGACACCATAATTATTCGAGAAAATTACACAGTCCTGAAAGTTTTTAGGCAAAAATAAATGCTACCAAAAAATGCTGTCCATTTGGCAATAGGTTATGTTCTTTTAATAAATAAATCAACTAAAGACATTTAATATAGTAAATCATTTTTTTCAGTTGTCTTGTCAAAATGTCAAAAAATAAATAATCATAAAAATAATTGTATAGGCAGTTATAATTATTAATCGATACTATTGTATATTATACGAATGTTATGGTACCTAAACAATAATCACGCAACTCAAATCAGTAATAACATTGTACAAATTACAATTATGAAACTGATCAAAGCGACCACTTTGATAACGACACCAATTAAATCGTTAATTAAATTACAAAGTTTAAGCACGTGTCAGTTTTATTAACTAAATGTTAGCATTAATATGTTAATAGGACAGTACATTTGAATTAAGCAAAGCCCAAACTATTTAAATTTAAAGCCTGGTAGAGGTAGAACTTATTCATGAAAAATAAATTATTTATTACTTTTGTAAGGTCGGGAAGGTGTTTTAGTTGTGTCTGAACTTCAATTAAAATTCAAGTAGAATTTTAGTTTAGAATCACTGGAGACTTTTAGTAAGACTCACATTTTTCCTTATAGTCATTTAAAAAGCAATCATAGCCTGGAGGTAAACAGCGACTGAGTTTAACCTTACAAATACCTAATTGTGTGAGTAGAAGGTTGATGAGAAATTGAATCAATCGTAATTTTTTTTTGTTTGATCAAAAATGTTTTGGTTTTGATTGTATAGTACCAATCACAGCACATAATTTTAAAAATTCCATAGCTTTTATGTATTGTCATCTTATATATAAAAAAGAATCGCTAAATGTGTTGGTAAGCGCATAACTCAATGACGCCTGGACCGATTTCGCTAATTCTTTTTTTGTTGTATTTGTTATTGTCAAGAGAAGGTTTTTATGACAAAAAAAATGATAGTGATTTGTTGGATTTATCTACGCCTCCAATAATATAAAGGCACCGGGAGCGGGACCTATGGATTCACGCGGGTGAAACCGCGGGGCACAGCTAGTTAAGAATAAATTCGCCATAAAGTGTCCTTCCCAATCCTTAAATTAAATAATCTAATTAATTTTTCAATAAAAAATGAACAAGTTTTAAATAGTAGGTATTTTTAGATCTTATTATAAGAACAACAATGAAAAACTTGTCTGTAAGAGATCGCTATTAGCAATAAGGCCGGTCGTTGTACAATTTCCCTTTATTTTTTAACTTTTTATTCGCGTTTGATTAAAAGATATACAATGAAGTATCTAGACCTGGTTTATTTTTTGTTCTGGTTTTCTTGTTTTTAAAGGTTTCGACTTTTTTATAGAACACTTTTTATGAAAGATTAGCACGTAGATCGGTTAAACAGGAGTATGTCCGTATACTTAAAAACATTGGTGTGTGTGTGTGTTTCATCGTAAGGTTTTGTCACAAAACTCCAGAATTCATAATCCTAAATCATCTAGATATTTAGTTTTGACTAATGACGCTGATATCACTTAGATTTAGTACAAGTTTCTAGTCAAAAATTCGAGTGAATATTAGAAGATCTATTGAAAACCACCTAACGTAACAAATATAAACACTTAAATCCATTTTACTCAAACTAGTGGTTTACTGTATGTGCTCAAACGTAATAAGCTATTTACCCAACGTCTAACAAAATATTAATAATATTGATTAATTTCGTTCTCACAATTTGCAAAGTCAACCACTCAGCCGTCACATTTCAAATTAATCCGCTGTTTCCAACAGTCAATCTTTATGACAATTTGACCTACTTTGCAGTACTTTTAGAATTAAATGATTGGTTATGCCAGTTCTGTTTAATGCAGATTGTGGTATTGCCCCACAGTAAGAGGTGGTGACATCGAGTAAATAAAAGTACAGCATTTAGAGTGCACCTATCGCTAAAAAAAAATTGTGCCAAGCGTAAGCAAGTTTTTGGCTGCTGTACATTCGTTTACTGATTTAATTAAAAGTAGAAAATATAGAGTACACATATCGCTGGAAGCCCATTGTGTCAAGCGTAAGCAAATTTTTACCTATTCGTTAACTGATTTAAGTTATTTTTCGGCAGTGACCGATGTTTATTACTGTCGATGATTCTGAGATTAGTGACGTAATTTTAGGAAATGAAATGAAATTCAAAAGGTGTACTCTGTTTTGAGACTGTTGTAAAGACAAAACCAGTTCATACTGCTCTTGGTTCATACTGATATGCGCACTCTATAGTTTCTTATCTATCATCTATGAAATGGTGTTGATTTAAAACGTCAAATTGTAGTGAACGCAAATAACACGGTAATCATGCGGTGTTTGAAATGTTGAAGTGGTACGGAAATAAAGAAAATATTATTGAGTTGTTGGTGTTGCAAATGATTATTAACTGACATTATTGGGTACTTATATAACATAGGTAAAATATTTGTACTACGAACTTTAACAGGAAACTTTTGTTGGTAAATAAGATTGAGATAACATAACATATCATCACGCCTGTATCCCCGAAGGGTTAGGCAGAGGTGTATCAATGTACACCCACAGTTCGCCGATATGTTTAGGTCCCATATAATAGGGGCGAGCCTATTGCCACTAACCGGGCACAAATCCAAACTCCGACCTGCTTCTGAGAATTTCATAGAAAAACCCAATAACACCTTGGTCGACTCGGGAATCGAACCCAAGACCTCTAGCGTAGCAGGCGCGCTAAGCACCACTAGACCAACGAGGCAGTCCTTATAGATTCTTATAGATCCTTATAGATTGTACCACGAACATTTTTAACAAGAAAATTTTGTTGGTATATAAGATTGAGCTAGTGATTTTTAATATGATTTTCAATGTCTGAGGTTGTTTATTTATGATTCCGTTAATAAAACAAAGCGTCTTGTTTTCCACATACTAATGAAAAACAAAAATATGTTCTTTCAATGCTTTTGTTCAATTTGAATTGAATGTTTGCAAATATTGTAAATAGGAGGATGAGCAATATAGACAGCGGTGGTGGTGACTACCGCCCGTACTAGCCACTTGAACAGTTAATAAAAATGCAACTTAATCAAAATGTATCCACCTTTTACCGAGTCCAACCATCCGTCATCATTACACTCGCAAAAACACCATAATTTTATCATTTCGGCGCGAGTAAGCCCGCATTTACATAGCCCATATAAACCCAACGATTAAATATGATTTATGTACCGTGACGTCACGATATCGTAACTCCTGGCTCCGAGGAGAGCCATACGAATACCGCCCAAGGGAACCACAACGAGCGTGAAATTAGTAATTAAAAGTCACGTGTGACAGAACCAAGCTTTTACTTGGAAAATCTTTGCTCCCAAATGACATCTTTGGAGAAAGTTAAAGGCTTTGAAGTACTGCAGGGTAATATTTTTTGAATTGTGGTGCAAGGAGGTTCATTTCTCGTTCGTATGCCTCTAAATTTGGGCTATTAAAGTTACGTTCAAACGTTTGACAGAGCATTTAAACTTTTAGCCCTGCAAGTGGAGTTTATTACTGATACATTTTAGAATTCATGGTTTAAATACGATGTCTGAAATCTTACCGTATTATTGCTGCTTTATGAACTTCTGTAATTTTTCATGGCACAGAAGAAAATAAGAATGAAATTGTTACACAAACTGCTTCTGAAATTAAAAAACATATGATGGACATAAATACATACTAGAAGATTTAATTCATCGGAATAAAGACACTGAACATTCCGAGACCCCTCCGTGCCTCGGAAAACACGCTATGCCGTAGGCACTGACTATTGTTCGATGATCTTGGGCAGTCGTTAAGTCAATTCTGACAACCAGACTCAAAAAGGGATACTGATTTACCCAGTATAATGGATTATGAAGGTCACATAGGCAGTAGCTTCATGTAAAATACGGTATTCAGCTAAATCCGGTAAGACTGGAAGCCGACCCAACAAAGTTGGGAAAAGGCTAGGCAGATGATGAATCAAAAGCACTGAGTAAACTATTTGAACACATACATATTCATACGGATTGTATTGAGTTATTTACGGATAGAGGTGAGGCAATAGAAATAAATGGCTACACACAACAGCCAATAGGTACCCTGCATGTTGGTCCAGATTAATAAGGGTCTCAACGTAAGCGAAGTGCGAACCCTCATGGATAATCAACGGCTCCCGGCGGCGAGCGCTGGGAGCAATTAATTTTAATCTATCTTTGCCTAATCGTCAAAGTTCGACGATTAACAGTCAATTCCAAACACTGAAGAGTTGAACTCGTTACATCCTTCAATTGAAAACATTCACGTGTTGCTTTTAGGCACGTTTTTATTTATTTATTTTCAGGACACGTCATGTGTTTTTGACAAGTTTTTTCCTGTGTTAAAATATTATTAGCATGTTTTTTTTTGGTTTTTCTCAAAACTGTTGTAAATAAATATTCCTGTAGTACCTATTAATTTGAATGAAACTATTTCTACGGATTTTTTCGCGGTTTATATTTAGTTTTGATGTCTTAATATTACAAGACAGACACAGTGAGCTCATATTGCGTAGGTCGGAACACTAATAAGTTAATAAAAATATGAAGGTAGAACGAGCAACTTCAAGTGTCAAGACGAACATCACCTCAGTTTACGCGTGACCTTGATGCCTTCAATGGTGTCGAAACGTCGGGATATAATAGTTACTTTTCTACATAATACATGTATAGTTTAAAAGTTAGTTATTTTGTTATTTTATTGCGTCAGTGTGTGTTCTACGATTACAAGCACTGTTGAAAAATTGCCATGAAAGGTGAGTAATATTTTTTCATAACTGATTTATGCAATTTATAATTATTATTTATGTACACATAGAATAATGTCATACTAAAACATATACAATATTATAAATCGATAAATATAAAAGACTCACTTTATATGAGGAAACTCTATTCAATATATTCGATAATGTTTCCTTATATAAAGGTGAAAATGTCAAACACAAAAATGTTCCAAACCTGTTTTGACGCGAGGTTAAATAAAAAATACTTTATTTATGAGACGTAATCATGATTGAGAAACTTAAGTTATGTGTTGAGTGTTTATCTAATAAAAACTTCTGTAAAATAAATATTCCTGAAAAAAATATATGTATAAAATACCTACATATAAGAATGAGCAAAATTTTCGTACAAAAACTTTATCTAGTTTTGTAGGTATCCTTAAAAATACACTGTCCATTATTGTAGTATTGTAAATTCGATAGTTTAGAGGTGAAAACCTGTAGAAATATTGAATATCCTATAAAATACCTTAACATAAACCTGTTCGATAATTATCGGCCTATTTAGTCCAAGTGTTGTTTCAAATTAATCATGGCCGAACTTCGGTAATAACGTACCAGCTACTACTTACCTACCAGCTACCGGTACCTAATGACAACATTAACACAAATGACACCCTGAAATTAGAAAATTTCCTTAAATTTATAACCAATAACTGATCAAATGAAACTTATAAGTTTCGTCCAAAAATTTTAATAAAGTATTCACGAAATTTATGCCGATGTCCACGTTTTCTGGTTGAAGTTAATTAATTAATTACAAAAGTTGTGTGGCATGTTCGCTGGGCCAATTTAAACCAAATGGCTTTTGGGGTAAATAGTTATTTATTACCTCATTAAGGTATATTAATGTTTGCTACGTACTTAGGTATTTCGTTGAGCGTCAACATTCGTTGTGTATGAAGAAAAATATGGAAATCAACCATTTTGTGATCGACTTACTTAAAAGATTACACAAATAGGTTTTAAATATATAAAGCAGGATTGTGCATTACACATACAATAGAAATCTTTTCGGCACAGGCGTTTATTTGTAAACTTATCTGAGCTTCATAAAATCTACATCTAATTTACTTTTTTAAGCTAATAAACTTTTTTAACTTAAATAATTTCATAAGTTTTTCGAAAATCTAATTTGAAAAAAAACCTTCAGCAACTTGTCACAAGAAATTATCACAGCTCAATAGTCCTAGACGGCAAATAATGTGACAAGATTAGAACTTTTCTATCTAAAAACCATTTTTTCATAAACAACTTCCAAATATATCTTCTACAAAATGTTTGAAAACAACAGATTATGACGACAAAATTCTTCATCCCCTAATTTAGTATCGTGACATAACGCAATCTATCAACTTCTAAAACTCCCGATCAACAAGTTATAATCTCATAAATCCTTAAAACACTGACAGGGACAATAAACTTTATAGCTTCGAACATTTTCTAGGACAAGAAAATGGAACAAATTGCTTAGGTGAAAACCCTGTGGTGTCGTAAAGATTCGAGCTTAGTTTCCTTGGCGATACTTCGGAAATGTGTTACTCTTGGGGACTTACAACCTTTTGGCTACAGGATCGGTATATTTCATTTATTTTTACTAGGTTTTATAAAGTTTGTGGGACTTACACGAAAAATGAGGTAGCAAATTTTAGTACGCTTGGGTATGTTCATATTTTTAGGTGCTTAATAATTTGATCTAAAATATTACCTAAGTTTCCTTCATATTTTGTGAGTATTATATCATACACTAAAATTATCTAGCTTTTTTAGAGTCACAAGATATAAAGAAAACTTTAGAACCGTTGAACAGGTTAAAACTTTACAAACCAATCAATCGTTACTCAATGGTCGATCACCGCAAATAGTTTAAGGAAGAAATAACTCTAACAAATAGGTCAGGCGCTTTAAGTTTCACGTACAAAGTTAAAACTTTGCTATAACATTACCATCAGGCGCTCAACACAGGAACTGTAAGCCTCACACATTTTGGCTTTATTTTGCACAAAATATGGAAAACTAGTGCATAAATAATATTATAATAAAACATAAGTACTAATTACGTGAGTATGATCCGCATTTGGCTCGGTTCTGTGTTGTTTTAGTCGGAAGCCCGTTTGCCAAATAGACTAATGAGGCCCGTACGAATTATGTGACGTCACCCCAATCAGTTTCACAGTATAACTCTGCATCGCTGCTATTTTAATATCATCTGGATAATATATCATGTAGGTAAACTTTCAAAATACTGATTAGCAAGGTGGGAATTCTATTTTAATAATTCTTTGGGGGAGAAATATTATGTCCCGTATGAAATATGCCTAAGTCTCTATACCTCTGTATAAGGTATCTAGTCCCATATTATTATAAATATTCATTTTGTCTGAATAACAAAGTGACTTTAAAATTATAAAAAGTTTACGGTAGATACTGCTTAAAAAGGTTTCTCATGAGTCCCACCTATGAAAAATTGAGCACACACAGGGTGATTTTTTACGGACCAGCCAAATTTTCACTGGTTGTTTCATACATTAGTGATTGAACTTTTGTAAAAAACAGCTGATTTTTTTTCGCGATTTCAGATTTGGTCTCATTGAGAAAGTTGTTCATATTCATGGGTAGATCACCCAATGAAAATTTGGCTGGTCATTAAAAAATAACCCTGTATTAGCAACCACCTGAAATCTTCTCACTAATGAATTAACAAACTTGTTCTAATCTCTCTCCTAACATTAACTATGTAATTCACAAACTTATCGCTATCTCATAATCACGATTGAATTAAACAATGAACTAAAATTACCTAAGTATCGTAACACGTCCCGGTATTCAATTACTCAAATTGTGTTAGTTTTAGTTTCAATTATCACGCCCACATTAACGTATAATTAATTAGTAACTGAAATTTTGTAAAGTGGATTTTTGTAAGATGAATACATTTCATACATTTTTAGTTCTATGTATTAGCACAGGAATGCTCTTAAATATATGCTTTTACACGTTCAAAAATGGTAGATTAAGCCACAAATTTTTAAAATGGGTGTCAATGAGGAAGAAACTGCATTGAAATTGTAGTCAATTCTGAATTCTAACCAAGGTTTCTAAATTATATAATAATAATATGGCAGACTTCCTTCTCGTCTAAATATAGTCCAGAATTTAGTGTAGTTTCATGTTACAAGTCAATACGTTGGTATGTTTCTCCTAGTTTCCTGAAACACAACATAGTACAAGCATTAGCTCTTAAAGTCTTAGCCGTTGTTAGTGGTCAAAGCCATATTTAGAAGAAACTAGAATAGTGCCAACAAATTAGCAACAACTGCTACAGACTTAGCACAAGTGTAAGCTTATTGAAGTAAAAGACCAAGTGTAGATAAGTAATTTAGGTTTTTTCTACCCAAAAACACAATTCACATAGTCAGAAAAGCATAGAAGAGTTTAGACTCTAGAGGTAAATATGACTACAAGTGATTGAAAAGAAAACGAATTTAATTAAAAAAAACGATACTCAATCAATCATCAATCATTCAGCCAATCATAGTCCACTGCTGGGCATAGGCCTCTCCTAATTTGCGCCACAACACCCGGTCCTCCGCCCTCCGCATCCAGTCCCGATACTACTACACATCAATTTCATGGAACTTGTCGGGTCACCCCCTATCAATAGAAAAAGATTCTTGAAAATCTTCCACAATTGCGGTAACACATACAGACGAATAGAGAACCTTCTCTTTTTAAAGCCAGTTAAAAAATAAATAACTCACAATGATAGTATAAAAGAATAAACAGAAATAAAGAAAGATCAACAAAGGATAATAGCTACGAACGATCTAGAAAAGTAAAAAACTGCTATCTATAACGACAAACCAATTTTATAGGAGCAAGCTATTCCATTGTGAAGAAACGAATCCTTTGCAATACGAAATATTACTTTTCAGGGTTCCGTACGTCTGAATAAAAAAACGGAACCCTTATGGGATCACTCGTGTGTCTGTCTGTCTGTCGGTCGGTCACAGTTAATTAACTCCGAATCTATTCTACCGACTGAATTCAAATTTGAGACACATTAAATTCTCGAAAGTGAAAAAAATAAAAATAAATAATTGAAAACTGCTTTGTGTGACATATCAAATGCAAGGTCTTGTTGTGAAAAGTTCTATAATAGTTTCCGAGTTATTCAAGAAAATAGACGAAAATTGACCATTCCCTTCCCCCCTTATCTCCGAAACTAAATTATGCAAAAAATACAGAGATTAGTTTTCTACTTATAGATTATAGGAAAACCTATAACAGACCATGATATTATAGGTAACATCGTACGGAACCCTCTTCACGCGACTTCAACTCGCACTTGTCCCCTTCTTTTCTTCGATGAGACTTTCTTGTAATACAAAAATTGCTCAGATATTTTCCGTTAGTATCATTCGAACATACAGTGTTGTGTTTTATATTCATAAAGATAGTTGGAACTTTATATCACTTTGCCTTTGTTGTATATCAGAGGAAGAAGTTCCAATATACTTGTCTTATAAGGTAACAATTTATTTAGTGACTGCTCCGAGTGTGTTGTGAGTTTCTTACCTGTTTATGTGGGGTACATAAACTATTGAATATTTTTATTCGTATGCTTAGCTTGTGAGTTTTTTTATATCTATGTTACTTATTTATGTTCTATTCAGGTAGGTATAGCAGAGAACTACTAAGAGAGTACTAGGACCATAAATATTTCCAAACATACTTATTTTAATCTTAACATATTTATTTTTACCGCCAAGGCTAGATATAGAAATATTAAATATCAGGATAAAGATAGAGGAATCGAGGAAAACTATAAGCGCTATGTAAATAATTAGTATTTGAAAAAAAAATACTTATATGAATTAGATGTAATCGTGGTCAGGTCCGTTTATGTCGTGACTTACTATTGACTATGTCCTTGTGAATGTATCTAAACCTCTGGAATATTTTAAGTACATTCATATATAAAACTGCCTCGGAAAGTAACTTAACTACTAAAAATTCTGTTATCAAAAGTAAACATATTTATTTATTTAATATTTTAGTATCTGATCTCTATAATAACTTCTCTCATTACATGAAGCTCATAAACTGGTTGGAACGGGAGCTCCTATCATGAAAGGCTTATCCAATCAGCGTCAGATTCAATGAGCGCTGGACGCAGCACGAGTATTACCAGTAAACGACTCCTTTCATAGGTACTTTACCTGTACAGAAAAATTATAGAGTAAATTAATAGATTGTAGACTTAAAAGGAAAAAATGTTGCAAAATTGAATTTGCAGGAAGATTGAGGTGTATTTATAAAGCTATACAGATTCGTAAATTAAAAGTCAGTTAATTTTTGTACGAATCTTGTACATGGAAAAAGTCGCAATCCAAGCCGAGCATTCAAAATGAAACATGGCGAAAATTAATCGTTAAAAGCGTCCTAAGGTGTCAAGTGCCAATAATTTAATATTAATACGCGCCGACACTCATAAAACAGACTTCCAACAAGATGTCTTCCCAGCCCATTAAATAGTTCCAAACTAATCAAGCAGGAAGACACAAAATCCATAACTTCATTAAAAGCTGCAAAACATTCCCAAACTCAATTATTATGCCCATAACGGTTCAACATCTTTTTATGGCCAATAAAGGACACGTTAATATTCAATACGAAGATTTTATAACAAAAGTTTTCTCGTTAGTTCGTACGAAGTTTCCGAACGGATACCAGACTTGGTTCCGTAGCTTGCATAGTGCATGTACCGGTTCCAATACCACTTTTTCTGCATGCGAAGTGACATGCGAGGTTTTTGCAAACCGGTCACATATTGCCTGCAATACGGCGGACTTACAACAAGACCAATATAGAAATACCGCGTTGGATGCTGGGGCGGTATTTTTAATAAATATTTTGCCAGTTATTTTTTGGTAGTCGATGCCGATGTAACTAAAGAATAGGAAAATATAAATTGAGACTATAATTTTTATAAAGCTACAATGTTACCTATGGATGTATATTATTATGTTGCTGCTTACTAAATGGATATTTCAAAAGCATTCAGAACTTGAGTTGGTCAGATGTTTCCACTTATAAAACTCGTAAATTTACATTTAAAAAAAATTGTTGCCAGACATTAGACGGTAGAGTCAAGTAAACATTTCTTTTATAAATAAAAACAGATTGCTTAGGTCACCCCAGATGGTTTAACACTCAACTAAATAAATATAACAATTGTGAGAGCAACCCACCGCGTGGTTACCTGCAAAGGCTTATAAGATCACTAAAGGTGGGATGAAAAATGTTTCAACAATTTCCAAAGAATCTTTTATCGCGCACCACACATCCCAACCCATATCATCGAGAATGAAGCCACCTTATCACAATAGCCACTGAGGATCTTCAAACCCAGCATTCAAATTGGCTTTCATTAATCGCGATAGGTCGAAATTTCAACCATTCACATTGGACATGCGTAAACCGAGATTAAATATATTGGTCCACAAATTGGGCTTCAATTCTGGAGGCAGTTAGCGTAATCCGTCTTTGTAATTGGTTTTGCTGGGTAGTGTTCGGAGTAACAGTTAAGTGAATGTTTGACACTTGTGTGTTTCGTTTAAATTACATTTTTAGGTGTTCCAAAGTTCGGGAGTGGTAAGTTCCGACACGTGGATTTTCAATTCCAAATTCGTTACGCGTTCGTCGTGTTTTTGGAACTCGTTTAGTTGAACGGTTTAACTTGTACAAAATTTTTAGTCATATAATTGTTCTATGAAATTTTCATCTATCATGAAAATACTTTTGAAAAAGTATTTAGTAAATATTTTTTAAAGAACTTCCTAAACGTTTGGTATACTCTACTCGTGATCAGAGGGCTGGTTTGTTCCTTGCACAGAGAATCGGCATAGCCATTCAACGTGGCAATGCTGCCAGCCTTCTGGGCACGTTTCCTGCCATTGACAAGGTTGACGGTGAGTTTTTTGACGCCTGTTAGTTTTTATTTATATAAGTTTAATAAATGGACCTAATAAATTGTATCAGCATGATAAATAAATAATTTAAAATGCCATCGTACGTGCGGTAGGTAACTGTAGGTTTTGCTTTAATCATTATTCCAAGCACAGTTTTTTAATTAAATATTCAAATCGAGTAAAATTCAACACCAACTTTCCTTAGAATATTAAATTTTTAATGTCATGTGATAAAATTCTTTGTTGGAACTCTTAACTCTTCACATCTACGTCCACATTCAAGGCTTGTTGTTTGATCTTCTAATTGTTTTGAATAATTTATTTCACTTGACGAGTAATTAAGAACTTTGTTACGGAGTAGGTACGTTTATGTTAATACTATTGAAATTATGCTGGTTTAAAGTACGTGATCAAAGTTCTAATACGTTAAAACCTTTACTGAATATGTATAGGATTGTACTGTTGTTTCTATTTGTTTGTTATACTGATTATAAAGGGATCAAACTTGTACGAGGTACTTTGTTTATAAATCATGACGGGTTCTTGGTTATTTCCTGTTCTTTGAGTGTTTGGAACATGACAACGGAATAAAATTTCATGTAAGATTTATTCAAAGCGTTTAATCTCATGTATGGTTTTATTTAATTAAATTTCGCATGTTTCTATTTTAAGCAACCTGTCAGAAGTATTTTTGGATTGTTAATTTCATCCAGAATACTGGAATTATGGATGCAAAAGTGAAAACATTATTTAAGAGGCCGCCTATCAGAAAACTGGTTTCTGAAAGGCGGATGAATTTAATCTTAGTGATCATCTAACTGCTGATCATTTGAAAAAAAAGACGAACATCCAATAGCAGTGCTTTATATGAAATTTGGCAGCTGATCATATAAGTCTGTGTTGACCATTCGGGAACCAGGTGTTTTGCTCTATTAAGATTTTTAGCAACGCACTAAGTCGAGGTCCGAACCCCGCAGGGGGTGCCTTTAATGGACGTTGCTGACGTAGTTAGTTTTTTCCTATTCCTCTGGCTGGAGGCCTTAAGGTCCTCACCAAAAGACCGGTGAAGCAGTCAAAGCCTGCGCTCAGGCTAACTGCAAAGATCTCTACCAAAAAAAAAAGAGGTGTCAGAAAATACCCAACCAAAAATTTTAGAACAACAGTTCTATCAATTTCTCGCTACTAAACCCACGTTCAAACCGCGTTTATATCGATGTAAATAATATAGAGATATTATATTAAACTGAAACCATAGGGATTAAAATGTCGTACTGACATCGATTGTCAGAATGCGGTGTTATACATTCAATACAATAACCGCAACAGGAAATTTGTTTTTGAGGTATTTTGCATATGCGGCCCATATCAAGTTTTAGTGACGTTAAATATGGGCAGTTTAACTGCCTATATCATCCAGCGTTCTAAACGAATTCGGTCATTCTATTTTATGTTAACTCACACACAGTTATCTGATCCCAAGCTAAGCGGAGCTTATGTTAAGGTAACCAGACAATTGATAAATATACCAACATATTTCTAAATACATACATATTATAGATAAATTACACCCAGACTAAGAACCAATTTCAGATCTCATCATTCAAAGATATGTCATGGGTGGAAATCGTACCCATGTCCTCCGGTATAGCAGTCAGGGTCGCTAACCGCTAGACCAACAGGTCATCTAAAACTAGTCAACTTAAATAGAGGGCCTATTTGTATGATTCTCACCGTCTAAGTACATGTCCAATCTTTCTCATTTATAGTGTTTAGTAAAATATGGCGTAATGCCAAATATGGAAAGTATTTTTTTTTTTGTTATTTTCCCTAATTTACAAAATAGAGCTTAAACACCAGATCATAACAGTAAATAGTAATACCAGAATATAAACGCCCCTCTTCCCATATAGAGAAGACAGGAGCAATGATCACCACGCTTGCTCATTTACAGATTCGGAATTTCAGATACCAATTTTGGAATCCAGGTTTCCTTACGATGTTTTTCTTCACCGTTGTTCAGAAGTGCCAAAGAATAATTAAAAAAGTACAAGTATTGTATCGTAACAATATACCTATAAATCTGTATAAAGAAGACTTATTTTCGAACCTGAATTACGGAATCCATGTAGCTCTAACACAGCTTTTATACTTGTCCTTCGAGTCTCGAGAAGCATATTTACTTTTTCCTGGCGTGATTAATCCGCTTAAGCTAGGCTTCGCTTGCCAGTTAAGCTTTTTACGCCAGTCTCAAATGATTTTCTCTTATAACAAATTTAAAGAGAGTCCTGAATTTTTAATACCTTAATTCAACTTTTAGCCGTTAAGTTAAGATCGTTTTCAATTATGGCATTAACGTACTACGTAAATAATTTATTTATTTTTATTAAGTATTTTCTCAAGTTTGATTTTAAGCCATTTATTTGATAATTTAATCCGGATGTTCTGTGACTTTTATTATATAAAAGCATACTTTTATAAAATTTCGTTTTTATACCAGAGGATTTATATGAAAGCATGCTTTTATCGATGACACTTAAAACTACTCTTAAACAATCTGATCATAGATATTACTATCTTATTTCACTTTTCATGTAACATTTACAGCCAAATTTAACAATGAGCCCATAAACAAACGATTCAGACTATACGATTTTAGATATTCAGGTTAGTATGAAAACAGAGTCAGTTGTTTATATACCAGTGACATCAATATGATGTTTGCAAAATTACAAAAGTAACCAAAACTCGACATAAATGGAACGCTGATGCTGTGAAATTATACAAAAGCGATAAAAAAAGGAAAACACGCCCCAAATTGCCGCTTTTTAGCTGAATATTAAAATGGGGTAAGCACAAAGGAAGGTAATCCATTTACGTAATTTTATTTTGAGTTCGCATAACCGAACTGTCATTCCTTGTGACGCTGTACAAATGAACTGAAGGTGACTTGCATTACCCAGTGATGGATTTTTAAATGTTAGCGACACAGTAATGGGGTAAGGGTAATTTATGGGCGGGCTCGAAATTCTGAGTACCTACCTGTTTATGTATGGGAAGTTCGATATTATGTGTGAAAAGAGGTAGCTGTTTACAAGGCATTTTATCCGTCATTTAACTTGAAAGGCTTGTGACGTTGTTCGGAGAAATAAGCTGTGTCACAATATATGACTATAATCGCGACAATTTCCTGATAAACGTTAATTGCCAAAATGACGTGAAATGTGATGATTTATTTTGATAGTTTTTACTTACCCTTGTTTTCATACCTTTTAACAGTAGGTATATTCAAATAAAAATAAACTAAAAATGTTAAACAAAAAATAATGATGAAAAAAAAGTTAAATAATTCTAGGAGCTTTATTCTTAAGCACCAAGAAATAAACTCGGTCCACTAATAAATTCAGTTCGCCAACTGTTAAAAGATTCCCATCAAAAACTACTTCTATGCTAAGTGAGTGAAATCATAAAACAATAAGCCAGTTATAATAAACGGGAAACAATTTATAAACTTGAACCGGGGGACATTCAAATCTGCTCTAGTGCGCCCGACTTTTCAAAGTCACTGCCCGTAATTCATATTTCTGCAGTCTTTGTAAGAATTTCTTCCTTAAAACGGGTGTTTTAAGATTTTCTATTTTCTAGCTCACAGAATCCTAGGGTACAATTTGGTTTTTTTTTTCGCAAATTTTGGTTTTGGATATAGTGCTCTGATTATGTAATCTTTTTAGCCCAGTTCTTCTATAGGAAGTTTTAAAGGTTAAGTTAAATTTGCTTTACCTAAATAAATAAAATGTTGATTATAATAAAATAAGTGTTTTAAATTATCTGTTTGTCCAAGGCAACATTCAAAACTGAGAATATGTTTTTTTAGCATTTAAAATAATATTTCTTTATCAGTCGATTCGGTTGAGAACTCTCGTATGGTAAGTTTTACTTGGCTATTTCGTTTGTTCTTTATACATGTAATATTTTACTTTTACGTGCAATGTCGTGAGTAAAAGCTACTCAAAAAGACCGTGTAACCTTGTCTCTGCGGTACGTTAAAACCAATGATATTCATAAAAAAAAAATCAATCCAAAATTATTATGGACGACATTTCAATGTAATATTTTTCGATCAAATATCCAGCAAATAACATAACAGTATTGACCTCATTATTATAATACTCATAGTTTTGTTTACGCTCATAAATGACAAAGGTCTAACTTCAAAGGTCAAGGGCACTGTCGGTTCATTAGCTCTCGAAATTCATGAAGTTTGACGGTATTATATTTGTCATGACAAAGCGAAATGTTTTAATTATATTAGTTTTTAATACGATTATAACATTTTCATATTTTGGAGTTATTTGAGAATTTTCAAACGGAAGAGTATCAACAATATTATTATAAAATAATCGTATTATTACTTACACATTATTAAACGTAAACCTTTCTAAAAACAGTTTAACTAACTAAAATACTCACGAGACTCTACTCGAAAGATTACGGTGGGTATATAAAAAGTTTTTTTATTTGTTTAGGAAATAATGATGAATGTAGTAAAAAGGGAAATATTTTGATTTTGAGTTCAATTCTTCTCCATAAATAAAATGAACACGAGTATACGTTATACAAACCATGCGTGAAAATATGTTATTCAAAGGAAAATGAAATACTCGGCAATTACACAGAAAGCAGTTATTTATACCACTTAATAATACTAATGTTGTATCTTTAATATTCCTTTTGAAATGACTGTAAGCTCCAATAAATAAATACTTAGGGTGGATCTAAAGTGAGTGTACTCTAAACACTGGTGATAGAAAATTATACTCAAACGAAACATTTAACAACAAATTAAAACTGCATTTGATGTTTTGTAAAAACGCTTTTTTTCTATAAATAGAATCATTAAATGTGTATGTTTTGTTGATCAAGGTTTTTTTTTTCAATGAACATATTATAGGTGGATAAATAATTGGTAAATATAATAGATTTTTTTATTTCTACCCAATGAATATTTATTTAGGGATTTAAGCCGGTTCTTTTACAGTACGTAGGAATCAATCAATCAATCAATCAATCAGCCAATCATAGTCCACTGCTGGACATAGGCCTCTCCCAATTTACGCCACAACACCCGGTCCTCCGCCTTCCGCATCCAGTCCCCTCCAGCGACCTTTCTCAGGTCATCGGTCCACCTGGCGGGCGGTCGTCCTACCTTACGGTTGCCGAGCCGCGGTCTCCATTCTAGGACTCGTCTGCTCCAACGGCTATCGGTCCTTCGACAGACATGGCCAGCCCATTGCCACTTCAGCAAGCTAATTCTACGAGCTATGTCGGTTACCTTGGTTCTTTGTCGGATGACCTCATTTCGAATTTTATCCTTCAAAGAGACCCCGAGCATAGCTCGCTCCATAGCCCGCTGTGCAACTTTAAATTTGTGGACTAGTTAATGTCCACGTTTCGGCACCGTAAGTCATAACAGGTAGGACGCACTGGTTGTATGCTTTCGTCTTCAGGCATTGCGGTATAGGCGAAGAAAAGACTCGACGAAGTTTGCTAAACGCTGCCCAGCCCAACTGAATTCTCCGATCGATTTCACGTAGGAATCGATTTTCACAAAATAATCTTTGAAAGCATTAAGCCGGAACCCCACCGCTGCGCAGGCTGTGCACGGATGCGTGGCTCACCTCTGCTGCGTGGGCTCATTAGTTCGGCGGCGTCGGCCTCCGTTTCCACTGCGGCGCACGGACACGGATGTGTCGCCCACACAGCTCATAGCTATGCGTGGGGTACAGTCACGAGCAAAAATATGTATACTTAATAATATTCGAAATTGTTAAACGAAATTAGTGAGATTTTTTGTCGAATCTCTTCTGCCATCTAGCAATCAATGCATACTGACAGATGACGCTTGAAAATAAAATGGATCAAATATTTTTTTTAATAAAAAAAAAATTACTTAAAGTCAATATATTATTTTTATAATATAGACAATAGCTCTTCCAAGTAACAATATAATTTAGCTATTGTGTAGTAACATCTGTTTTACTTATTTGTATTATAAATTACTTAGTTCTTACATAAATTATACTAATCACAACTTAAATGTATTTATATATACTAGGAACATTAATTGTACCTCTTATTCATAGTAGCTTATTCTTATAATAATTTCTTAACAATATTATGTGTGTACATATTTTTGCTCGAGACTGTACATAGTCGTGGGTCGCCGAGAAATGGCCGACCCACGCAGCTGGGATGCGTGGGTCGGCCACGTGGCTGAGCTACGTTCCGCCTATTCGAGTTAGCTACGCGTGTGTTTATGACGTCAATTGCTGCGTAGCATGTCCGTGCGCTGCGGTGGAAACGCTTTCATACATTTTGTACTAAAGCGAAGCTGAACACACGTGCACAGCCTCTCCGTGCGCCGCTGTGGGTTTTCGGCTTTATTATTTCATTCATAAAACAAAACAATACCTTAAAGTATTATTTTCCTATCTCCAGTCTTCAGGTTACTTTCCCTTCTGATCTAAAATTCCGCCCTGTATATAGGCTGTTTACAATTTAAGAGGCTCTTATTTCAATGAAAACGAATCTTGCTAATCACGCTGAATGAACTCCGTACTTTGATTTCAATATCCATTGGAATTCAACATAATGAATTCTGAAGAATATTATTCGTCTTTAATTAGTATTCAATGATATTTATTGAAATCGTATTGATACTGAAGTCTTGGCAATACAGGTTAAACCGCGTTCGCCGCGGTTGGACCGTGGATGGGTGACCATTTATAACATACACTCCTCCCCTCCGTGTTTCGGAAAGCACGTTAAACAGTAGGTCCCGGCTGTCATACAAAGATCTTTGGCAATCGTTAAGTCAATTCTGACAACCAGTCCTAGTATGGGATACTGCGTTTCCCAGTAAAATGGGTTGTGGAGGTCAAATAGGCAGTCGCTCCATGTAAAAAACGGTATTCAGCTAAATCCGGTAAGACTGGTAGCCGACCCCAACATTGTTGAGAAAAGGCTCGTTAATGATGACTGAATTCTTGGCAATTTATGATAGTATATACCAGCCTTTAAACGTCCCATTGCTGGGCACGGTGAAAGAAAATATCGTTAGGAAACCTGGGAAATTCCAAATTTGGGATCTGAAATCGCCAATCCGCAGTGAGCAAGCGTGGTGATCAATGCTCGTTTTTCTCTTTATGGGAATAGGCCTGGCTATTGATTATATTCAATCATTAAATCCTTATGAAAGTGCCTCATGAATGTAAATATATCTTTTCCTGTACAATATTATTATGTAGTAGTAAATACCCTGTACCTAATGGGTCCAGCTTTTATCCATACACCGCGATAAAACAATATAAAATGCTTTTCTCCATTTTCAAACAAAAATAGCAAAGAGTTTATTGGAAAATAAAGCTGAAAGCTTCATCGCTCGGTTCTATTTTTATTTTGAGTAAAGTTAATATAAATAAAATTTTAGGTGAGTTAAATTTGCAGTAACTGAAAACGGTTTTGATATGGCTGACGAAATTTAATAGCACTATAAGCAACACACCCCAAATGATTTTCGGAGCTTTATTTCCTAGACATGGTGACATCCCTGCCTTACCAAACAAAATTGCACCACATAAAAACATAGCAAAATAACCTTTATATCGTAAAGGTTAAGAGCGAAACAAGGAGCAAAACAAAATTTGCAATTCATTATTTGACAAACGATAGAAGAGTGACTTGCAAATTTTATCGTGGATTTTTATTTTGCATCTCCACCCAAGTTGACAAAGAACGCAACGATAAATTGCAAAAGGGGTAGGTAAGGTATTTTTCTATTTAAAAGGAATTTCTCATTTACAGTGCACTGTTTGTGTATTATTTATATGTGAATTAGGTTTCTATATGCGTTAATAGTATGCCCTTTGATGTTCAGTAGACAAAGGTTGATGTCCATTTCACGTTTAACCATTGGCTTATTATTGAAAGCAACGGGGAGCCAGCTTTGTCGAGTCGTATGAATGTGTATGGCTGGTACTCTGATAGTAATAATTTTGAATAGCACTGAAATTGATGAAAGCTCATTTTAATATTACGTGAAGGCTTTTCAGTTTAATAAATAATTTAATTATACGTACAAAGCAGGATGCGTGTGAAGTTAAATAAGCCAAAAAAATGTCATTTTTTCTAATAAATAGAAAAAGATTATCATAAAATCTAAATGTAAACCAGTAAAACCAAAATAAACATTAACTTTTGATTTCCCAACAACAAATTTAACTTGAAGTGAAAATAGACATCGTATTCCGAACGCTTTGAATACTGAAATTCAACGCGATAAAAATATTCTTACCGTATTACGAAGAAACGTCTGGAATCCGTGAATTCTGTAAGTGAATATTGAAAGATACATAACTTAGACACGTATCGAAGTTACACTTGTATTTTTATTGCATTTTCTCGAACGTATTCTATACAAGAAAATTACAAATTGTGTGTTACACTCTACTTTATATAGGTATATGTATCGAATAGGGATGGCGGGCGGTCGTTGTTGCTCAGCTCTGCTTCTGTTCAGCTCCCTTTTCATCGTGAATGTATTCAAGGTACGCGGCGAAGTCGGTTTCTTCTGTTAGCTTCTCGTGCATTCCACCCGATGTCACACCACACTCTGAAAAATTTGACTGCTCGCACGGTGCTGCCAACATCTGATCCCGAATACGCCCAAGGCGGTTAAACCTTGACGCTCCTCTTTACACTCCGACATATGTATCATTCACACTCGCAGATTGTCACTTGTTTAATCTTTATTACAAATTCTATTTTTTTAAACAAGAAAAAAAACAAAAACCTTTTACCTTTACACGTTGGCAATGTGCATTGTAACTTCCTTATTACACCAGCAATATCATTTGTCACGTTAATGAAACTCTAACAAGTAATACATGCTTATAAGCACCTGATAAGGTATATTTTTACGTTCCGAGAGCAAATCGGAGACGTCTTGAAAAAAGGCCAAGTCAAGAGTACCCGAAACCGAAGAGCATGTATGAAGGGAATAATGACAATGGATGAAGCGAAAGAAGTATGTAAGGATCGTAGCACGTGAAAAAAAGTGTTCTCTGCCTACCCCTACGGGAAACAGGCGTGATTATATGTATGTATAAGCTAAAATATTCTGACGAAAATTGATCTGCGGATCACCCAACTTGAGATGAAAATTTTGAAATTAATGCTAAACTTGCAGGCTCGTAATCTCAAGGGCAAAATGTAACACCTCCTACAGTTCTGTCCCCATATTAAGCCGGCCTTTTGCCTCGAGATTATATAGCGGTAGTAAAGGTCTTAGCGCTTTAAATACTCCTTGCTGGGCGTGGGTACTGGGTATGTATTGATTAAATTATCCAGTTACTTTATAATGTTATGTGAAAGGTGTTTTATGTTACGTTTATGTTTTAGGGAATTGGAGGCTTGTGAGGTAATTGTTTTGGATGTAGCTTAAAATTAACGCAAGATGAATACGTCATACTTGTACGATTACGTTACATTTTGTTTTGGACCGCTCGCGCTATGGTAATATTACCTAGTTTAAAAAGAAAGTTTAATTTAATGCAGAGTTTGAGATCTTTTAACATTGCTCTATATTTTGTAAGTGTCACAATAATTATATATTTATTTACATAAGGGTCTCTAGCAAACTCATAACTCGATACAGCATAAAGAGCTTAAATGCAGAGTTTGAGATCTTTTGATATATTTTAGTTTCATTTCGTAAGTGTCACAATAATTATTTGTTCGTTTATTTAAGGGCCCTCCTACAAAATTCTTAACTTGATACAGTATAAAAACAGTTTAAATCATATTGTGTTTCTTTACTATCCACTCGTTTAGTTTGATACCTTTCTTGATCTTATTATTGAACACGAAGGGAAATATTCAAATTATTCTGTTTTTTCATGAGAAACACAAATTTCTTGGTAAATTATCTTGAAAATACGTATAGTAGAAGATACCGCTGAAAATATTTGAATACCATCAAAAGAATAACACTCACGCTCAATTACAATAATGGGCATCAGTAATTTTGATGCGAACGTTAGTAAAAAGGGTGATCGTTACAGTATGAATGATACAAACTATAGAATTTAAGTATTTATTGTTGTGGGACTCAACTTCATTTATTCTAAGATATTTTATTTCTTCGTTTTTGGCGACAACTCTCTTTGATACTGTAATAACGGTCGTCCATTTAAAAAAGGATAATAGGGTAGATGCTTGGATACACATACTATAAAACTCTGGTACAGGGAAACTTTAATATTAAAATAAATTATACCAAGACGAGTTCTTTTTCCCCACATCTTTTAAAAGTAAAAAGATTAACTAATAATACCTAACTTTACATGCAGAGATTGAGCGAGCGCCGAGCAGTCAACATAGATTCAGGTTGACAGCCCAAGTTATAAAACCCAATAATAAATAGACATTATCGCAAAAAAGCTTTTTGTCTTGATTCATTTATTTCAATCCGTTATGTCACAAGAAAGCCCTTAGAACTAAACAGATTACAATTATTATATTAAGTATGCACTTCTACTTCAACTTCGTCACATTAATACTCCGTGGCGGCTCCATTCAATATGCCCGAGTAAACATTCCTCACAATTTGTTTACATTACATTAGAATAATATTGTGATCCGTTTTATTTTGAAGATGAAGGTCTTTGTGTAGTATTGATTTGAAAAAACCTCTCGAACACTTCAAAGGCTTTTGTTACGTCAAAGAATGTAGATAGAGTATGTACTATTGAATTTAATGATTGGGATGGTTTTTGAATATAATAATTTTGTGCAATTTATGTTTATATATATAGTTTCGTCATGCTCCCTTAGTTGTCACTGCCTGCGGTGGCGTTTTGGGTCGGGTCTCCTCCTTCCCTCTAATATGGCGAGGGAGGGGATGGCTGACCCTTGCGTCATACTCGTGAACGGGTGCTGCTTGCGGTGACTGGTCGTTCTGTTGACCTTGGATAAGATCAGTGTCTGAACTTTTATATTATATATATTATACTTTTATATTTCTTAGTACCTCAAACACTTGTTTATCTGGCGCGGTCCCTTAATTATATTCAGTATTATTGTAAAGGCAGCGTGCTACTGGGGAGTTTGTTGCGCCGTTTCTTCTCCTCGGCCGAAGCACTTAGGAAGCGGTGAAGGGTGGGCGATTTAGGGTCGGTTCATCTCTGGCGGGGGGCGCGTCGCGTATTGTCGGTCGCTTGGCGCTGGGGTGGGCGGATGCGTGGTGGAGCGTTCAGCCTTTCACACTCAACTGATTATGCGTTAGCGCGTCAGGTGTGGGGGTTGGATGTCTCATTGCGTGTTTGTTTGTTCTGGCGTTGCGCGGCTGGTGGTGCGTGGTGCGCTTCCGCCGGATATGAACCGACCCTTAGGGTGCTGTCTATTTTTGTTTGTATTGTTTGACGTTCGATAAGTGCTACTGTGTAGCCTATATTGAATAAAGAATTTGAATTTGAATTATACAATAAAAGCTTTGTTTTGGAATGTTGTATACAGAGTGCAATATGCGTTGCAGCAATTTATAATTTAAGAAGAGTGTGGCAATATTTAGGAGAATACCGCGTTTGCAATAAGTGTTTTAAATGCGAGCAGAATTGCACCTTATTGCTTTGTCGCTAGAGCGGATATTAAAATATTGTTTTCGTGAAGTGAACCTTCTGTACGATTTTCATTCATTCCTCTGTGATTTAGGTACCAACCTTCACGCTATTTATTACCAAGTGTGACTTTTCACCGTTTGAAGTAAATTTACGCAATGCTTATAAGAAATATTTCCTACAGATTTATGTTTCACTTCCTATCATTAAAAACATTTTTGCATTGCAACAAAGGCTTGAAAATAACCAGAGTGATTTAACTGGCTTTAATTATACTTTCAGTGAGTTGTAAATATTTTTTTGCTAAAGGCGTTAACATAACGTATATTTTACGATACACAACATAAATATTATAAAATAACACACGTTTAAATTAGTAACTTAGTACCCATTTTAAATTTATGACATTTCATCATCATCATAATCATCTCCCGAGATTTTTCTCACGACTGCCAAAGATCAAATGTGTCAGTCGGGACATACGGTTTAACGTGCTATCCGAGGCACGTAGGGGTTTCGGTATATTTAGAAAACGGTCACTCATCTACTGATAAACCGCGGCGAGCGCGGCTTAACGTGTATATCGGTCAAGGCGTAAGGCTTATACTTAGCTACGAGTAGGGCATAAGAACCGGGTTTTCCCGGTTCCGAAAGAACCGGGAATTCCCGGTTCTGAGGGTCTTTGAAAGAACCGGTTCTGAAAATCGGAGAACCGTGTTTTCGGTTCTTTCGGTTCTTTCATTCTTTCTTAAAATAAACTTAGAAATACCTAAATTCACGCTAAATATCAAGTTATTATCATATAATAATGTTACAATTATCTTCTTTAACAAATAAAGAGGAACTTAATAAGGTATTAAGGAAGAAATTAAGTCAAGCTATTCTGCTCCTGAATCGATATCGAATGACCTGAGTACTACAGTCAGGGTAGAAATGGTTATGTTTGAGAGTGGTAGCATTGCCACTTCGAATGGCTATGCCGATTCTCTGTCATCGACCATACGAGCCCTCTGATCACAAGTAGAGTCTACTAAACCTTTTGACACTTCTTTAAAAAGATTTTGTGCAGTCGGACCCCGCCACCCGAGCTTTTCAACCCCAAACGGCTCGAAAATATAATAAACCACTAGGTTATTACACTTTCGCCGCTTAAGGGTTTCCGCAGCTCCAGCCAGGAAAGGCTGCTGAACTTAGAACGTGGGACGGCGCAAGGGTGTCGACGCACGTTGCGTCCCACACCAAAGGCCGACCCAATTTCCAAGGTAGCAATGACATACCGTCAGGTCTCCTACCATCACCGCGCTCCAACAGTACACCGGCAGTGACAAGAGCACGACGAATTATGTCATTAATATTTGCGAGACGGGATATACGTCCTGCGCTCCTGCTGCAGGACAGGCCATAGCAACCGAGGGAATCAACTGTTTCACCGCAATAACAACGATGGCATGCGAAACAAGGTAAACTAAAACGTTAACTGATGGCGAACCGGAAAGTGTTGTCATCCAAAATCGTACCAAGAGTGGTTGACGGAAGTACCTGTAACCAGTGGCCCGGTTCTCATTCTCCCATAGCCAGGAGACGCGCGCGTTCTGCAGTGTTGTTTGACGTATTAATTAATTCTTGCCGTATTAAACTGCAAAGCGGCTCGTTCCACTGGCCTTGAGAAGAACGTTGCTCGGGTAGATCTACGCCCGGGCAGGACAATTCGCAACTATTTTCTGCCTCAGTCATGCACAGAATCTGAAAATCAACCAGAGTGGACCCTAAGATTTGCCTGGTTACATTTTCAGCACTGTGGACCGAAGACAAAAATGCTGGTAAGCCTAAACTGGAAACTTTACGTACACCTAGCCCACCTAATCGGATCGGCAGCGTAGCATGGGTCCAAGCTCGGTCATCCAACGTTACGTTAAAAATGGACGTTAACGTGAGCAGAATAATTTTGTAGAGTTTTTCCAAAAGCGGCAAATGTTTCGATAATCGTGAAGAACTAGCTGTTGTAGCTTCTGTGTGTAGTGATAGTGTGAAGTAATAGCAGAATTTAAACAGAATTTGAAAATTCTTTTAAATTGATTGAATTTTTTTTTAGAGTTTATTTTAATAACTTATTTCAAACATTGTTTTCGATTTCTATAGTGAATTATAAGCAACTTCGAATATAATGATTTTAAAGCACGGATTATTGCTTAATGTTACTAAAAAACGATGTTGTAATTAGGAGTATAACTATAAAAATGTTAATAATGCTTTTTCCAATAAAGTGTGTTTTGTCCATTCTCTTTTATTCGTTATGGTAGTAGAAAATCAGCTTTTAAACTAAAATTTATCGAAAAGAACCGAAAAAACCGGGTACCCGGTTCCAGCTTAAGTTTGGAACCGAAAGAACCGGTTCCTAAAATAGGGCCGGTTCTCGATGCCCTAGCTACGAGCCCCTTCTTATGAAAATTGTGACAGAAGAGTTTCTAAAATACCATGCTATAATTAAATGTTTTTAGATAAGTGCCATAATTATTTCCTTGTAGTAAACACACCAAAAAGGCGTGTCTCTTACACCTCGTTTTGCGTAAATAAATAATAAAGGTTCTTCGTAACAACAGCACGTGTATTAAATAACAAGCTTGAGTAAGCTTTGACACTTGCTGTTAAGGTTCAAAATCGCTTGAATAATCTATTGATGAAAAGAACTTAAAGAGCGTTATGGAAATAAAATAACAAACAATACTTTTTACACCTTATACTAGTTACAATGATAATTACAATATATTTAGTCGTCGCTTTGCAAGCTGGGCTAACTTTTAAAATTAAGTAAATTCTAAGGGTTCTTAGTTAACTTCTAGCCCTCTACATTGGTTACTGATAAATAGTGTATCGTTGGTATTTATTAGTATAATTAAATTATCATATTTAGGAGGTAGATAGTAGGTACTCGTTTAATAATAATACCAGACTATAAACATCCTATTGCGGGGCACCTCTTCTTTTTCTCTCATAGAGCAGGCACGAGCATTGATCACCACGCTTGGAAAAACTAAACTTAACTAATAAAAATATCATACTTTTATATAATAGGAAAGTAACAGTGTGGTTGGGTGGATGCCATTGGCGAGTTATCGTTCATTGTGGCTTTCTAGGGGGAGGCCTTTGTTCAGCAGTGGACGTCTTCCGGCTGATGATGATGATGATGAGTGTGGTACCTATGTACTAATGTAAATGGTGCGCATATTTTTTTATTCCTGGTAATTAGTGCTTAACAAAAGTTAAAAAATCCGTCTTATGCCGCAGTTCCATTGTCTTCAATAGCGTTTTTGTCCGTTGGTAAATACTGTATATAGTAAATGTATTGGTTGTACTATACTGCGTCATTTGTACCCAGCGTGTATGAATGATTAATGATATTGATAATGCAGACTTTGATGTTCAGGCAATGTAAAAAGGTAAAAATATTTCATTAACAATATCGTCAAAATAATTTACTTATTTTTCAGGATAGGAAAAGTGATTGGGAATAAATACTTTTTAAATACTCTACTCGTATTAATAATAATACGTTTGGTAGACTCTACTCGTGATAAGAGGACTGGTTTGTTTCTTGCACAGAGGACCGGCATAGCCATTTAACGTGGCAATTCTGCCAGCCTGCTGGGAGCGTTTCCCGCCATTGCCAATGGATGACGATGATATCTTTGACGAGTGTTAGTTTTATTTATTTATATAAGATTTAATTTTAGTATCTATAGATGTGAGTGTTTCTTATTATATTAGATTTAAATAATGAATAGATGTTTCTTTTTAATTTATGACTAGGCAGGGTAAAAATAGTACAAGGTATCTTGATTGACAGCTTTATAACTGTGCTGAGTCATTTGAAGTTAATTCAAGGGCGTTATTAGGAATTAAGGTATAGCACGCAACGTTTTGTTCTGGTACTTAAAGTAGGCATACTAGGTATTCTAAAGCTTTGTGCTAAATAATAGTCTTCTTTTATAAAAAGTATTATTAGGTACTAGTTTTTAAAGGCAATGTTTTTTCGGCGAAAATTCAACTGAATATGAAAAGTAGTTTGCTCCTACCTCTTTTGTTTTTCCTTTTTTAATTGCATACATTTTACCCGACTGTGCCAGAAGGAGGATTATAATTTTTTTGCTAAATCATTCACTACCTTAAAAATAAGCCATTAATAAATAAGTGAAAAAATTATAAAACCAACTTATTGCAAACACCAAAATGTTTATTTCGGGGCGGCCAAGTCGCAAATTACTTGAAATATCAAGCTGCTGTATATTTTCCTTTAATTTCCTGTTTAGCATGAAAACTCAATTAAAATTACAATAAAATGTTGTCTTGGAAATACTAGGGAGTTTCCCACAACGGCTGTTTCTTAAACGATAAGGTATAAATATGAAGGGCAGAGAACGGTGAGCGAAGTGGATAGATAATTAGTTTACTTTTATATTAAAGGAGTTTTATTAATTTGGAAAATACTTGAGAATATTCTTGTAATACCTTCTATTAGTAAATTGCTGCTGGTTGATTAATTATGAGGCACCTTCTGTTAAAAACCTAGTTTATAAACAAATTCTATTGTAAGAAATAAAATTTAAATGTTTTTTTTTTTGTAATTTCATGTTAATAGCTTTTCAGTAAATGCATTTGAAAGTATATACCTTTTTTGTCCGTCTATCTACTTGTCCCCCATTAATAGGCTCGGCCGATTTTGATGAGACTATCACTTGCACATAGTTAATGTCGTAAGGAGTAACTTAAGCCAAAGGAGACTAGGTACTAACGTTCGTAAATACTAAAATGTATCATATGGCTTTTTTAGCTTAGCTACACTGAATATAAAAGCAATTGCACTATACGCTACCTGTCATGCCCGGATAAGCGTCCCATCTAGTAAACAAACAACAAACTAACTAAACCGATCGATAAAAGCTACGACAAGTTGCACTACAGAACATTTTCTTTGGTACATTGAAGGTGCAGGTGTTTTGTTAGATGCATTCACTGTGATCGCGTCCCAATGTTGCCTTGTCGTCCCCGTGTCGCTTGTACTCAGTCGTCGCACCCAATTTGCTTATGTAAATACGCAGTTTCCGTTCTGACCTGAATAATTCATTGCCCAACGTGAACGTTTGACTCCCGCCAGTTTTGAAAATCAACAGAAAACGGAACGTCTACACAAATACAAAGGAGTCAAAATTATAAAACTTTCTTTGAAATTAGAATTCGAACGGTCTGCGGGTACTTCTCGTTTGTGCGTTTGTTTATCTTCAATTTGAATTTGGAAATTGTTTTTGACCTGTACTCGCAGATAAATAACTTTTTAATAAATTGCAACTTTATTGGTAAACTCGGACTCGGACTCGGTTATTTGTATTCGTGTAAGCTGTTTCGTATTTCGAATGTATAATTTTTTGTTTTATTTTTCTTGCAGTTATTACGACTGTGAACGCGTTTCTTTTATTCGTTTTGTTTTATTCCTGGGGTATTTGGGTTATTGAAGATTTAACGACTTATTTATTTATATGTTTTTTCACTGAAGCTTTCGGATTTTTTTATATAATTATTTTCTTTACTATTACACTTTGCAGCTGTTATGTTTATATTTTGTTCAATACGGGCACAGACTGTTCAATCTCATTTACCCCAGAACATTTTTGAATTCATGGATAATATTCATTTTATTTAAAGCACGATTCCTCAGAATTCTTATTAACTATCAATTCTATTCATTCTTATCCTGGAAGCTTAGTATGAAGAAAAAAAGCAACAACAAGTCCCATTTAAAAATCACCAAATCCGAATTTCAAAATCAACGCTAATTCACTTCGAAATTCAATTCGCACTACAAACAAATTCCATAACTACACTAACATTCTAAATTCGAAATACAAACGAATTTAGCATTTTGTCTGCACGAAAGTTTTGTACAAAACGAGCGTTTAAATTGGCGCCGAAACAGATTCGCTACATCATTCGTTCTGAATATTGGCATCACGTGGATACAGCCCTTAGGGGGATTGCAATACGAGCCAAGGGGTTTGAGAAAATAAAATCGCTGCCTCCACTAGCATCCCCAGACGACTCTATACAGGTACCTTAGTAAATTGGACCTTTAAAAATACGACATATTGAAGTCATTTTTCGGCAGGGTTCTTTTGTTTTGTGGCAATCAGTTGGATAAAGTTTACTTTAAAAGAGTCTGAGGATTAAAAGACATCTAAAAATCTGATTAAAATAGTCGATACTTTGAATTTGAAAAATTACCATGTATAAGTTGCAAAAGCTTTTATTTAGGTCCGTAACTTTAATATACGATTTCATATAAAACCACACCATGTACTTAAAATAATCTTCAAGGAAAAAAAAATGTGCGGTAGATAACCCACAGATAATCTCTATTTCCAACTATAATTCATAAGCTTTAAAATCAGTAAATCTTGCTAGTTAAGCCAGTAATTAGATACGTTTGTGTAGCTAAATAATTCAGAGCGAGATCTTACAAGGAGAATGATAAATGATTTGCATCAGTCGTGTGGGATAAAATGACGTGACTAATGGTAGAATGGTACTATGAAATGAATAGTTTAGTTGGCTGACAAACATTTTCTTGTTGTAGTTACTATTTAGTTTAGTAATCTAATTATAATGCTCATTATTTATTTAGTGAAGTAGAGTACTGCTATTAAAATTAAAATGAAATGTTACAGTTTTATGAAATTGTAGTTAGTCTGTCTGTATTATGTTAAGGTTTCTACACAGTGTAGTTGTACTCATATTGAAATATAGGTAAGTCACAAGTCAGACAATCATTTATGAATATATAAGTAGTTACATTGTATAAAAGAAGCAATGTAGCTATATACAAAATTGAGGAAGATCAAAAATAATCAGAAACATGTAAACTGCAATTCACTTGTTTATTTTGTAATTTTTTCCTATTCTATCTACTTTATTACTTAAACCTATAATTTAAACATCGAATATTTTAAAATGTTAGCGTCGCTTCGGAAATACCCAAAATACATAAGACCTTTGTTTACTTTGAGTAAATTCCTGTTTGAGTCACCGGTACTGAAAATGGTGGAACACTTTGTAAGCAAAGGAAGGAAACGGATACATGTTTGTGTTACAAAGGAACAATACCCTACGGTTAGCGCTGCTTCCAATGTTTAGGGCTAACTTGAGTGCTATTTTGTTGCACTCTCATTTGTTTTACTATGACGTCACGTCTTGTAAGTTGAATTTTCTGTTTTACATCTTTTGTGGTTGTGTTTTGTTTTAATAGCAACGGATTTATTACACAAAGTTTGCATCCAGAAAACGCATTCCAATAAATATTGTACTTGCTTGTAAGTAAATTCTAAGTTTTACGAGTGACTAATGTATTAAATAAACTTGTCTTTTTCTCAGCTAAGGACTATCCTAGAAATAGGAGCCATATTTAGATGCCGCATTAATGAATCGATCATTAATAATTATTCGTATGTAAACATAATTTTCAGAGTTCTATCTCCACCTGAAGTTAAGTTAATATGTTTTTTTTTTTACGAAATGAAACACTAAAGCCGCGAAGCAAACATGGCAATACGTTTATTCAAACTTTATGTCTGAAAGGGAATCATGCAGTTGTTACGAAAATTCAAAACGAAACACTTTCTACGGGCAATGCTACCAATTTGCTTATGTAAATGCAGATCCATAGTGTTGAATAATACAAGACACAAACACCTTCGTGGAAAATCAACTGACTCCTTTGTGAATCATGTATGGACTAGCCCTTCGCGTCCTAGAGGTGTTTTTTGGTTGTCAGGACTATTCTTTTTGCCTCTTATTCTTATTTGAGGGTTGTACTGCGGTTTGTATGCTTTTGTTTTTTGTCATCGCGTTAATCTTCGTACTGGCCTAAAGGCGCACAAGGTTTTACGTTCGAACTCTTTACAGTAAACTTGTTTAGATGTTTATTCTTAATTATTCTAAGACATCATAGACAGTCGATAAAGTAACATAAATTTCAATACTTGGATTCTGAAATCGCCACATGCAATTTGCAAGCGTGATGAGCTATGATCATTTCGCCTCTACATGAAAAGAGACCTATGAACAGCAATGCTATCCATCTCTTATAAAACTCCCAACAAATGACCGTTGCTTTTTTTTTTTTTAACAGAAGACTCAATGAAAATGCATTTTCACTTATTAAACAAATCTACAAATCCACTAAAAAGTGTTTTAAAAATACTTCAATAATAAATCCAATCAGTCCGAATATTTACTGAAATGGACTCAGTTAGACCACCGGTCTACCCAATCATTCCCTATTCTCTTGTTTCGATTGCGCCGATAAATTGGATTCCACGTCAAAAGACTATCGTTTCATTGATTCAGATTTTGCAACTACACGCGTTTTATTCCTATTCATATAGGGTACAAAGAATTTTTAATCATATCACGAACGTTATAACATTCATTTTTGTTTGATGAATTCAATTATTTTGACGGAACTTTTATTAAATAATTCTGAAAGTTCATTTTAGAAATGTAAATTGAGATATGATTCGTAGAATAAAAGAGTAAGCTTTCATCGTATTATTTTCCCTTTTAGTATTCGATATTACATTTGCGAGTTGATAACTAAAATCAATTATTCAGTATTAAATAAAAGCCGTATTCGATATTGGAGCACACAAATATACTATTACAATAAAAGAGCTTAAAAATTGAAACGTTAACATTATGGCTGTGATATTTGATTTCGTTCAACTTAAAGTACTTTTGGGAATTGTTGACTGAAAAGAAAAGCGCTTAAGAAGTATGGCTGAAGTGAAATTTATCTTCGAACCAAACATTAAGTATATCATATTGGTTTATCGCTGTTTGTACAGGCCTTATAAAGGTCAGTTTTTCATCTCGAGCCCGTTCACTGGATTTGAAAGGTCCACAATGGCTTCAAGTTGTGGAACATTGAGGTTTTTTTGCGAACTTTGAATATTTTCTGTATGGTCGGCGATGTTACAGTTATTAAATTTTGAAGATTTCAGTGATTTGTCAGGGTTTGCTACCTGCTTTAAGTCATGTGTGGATTGAATCTGAAGTACTTAGGGGACGTATGAAGTCCAAAGTGCTTTCTGCATTATCATAGTGCTAATTGGTAACTAAGGATTGGGTATTATGTTACACGTATACAAACGGACAACAGAACACCTTTTACCTAAAAAAAAAAGGTAAAAGGTGTTTTCTACATGATTTCATCATATCTTAGGTTCTTTTTAATGAATAATATACTGTGATTAAATTATCATATTTCTTGTGATCAATTACATTACACGCCTTTAGATTCATTACATACTAGCTGTGCCCCGCGGTTTCACCTGCGTGATTGACAATTCATACACTATCTTTATAAATTATAGCCTATGTGTTATTCCGAGGTATAAGCTAAATAAGTGTAAAGTTTCATTAAAATCCATTCTTTAGTTTTTGCATGAAAGGGTAACAAACATCCACACATCCATTCTCACAAACTTTCACACAAGTAGGTAATATTAGTAGGATATAAGACAAAACAAAAACACTTCCAGCTCATAGTAAGTCCCTATTCCTTTAATCCACAGCCCCATATTTATGTTTATCGACATCACACAACACCTTCCTATTCTCATATAACCAAAGACTATAATATAGAAACAAACATATCATCACGCCTGTATCCCCGAAGGGGTAGGCAGAGGTGTACCAATGTACACCCACAGTTCGCCGATATGTTTAGGTCCCATGTAATAGGGGGCGAGCCTATTGCCACTAACCGGGCACAAATCCAAACTCCGACCTGCTACTGAGAATTTCATAGAAAACCCCAAAAACACCTTGGTCGACTCGGGAATCGAACCCAAGACCTCCAGCGTAGCAGTCGCGCTTAGCACCACTAGGCCAACGAGGCAGTATATGTATATAATATAGAGTCATGTGTTAAATCTCCACTTAAGTCCGCGATTAATAAAGTTAGTGCAAACATTTATAACGAGGGTGTAGTTGTTAGTTAAATAAACGACGCTCAAGCCTTAGTGTTACCCTAGAGTACTTAGGTTTAATGTGGGGAATGGACCTTGTGTTGTAGGTCTATTTTATTTTTAATTTATATTTTAAAAACTTACCTAGACTATGTTTAGGAAAGGTTACAAGGTACAACTTCATGGTAATTTATTTAGAAAATCCCAAGGTATGCAATGCATGGTTTGATATTACTGTAGTAATTAATCTTTTCTTGAGAATGACAAAATTTCTTCCTATTAATTATTTATCTTTTGGTTTCCAATTAAAAAACAGTACTTTTTGTGTCTTTTCTTTTTAAATCTTTGTTTTTGTCTACGTTTTGGCCAAAATTTTAAATAAAAAAATTTAATTCCGATATAACGTTACAGATAAATATCAAGAGTTACAAATGACAAACTAAGTCGCGTGTCTAACTAGTTAAGTTTAATATAACCTACATTCAAAAAAACCTATATAAAAGGTCGATTGAGTCATAAAATATTGAATATAGTTAAACTACTTTCTTTGTTAGTTTAGGTTTCAATTTATGATCTCATTTGTGTGACTTAACTGTTTGTTTAGTTCAAGTTTTTCAAGAATTATTAAGGTTTTATTCTGTTTGTTTTTATTATCTACTTTCGCAGTTGGCGAACATCCTGGGTCGTATGAACTTTGCTTTGAATTTCAATATTGTATCGGCGTGGTTAAAAATATGGCAAGTTAGATTCAAAATTTATGTTATCCCAATCATATTCTAACAAGCAAGGTGTGTATTTTAATTTAGGATAGTGCCAATAAAAAAACTACAGTTTGTTATTTTGTATTTTGTGTTTAAGAGGTATATAAGCCCTGTTTTCCCGAAACAAAAAAATCAAAGGTTTGACCTACTCTCTAAAAAAAATATAAAATGTTTAGTATTATTCTAGTACTTTTCTTTCTTTTGAATAAAGAAAAGACTCGTATTATATTCAGTATAATTTATTGAATAAAAAGGTCGTATTCATAATAATATCAAGAATAAGAAAAAAAAAACTAAAGAAATTTCTCATGCAGCTACAACGGCAAAACTTTATATCCCCAACGTTTGGTATGCAAAACTTAAGCAAACTTATCTTAAAGGCTATCATATTTTCTTTAAAATAGTGTTTTGCTTACGTTTCGTCTGAGAAAGTTTATATTTAATAGCTCAGTAGCTGTATATACTAGAATAACTTAGGCTGCGGTAGTCCAGACCCCGTACTATGATCATTTAAAGCAGTATTGTTGAGGATGTGGAAACGAGACGGCGCACTATACTGCGCATAGCCCTGTCCCGCTTACTCCACCGTAATATTCCTGCTTTAGTAGCTCATGGTACGGCCCCAGAACTTTAATAACATGATTTAAATACGCTAAGTTTTGTAACCTTTATAACTTAAGTGTCTTTCGCTAACTTTCAAAAGATGTGGTATAACATAAGTTAGTGAAACTTAAACTTACTTGTAAAAACATGTTCCAAAGTCTTATCAAAGTATGTAGAATTAAGCAGTAAATGCAAGGTAAAGCATGTCAGGATAAACCCCTGTGAGGTCATCTTTCAAACATATTTTTTTTTTATTGACATGGACAACATCACATAAATTGCTTTAAACCCAAAGTTAGTAGGTACCACAAAAACCTGGACCCGCCACAATGTAGAATGTTCCCAGAGATAGAACCTAGGACCACAGAACTAGCAACACTTTGAAAACCAGTGGGTAAAAAACTACATCGCGTAGGTTGTCAAAATAATGTGTTCTTCAATAATTACTCATTGATTGAAATAGACTAAGAAGCCCGATTTTTCAAATAAAAAAACAACTGGCTTAAATAACACACAAATTATTATTTCATACATAAATTACAGAAACTTTCAACTTATTACACAGCCTTTACGTAAATTGAGGGTTAGAACAAACCTCTTTGAATATTTAATTGCTAGCAAGCCTTAACTTAGATATAACAATATCAAAGATCTAGGCTAAATACTCTGTCGTAATTAATCCCAGCTTTATTTAATAGAGATTCCTAACTTTGACCTGAGAAAATTGGTTGACAAGTAGATTTTACGACTGATTTTGGGTATTATGCTGTCTTTATATTATTAGTCTATCTAGATATAGAGTGGTCTGAGGATTTTTTTTATGATTTTCAAATAAAACATCTTTTTTTTTGTGTAATAAATCAATGTAGAAAATTTCACAAACATTGCTCTGAACCTAAAGTATAAGTAGTAAATAAAGTATGGAATCAGAGACCATTAAGGTACCACAAACACTCAGGACCTGAGACAATATAAAAAAGTTGTTTTCTACATTGACTCGTCCCTTGATGGAAACTAGGACTCAAAGCAAGCGACTCCTTAAAAACTGAACTGTACGTCACTCGACCACTTGATATTCAACCAGTTACAGTATTCGACTATTAATTCTCAGAAACCGGATATATAAAGACGGATATGATTTCTGGAATGTAATAGTTGTTCCCGGAAACGGGTCATTGTTAGACTACGAATGCTTATATTCCCTGTAACCTAATAATATTGATAATATCAGCATCGCGTTTGCTCATTTTACTCATATTATTGCATTTGATTTGTGACCTATAAGTCAGCATTAGTAAAAATACAAATTTATGCCTAAGAGGAAAGTTTCTTTATAATTATAATTTTACTTTTGTATTCTGAATTCCGATAAAAAAATTAATATGCTAGCATCAAAACTACCCTAAGGCATTATTCAATCCAAGGGAGTATCCGCTTTGCGTTGATTACTTTAAAAAAGGTACTTTAGGTTTCACATACAATTCACATAGACCAGCAACACAAACGCATTAATAGTAGTTCACGGAAGCAAAAACAAAAGAAAGTGCATAAAAAATTCAATCCATCACCACTGGCCTTTGAGCTATCTAAAAATTCACGTATCACCGATTCACACGCGACTGACATACAAATTCTGTAACGAGGATGTACCAAATCCTATTTCCTTTTTAAACCTGTCGCAACTGTAACTGCAGATAAAATGTATATACCTTGATTGTTTTGATACAGACTAAAATGTTGAAGTTGTATGGAGATTTGAAGTGCTGCAATCTTTTTATGAATTGAGATTGCAACAGTTCGTTGAAATATTGTATACCTTTGTTTGATGTTTGTGTTTCATTTTTAGGGTACCAGTACTGTATTTCAATTGGTTAAGGTAGTTCAAAACTATTTTCGGTACTTTCTTTTTTTGAAGGTTACGATTACTATTTACAAAAGTACCTAATGAGAATCTCATTCTTGAGCAATTGTTAAACATTTATTTATAATTAAACTTCTTAATTTGGTTTCAATATTCAATTTTCTGAATGCGCTTTTCTCTATATTTTAATAATAATTCTACCTCAACTAAAGTCCAAAAAATTTTCACTAAAATTTCACCTCTTATTCAGCGCTATTTATTTTACAGAACTAAACAAAAACTTGTGCTATCAATATTTTGTTTCTTCCCAAAATTTAGTTGAGTTGCGTGAGTTATGAGGGTCGAAAACTTTTATTATTACGAATTGACGGCACGGCACATATGTTGGGGATCAGAGACATAACTTGTGTACAGGATATATATCTTGCTGGGTTCCTTTTTAAGTCTTTAGGATGCTATCGATGTTTGACCAGTATTGATTTTGTAAAACCTTCTTGGTTTTACACTGGAACTGCCTCGTTGGCCTAGTGGTGCTAATCGCGACGATAATGTCTTGGGTTCGATTCCCGAGTAAACCAAGGTGTTATTGGGTTTTTGGATTTGGTCGGAGTTTGGATTTGTGCCCGGTTAGTGGCAATAGGCTCGCCCCCTATTACATGGGACCTAAAACATATCGGCGAACTGTGGGTGTACATTGTTACACCTCTGCCTACCCCTTCGGGGATACAGGCGTGATGATATTTTATGTTCTTGGTTTTCTTTTGTACCTGTTATAACTATATAAAGTTTATAAATAATCTTACCCCGTGCCAAAATGTAAGTCTTTGGAATGCAGTCGACGGTATTTGGTCAGTATTGATTTTAAGAAAACAACTTGATTTTTTGTAGGACTCGTTAGTACTGTATTGGATAGTTGGATCTATAAAAAATATATTTATATTTGAACTACGGGAAACTAAAACAAACTTGCCAAATCATTCGTCAAAAGTGTGTTGATACTCGTCTCTCTTAGTTAATTATTCATCAGACGAAAAACGCCTGGTTGGTAAAAATGACTGCAGCACTACTATTTTAGGTGGTACGAAAATTTTCGCTCCAAATCGTACATCATACAAAAGTCTGAAAATATTTTTATTTTTTATTTCATACAAAAGTAAGGCGAGAGTAACGGTCCAATGAAATGACAATAAAAACCTGTTTTAAATTCTGTTACAGCATCCTATTTAAATACAAATTCTTGGTAATAAAATATTTCAGTGGATATTACAAAAGTTGGCTTATGGGCACAAAGGGCACATTGGGGAACAATTTATACCTTGATAAATTTTGTATCTACCGTACAATAATGTTTTGAAATTTAAGTAGAAGTTGTTTTGGAAGCCAGTAGTCACAATTACGAGTAGCTTTTTGTTTTAACAAATTTGTTATTTAGTAAATGACTGTAAAGTCAATTGTGCTTTTGGATAACCAATACTATTTTTGTTCGACTGTCACCTATTTGGTGACTTATATTATTCTTTTTTGATAATATAAAAAAATTGTAAGCCATTAATAGAAATTACAATAGTTTAAAATTACAGGAATTCTTTGCCTAAGTCAGTCACAAGGTCCTCTTTAAACCTGATATAAGCTAACTAGTATTGTGAAAAAAATAAAGAATATTATTATATTATTACTCTGACTTAACAAAAGTATTTTTCTGCTCAGCTTATCCTTGTGCATCATTATCTTTTACTTAAACGCTATAATAACTACTTCAAAAGTAAATAATACGTTTAAAAATGTTTTAAATAAAAATCCAAACTCAAACAGGGGCCAGTTTACAAGTGTCATTACTGCCTACAAGAGCTCTCCGTTACCTCCACAACGATTTTGGCAAACCACGTTCCACCCGCTCCTCGCTTACAATTACTTATTCCTTATGATAAGGGTATAAGGTTCAAAGTCGTTAAGCAAGGAGTGTGGTTAGATGTAAAATATGAATTTGCAGTTTTTTATATTCAGAATGGCTGTGACTTTCCGTCAGGCGGGGCGCATCAGCGTGAAAAATGCATGAGTCAGTGCGCGAAGCCAGTTGGTGGGAAAGCTAGGGCATGCCTCATAAACTTTACATAGCAACCGTATGTTAAATATTCTTGAGCACAAATTGGAACATATTTGCTCTAATTTTTATAGCCGTGATTTGTAAGTGTGGATATTGCATTCCTTTCGCAGATTGTAGCGATTAATCTTTTTGTATTTGTTTTTAAAAGGATCTTTTATGATTTAACCGTGCATCTGATTTTTTATTTTGTTTACCCTATCTGTTGGGTGGTGACATTTTTTTTGTAGATAGTTATATAGTAACAAGATCAGGTAATAACTTACGATGCGATTCATTGTTGCACTTATAAATATTTTTTGCGTAAGATTATCCAAGCAAAGTTCATCAATATTTATCAAATAAACGTCACTGTTTTGCTTTATCCTATTTCATTCGGAATTAATATAATAATTCCCACTTATAAAACATAAGACCCAGTTAAAATTAAAATATCCTTTGTCGTACCAACTTTTGTAATCACTAACAAGAATTCTAGGATTTAGAACATGTTGTCACAAATACTGATTTCCTAAAATTCCTGACGAAAGGATGGATTTTGCGAATTAACAGTGCATTTGTGACTGTAAATAATTTCTCTACGCTAATTTCTTTGAAATCATATGTTGAAAACCTTTTCGAAATAAAGCCCACATTTTTTACCATTATTGATTTAATTTTTGTAACATGCTGGTGTAGCTTTCTCTCCTGCTATTTGAGAACAACTATATGTGTTAAAAATGGAACAGACCACTTTGTTTGTTTGTTTTTTGCGAAAATATCAAGGTATCTTATTGTCAAAATATCAAAGTTATTTATCATCTAAAAAATAAATTATAATTTCATTTTGATTTTCTTGCTTTGCCCGGAAAGTATGCCTATGTATATTGTTATAATTTTGTGCGACAATATACATCTATTTTACAACCACAGGTTCAACACCCCTTCAAACATAACAACACAAGGGCGTCGAAATAGCACCAATTATGTTAATACCTTTACAGCGATCACAAAGAATTTCTCCCTTAAAAAAAAATGAATGTAAAAGTTAATTTCGTGCACGCAGCGAATCTAATCAATCATGTGTACGTATAAGATGATTTATAGCTTACAACAGCTGCATGTTTTGTTACAACCTTAGAGAATAAATAAGAAACTACAGAGTACAAATGTATGTATGAACCGTGAGCGTTAGTATGAACTAGTTATCTCGTATTTTTTGTCGTCAAAATAGAGCGCACTACCTTAGAAAATAAGCAAGAAAATACAGAGTGCGTCTATCAGGGTATGAATCGTTAGCATTTGTATGAACTATTCTCGTTGTCAACATTGTATTAAAACGGCGCGCAACGTTTTAGTAAAAACTATTTGATGTTCTAATATCAATCTAATAATGTTGGAACTATCGATTTTCTCGCATTTAATAAACGTCTATCGTTGCACTAAAATTAACGTAAATCAGTAAGCAAATGTAATATGTAATACAGCAAAAAATGTGATTAAATCATATACACAAATTTTTGCGATATTTGCACTCTATATCTTTAACTTTTTTAACTCTCTGGTTACAACTCTTTTCCTTGCTTTTGTACTTTGAGTTCTTAATTTACTGGCAAAATTATTCTTACGTTTTTGTTATAAATGCTGTGGATTAATTACAGTGTTAATCAGTGACTATAATACTCGTGGAAAACAATGGAGCGTTCATTGTTAGGTTTTTTCTTTTTAACATACCTCAAAAATTCGGGTTTTAAATTCATTGCCATATATTTCGCTTAAACGCACAAGGATATAATAATATATCGATTCGATCTTCAACCATTGACTACTATAACTTACTGGTTGACACTTCGTGTGACCCAAAGGCTGGCTTCTACCTAGGTCAGCGCATAAGCATTGCCATACAACGTGGCAATGCTGCCAGCCTTTTGGGCACACTCCCAGTCGACAGCGACGTGGGTGAATTTTTTGACGCCTTATTTTAGTTCTTAGTTTTATTTAGTATATCATTTTTCTTATTTAATGTGTAGGCTTAGTTTTTATAGTATTGTAAATATTTTAAAGTATTCTGTACATATTGTTTATAAAAGCCACAAGACTTTGTGTTATTTTTGATGTAATATAAATAAGGATCATATTTTTTTACGAAATCTATATTTATAATTTATGAAACAGTTTCGATAACTTGAGAAAATTGACTTGTTTTGGAGGAGTATTGCCAATAATATTTTAACGAAGACGATGTACATTTTGCATTTTTCTTCACTACATAATTGAGTTCACTGACCTCTTGACACAATATAAAGTTGCGAGAACAACTGAAGTGTAATTTAAGCAAAAAAGGTTAGCTTTAGAGTACTGAAGGAGGTTGTATATCGCATGTAGGTACGAAGTTGCGAGTCACGCTATGTCGGTTACGCATAATTAACTATGGTTTGTGATTTTACATGTATTATGTGTAGGTGAATATTATCAGAAATAGTTTGGTAATATTTGCTTAGTAGTAGGATAAAACATATAATAACATTATTTCACAGTTGTTTTAAAAATAGTCGATAGATATATCTCTAAAATGTCTCAATGTGGGTGAGTTTTCATACTATCAAAGTAAAAAATGACACAATATTCTCACATAAAAACAATAACAAACAAATCGTCACTCCTGTATCCCCGAAGGGTTAGGCAGAGGTATACCGATGTACACATACAGTTTGCCGATATGTTTAGGTCCCATGTAATAGGGGGCGAGCCTATTGCCACTACCAGGGCACAAATCTAAACTAAAAAACAATACCAGTGCATGTTTTTATTTACTCTAAGAATTATCCAAAATATAAAGCAATACTATTCTGAAGAAAAATTGTAAGTATTAAGAAAAAGCTGAAACATTTTACTAATTAAAAGAAATGGATGTAATTTACAAGCCAAAATTGGTAATAAAAATTAATTTGCAGTTCGACGACTCCGAAAAAACCTGAAAAAACTAATTGAAAGAAATAAACGACAAATGAGAGGTCGTTTTCAGGTGAATAGTCGTTTGTTTGTTCATTATAAGTACTGAACATTAATAAGATTTTCTATTTCATAGAAAAAATACATTTTAGTTTCAGTCTTTGCAAAGGTCTGACAGATTTCTTTATGACGCTCATTATCTCTCTTTCTTAGGTTTAATTAAAATAATTAAAATGTACTACTGACTGAAGAGAGTATAAGAAAGTTAATTGTCTTATATTCATCTACAAACTATGTATATGTATTATGTAAAGAATGTACAAGTATACGTATACGTTCATTACTCCAATCCAATACTTGTAATAGTGACTATGTATATTTTCAAAAGGCAGAATAAAGCTTAGGGTACATAAAATAGAACTGTCCATAACTGAATAAGTAGAAATGATATTTAATTTAAATTGTTGAACAAAATGCTCTTAATTTAAATAAAAAAACTGGCCAGTATTATTCCACTAGCAGTTTTCACGTCATTTAATTAAGAAAAAAAAAATTCTAAATTCAAATAAAAAAAAACTAGCCAGTATTATTATTTTCACATCGTTTTATTGAGTAGCAATGAAAATATTCGCCGTATTTTATCCTAAGGCCTAATGTTTCTTATTAATCTAAGTCGTTAAGGGCGCGTGCGTTATTTTGTTATTTATCGGATGGTCGGACGTTATTGCCACCTTCATTAATCTCTTGGATTCTTGAAGGAAATCCCGCAAAAAGCATTGTTACCCTTAATGATAAATGTCGGGTACGGTCGCCTTGTTTTTTTTTAGGGAATGCACACATTATACTGTCGTTCTTCGCGACAAATTACGGATGGAGCTGTTTCTTTTTTTTTATTGGTCTGAGCAGTATTTTATTTCCTCTTTTTAGTATCTGCTCAACCTTGAAATGTTCCATCTGCATTACCTCCCCATATATAGAATATTCGACGATATGCAGATATAATTTTATAATTTATACAATTGGTGGACTCTTTTGAGTCTTTTCCCATCGTTACTCTATCAAAGCATATAAATAGATAATTATATTTTCAGTGTCTTAATTGAAGATTTCCACAATTTTTTTACTAAAATAGCCAACCTGCATATGGTACATTAAAAAAATATACAGTTCTTACGAATCGAAAAAAAAAAATCGATTAATATCGCGTCAAACCGCGTCTTACAGTGTGCACCAGGTCTTACAATCGGTGCCGTCCGCAGCTGCGTTTTTAAGGTAAGTGTAATTTATCTATGAATTGTTCGGGACAGTTTTATCTTTTTCTTGAGGTGAGTTTTACGTAAGGTGTTCTGTTTCTCAGCCGGACAGGAGATACGTTTTATGGGGGAACAAAACTCATTCTTTATAGTACTTAGCGATATTATTTATTGTTCTTTGGATTTTTGTTAAATAGGACGTTTTTGTTGCTGTTTTATTCAAAAGGGATTGTTTTTGATGATTGAATGAAGGTTTGAGGTTCTCTACTTAATAAATTTTGGATTCACTCATATTATGATTTTAGGACTACAATCAATGGCCTTCAAAAGTGTGTTAAAATAAATAACTCATTGGATGAAAAATCATGGCGAAAATAATTTTCTATAATGATGAAATTATTGACATGCAATAATGGTAAATAATTTATTTGGTACCAAGAATTATATTATTGAATGTAATTCAAAGAAAAAAAATACTGCACAGCTTTATTACTTCATTAGCTATGAATCAATAAATGTGCAATTGAGAAAACTTTGCTTTTCATTTCCACCTATCAAAAACATTCTGGCTGAATAGAATTTTTATCTGTTCTGTTCATAAAAGGGGTGAAATGATTTATTCCTTTTCTCCATAATTTATTAGGATCTAGTTTTTGCATAGTTTTCTTTAGGGATTTTTGAGGAAAGTTGGGTGTGAAATATTTTATAGGTAGTAAAATTCAGTAGTAGCGGGCGACTGTCTAGCTATGGGTACTTAAGTGCAAGAAGTTTTTTTCTTTTAGAAAGACAGAAGTTAAAAAAGTGATATTTGTGTTATAGACTTGAGCCATGGACGACTCGTCTCCTCTACAGGTTATAAAGTTCTAATGTTATTGTAAAATCTCAATATTCAAAATAATTCAATGACTTATTATTTACTGAATTTGAAGTCTTAAATCATTCATAAGAATCAGGTCAAAAGCTCTAACTATCGCATTTGGAGTGAGTAAGTTAGATACATTACACAGATTTTTAGCGGTTTTTACATTCTCATATTATTATAACAAAAGCATAACTGGCAGCGATCGATAAAGATCACTTTGAGTAAAAATTAAATTATATACAGCGTGGCGCTACGGTGGTGACTTTAATTAAACACACGTGTAGGGCTAGTGCCCTTTAATCATATTAATTTTAATAGAATTAAATAACTCGTAAATTGAAAATATTTTTTTTTTCAAACAAACTAAATGATTTAAATATGACTAAAATTGGGATCACCCTTGCAAAACAATTATTCATGAAATTACTTACCTAGCTGGCTTACGTTAACTCGGAGCGCCGCCAAAGGGATATCTCTTTCCTTTAAAGTATTGCTTATTCATTTTAATTTTATTGTTGCGATGTTATGATCCGTGACCTCGGCAAATGACCGCTGCGCGACAGGTTTAAGTACAGGTTGCTCCAAAATGCTATTTTATAAAACTTTAAATAAATCCGCAAATAACAACATTTAATGGAAAAATAATTTCTTCATGAAAGAAAAATGTGAAAACCTATATGTGTGTTAAATTAATGTCACCACTGTAGCGCCACGCTGTATATTAACTAGTAAGTAAATCCAAATAAGAAAATAGACAAATCAATGTTAATAAAATCAAATATTATCACTACCAAACAAAACGAACCCCACGTTTCGCTACAGCAACAGTTTTTAACAAATTCTCGATCTTCTTAGGTGGCTTGTTTCCTGATTTCAAGATCTACCCATTTCCTCCCATGGGTGTCGTAAACGGCGACCAATTCCGCCAACCACGGTGATTACTACCCATACAAGGAAAATGGGCGTTAAGAACTGGCTGACATGACATGTATTTTTGTCTAAACCTAAAAACTGTAAAGAGGTTTGTGATGCACCCATGGGGCTCAGTGATTTTGATGATAGTGTGATGTTTGTTCTTGTTAGGAAGTAAACGATGGTCGATGGGAAATTTGAACAGGCTTGTCTTTACAATCAGTTTCTGCAACAGGAGCAACATAATATGAAAAGGTCAATGATCGAGAGGTGGTCATAGTTAGGTAGATTCGGAGACTTATAGTAATTCTGATTTATTTGTTTACACACAAAAATACCTTCTATTACAGGTAACAACCTAATGCAAGAGATTATGTAAAATACTTTTATCCAAAAAACTAAAATAACTAATCGAGAATATTTATGTTTATTGCTCACTTGCAATGAATTTTTATTTGGTAGTTTAAAAATCCTATGTTATAGATCTTTTATGGAATTGGAAGGTCTTATAGGAAATATGTATTACCGTGACTATATAATATATTATTACCCAGACCTCCTATTTGGACCTATTTGTTGCAAGCAGTAAAAGATATTGAAAATTTCTGTTTAGTACTCTAAGATTTTTAAAAAATGAAAATCGAATATTTGATTTACAACAAACACAAATCTACGTTACCAACAGAACAAAAATATTTAACAAAAAGTCTTTATCTCAAGCAATACACCTCAATTTCTTGCCCACTTCCCTAATTACGCTCTTATGCTGTGACGAACGTTCCGTGGTCTTCCTAACAATGTGCTCATTAACTTAATCGTCGGCCATTTTCCCTGGAATGAGACATTACAAATATGTAGCTAGAACGATTTGCTCAAGCAGAAACACGATTACGATGCACAATGTTTTTTCGTGACGTTGAATATTTTGAGCGATTGCCGTGTGAATCATTTGTTTTTAGACTACGGGCCCATGAACAAAATGAATGGTTCATATGAACCACCAGGTGACGTATATGGGACGATAGAAGAGCATAAAATAATAAGATTCAGCACTATGCCGTCACTTGTGATCAGTCCAACTGGGTGCTGGTGAGCATTCAAAAGTGCAGCTAGAATGAGTACATTTTGGTCATTTATTTCTGTACGGCATTGTTACCATCGAATAGATCCATGAAAAATAATAAGAAAGCGCGCAGTGCCGTACAAAAATGGTGGTCCAAAAAGTTGGTATTTTAGTTTTACTTTCTGTCAATTTCCAGGGTAAATTTGGTCATTTGATTCTGTACGGCGTCAGTTTCATACTGTTTCAATACAGCTTCTAATCCTAGTCTATTTGTTGGGTGTTTGCATTTTTGGTATACTTTTGGGGAACTCGATAAATGTACCAAAGACTTTTTGCATACTTTCTTCTCTTTCTCTTTCTCTTCTTTTCTCTTTAATATACGATCAAAATTTAAAGATTTTTACGACCTTCATGGTTTGATGTCCCGGTTTTTGTGATACCATTGTGTCTTATTCCAAAACACATGTGCTCTAACTACTTACTTTCGATTCTATTAACTGTAATTCGTGTTAACTGTTTCTGCTGTAATCATTCGGTAAATATGAATGAAAATAAAAATATAAACAGGAAATAATAAAAATAGTCAGTAAATGTACCGATGTACTTTTTGTTGTTTGTACATAAGCGATTATTTAAATGTTAGTATACAACACTTAGCATACGATAAAGTCTTACGTAGATGTAGTCTTATGTACCAAAATTACGTGTCTAAATATACCTATTGAGGGATGTTATTTGTATAGGACGTGTGAGTTGGGGTGATGAATAGGACACTCTGATAAAATCTTTTAATCTTCTTTAAGCCACATGGGTTTGTAACGATTAAAACATTAGATGGATAGACCCAAGTAAAGAAACACGATAGGTACCATTTCTTGTGAAGGGTGAGTATATTTAAAAACGTGTTGCAATAAGTAAAATAGAAGTCCATTTAAATGTAATCTCAACTTGATGAGTTATTACATTAATACTTTCCATTATTTTTTTGTACTGCTTTTTATAGTAACAACATAATAATATTACCATTTTAATGTACAGAAAATGTTGCGGTATAAATCGTGATGTTACTCGATTAATATTTCTTGACCTTCTAATATTTGTCCCGTCTGTTGTTCTAATGGCTAGTGACTGACTGTAGTTTATCCGTAGATAATTACGTAAGTCTACAGAAATATATAAAAATGTTCATCAGTTTTCTGGTTGCTACGATACAGGCTTTGCCAAGGTTGGAATCAGATACATGTCCGTTACTAAAATATTATTATTTCATACCTAAAACACGGTCAGTTCTATATTTTTTCAAAGGCTTTTGTTTCCTCTGTTGATCGCTTTCAAAATCCTCACCGCAAAACGGCAACTGCTCGGCTTTCGCGCCAATCAGTGAGTCAAAGGTCTTAAACTTCCCTAAGGGCTCTGAATTCTTTGCACACTAAATTTGTTAGGATACCACGCCAATTTATCACGATGGTCCCTTTGCGGTGCTCTGCTGAAAAGAGCTTGGAATCACTATTGGAGGTATTATTTTTTGGTATCTGTGTATGGGTCTTTAGTTTTTTGAATTCGGATAGTCAAAGTGTGGGTTATGATTTTTGGCTTGCTATTTATAATTTTTTGTTGACCAAAAATGTATGTCACGGAAAATAGTGCTCTATGAATGAGCTAAATTGTACTGGTATGTCATATCAAATTAATGTATCTAAATAAGATGTATGTACATACGTGTAAACGGTGTGTTGTAATTTCATGCGATCATTTTTCCCAGTTTTTTGAGATAAAATGTAAGAACAGATTTAAAATTGTACTTTAAAAGATTCAAAACAGAACGCTTAAAAGTACTTCTCTTGAAAATCCGTATCAAACGATATCAAATCGCAACGAAAACAAAAGCTGTTGTGTTGAGTATGAATCGAGTATCGCTCAAATACTCGGATGGAAACATTATTCACCGCCTTGACAAACCGTCCCAAGAATGAATAAACTTTTACTGAAACTGAGCGCCCGTAAAATTCCAGTAATTAACGTAATGGTAGGGGATTGTTTCCTTAATCTTTTTGGATGAAAAGATTTCTTTGGCCTGTGAAATTGAGATAAATACTACACAATGTAGATGCAACTAAAAGATATAGTCTGGCGTTGTTTACTAAAAGATGTAGAATGTTTTAGTAGTTTATTTTTATAAGATTTAGGTTTTTTTTTACTATGTATGTAGGTAGGTTTTTGGTTCTATTGACATTAGCTCCTACTATATACCAGAAGGTATTTTAATAGATAAATTCGATTATATCGATGCAGAAATAATGTATACCATCGTTGTCCAAATCAATAATAATCCAGCCTATAAACGTCCCAATGATGGGCACAGGCCTCTTCCCATATAGAGAAGGCACGAGCATTGATCGCCACGCTTGCTCTCTGCGGATTGGAAATTTCAGATCACAAATTTTGAAATCCAGGTTTCCTCACGATATTTTCCTTCACCGTTTGTCAGAAATATCTTAGAATAATTAAGAAAGTACATATAACTTAGAAAAGTTACATTGGTACTTTCCCGGGTTCGAACCTGCAACCTTGTGCATACAAATCCGTTCATTGAACCGCTAGGCCACCACGACACTAAATCAATACTTAGTTTATAATTCCAGCATATGAATTTTTATATCAGTCTTTTATATAGCATTTTAAAAAGTTCCCTGTATAATTTTCCACCAGTTTTATATTATTGATCTAGTGTCGGATATCATAAGAGCCATCCGCAACTTTCTTCATCTGAGTAATTTCGCTGACTCCGATAAAATTTGTTCACTTCTATTAAAAAAGTTTTTTTCTACCAACCGGGTAATTGGTACGAGCGGAAATTTCCGTTTCAGGAACAGATGCCTTAATTTAAAATTAAAACTTTTCGTGCACAATATTTAACGCCTACCCACTTTATTCTAATCGCTAATTACCAACACAAACTCATAATCCATTTGTCAGTTCAGCTTCAAAGAAGAATTTATTAAAAATTCGCGCTTTGATGAAAACATTTTTATTGGGTATCATTAAAAGTTTGCTAACTTGTAAACTGTTTGTAACTTTTTAAATATAAGGTCGGTTGCACAACTACAAGTAATTAAAGTTTAAATATCAAGAACTCTTTGGTATTGCTAGATTAAAGAGCAAGGGGAGCTTAGCTGCAATCAATTTTGAGACCGGAAGGGAGGAATAAAAAAGGTATCCAATTAAATGCATTCGACCTTTCAATGTCGGCTAAATAAATGGCGCTTAGCGGAAGACGGGGAAATGTTTTATTTTCCTTGAATAGTGAACGATTTCTCTGCTTGCAACAGAATAATAATTAAATTCTTACTTTTTCTTCTTCTTAATGTATTACCAATCACTGTCAAAGTTTCGTGTGAAGTAATGAGTGTAAAAGAGACTTTCGGTTCTCGGATACGATGACAAAAAATGATTCATATATTTTTGTTCATTTTTATATTTACATTATTATTTATAAAATGCCAGTTTCCAGTTAAAATTAAATTTAATGCGGGTAGGATGTACGGGGGCAACTGGAGTAAGGGTCAAAATAAGAATTTCTCGGTAGCCTGTTTTATACGTACAGAATGATTTCGGACTTCAATTCAGTTACTAAAAATAAAGGATAATATCTCTCTTTCACAAAAATGTATCCCTAAATATTTACTTAAACAAGATATTTCCGTACTAAGTAGGTAGATTCTGAAGTAGAACGGTCAGAACAAAGTACCAGCCTATACTTACATACCGCAGCTTTTTGGCTCAGATTAAGTCACCTCACGAAGTATTCCTTTGGTAAATATTCTGGAATCCTGTTCCCCAACTAAAGGGCTTATTAATTCCGAGGAATTTCGATGTCCTTACTTTGAGGAGACAGGTAAGGCCCGAGGTCACACAAAGGGCCATCCATTTATATTGAGAGCACTTCTCCTGTTGGCATAAATAATTTCTTCAACAGATGTACTTGTGCGTAATTGTTGAAAATTAAGAAGTAAAGGCAGGTTTAAATGTAAATTAGATTGTTTGAAATGAAATGTATTTTCCTCGAGAATTCGTTGAGAGAATTCCGTTTTGGGGTTACCGAAAATATACGCTTTATTTTTATTGTTACACGTGAATGATAATTCTTAGCTTTATATTTTGTAAAAAGGTTAAACTTATATTTAGAGAATCACGTGCTGTTCTATAACGAAAAATAAAATAAATATTGAATTATTTTGTATGAGCAAATTATAATAATAAACCTAGACAACTTATATAAAAGGTTACCCAATTCATAGTTATTTTAATTACCCAACAATTTAAATTTTCACTATCAACCAAAAATAAAAATTATTTCTACTAACTAAACACAAAATTCTCTCTACTAAAAATATCAATAATATCTAAAACATTCCCATTAAATAACACAGTATTTACATAACCACAACCAACGCTCAAAATTCGCTCTGGACCGAATGTCAATTAGTTGATATAGACCCGTTTAACGAACATAGGATAATTACTGGTCTCGGTTTGACCTACCGGGATTTATTTATAGCCTATTTACGATAAGGGTATTGTTAAATTGGAATTTAACTTTGATAGTATTCGGTATTAACAATCAATTTCCCATGTTGGGGTTTTGTTGCTCTTTGATGTTGAGCGGTGAACGCTGATTTCCTGAGGAGTCTTATGGGAAATGGGTTTTGGATCAGAATTAGGGGATCTTGTTATGGTTTTCGTTGGAACTATGATAGATGTGATTTTGCAGCCATATTTATCGGTACAAACTATTATTTAGGTTAAGAATAATCAAGATGATGTTTCTGTGATCCTTAAATTTCAAGGTTGTGTTTATAAGGTTTTTCTGATTCCTCGATATAAATTATATAATTGACAAATTTTATCAATATTTGAAGGACGGTTTAGGTAATCAGAAATAAAGTACTTGAAAACCTAACCGTTTCAGCCGGGTTTTTCTACTGACAATTCTGCTAAGAATGCCAAATAAAGATGTTCAGAACCCTTGTTGAAATCATCAGAGAAGACAGTTATATGACTTAGATACAATTCATTACGAATATGCGAGAAAACTGTTTTTTTTTTAAGATGAAATAAAGCTTACGTAAAGACTACAGGCCCTTTTTATTCTCAATTCATTTAGTTTGTCTTAAGAAAGATTTACGCCTTGCAAATGTAAAAAATGTAAGATAGATGAAAACGTCTTGATTAATGTCAGTGGCTTTTTCATTTTCATATGTAAGTAAGTACTTTTTTAGTTATTCTAGTAAATGTCTTATTTATTCACTAAATAGATGGTAAAAGCTTTTACCTTGATAAGTTAGGTCTAAGTCGAAAACTACCTACTATTTTTGTCAAATAAATGTGGACAAGATCACATAAATTGTTCTGATTCCAAAGTTATAAACTAAAGCACTTATGTTATGAATCTTTACTGTGACTAAAAAGGTACCACAACCATCCACTTATTAGATTTTAATGTGTCTACTTCTTTCCTGTCAACTAAGACAAAAGAAAATCTTATTAAAATTTTGTTCCAAGAATATCGTGGTAATTGACATGCACGCAGGCAGAGTCGCAAACAAAACCTAGTATTTAAATCTCAAGGTTACCCTTGAATAGCAATCCATTACTGTTTAGTTTCCGTATCCATTTACTAGTCGTGTATTTAAAGTAGGACATGAATCCAATAAACCAACCGTAGTTCATATTTCAACTTCATAAAGTTTAACAGTAGAATTGTATTTATAGTCTTGAATTGAAAATCAAATGCCTGTAGGCATGCAAGGATAGTACGTCAAGTTTTGTCTTATGTTAATATATGGATTTTAGTGATTTAAGTTCTATACCTAATATTTTGATTCTGTCTGGTTGTTTGTGCGCATGAATCTCAAAAATATCGGAATTAATTTCGATGTGATTTTGTAGTTTAAATAAAGAAAAGGTTGAGAAGATAAACTTTTTCTATTAGTTCATTTTATTTCTAAATTCTTAATTTTATTTATTCAAAGCAAATTCTACGAAACATAAAAATTATCATCAAAAACAGGATAAGAGGACTAATTTCCTTTAACATTAAAATTATATAATTTATTTTTAGTTTACTTGTACTAAACTAACTCTAGTTGTATAACTACAACAAAAGAGCCTTCTAGTGCTTTAGATTTGGACTAGATTTATGGTCTACTCCATAAACAATACGTCATAAATATTAATTTTCACATTCAACTCCGTCCTCATATTTCAAAATACTTTTTTGTCAGACAGCTTTCGCGTCAACAAGGAAATGCTATTACGTCATTCATTTGTGACGAAACTGAATAAATATCATTCATATTGGGTTAAAACTGAATTCAAAATTGCAGTTACCCCATAATCGGATAACTACAGGTTTGCAGTATATTTTTTTTCTTATTGTTTCAGTTTTTATTACGAGTACCGATAAGTGGTTTGGAGAAAAAAGGTAATGATTTTTTATTCCTACCTGATAAATGAGTGGAGGCTTTTTGCTTTCTAAGTTGATATATTGACGTAGAAGACCGGAGATTGATTGTCTACGATGCTGACGTAGTTGCTACGAATGTAGACGCCTAGGGCTGTAGCCATCGCGTAGCAGATGAATTAAGAGGCCATATAATTTTCAGATGTGTATAATATATATTATTATGTAGTTGCCTTTGTTGCACAAATGTAAGCTATGCTTCGCAAAAAATAATAACATGATACTTCGAGAAAAGATTCGCAAATTATTATTCAAAATAAATTGATAACGTTGCAAGAATTTGTGTATGTAATTCTTTTAGACTATGATTTTAATATTATTGATTTTAACACTGCCTTCATAAGGATCAAATGGAACTCTTATCGAGATTTAGAACTGAATACTAAATCCAGCCGAATCCAGACTTAATGATCTAATAATAAATTGCTCTGGGAAGGCGGCATTATACACCGACCCGATTTAGTACCGACGTTTATTTAGGGCCCTTAGAATTAGGAATCAAAATAGGCTTTTGTGTTATCACTTTAAGAGAATTTTAATTTAAAGGCACGCCTCAAAGATTATTTAATAGATTTCAACGTTATGTTTTTCTTCGATTACACTCAGAGTTAATTTTATGATTTAAAACAATAATAAGACAGGAGTCAAACGGATAAGACCAATGCCTGGCAATAAGACACTAAATACTAAAGAACCGTCGTGTGAGCGAGACGCCACTACGTGCAGTGTAGTGCGCCGTCTCGCTTCCACACAGCAACGATCCTGCTTTAAGAGATCATAGTAGAATTATTCGCAGATTAAGAGGATTTGTGTGCATAATATTTTAATCTTCATAACCCAGTAAATTGGTGTAAAACAAATTAATTCCATAACACATAGTGGTAAATAATTAAGCTATGTACTGTTAAGTAAATAATAAATAGCATTAAATTTCAACTGAAATAAAATGTATTTATGGTCATGAGAGCTGAGGCGTATACAGTAATTAGCGAAATGTGGTCAACTGGCCACTGTGAGAAGCGATTGTGGTCATTAACCATAGATACATACTGACAGAAAAAAAAGTTAATGTGATTTACAGTATATTATATAAGTACCGTAAATCACATTTACTTTTTTATTTTTGAAAATTTATTAATTTTTGACAATTTTGCTCCTATTATTACGAAATATAGGTAAAAAAATTGCCATTTAAGTGTATTTAACATAAATTTAAGATTTTTCGAATTAAAAATTTAAGATTTTTGGAATTGCCATCTATGTATTTCAAACTTCTACCATCTCGTACTTGATTTTTACCTTACCTAAAAACATTTACGAACCATCATTAAACATTAAAATTAGCATTTCGAAAAATAAATAACAAAAGATTTGCAACTAAAGAAAGCTTTTAAATTAATCATTATTTTATTTTCAAATCTATACAAGACCTTGCCAAGAGCCGTATTCGAATCAAACTTATATTAATAAGGTAAAATTAGACATTATTTATAAACCTTTCAAACTAATGAATACCTTTAGAAAACAAATAAATAGGTATTTTATTTAACGTGTTATTAATGATCACAGCTTCAATTGATGCGTGAATTGCAATCAGTGGTGTGGTTAGTCCAATTAGCTAATGTGGTTGGAAATCAAAAGAGGTATGGCAGACAAAGGGTTGTACTTTGTTAAATTATTATGCCTAGAAATGTCCCACTGCTTGACTGTTGAAAGGTTACTTGTCACGTAGAGTGTTTTTTTTTTATTTGAATTGAGAAGAAATTTATTTAAACTTTTATCTTGCTTGATAGGCAAGTTCAAAATTGGGCAGTCGCTCTATGTAAAATACGGTATTCAGCTTTATACAGTAGCCATAACATAACAAAATATATTATTATCATCACGCCTGTATCCCCGAAAGGTTAGGCAGAGGTGTACCAATGTACACCCACAGTTCGCCGATATGTTTAGGTCCCATGTAAAAGGGGCCGAGCCTATTGCCACTATCCGGGCACAAATCCAAACTCCAACCTGCTACTGAGAATTTCATAGAAAAACCCAATAACACCTTGGTCGACTTGGGAATCAAACCCAAGACCTCTAGCGTAGCAGTCGCGCTAAGCGCCACTAGGCCAACGAGGCAGTTGCCGGTATCCGGTAGCCGATCACAATATAGTTGGGTATAATGTGGGTCTTTAGATTAAACGTCATGTAAAATATAAATTAAGTTGTATATGTATCCAAAAGAGATGCAAATTTATTTTTCACATACTGTATAAAAATCTTCGTTATCCTCGCAGACTGGCAAAAAATAAAACATTCTTACTATGACATCAATTATAATTATATTTTCATAGAAATCTTCTTGCCAGCTATTTCTTTGAGGGCTTACTAAAAATATATTATCCTAAATAACATCATATTTACTTGTGTCTATTTTATTTTACCACGAAACATTATTATTTATATGTACGTATTTTTAGATAACTAATATTTTATGGAATCGCAAAACAAACAGCAAAAATATTTTATTTACCACCAGACTATTTACACGAGTCAATGACCTCTAGCGCAGTTAAAAAATAAAAATCTAATCGTAAAACCTGTAGTTTTAAATTATTTATTATTACTAAAAGTATAATCACAACTTATTTATTTTATACGTCCCCAGGTGGTCCTTAACAGACTGGTTTTTTTTTTCTTTCTTATTTCATTTAAGCTTTGGGAATACGTTATCTATTTATTTACTTATGCTAAATAAGACAATTTCAGAAGTTTATTGTTAATTTTATTTTTCACCAACAGCCTCTCTCACTTTGCACATGTATTTAGTTATTCGTAACTATGGTGTTTTTTTTTCTATAAACTTTGGTAATAAAAAATTTCATAGAAATTCGTTTGATAGGTTCAAACCTCAAAACAAACATAAAAAAAAAATGTGGACCACAATATATTAGAATAAAATAATTTGTGCTAAATATTTCTAAGACATCTAAAAGGACGAAATCCAAGAAAACCAAGTTCAATAGTACAATTATAATTTATCTTTATCAAAAGGTTACAAAGAAACATTCATCAACCAGGTATAATAATATGTCTGTGTTTCTGAGATATCTTTATTGTTTGCCATAAACTATGACATTACACTGCAAAAGACAATGCTTTAAACGCTTTGTAGATAAGAAAGCCATTAAGTAAAATTAAGATAACTTCACTTACAGAGGTAACTCAGAACAATATATTTAAGAAATCGTAAACAATGAGTGAGGTCTTTTACAAGGAGTTTATATAAGTTTTGTCTATTTTCATGTACGTAGAGTACTGTATACATAGTGGATGCAATTCTTTTGTCACATGGTTCAATTGATACCACGTTTCCTCATAGATGATTGACAGTTTTTCATGTTTGTTATACAGGGAAAGGTATTTAATATGTTTTTGATAAAAGGTTATAAAAATAAAAATCAAATGACATTCTAATAAACAGATATGTTATAAGCGTGCAATCGTGAAGACTCGAAAACGTCCTAATTGGGACATGTTTGTTTCAACAACTGAAAGAACATTTATATATCTTGTTGTGTGTCTAGAGGTTGGTGTACCAGACAAAAACATTATTAGTTTATGTTTCTTCTGTAAAATAAAAATAATTTAACAAAAAAACGATTTTAAGTAAGTATAAAAGTTAAATCACATCATAACGCTCGGAATAACATGGAAACCTGTCACTCGTACATTCGCACGGCTTGTGGGTTAGCACTCGGATTATTCTATATTCCGCCTGAATAATCCATGGCGACATTGCACCATCGAATGCGAGTAAAGCCGCGGCGGAAGCTAGTATTTATTAGTGCAGTTGCTGAAAATAGTAGGGTTTTTGTTTTGGTATTGTAATTTTTGTTTGGTTCACGAAAAGGAAAAAAAAACTCATGAGATCTTTGGTTACCTGGGCTACATTCAACAGTGTCTAGATATTTAGGATATAACGATATAAAATTACCTAAATTATTATATTTACATTTATTTGGATATTCATCACTTTTGGGTTTGTTTCGACATTTATTCTCAGAGTAGTTAGGATATGTAGACTTCATCTAGTTTAGGAAGACGTGTATAAGTATTTGTAGAATTTTATTTCGTTTCATTTTATATCACGCATCTCTATATCATATATATCAACTAGCAGCCCGCCCCGGCTTTGCTCGGGTGCAACGCTGATACCAAATATAACTACACAATCATAAAGTTCTGTAGGGCGAAACACAGCCTTGGACGCACTATTTGGTATAGGCACGCGCCTCCCGGCCCCCGCGCGGCCCTCCGGCCGGTATCGCCGCAACCGCTATGTCCCTACATTTTAAATTTGCAATATCTTCGAAAATATTCATTTAAATTACATGCTGTAAAGGGCAATATTGACCTATATTGCATGCACAATTTATTAAAGGTACTTAATTGGATAAGGATTAATACAGTATTGCTTAAAATCGCTTTTTCGTAAATAAGTAATAAACAAACGATAAAAAGGGTTATTGTGGGTTATCCTCAAGAGATAGACATATGCCATCGCGGACTTTTTTGTAGATCTTTTTAAGGTGCACAATACTGTAGTACATTATTTTGATCTATCTCATAGGGTTTAGCCAGCGTTTGCAATGAAAGCGCAAAAAATGGGTTCATTTACGACCTTACGGTAGTAATCTCTAAGATTATCGGTATTCCTCTACTATATTATGCATGTATTATACATATAAACCTTCCTCTTGAATCACTCTATCTATTAAAAAAAACCGCATCAAAATCCGTTGCGTAGTTTTAAAGATCTAAGCATACATAGGGACAGACAGCGGGAAGCGACTTTGTTTTATACTATGTAGTGATAATTAAATTATCAATATTGCAATAAATAAATAGAATCTCATTTTTTTTTATATAAATAATATTCTTTTTCAAACTTTCAAACCGGGCAGTGTAGTGTTGCAGTTTACTTGAACATTCTACGTAGAGACAATATTGACATAATCAAAACTGTGCTAGAGCGCAGCGTTAAAATCTTTAGTAATTTATTGCCTTAAGGTTTTATAATGACTTGAGCGTAAACGAAGTTAATGCTTAAGCAACGTGCTTTTAATTATGTTAGAATTTTTAAAACATATATAGTATTTTATGGTAAAATTTTCCTATTTTATTTTAGTTTTAACATTTTAGTAAAATATAGCACAATGCCGTTATTAAACTGTTTGAGATTCGATTAAGAATATTATTTTATACATGCGAAACTAACATTTAATTTTGTATACAAGAACTAAATGATTTTTGACTTTCATTAATACATACATACATCAAATCAAAAACCCCGACAAATAATCGTCAAAAATAATTCCAAAAAATCAAAACAACTATCCCTAAAAATACCTACGTTCAAAAAAGGAGTTCTTTCTTTGTTGATTGGATTCTGACGCTTCGTTGGCGCGTTCTCTAGTCAAACAAAAGCCGTGTGATCGGCACGTATGTCACTATCTAACGTTATCAAACAGACTGGGTTTTTCTAGACATTCGGTTGGCTGGATGTTTTGGGTTTTACGATAAGCGATGGTTTTTGGTTATATCCCTACAAACTAACCTTTGAGTTGTGGTCATGTACGGAGTGTGTTATTAAGTTAATGTAGGTAATTTTTTTTGTACCTTGCTGTTTTACTTAGGATAATTTTATATATTATATGCTGTGACATAATATTTCTTTGTCTTGCGGGCCATGTACTTTTTACGCTACGTATTTGGAGTTATTAGAGTACATAACTGCTGTGTGCTGTGAACATAATTATATTCGTAGTACTATTTTCTGTTCTAGGGCCGTAAATAAAGCTTTGTTCAATGGCAATGTACAGTTTGCACACAGGCTACATACATTAAGTACTCACTCCATGTATCGGGATTATTACTGAAACTATATTCCACTGCTTAATATAAAGTGGCTACCAAAAATGCGTAAAAAAGTATCATTAATTACAGTCCGTTAGATTAACACATAAATGTGAATGACATTCATACCTGGAAGCATTCATAAAACCCACATCATTAACCCCACAAAAAACTAAATTATAATTAATCACAAACCATTCACAGAGCTCGTGACCTACCTGTACTATTGTTTATTTTTATAGCCGGGACCAAATTCACGCCCAAATAAATGTGAAGTAAAACCTTTGGGACGTTAATTAAGTTCTTGGCTTTTACGGGCTGGCTGCGGTGTGGCCCGTAATGAGTATTAGGGGGTTAGAATCGTTCCCGATGTGTGGCTAAGACTTTGTGACTGGAAACCAATCGGGCTTGACTCGCGATTGGAGAAGCGGGTTAGGGTTAAAGCTGCATAACCAAACGATTATAAGGTTGGTGAGTTTGTTTTTAGTTTAATGGCACTTGCCGCTTTTTAGTTAGGTTATAAATAGATATTGGATTATTTAATATTATAGAAAGCTCCTAAATATTCAAAAATAACGAACGAAGAAAAAAATTATATGACAAACAATTAAATACTGTAAGAAGACAAGGTAATATTGGTTTTTTAGGTTTACGTGAACGTTTTGCGGATTTTAATCGAACTACGTTTTAAGAAAAAGTAAGACGTTTAAGAGAAAAAGTATGCTATCTTAACATAGTGAATAAATAAACAAAAGTAGTTAAGAAACATAGTTCAAGAGGCGTAAAAAATACCTTTAAATAGCTCTTGAATCTAAGAACGTATTATTGACTTTCACGTCAATTAGATTCAATTTGTTAAAGTTTCTGTCAAAAGTAGAACAAAACAAAAAAATAGTTTGCGAAAAAACTCTTCAATATTCAATAGAATCGTATCGAAATGTTTGTTTTTCCTTCGATATTTATATCGTAGTTTAACGAGATTAGTATCGATATTGGTGCCTATTTCCTGGTATCTCGTATTAATTAGTCTGTTCTGTGAATTATTTTATTGGAAATGCAATAATCGACATTCATACACTTAGGAATTGATTTAAAAATTCTGAATAACACCTGGCAGGTATTTATTATATTTAAATATTCTGCGAAGTTATGTTATGAACTTTTTTACTTCGATGAAAACTGTTATAAGGATTTTTTTGCGCTGTATTTTGTATTTTCGTTATACACATACATGTACCACGGAATAAGTACCTTCAACCTGTCATCATTATATTATTATTATTTTACAAGATGCTCTCTTTACTTGTAAACTAAGCCACACAAAACCGTAGTCATGTTTTTTTTTTTTGGTTTCTTAAGTATTATAATTTTGATATCAACTGGAAATGTCCCATAACTGCGCAAACGTCATAATTATGTTTTATTGAGTATTATCTGGACCCACTAAAATATCAGTCCTCCGAAAAGGAATTCCGCTCGTCTCTCCATCGCCACCTAGGTCTTACATATTATTATAATCAGGAAAAATACATTCCTTCCGTACCTACAATGTTCTACAGACATTCTGGGATCCGACATAAAACCAAACATCATGTGTGATCGTAAATCTTCATGGTCTTCTAAATCGACCGCTTGTGAGTATTGGCTATTCCACCTTACGATCACTAATTGTACTGTTTTGTTGCCTTACTTACAACTGTCGTAATTTTACTACGACTCATTAGTAGAAGAACGGTGACCTACATAATTACTGAGATTAACTCTAGGCACTAGATTTTTGGTTGTAGGTACTCCTCTATTGAACGTTGCTTGGTGTATAACATTTGGGATATTATTATAAAACTAAATACTAAAATGAAGAATTTTCTACTCCTGCTTAGCGTTTTCTTAAGCTATTTTGAGGTTAGCTTTCAGTGTCACTGTAAACCACCCATCAGACGTTCACAACAGATTAGTTTTTTTTCTTTCTCAGTGTTTCAGCATTCCTTCGTTAAGGTTAGATTCGAGATTTATTTAATGTCTAGTATTTTCATTATTTAAGTACCTAATTGGAGAATGTACTCCAGGGTTTGAGCTATTCACACTTCTTATAATACTTTCACGTTTATGCCTATACCTAACTATACTTGGACATAACTACTAGCACAGCAAAATCTCAACATCCAGAGGAATTCACAAGATTAGTCCAACATACACAATCAAAGCACAATCTTGAAACAGTATTGTGGCTACTACAAGCTCAAAACGACCTCAAGCCTGCATTTTGGACCTGTTACATTTGTATTAAGATTCCAAAATACATTCATAACATGTATTGCGGTTTATATGTTTGATGTTAATTATTATTGATGAGCGGATTATTATAGTCGTCTTCAAAGTAAGACATAATTATAGATATCCGATTTCCTATTAAACGTCGAAATTGTATTTCCTTATCTCGTTTGTTTAGTAACTTCCTTGTTTTGTTTCCTTGTTTCCTAATTCTTTATGTAATCGTTTAGAAGTTATTTTACTTTGTTTTACTGTGATACTATATTTCCGTTTTTTATTTATAGCAGAACTAATTATAACTGGAACTGCCTCGTTGGCCTAGTGGTGCTAAACGCGACTGCTACGCTAAATGTTTTGGGTTCGATTCCCAAGTCGACCAAGGTGTTATTGGGGTTTTCTATGAAATTCTCAGTAGCAGGTCGGAGTTTGGATTTGTGCCCAATTGTGGCAATAGGTTCGCCCCCTATTACATAGGACCTGAACATATCGGCGAACTGTGGGTGTACATTGGTACACCTCTGCCTAACCCTTCGGGGATACAGGCGTGATGATATGTTATGTTATGTTTAGAACTAATTATAGGAAAAAAAAATATTGTCAAAATCCACATTGTCCATTTTCCATACTAACTGGTGATAATCTGGTGAAATATATACCAATGTATTATATTCTCATCTACTTTTATACTCTTCCACTTTTTTTAAATAAAATTTTAGTAACATTTTTATGATATCGTCTAGCTTTTAAATTAACAGCACTTAACCATCACCTGCTCCTATCAAAATAAAAATGAAAAACAAAAGACAATAAACCGCATTCGAATCGTAAACCTAATGGTAATGTTGTCATAACAAAATTCAATTATGTTGCCAGCAACGCGTTTCATTTACACGCACATACGGGCCGACCGCATGACGTACACAATTCAATCTGCTGTAGTCCCAAAATCAACTATTAACTCACCACACAGTGGAATTATTACCTGCTTCTGTTGATTGTTTTACGAATATATGCTGAATTACTAGAGCGGAAAATTCTAATCTCTGTTAGGTCTGAAAATGTACTTTTGGCTTAGAATCATAGCAACAACTCGGTGCTATTTTAAAAATGTCAAAGACATTTTAAAGTTAAAAATGGAAAGTATTTTTGTAATATTCATAGAACCTTTTTTGTTTGAGGAAACTCTCACTATGACAAGTATGTGATACGAATAGCGTGCGACTTTTTGAAATATAAAAAGTGTTTCGTTGATTCGATTGATTCATTTCTCAATAACTTATGTAAAATATGTTACGTACAAGTACATTGTTGGAAAAAGTAGTAACTGAATAAATAAAAATGGTCCTGATCTAGACTCCTTTAAAAATACTATTAACTTATTCATGATTTCTAGGTATTCCTTTTGTATCTACATCTGAGAGTAATATATGTAAAGCTGAAAGCGATTACCCTGACAGAACACATTAAGAATTCTATAGAGATTACTGGAACTACATTAGTATTAGTCCAGAATCCTACTCACATAAAATTACATATTTAATTTCCTTTCAACCATATTAATTATTCTCACATTTTACTTATCTACACATAAGTAGAATTTTATTTTATTAATTGTATAAGGAAAACGAGTCAACAGATAAACCACGTTACATCCAGGTGTTACAAGCTTAAGCAAACAAACACAAACTCGAGTTACAACACGTCCGCACCCGTCCGCGTCGCCGGCGTTAATGGCATTACCAGATGACGTCACGTTGCGTTACTCTCTCCGTGATGTGATAACTACCCACATCCAATAAAATTATGGGATTAAGACATTATTGTTGGGTTTGTTCTTTTGTTATCTTGAGGTTTATCGATTTTATGTTGTTGTAAGCGTTTATTAATTTGTTGTATTGTTCTTTCGCATTGTTGTGTGTTGATTTCTAGCATAGGGGGTTTTGTTTAGGAAATATTAGCATTAAAGACATCTGTTGAATTCATGTATTATAAACAATATTATCCGAATGCATAATAGACAAGCAACAGTAAGGGATGCATTTAAATTTCATTTTTTGTTAGTGTTGATGCAAAATCTCATCTTCATGTAAAATTGAAAACTAACGTTTAAACATTTATTAAATGGAATTTTAACATGAAATCTTCAGTAAAAAGCTATTTTATCACTGCATCAATCGCCTTCAAATTAATTCCTTATTGACTATATTACTTCAACAAGTCTACGGAACCAATTTTAAGCGCTCCTGTTTCGCTATTTAACGACCTCATTTGGCCTATTCAATCCCGGGTCCTTACTTCCAGGTCAATGCCTCTACTGGTCAATACCCGGAATACTATATTACGCTATAAATATTTAATTTTAGGATCAAAATATCTGAACGATTGGGGTTGGATTGCGAAGTTTTAATATCGGATTTTTAGGGTAGCGTAAACTTATCGATTTTATGGCTTGTGCCTGTTTTGGAACACTTGTTTTTTATATATTATTATCAGATTATCAGTAAATGGTTAAAAACTAACGTAGAACTTAGCAATAATTTGGATTGAAAATAATCTCCTTTTTTATTACAATTATTTTACGAAATTAGAAAGATTTAAATAGTTCAGATTAAAATATGACTGTCATATTAGAGAATTGGAAAAGATTTTTCATGTCGTTTAGTTTCTCCCAATTGACACAAACTTCAAAAGTACTTTAGTTTTTAAAAATCTAAACCGATGTTTAGATTTGAATTGAATTGAATAATTGTGATCAATTCCAATGAATTTAGATTCAAAGCAACCCCCATATGCATACTACCACTTTTTATTTACCCACATAACTAAATCAACATAAACTCCCAGCTTTCAATTGTTTCGAACTAAGCTTGATTTAATCCAGTAACGAGCGACCGCTACTTCGACCGACGCTGCGACAAACGCAACGCGATTGCGCCTGAACGTCTAGTCGCTGCGATTGACGCAGACCGCAACTCGTGAACCACTCGGTACACCTCAGACTTAGATCTAGCTAATACAGACTTGACTTTGACAATCTGATTGGCACAAGAGCCGTGTAGACATTGATTTGTGAAGGTAAAACGTGTGGGTTGTGATTCTTGTTGTATACATAAAGCATAGTATGTTAATATTTATGTTTTACTAGACATCAAAAAAGTAACATATATGTAGATTTTGCCTGTAAACCCATGCTTTTCAGTATTCTCTTATAATTAAATTTTTTGTCGTTAGATTCGCAGAATAATGGTAATGAAACATAATGAAACATATTCTTTGAACTATAAAGCTAATTTTATAAAAGGGTACCTTCTTTTTCAGTGTTCATAGACCTATAACAGAAATACAGTTTGTGGATTGTGCAATTTGATCGGCACCTGAAGAGTCCAATAAAATGTATAAATTTTGTTTATACATAAACAAGACCCCAAAAAGAAAACAAAAGACAGTATCATCATATAAACATTCAAGGAAACACATGACAACATATAATGTGCAGTGTTCAAAGGCATACCAATTCTGAATCACAGTGAACGGCGAAGGCATCCGAGGCATCTCGTCGCGATCATCCGACCCTTGCTCGTTATTTTGCATTCTCATAATTCCTCAGCAGGGTTATGGTTTATAAAATATGATGTAGTTGGTCTAACGATACTTAGAAGTTATGTGGAGTTGGTATAGAAAATTCACTTGAACATTTTCTGGTTTTAAAGTTGGAAGCAAGATAAAGTTTAACTAGATCTGTTGTACGCAAACGTGGTGATCATTTTGTAATGTTTTTTTTGCAGCTTCCTAGCAAAGCTGTTCTTTTTGTGTGACATGTAGATTCAAATATGTGTTATTTTTAGTAGCTAAGTGACCTCAGGTCTTGGTTAGAAAAGTCACGGTCACTTTTCAGGTTTCGTCGACCAGTCAAACATTTTTCCATAAGTATTGGATGTTTATAGACGTAAATCACACATCCACAAACATGAAACTCCGCTATACAAATATTTATACAGTTACGGAATCGAATGGGTTCGTCAAAAACTTTTCCTGTAAGCTTTACGAGTTACGAGAAATAAATAAGAATATTTCGTTTCAAGCGTTGTGCAAACTCTAGAGAAACTTAATTGAAAGGACAGGAAAACGGAAAGATATACAAGACAATTCTAGACTGAAACTAGTCACAGAATAAACAAAAGAACTTGTCGGATATTTTAAAACAAATAAAACTTGATAACTGTTTCACTTCTACACAAAGAACGACAATATGAAATCGTTTTCAAATACATCAGATCTCTCACACCGAAATTCGAATTTCGAAACAAGTAATCTAAAAATTCGATCTAAGCGCTGCACTTTTAACACAAATCTGTTGCTTTTTTGTTTTGTTTGTCCATTAGCGTTGCGTAAGCAATTTGTTTTTAAACATTTTAGTCCTTTCAATGGTCCGGTGTAATCCAATTTGTGTGTACTAGCACCCGTGATCACCGCATCTCACCAACCTACCTCAACAATTTACACACGCCGGTGGAACTGGGTATTTGATTTGATTCCGTTTAGAGTCCCGTTTTTTACCCGGATGCAACGAAAAAATTACACAATCCCTTTTTGTTTTTTAGTCGAAATGGTTTTTGTAGATGGAATTCAGGTCTATATCTAAAAAATCAATCAACCAGTTACTGTTACTGGCTTCATTTGCCGCGAGTTGATAACTGTTACAATTTATATAGGCATTGGATAGACCGAGTTTGGAATAAATAATAAATATTTATTTTGCAATATTTTACCAACAAAAATCAAATTTTTATTTTACAAAATTCTACAGACTAGTACATGTATAGTTTTAGTAACACCTACAGTTATTTTTTGTGATAAATATTCTTGCTAAAACTTTTTCAAACAGGCCTCATTTTACACAACGGAGGGTTCCTAAACGTATAACATTTTCCGGATACAAGGAGCCCCAACGAAAACGTGTTTTCAGAACCAGATAAGTATTTCAGTCGTTCTGCTTCTGCGAAGATCTCGTCACTTCCACACTTGTCCGCCCTAATCCTGTTCAGGGCAATCCTATTTGAAAGCCTTGTAAAGCTTGTCTGTCAGCCCGACGTTTCAATATATACAACCTGAAAATTCTTAGATTCTTTATTTTCAGGGACTAGCTGTTTTTTACAAAGTCATCCGTCTTTTTTGTTGGCTTCCCGTGCTGGAAGAGTGCGCTATGCGATATTTACTAGCTATCAACATTTTCCATTACTACAAGTCATTCAAACAAATATAAATTTTAGCTTCATAAGAATACTTCATAGTAAATTTTAGGAGGCAAATCAAACTGGAAAAAAATCATGTTTTCTTGACCCCTTCGAAAAATCTGCTAGTTGACTATTGAACATTATTAATCGATATTACTACTCATGTTTTTTATTTAACTGCATTCTGCTGGTGTTCGACAACTATTTTTCACTTATCTAAAAGTACAAAAAACATCGGCCTATTTCCATCTATCAAACCGTTCGGCTCTCCTCGGCTTTATTCGGCTTCTGTCGGCGTATGACGGCTGCCTGAAGATATGACCTCGGTTCTGGGTACGGAGCTATTTGGATTATTTGAGGAAGCTGCTCCGAGTATGTTAGGGTTAAGGACCAATACACAGAATACACTCGAAACATTTTAGGCTTGGATGTACTGTTTCAAAACTGGGCGAATTGGCAAGTTCTCTTGTTTTTTTTGCAGATTTATTTTACTGAAACTTGATCGGTTTTTATATGTATCGTACAAATTTGTACATAATTAAAACTTATCTAAAAACACAACGATAAGTACGTACTCCGTTTAAAGGCATTTAATGTACAAAAAATTACCTAATATTTCGTAGTCGACATCAAGATTTTTCCACCATGCCGATCACGTAGACTAAATAACTAACGTAATGCTATATTTATTTTGCAAGCATTTAACAGGTTCTCTTTTTCAATCACTCTAGTACGTAAAATGAAACTCGATGTAACTATTCTGATACATTTGTTTTAAGTACCAATCTTCCAATTGAACAAAGTTAAATATAATACAACAAGGGTCGAAAGTAATAAAAATAGATTTAGAGGCAACAATTAGTACGGCTCAAGCGTTGACGATCAATAGGTCGTAAATTCAACTCCCACTCGTTAAACTGTTATGGTGATCCGCGTCTTATGTAACCGAGCTTCAATTAATTGCTATAGTTAACCCGGCGGTACCCGCTAGGTATTTCCGAACACGATTACTCGCTACCGGGTTATAAATACCACAGACTTTGAATACCGATATTTTCGAAAATAAGTTTGAAATTCCATGTTTGACAGTGTATATGTATTATTGGTACTATTATCTATTAATAAAAGTATAGAAGTAAGTTTAAATGTTTATTTATTTTTATTGAGAGTGTATCCTAAAATATTAACAAAAAATATATATTTTTCTTAGTAATCTTACAAAAATAAAAAAATGAACTTTTTTCTTACAAATTTGCCAAAATTGAGATGAATATTAAAAATAAACTAGATACACACGTAAATTACTGAAAAATAATGATATATTTATGTCGAGCGAACATTGAGAAAATCAACACTACAAGGTACTACCGGGTATTTTTTACCCATACTCACTTTACACGTCCGTCACTAACAATCGCCGCGCGCGAACTTGCTGCCCTGCTGGGTGTGGGCCTGTCAACTATCGGCTCGAAGCTACTGAGAATCTTTTATTGTTTTAATGCGTAGAAAAAAATATATAACAAATTTTTAGTACTCTGTGGTATTTTTAACCCATTAGCGAGTACCGCCGGGTTAACAAGATTGAAAGTTAGCAATTAATCTAAATCCATTTACAGTGTGTTACAAAAAGTTTGTGCGGCCTTGTTGGGTTGTTGCAGAATCGATGTCTGATGGTGGTTACGGAAGTCCTACATAAAAAGCTCAAGAAAAAACTAACATTTCATTAAACCAAAACTACTTTTGACGGATTTGATTGATATCAAGGATTTAGTTCCCGATGTTTCAACGCCTTTGGTTTGTCGTGGTTTCGGGCAGGTTGACAAATATTTTATAGCTATTGTTTACAAATTAAAAACGATTCATTACCTCTACAATTGCTTTGACGTCACCGGTCGGCAAAGTAGACTAGTACTTGTTTCAGATGTAAAAAAAACTTCTATCGAATTAAAAAAAAATATCTCTAAATTACTAGATACTGAGCACCTCATAACTTGTTTCTTTTTATAACAACTCATTTATGATAAGACACAAATGCATTATATAAATGTATGTAAATAATGCTACAGTAAGTAGGCACAGGGTTTTTGTAACACCCTGTTACAATTTAGGTCAAAGTTTATGCCAGAACTCGGTAACTTGGACCGTACATAGTTTTTATGAGGTACGAAGATGGATTTCTGTAAATACTACGAAGGGTTGGCTTCAACCACTATGAGACCGGATTTACGAGCACGACTTGTTAACGACCCAATTAGTGTTGTAAGTGCACGTTTGGAGTTGTGGAACATCAAATCTATTCAAACGAAAGTGCTTTAAGATACTCTATGTATAGTAGCTATCCTAATAGTTACGCATACTAGTATTTAACTTCTATAGCATAACAATTTCTAAGAGCCAACATTAAAAGAATATATTATTAATTATTTTTTTAAAAATTTTTTGACATACACAAAGTAATTCAAAAAATAGTGTAATCTACCAAATGGCTTTTTTTTAACAAAGAATACAATTTGAGGAATAAATGAATGAATACAGAATTATTTTACGAATTTGTAAGTACCAATTCGTAAAATAATTCTGTATTCATTCTGGTATAAGTATACCAGAATGTATACAAGAAAAAAAACACAGTGTAGTAAATTAAATCAAAATCTTCATCCTTATCCAAACTGCCAAAATCACCTGTAATTTACACTCCCTTACCGATATTAACACAACGAATCATCCCTATAGATAGGAAAACATTATTTTGGCAAAGATTATTATGTTGAGCGAAGCTTAGGAGATTAGCGTTGCCATAAATTATTAATTATTAACTTATAACGATGTTGATGGCTCACAATTAATTTTGCTTCGTACTTATTCCGTTTTATTTAATAATGCGGAAACTGTATTTATGTTGCTTAACTTTATCGGAGAATTTTTGTGACTTTAATTATTGTTAATACTTTAAATATTAAGATAAAATAGTGCAGCAGTGGACCGATCAACCGATATTATGCGGTTTATTAGAAAATATTTTATTTTTGTTTTATTACATAATATTTGAAATATAATATCACAAAGAAAAAACACCCTTTGTCGGAATAATACCTAGTATAATAAAAATAAAACAGGTCTACGCATTGATCATGATCTATATCTACCACAAAACATTAAAGTAATCAATAGGGTCCGCCCAAACCATCCCAAATCCCCATGCTTCAAATTTTATATTTACTGAACAACCCTTTCCCATTCAAATCACTTAAACGCAAAACTTGTTCAAACCAACCCTTTAAAAATAAGCACGTACGGAGCTAAAGCTATTTTATCGCAGTCCTACCCAACAAGCAATTTTAGATAATCTACTTGGCTTCAAACCGGACTTAAGTTATTTACAATCAATTTCCTTGCCTATTAAAGCCCCGTGGAAAATAAATGTTATGCACGTAAAGGTGGGTACAGACATTGCTCGCCACGCACGCCTCGGTCTAATGCCTTGATCACACGTACCGAGCAAACCGGCGAGACAGTGCTCTCGGTCGAGTACTCGGTACGTATAAACATAGCGCCGAGTGCACGGCCGAGCGCTCGGCCGAACGAAGTGGCGAGACAATAGCTCGGCTGCCGTTCTACCTACTAGACCGAGTTACCACCCTCCCGCTTCCCCGCACTGTCTCGCTCACTCACTCGGCAGGTTTGAACATGCACTGCCTCGCCGCTCGCCACTCGGCCACATGATTGTCGCGTCGCGGGTCGCCGCACGTGGTTTTTTTGAGTGCAGTTGTTTAAAACAAGTTAAAATGTCTACAAATATCAAATGGGACGTCGAAACAACTATTAAATTTATACAGTTATATAAACTACATCCGTGTTTATGGAACTTTAAATCTCCTGAATACAAGATAAAACAAAAACGGGATGCAGCATATAATTCCATAGTTAATGGAATGAATATAACAGGATTCGGTACGCTAGAAGTTAAAAATAAAATTAAAAATTTACGGTCGAGGTACCAACAAGAAAATAAAAAAATTCAAGAATCGAAGAAATCCGGAGCGGGTCTCAGTAATGTGTACACTTCTAATATTAAATGGCTGAAAGAGATGGAAGAGGTGTTTTCAAAAGATTTAAACAAAAATGTTTTTGAAAACGTAAGTACTTTTTATGTTATAATGTAGATAAGGGAGACTGGGGACACTTGATCCCCTATTTTTATTTTTATCGCTAATTTATTATATTTTTTGCCGTCGTTGAATGTATATATATATATTATTATATTTATATACTAATTATTCCCAGTGATAAATTAATAAATAATCAATTCTTCCTGATATAATATCAGGGAGAGTAGTTTTCGGCCCAAATATCATGTAAAATACCAGTTCACCGTACATTTGGGAGATTTCTACTGTTGTTACCGATTAAAATATCTATAATATTGTTAAAATATGTCCCCTAGGGATCAAGTGTCCCTAGTTTTCCCTATTTCTTAAATAAAATTATGAAATCATTCTGTTTTGCCACGATACGGCACCTGCCCCACTGAAGAACTCTGCATATTTATCTCGAAGCTCCCTTGCTGTACGTGCTGCATTGTTGGTGCTATGATCAGTGATAGTTGGCAAAGTAGCTATAAGTTCTCGCCTCCAACTCCCCTCAGAAACAGATCCCGAATCTATATCTTCTTCATCAACACAACCCCTTGGAAAGTAATGGCCGGGACTTGTGAGACGTAACCAATTGTGCAGCGCACATGAGGCGCGAATAATTTTATCGGTGGTTTCGTCATTAGTTGGTATGGGTTTTTGAAAAATTCTAAACCTGCTTGCCAGAATACCAAATGCATTTTCGACGATTCTCCGTGCTCTAGAGACTCTGTAATTGAATATTTTTTGTTTCGTTGAAAGATTTGTGCCACTGTATGGTTTTAATAAATATGATTTTAGTGGAAACGCATCATCTCCAACTAAAAATCCTCCTTTTGGAAGCAAATTATTCTCAAGATCACTACGTAATTTGCTGTTTTTGAATATCCCCCCATCTGAATTTCTTCCATTAGCCCCAATATTTACATATCGAAAACAATAGTCATGATCAACCACAGCCATCAAAACCACACTGTTGGAACCCTTGTAATTAAAATATTCACTTCCACAATTCGGTGGTGCTTGAATTATCACATGCTTCCCGTCTATAGCGCCGTGGCAACCAGGGAAATTCCACCTTGTTCTGAAGCCTAATTCTATTTCTTTCCATTCTTCATTATTCTGCGGTACCTGAAACAATAATTTATTTTCATTCTATTTCACAGATTCCTGGTCCTACTAATGAAGACACAGTTTCTCAGGACAGTAGCTCTGCTACATCTTCGCATCCAAACATCAACCAGGAAGTATTAGCTAATACAAGCAACAACCAGCAAGCACCACTTACTGTAACTACGACTACCACTGGAAATACTGCGAGAGCTAAAAAGAGAACTAAATACATTTTTGAAGCTGTTTCTGATCTCAAAAAGTTAAATGATGGGATAAATTCTGAGAGTGAAACCGTATTTGATGTGTTCGGAAGGAGTGTAGCATTACAACTTAAGAATTTATCGGCAGAGAATGCTTTATTAGCACAAAGTAGAATCCAGAATATTCTGACAGAATTTGGGATAAAAGAACTTAGACAAAGAACTACTTCCTCTTTTTCTAATCACAGCTTCCAAACGCCGTCTTCTGTATATTCAGACACGACTAATGACTATTATCAGTTTGATGAAACTTATGTGGATTCTCCGCCACAACTACCAACACAAGCTCCCTCTACATCGCAAACAATCTTTGCTGCAACATCTACTCCAGTACCTAATGTCAACGCTACGCCAGATTCTATGAGCACTAATGACATTGTAGCAGCTGCGATGTTTGCAGCTATGGAAACAGATGGAAGACAACAAGTTTGACTTTTATTTTTGTCTTTTTTGTACCCTTTGTTTGAAATTAATAAAAAAGTAATAAATTCACTCAAGTTTTATTTAGTATGTAAAAAAAAGTACGTACCTTTAAATAATTTTCCAAATAAGTAAATATTGCATCCATGACTTCCGGTATGAGTGATGATATTGCAGCCCGAGATACTCTGTAAAAAGCCTGCAAATAACGGTAGCTCGCGCCAGTTACCAAATAGCATAACGCTATTTGTAGTTTAGTCTTTGCAGTTATAGCTTCTCTCATGACTGTATCTTCCCTTTGTATCATTGGAGTAATATTTTCTAACAATGTGTTAAAATGTTGTACATCCATTCTTAAAAGCATTCTGAATTCATCAGGATCTTCTACCTCTAATTCATTAAAAACAGTGTTTGTGGCGCCAAAACTAGATCTTCTCGACATCCATGGCCTTGTCCAAATGCGGCGTTGCTCCTTTTCCAGCAGTTCATTTAATTCTTCTACTAATAGTGGAATAAGTAACTTTGTATATTTTCTAATTATCTTTTTACGATCCATCATGTCCGAATTGTAGTCTCAATAGAACTGAACTGACTGTGCTTATTTCAAAACGTGTGTGAACAGCTACTCGCTTACTACACTGTCTCGGCATAGAAACATTTTACTGTCTCGCCGGTTTGCTCGGTACGTGTGATCAAGGCATTAATATACACTTGCCTCGCCACGAATTTGAACGTTCACCGGTCCACATGATTCCTAACCATGCGATGAGCGTCGTGCGCTGTGCTCGCTTCGTTCTGTCTGTATCCACCTTTACATAGGCTTTCTTAGTTATTGTTGAATTATGAAGGAAAATAGACCTTTCAACTGGCTGCCTAATTATATTATAAGAAAATATTTTTTGAAGTTAGCTACTTAAATTTTCAGTTAATCGGTGGCCGCTTTTCAATAGCTAGTTTAGTTTCAGCTTATAATGTGCTATAAAGCGGTTTGCTTGTAAAATTTATATACTGTAATTGAGGCTTTCGAATACTGTTTGATATGCAAACATGAAGTCATTCGAAAATTACCGAATTTACTTTACTTCGTAACTTTTCCATGAATGTAGTTAAATAAACTACTTTTTTATCTACTATATAAAAATAAGTCGGGTTTTCTTTCCTGACGCTATAACTCCAGAACGCACGAACCGATTTCCACAGTTTTGCATTCGTTGGAAAGGTCTTGGACTCCGTGAGGTTTATAGCAAAGAAAATTCAGGAAACAAAATAAAAAAAATCCTTCATCTTTTAATCACCAAACGAAATTTTACATAAAACGGAGCCATCTAGTGGCGAAACGGAGTTCGCCAGGTTGGCTATTAGTTCATAAATTGTAAATTATTTTTCACCATCAAATAAGCAGTTGTAATAAATAAAAGTATCTTAGAAATTGATAGTGTGAATGAGTACTTAAAGATCAACCAATACAAGAGGTTTATGTTACCTAGTAGAACATGAAAGGCTAAGTAAACTCTGATAGCATCTTCAAGCGTAGAACAATAGTAGGTACTATCAAAGACTAGAGAAAAACAAACTTATAATAACAATATTGAGACACGTGTAGCTTTTGTTCTCAGAGAAAATATATTAAAGTAGGAGTGAAGTAGTTTACGTAGGAAGCCACTTTACTTCGATCCGTGTGAGGCTTGTATCAACAACTGTGTTCTAGTAGCAATTTATGTTTGGACAAATTGGTTTTCTTGAATATTGGAGGAGTACAAACTAAAAAAATAGTTTTGTTTCCGAGATTAACAGAAGATATGAAGGCCTTGGGCTATTAGTATCTGTGACAGTATTTGCTGGCAATAACAGTATTTTTTGTTCGATATCGTAAATAAGACGTACTACACGAATCTAAAGAGTGGATGTAGCGAAAGAAGTAGGTATGTAAGGATCGTAGCAAGTGGAAAGAAGTGGTATCTGCCTACCCCTACGGGAAAAAGGCGTGATTATATGTATATGTATGTACATGAATCTAAGCTTACATTACTAATTTTAAACGTACCATTACCACAAATTAGTCATATTTTGACCCTATCTTGTAAGTACCAAAACAGTACACTGCTTGGCAAAATATAGGATTCTTAATTCATCCTTTTACTCTGAACATTTCCTTATATAAAAAGGTCAGTAAACTCAATCATGTATACATATTTATCTTCTATAAACTCTTACATACACTCACCTTCATTACTACGCTCGCTTAAAAATTCAGTATCTTTACACCAACCGAAAAGCCTCTGAATAAAAATTCTGGACACTCGACGGTAATCGAAAAACCCTCTGCATATAAAGAGCGCCATTATTCCAAACAACACTGTCTTTCAATCTACTTACATTACATATTCATCGCATAACACATCTACCGAATCCGTGGTCCTTTAAAAACGTTCCAAGTCACGAACATGCATCTAAGCAAGCAAGTAAACGATTTAGCTTCAAGCCTTGCAGAATAGCCCTCAAGTCAGGTAATAGGTGTACTAAGAAAACAAGCCGTAAGCCGTGCTCTACTGTATAATAAAGGCCGGCAACAATCTCACTGCTGAGCAAAGACCACTTCCCTTATAGAGACAGCATTGATCACCTGGCTTAGCTCAGGGATATAAAAATATTCCTACCAGATTTTGGCCAGTATTTGTCCTTTTTAGTCGTGATATTCGTTAATGACGATAAATTCAAGTCATCTGCATTGACTTTATGAGCCCCACTTTTAAAACATCACTACAACTAAAGAAGTATACAGTAGTGAATTAAAGTTATTACGAAAATAAGAATATCGTCTGAAAAAATCACTGATACTAACTCAGGTTTGCACCTACAGATACACGTTTATGTAGATATACCAACGTATTTGGTAGTAGAGCCACTTTGCTATCACAACGGCCAAAGCACTTGCGCAACAATATCTATGAAAGTCGAGTACCTTTCGTATGGTTTTATTTGGGGTTTGCAATGTTGAAACAAAAACGAAACACGCGAGCGATAACGCAGTCAGGTTATGGTAAGGGGTTCTGCTGGCGGTTTTCTAACTGTAATAAGGGAATTAAAATTCGGACAACCCTCTAGTAATGTTTATAGGTGGTAGTTTCAGTTATGTGAAGTTTGCGGAAAGAGTGAACCGTGGAATGGCGAGCGTTTATTTTAGGAACTGATTTAAAAAGATTTTTGGAACGTTGAGTATAAGCCATTTTGGAACATTTTGATAGTAAAAAATGGTACATGACGACGAACTAGGTTGCTACGGATTTTCTTACGAAATTAGTTGTAACCTCATGATCGATGATAATATTCTTTGATAAATGTGTAGCCATGACATAATTTATTTTACTAATAATCATTAGGAAATATCAACTCTTATGTATCATTTGCTGTTAGTACCGATAATGAGTGGGTAAAAACTATATATTATTGTAACAGCATATTTTAATCTTCAATTTCCTGGTTACAATTTTCTCGTATAATTCTAAAACTAAGAGCCAAAGCGCTAATGCACTTACCTAATCCAGCAGTAATCCTTTTGGTTAAAACCAAGTAAATATTACATAAAATTTTAATAACAAATTCGGTATTCATATTCAGTTTCACCAAATAGTTGCCCTTGAACAATACATTTTGCATGGACCATTAAAATGGCCACATAACTTGTACATAAGGCTGGCTAGACATTTTACGACAGACAGACATTACGAGAAATATGAATTATTATTATTGTCTTACCTGTGTCGAGCGCCGAGTCGTAAATTTCAACCAATAAAATTAGTATGCATGAAATAGTCAAATGTTTGGGGACATACCTCTGATAATAAAGTTTAACCGACAATACGTGAGTGCATGCAAATCCTTAGATAATATATTTACTGATATATTAACTTTTTATATTTTTCAGAACAGTGATCAGCGTTGATATGTGTTCAATGTATGCCAGATTAAACACTTATAAACGCTGAAAACGGAGCTTCATAAATCATTACAGAGAACAATATCTCAATTAAAGCAATTCTCACACAAAACAGCCGCATTGAAATCGGTAAATTCGTTTAGAAGCTACGATACGCATACACGAAATATTTATAACACCCATGTGCATTAGAAATAGAAAAATAGTTCGGACCGGCCACTTAATAGCACTTTAGCACATTATAGCACTTTTTAAAGGAAGAAAGACAGCTATTATAATCTCCTTAAAACTTAAAACATCCGCATCGAAAATGTGGCTAGCGAAATCAGTAAATGTCGAGTTTAAAACCTTTAAAAGCAAAGTACTAAGTTCATTTAGGTCTTTGGCCAAAGAAAATTTATAAGCGTCATAATATCTTGAAATAGAAGTTCATTCATTACATTTCGTTTCAATTGGCTCTAAAATACCTAAGTGTTTTTGAAATAAATTAACAGAATTCAGTTTCATCAATGAATTGTTTTACCTCTGTTAATTGATTGATATTCAGTACTTGTAAATAAGTCTATGAGAAATAATGTAAATGATATCCTTTCAGAATTTCCATTAATCCCTTTCCACTCTAATTTGCTTCCAATGCTTTTATTGAGTAGATATTAAAATTTTACATACGCCGAATTTGTAATTTTACTTTCGTTACATCTGTATTTCAAAGCAAAATTACTTTTATGATCCGATTGATCATTTTAATGTATATTTCTTTTATACCTATATCCGTATCCTTCATTTTAATAAGAATATGAATATTTGCAGAATCAATTCTTGTTCATTTTCAAATCTTATTTTTCTTCAAAGTAAAGATGCCTTCCGTTTGTGAGGGCAAATATTGTGATCATTTATGTTTCGGAATGTAACGAATTTTTTGATTAGCAGTGAGGTTATGTTTTGATAATGCGGATTTGAGGAATTCCCAGAAAGGTTCATTTAGAAACGTATTTACTTTATGTATCAATTGAGAGGAGAAAAGGAAACTTCCTTAAGTATACTTATCCTATAATAAACCTAGACATGTTTTGTTTAAACGTGATAAGCTCTGAAAGTACCAGTCACCTAATGTTTGCTACCTTCGAACTTTTGACTAGTTGAACTGATTTGATGATTCTTTTTTTATTTGAAAGGTGGTGCTTTCAGTGTGATCCCATTTTCGGTCCACTTCTGATAGTGAGATCCACAAGAAAACCATATAAGACTTATTTTGAATTATTTTTGTAAGAATGATTAGAGAATGTTTAATATCAATGACTGTAATAAATAAATCCTGACATTGATTTTGAAGACCTTGAAAATGTAATTTGCAACAGTCCATTAAGCTAAATTCGTGTGTATTCATATAACCATTCAGCCTATATTTATATCATTCCAATACAGGTAAACGAGTAAAATAAATGTATTAGATGGTCATGTATCGGTATTTTTTCAAACCCTCTTTCTTTAATTAAAGATGAGAAAGCAAAAGGATTGAAACTCCATTATCCTTTGCATTAACTGAATTTACTTTTATAAGATTTTGCCTTTGAGTAAAAATAAGAAAAATAATATAAGTACAGACTGAATAATAAATATCGTACTTTAGTGTAGTATGCATAATCATATTAATGAAAGAAGGTTTATTCAAAGCACCTTTTAATCTCACGTAAATAAATTAAAGTCATAACAGACAGAAAAGTAAGCAAAAGCATAACAATTAATTGCGGTGTAATACCTAACATTTTCTTAAATTTCAAGAAAAAATATGTTCAAATCCGTGCTCATTCACAAGATGCGAAGCTTTTGTCCTACAGTGGATCAGTTAGGCTCATACGTCTAGACATTTTAATGTTTTACACGCAAAAAAATACTCGTTGTGTATTATTACAGCCATTATACAAAGCAAACGTTTCGCAAACGAAATTTTACAAAATGTTTTACCATTATCGTTACTTATGGTAATTTTAAATGGTATATAAAGGGTAATATGCGGACACAGGCAAAGTGGACCTTCGGATAAGCAATACGGAATAAAGCCTCTACGTTATATTAAAATTCACATTTCCATTACGAAATCCGAGGAAAGGCAAGGGTGCCTTCGACCACTTTGGACGAAAATCTAACACCTTTAATTTACTCCAAATCCCCTTTAATTTAACGGGCGGCACGTTCCATTCATACATTTCCATGACCCCGTTTTATTAGACAGATTATTTTAACACATGCTCGTACCCAAAAACTGACAACTTTATTCGAAATGATATAATGAGCGTTACCTCACTTCGGACCAGCTGTTCCATTGTTCCTGTCATGTTAAAGTTTTATCCATACAGATCTGATCGGATCTGTCAACAATTTTCACCCTTATTGCCTATAGCTTTAAGTTCATATTCGAATATCCGATGGCAAAATATGTTTGTACAATGGGTGTTGCAGACGCCTTCTATATGTGTTTTGACGTTTTTATCTTGTTTAGTGCGGGTTTGGATGGTGCCGCGTGTTTTTAGTATTCTATTTCTTCTTAGTGTTATTACGGTTTTAGTGCAAAATCCGCTTTGTATATGAAAAGGATTTTGATTGTAATTCATGACATGTTTACAGGTAGAATTATAAGGGATCTGTTTATTTTATAATTAAAAATCATAAAATAATTTTATTTTAACCAATTTTCACTTATTTTTAGTAGGAAAATTCCTAATACAGGAAATAAAAGTTACGTTCATCGCCATTCATATTCCGTATTATCGCATAAGCTATAAATCTTCCCAAAATGCAGACGCTATGATCCTAATTCTGACGATATATATACGCATGTATCATGTATGCAGCATTAAGTGAATAGATAGGGAAAGTAGATATAAAATTAGGCTACTGTTTGGGTATATTTTCTTGTCAAAATAAATGTTAAGTTTTAAAAGAAAATCTAGTACAAAATTTGTTGTATCGCACATTTTTTCTTTTCAGTTTTAGAAGCACATTCCAACACATTTTTTGTAAAAAGTAGTCATGTTAAATATTGGTATAGGAGGTCACCGCGCCAAAGGCCACTGCACTACGCATTGCACTGCGATTTACATAGCAATAGATGCAAATACCTGGAACAGGTATTTATCTATTGCATTCGCTTCATGTGAAATACGGTATTCAGTTGAATCCGGTAAGATTGGAAGCTGACTCTAACATAGCTTTGGAAAGGTTAGGCAGAAGAAGAAGCTTAAAAACTGTTTCAAATCTTGGTGTATATTGATTATTATTGTATGATGTATGTTTGAGAAAGCTTACCGATACGAAAAATTATATTTTTTTAAAACTATTCGCAAAAACCAAAATAGATACGGGGATGAGACGATAGGGAGAGACGAGTTATAGTTAGTTTGTCACCAAAAACAAGATATATGCGCTTATTTATTTCAATTATCATTGTTTTCTTATTATTCTGTCTATACTACTATACGCACTTTAACTTACTAAAACACTATACATAACTTAGCAACGTATCAAAATAAAGTAACATTGTCAACAGAAAACTAATCTAACAATTTGTTTTTTACTAAATTACATGGTACGTCTCGTTAATAAATGGTTCGGTAGTGACAAGCGGTACTTTTTTATACTCATTTATAATATTGTATGCGTCATATAAAATGGAAGTGATGGTTTTACGTCTATCGATAACCTATATTCATTAAAAGGTTTTTTTATATAAACTTTTTGGAGTCCGGTGCCTTGTGTTTTTATGTTACTTAGAACCATGGCTTTTTATTTCAGGGTTCGCAGTCTTTAAAAAATTTTGTAAAGGTTTTTTTTTCGAGTTTTTGTTTGTGATAGCAAACCTGTGTATAAGTCAAATTTTCTGCATTAAATGTCTACTTTTCTACGAAAATATTTTCAAACTTACCTATGTTGTATGTTAGGTTCAAAAATCTAAAAAAAATAAGCATAGTTTCAAAAATAGTTTTAATGATTTAAATTCTATTCATACTTTCATTTAATTTTAGACTTAAACGTTATACCTTAGGCAAAATTGCATGTCTCGTTTTACTTAAAAAGAAATAGTTAGCTTGCGTCCACATCACAATATTTACATAAACGCATAATCATAAATTATAACGAATTATAGTTCCATAGTTTTTTGTTTTATGTGGTTCTTATTTGTGTACCTAAAAAGGTCACACATTCTTAAAAGCAACAACTTAAAATGTGTAAATATAGGTTAGAGTTCAGTTTTGCAGAATGCAGTTTAGTGGTAGTCTTTCAGCAGTGAGCAGCAACTCTTAGGTATTATTATAAATAGAAGAGTTTATTTTGTTATAAGTTATGATGGGGTTGACATATCCTTATTGGACGAAAACCCCTAAAGTATAAATATTTAAAGATTAAAAAAAAAAACGATCAGTTTTATAATTGGGTATAAAGTCCTTCCTTTTAGCGATGTGTCATCCACTCTATAACGTACTCGACTCATCGCTCCATACAATTTGTATGCACCTATGACATATTAACTAGAGCTGTATACAACAATGGGGGGAAGCAAAGCCTGCCCACCAATATAAGAAATATTAAAAATATTTTTTTTTTTTGTAACTTTAAAGACTTACCTTGTGACAAACATGTGAGTTTATGTGAGTAACGAAAGATTACCTTATAATATTATATATTTATATATTTTTAGTGTTAAGATACAATAAGTTATATTGTTAAAAATTCATTCTTCACACAAACTGTGCAAACAGTTTTGTGGGTTTTATGTAAAAGTCTGTCTTATAATTTAAAGATTTTAATAAAAAAATTAATAATAATAAATAAATTAGTATATTATGTTCAAGGTAGTTTGAGTACTACTTACTTTAATCTCTACTAAAATTAAACTCTCATTTTGCGTGTTATAGAACAATGTTTACAACTGTTATCCGAAATTGTTCATTTAATTAGGTATTATAATATACTAAGCCTAATTCTGTACTTATATAGTAATAACAGTACTAATTATAATTATGTAATATATGCTAATAAGTATGTTTTGCGAGTGTTTTGTTTGCTTGTTTTATTAGTGCTATATTTTGTTGAAAACAATTATTATCGTTAGAGACGTTTTTTGTATTTCATTTAATTTTTTTAGAAAACTTATGTAGTGTTTTTTTTTGTTATTTAGATTTATCATAACATATCATCAAGCCTGTATCCCCGAAGGGGTAAGCAGAGGCGTACCAATGTACACCCAGAGTTTGCCAATATGTTTAGGTCCCATGTAATAGCGGGCGAGATTTAGATTTTTCAAACTTTTTAAACTGGTGAAGATTTTATAAAAGAGATTTTTTCATCAGCCTTTCATTCGAAATGGTTGCTGTACTATTTATAGGATATTTTTTTATGTTATAGCTGTGTAATGTCGGGTGTATTAAAGAAGGAGTAAAAAAATATTCAACACACAATTAAAAAACCTTTTTTTATTTTCAAAACAATCTGTACTTATTAAGTACAATAAAACTTTACCTAGCGTTCGTTTTAACAATGAAAAATTACAAGGTCCTTACATTTATTAGTTATATTTCACTTGACACTTACAAGATGCGTCTAGGAAACACAGTAAAATTAACTCTATTGGATAAATAATAAAGTTGATATTTATTTGGTATGGACTGTTCTCATCCTATGATAGTTTCTTCAGGGCGTTGGCATGAGAACGATAGAAGAAAAGTTGTACAATAATCAGGTCAAAAACTGTCAAAGGAAGCACGTTTGGTCAAACTTCGAGGAACTAACTAACTTACTAATATACATAAACGTATATAATTTTCTTTATTTTATTTAGAAAAAAAGGTTTTTTTTTGCAGTATCTATTAGTAAATTTTTCACGTCTATGTCGTTTGGACACCGGATGGACCCTAAGAAACCATTACTTTTATATTTACAAACCTAGTAAAACATAGTATGAGAACAGTCCCGAAAATATACAAAAAATATATACAATAAAGATACAACACTAAATTTAGCTATTTATATTAACATTTCAGTTTAATTTACATTTTAATTAATTTAAAATTAGGCTCCATAAAAGGCCGTTTATACAAATAATACATTTAGAATTTTATAATTTCAAAATGTTAAATAATCACACTAAAAATTTTAAACATTAGGCAAACGCATTACAAATAAATAATTCAAAAAGTTTAGAAATTTATTTACATCAAATAGTTTGCAGAGTCAGAATTGTAACCTGTTATTTACAAAACTACTTATTTTTATATTTAAATAAATGAGTATTTATGATTTTTCTAACTACAGTGACGCAGTGTTAAAAGAAAATGGGTTTTTAATTATAAAATGGTTTGAGGTAAATTCTTTTTTGACGATGCCAAATGTTAGTCGTTTGTAGAAACACTGAAGTGTGTAAAAAGCTATTGTTTGTGTCTTAGTAACTTTTTTGCTTTCAGCATTTTTTGCTAAATGCACGGTGCATTTAGAATGTTGTTTAAAGCGGGAGGATGCCAGTCAGCCCGTCATCTCAGTAAAATGGAAATATAAAAGTATTTTGAAATATTGGTGTTGTAGAAACAGAATTTTAATAATTCGCTCTTCTAGATGCAAAACAATGAATTTCAGTTCTTTAGTCGAATAAAGATTTGAGTTACCCTTTTTTTGAGTTCTCATAAAAAATAAACTAAAACCCTAAAACTTACGTCAAATTTAAAAGATTTCGTAAAGTTTTAGCGATTAATCAAAGTATTAATTAACTTATTAATGGACGTCGAACGTTAAAGTTTGGGCAAATTGAAGGTTAATTAAATTATAAAATTGGTCCACTGTTAGTCAGAAAAAACATTATCTAAAGCAAATAGCGTTGTTCTGTTATTTGAAATATATTGTCGATATGTTCCACCGGAATCATTGCTTTACGAAAACGTATGTATCTACATACAATTATTTACAGTCTTCACATTTTTTTTTACTTAAATCTAATCAAAATAGCTAGTCAATGTCTATAACTTTCGTCTAGTTTCATTTCGTTCTTCGATTTCATTTAAAAACTTCAATTTCTCTGTGGCGTTGCGATACCTGTTAAGAACAAACAATTCTTCATATAAATAAATCTGTATTTTTTCATATTTCATTTATTTTCAATAAATAAAAAGTAAAATTAGAACACAAAATTGTAAAACCAGAATATCAAATGGAGTTTTATTTTAAAATTGGAACCGTCAGGGTTACTTACTTGGATCGTTTTTTTCTTCTGACTGTATCGACCGGCGTAGCTTCCACGCATAAAACTATTAGTCTGCTGCTACACGAATATCTGTAACAGACATGTTTACGTAAGCAAGAACGTTTTTAGCTCCTCACAAAACACAGTAAAACACAACATAGTTTCTAAAGTCAAACTGTTGCAGGTGAGATTTTTCCTACAAAACTCTGATGCTATTCGCCATGTTGCCTAAAACACGTCGTGTAGACCGTCGTGTACACCTCGTGTAGACCACACAACAGCACAACAAATAATGCGTCAGTCCTGCTGATATCTATGCGCACCTATTCGCTGCCGTGGAGTGCTGCCTAGTGTGGTCTAGCCTTAACTAGTATAATCAGTAATAGGTTTACAATGTGATTCGAGCAACTGATAAACAAAAGCAGATTTTTATTTTCGTCCTTGTCAAGAAATAATAAACATAAAAGCACCATAAAATCATTACAAGCTTACGTAACATCACTGTCTCCACAAAATATCAAAACCACTTACGTTTCTTGGTCTAAAAGCTTATTGGAGCGAAGCGAAGACGCCAACCCAAACTTGTCGGGATTACTGCTGTGCCAAGCGTCACAGTACGCGTCCATTGCTGGCTCGCCATTCGGATTAGCACCATGCCACACGGCTTTAGTCGGCCTGTACGCAATGTATCTCGCATGAGTAAATTCGTCGTAAACGGAGATTGGAATTTCGAAGATATTCTTCAGACATATTGGTTTTATTGGGCACAATCTGAACATGTATAGGATAGTTATACATTTGTATTTGTCCTCAACTTGATAATCGTTATTAGTATATACCAGTGTGTGTACATGAGGTTTAGTTTAATTTGTAATCTCTGAGGTAAACAAAGCAAAATCTAATAATATTAATTAATTTATTGAAGGTTGTCGATGAACTACATCTTATTCCAAATTATTGACGAACTAGTACTTATAAAGTAAAATATAATTATTAAATACCAAAGTTAGTCTAGACATCTAAAAAAAACATATGATTCTCAAATCCTAAGTGAACATTATTAATTAATAATTACTAAACTCGCCACGAACTTAAGTCATAAGCACTAACAAGCACAAAGTATTCTAAACTCCATTAATTGTCTTTCCTAACCTAGATCCGACTGTCTTTGATTAGGGTAAATAAATACCAATTCTGTTTCAACTAAATTAAACATCAAAACTAACCTAACAAAACAAATATTTACTTCATAATGTACCGTTTCGTGACAGAGTAGGTATCTGAAGTAAATAATGATAATATTAGTTACGATCGCTTGTTTTTCAATTGTTTATTTTCTTTTGATCAATTGTTTTTACGTCGGAAAAAAAACTTTACTTTAATTTCAGAATCTTCAAATTAGATGACAGACCTATTTAAAAGTGTTCTTTCTACTTATTACAGTTTTAAGAATATACCTATAAAACCTTTTTTTTTTGTATATAATATAGTGGGATTCAGAACAAATCAATAGTAGGTCTTACACTTATAAACCTCCCAAAGGAATCAGGAGGATACAAATCACAATCATACATCCACCAGACACCAATTCATACTTATCTAATCCGAGAAAACAGGAATCTATTCCATACTTTTATTTGAAGCTGATACAATATCCCAGCTTCCGAACTTGAGTGAATTGGGTACGAACATTGAAATACGGTACAAGTCATACCGTAGTCGTTTACAAATTGCTCAAGGAAATAACGCAGATATTTCTAGGTCAAAACTCAATAAACACTGTTTTTCCATTCGTATTGAATTCGGTACGGTTCTAAAGAATTTTTGTTAATATACTTGAATGTGGGCTCCTTTTTTCGCATTACTGGAAGTACTTTCATTAACCTGATTTCTCGAATATAGGACAAGTTTGGTTGTTGGTGTATGACGAATTTGAGGGTTTGTGTGTGAATATTTTTTTAATTTATACAAGCCTCGATGACTTTAACAGAATATTAAATGCTGAAATTTCACTGAAATAAATATTTTTGTATAAATGTTTCGGATAGTAAACATTTCGTTAACAGTTGGGATGGCAACAAAACCTGATTACTTTGCAAGTTATTAAAACTTTTTGGTGAACCCTGTCAAAACAATTTTCAGTTAAACATTCGTTCTATAACGTTTCAACAAACACAATGAAACTATGAAGTTATTATTAAAGAATTAATTGAAAATTAGTTTTCCTTACCATCCGGAATCCATGAGAACGTTTTGGCCGCTGAAGCTGTAGATTCTTGGCGCATGCGCGAAAAGGGCTCCTGAACCATCAAACATTTCGCCCCAGGAGTTGAAGAGAACATCTCCTCTAGTGTTCACAACTGGTATCTCTCTATCCACCCAACTTACGATGGAATCTATAGTCTGGACCCTAGTAAAGAAAAAAAACAAAGCAAGTTGATTAACCGCTGTAAAAAAAAACGACTTCTGTGAAATTTGTATGGTACCTATGACAAAGTCAAAAATACATGCTTAAATAGATTGGCAATTATCGGATGTATCGTGCAACAAGCATGTAAATTACCTGTTCTTTTGAAGTCGGTTAAAAATAGAGTTTAAATAACTGATTAATTAACCACTAAGTTTACATACAAAAGCAATTACTTGGAAAAGCCTCTTTTAAATTTTGCTCATTACCAATTCAAGTATAAAGGTATTATAGATTTCGAATTCATTATAATAAATGACGTCTTCTACTATCTACTTGGTCTTACCTTGACGATATAAAAGCTCTGAACGTGCCATCCATGTTCGCCCTCTGAGCCTGCCTTCGGCACTCATAGTTGGTGCTACTGACTCCATGCATATCACCTGTGTGTGGCTCATTCAGGGCTGCGAGACGTAGCTAGTAAAAAAATAACAATAATTACATGGATAAAATAAAAAAATTGGTCAGCGGGATGAAGTAAGGGGCGTCCTTGAAGGATGATGCTTAAGGACGTCTGAAGTAAAGTACGTGGTCAACTTTGTTACTATGCTTGTTGACTAGCTAACCTCTGCCCTCAAGCATGAATAAGATAATGACATCATAAAATCATGACGAAGAGCAATAGAACATTCTATTGGTACTAATGAAGACCTACAATCCAAAATTAATTTCCTTAGCTATTCTTCAAATACATTTCAAGAAATTTTGTATTCATTGAAATGGCTTCAAAATTAATATCATTCAGATGAAAAATGTCTCTCTTAAAGTGCTCTAAAAGGTTCTCTTATTCTTCCTATTATTTTTTGCCTGGCAACTACTACAAATTGACAATTAAATAAGGTTTGTGTACGAAGAGGTCTCCAATATTTTTTGGGTCGTTAAATATTGGAAATTTCAATAGAGCACCCACGCTTGTTATTTACAAATTTATTTAGGAAATTTATCAATTTATTACGGTAGGTACCTAATGACACAAAAGAACTTACCACTGGTCCTTCCACTGCTGGATTCTTATGATGCACCAAACTAGAAGTTTCCAAAATACTCTGCAATGGGGTCCTAGTAGGTCCGCCCGCCGGGGGTGTATGAATGGCCAATAATGATCCCATCTAATAAACAAGACAAATATAGAATAATCTTCAAAAGATGCAATAACTGAAAAGAATATTATTATCATAAAAAGAAGTAAGGATGCTCCTAACGGTTGTGTAATCAACTGAAAAAATAAGGAACTAAGACGTTGGCACAAAACACAGAGGGATGAGTTTCAAGTGTAGACACTGAGTTTCCCTCATAAAGCAAGAAATCGTAACCATCCTTCCGGAAATTGTACAATTAATTTTGAACTTTCGACACCCGGTTTAAGACTGAAATCAAAACGTTTATGTATTTGCGAAATTGTTAACTCATTCAGATGTATATCCACTGGCAATAGGAATAAGTTTCGTCCAAATAACAAGACCCGAATAAAGGCAGTGTTCTGTACTCCCGAGGGGCCAACGAAAAGAAAATTTTCTTTATTATTCATGAATATTTAAGGTTTTCAAATCTCGTGGTAATAATATTTAGAAATCAAGTTTCTTTTGTCGATGACTGGAAATGCTTTAATCCAGATGAAAAAGCTTCAGGGTCGACGAGGCCGAGTTATTAAAGTTATGAAACAATTTTGATTGAATATTAAATATCTTGTTACAATAACAACAGATTATCGAAACAATCTTATTGATTTCATTTCATTGGCTGAACGTTAGCTCTTTATATTTGGATTATGGGACCGATTACTACAAAGAAATTATTTATAGCTTTGATTTTTGTTGTAGATAGCTTTAAGTCAAACTCTGTCGTTTTTCATTTCTGTACATGAAAGTATTTGAATCACTAATTGGGGAATAAGAGCATTTGTAGATAACTGATTCAAGTAGAATTACGGTATCTATAAAAAATAATCTCTTTACGATTCTAATCAGTGTTTTAATCTATGAAACTGTCGTGTCAGCTAAGCTTTAATTGATATAACGAGCAATTAAAATCTAATAATTTCAAAACTACATTGAACAATCACTTTACTAATTGGAATAAAATAAACCAGATTTATAATTTTAAAATTATTTTTCTCCAATTACTTAATGGATAAAAGTAAATAATTCTAGCTAGTTAATAATTCCATATTCCATTACGTGTCGTGTTAAAAGCGGGTGTTTCAAATTATCTAACCGCAACCGTACATTAACTACCACGCACACCACTTCACTGTATTGGCAGAGGAAATTACTGAAATTAACTCCATTTAATTTAGCAAATGTTAATTGTCTTGGTTTATATCTAGAATTGGCTTGAGTGATTGTTTAGCATGCTTCAATAATTTTTGAAGGGCATTTACAGCTGACATGTTCAAATTATAACACATAATTTTGTCTTCACGTTTCAAACTTTCGAGTAACATAACATGTGATCACGCCTGTATCCCCGAAGGGTTAGGCAGAGGCGTACCAATGTACACCCACAGTTCGCCGATATGTTTAGGTCCCATTTAATAGGGGGCGTGCCTATTGCCACTAACCGGGCACAAATCCAAACTCCGACCTGCTACTGCGAATTTCATAGAAAAACCCAATAACACCTTGGTCGACTTGCGAATCGAACCTAAGACCTCTAGCGTGTACTTTCGTGTAGAAATATTTTAAATGCATTATCAGCAGTAATACTATGACAATAGCATCCTTATTTCAATGCAGTATCATAACTATCCTTATTGATTATTTTTAGTCAGTGAATCGTAGTAACTACACCAGATACCAAATATAAATCTAGACTAGTCTGTTTACCAAAACGGATCTCGTTCTAATTTTGGAAAGCCAGACGAAAAGGATTTGAAATTCAAATAACCAAACTAAAATATTTTACCAAACAAATATTAGTTTAACCAACAAAATTAATTTCACAATATCTATGAACAAGACAAGAAATAATACCATCGTATTTCTATGGGCAGCTTTACCCACGGTACACATCGTACGTGATATCTGACACGGACAATAGAAGTATATACATAATCCAGGGTATAGTTACAGAGGTCTATGAGATCGGACGATGGTTTTGTCTACCGAAGCGATGCTAACATCAGCCCCTTTCATTGCGAATCTCGAAGATATTGTTTGCGATATCTCCACACAAGTGTGCTCGCAATTGATCAAAGTAGGCATCTTTGTAATACTCTATATCTATGTTATAGTGTACAAGTTTATTCGGTGTGTGGGTGAATGAATTGTAGCTGATTATTTTAGATAGGTAATTGAATTATTATTAGGTAACATTAAATGTTTAGCCTCAAAGGAGACAGATACGCTTTCATACAACTTTGGGCCAGAATGTAAAAAGATGAAATTGGTGTGAATTGATAGCTACTATATTAACAAACAATCACTGAAAATATGGCAGATTTTGGCAATCTGAGAGCTGAGATAAAAGAGATTAAGTTTAAGTAAAAAACTATACTTAATTGCCTTAGAGTATAGATAAGAAACTAAAGAGTGAATTTATCATGGTTTGTTTAGTCCGCTTAGCAGTCAAGGTTTATGATGGTTTTGTTTTTTTTTTTTTTATAATTTGGACAGGATTTTTAATATTTCTGTAGAGTGGGAAGGAGATGAAGTACAAAAATGAAAATCGAATTTTATTAGTATCTTTATTCATCTTCTATTATTACAAGAACGTCATCTAAGAATTGCTCAGGTGGTACTATGTTATCTAGTAGAGGTACTTAGCCTAACTAAGGTACCATATTATTGACATCACATGGGCGCAGCAGCCCACAGTCCGTTTGCCTACGATGCAGTTATAATAATATTTTAATATTGCTTCCCTACGACCAACGTATATACGAAAATATCCATTGTTTTGACATTGTTAGGATAATATTAGTGTTTTAGATAGATTTATTAAAACGGCGCGTTCTATCTTTATAAAAAAATCACGACAAAACTAGTTCATACTAGTGCTTATGATTCATACCCAGATAGGCTCACTCTTTAGTTTCTTGTATAATATATACTCTAAGGTAGATAATTCGACACTCGTTTAGTGTCAAATGTCGATAGATGTCAATGTCATGCATGTCCATTCAGAGTTAGCACAGATTAAAGAATACAATAATCGATTAGTAAATGTGAATCGATTTATCTTAATTATGTAAAACTTAATCTCTTAATACTCTAATTCTAATGGATTTAATTATTTTAATTAATTGTATCATCTAGTGAAAGCATTTTCGTAAATAGTATGAACTCTGTTGATGATGACATTAAAATGTCATCATCAACAGAGTATTTACTTAGACTATTTAATTCGTAACCCAAACTTAATTAAGGATATTTCATTTTCCAGATTGTAAATTGAGTTGATTTTTCACACTTTGAAATAGAAAAATATAACCTTTTTTTTCAGCCATGTCTTAACTTATTACAATTTGGCCCAGAAATCCCCGTCTCCTTTGCGGTCTCATAAAATGACATTAGTTATGTGACAGAAATAACTACCTACACTCAAATTACAAAATTGAGGAGCATGTAAATTATTATGGCTTATATTTTATACCGAATTCTTTAAGGACACAAAATACGTGCATTTTTGCCAGTCACTTTTTACTGTAATTTTAACAATATGTGTACTATCAACTACAAATTGCGGACTTCCTTTCTGACCTATTTCATCGATCCTTGTATTGCTCGTCTTGCCAGAAAACACTTCAAGTCATGTCTGTAGTAAAATGCCAGTAGTCTTCTTTTGTAGTGGCATGCCAGTCTTCGTTCATATAGTGTCAAGCTGTAATGTTACTCACCGCTACATACTGCCAGCCGTTGTTGACACGGACAAGTAACGCTTGCTCCTGAATGACGTACGCCAACGTGCCCAGTGGACTGTTTGTGCCGAGCTGTTGGAAAAAGGTTTTGAGAATAAAAACAGCGAGCTGGGAAAACTTTAAGTAATAGTTATTACCTGCTCTCACAATTTGAAAGATAAACGATGTTAAAAATAGTCATTGTTAAGAAGGAAATATTGAATTTGGATTATTAATTACCTATAACATTTTAATAACCTATTTGCGTATGCAAATAAGGTCATAACTAGTTGTAGTTCATTATACTACGAAGTCGAATTATGTCTCCTTCAGTTTTAACGAAATTATGAGATGAAAACATTTGTCCTAATTTTACATTGAAGCCATTGATATTGAAAACACACGAGCTTACCCTTATCAAAGAATCAGTAGTCTTGAACAGAATGGTTCCGACGATAGCTCTTCCATCTTCATCGTCTTCAAAATCTGCGTTATCACCCAGAGGATCTAAAGGATCCCGATAAGCTACAAAGAAAAACCATTCTTACAAACATTGAATTCCAAAGTTTTTCGAAATCGGTGAAAAACTAACATTTACTGCACAGTGCGACTGTTTTCAACTCCCAACCAATTTTTTGCAACATTAAAATGTAAATAGGAATTTCTGAACTCAGCAAGTTGCAAAGTTAACGGTACCGGTGTATAAGAAAAACAATTCAGACTTAGTTCCTGGGGAAAAATATTTGTGAAAAACTATTGCTTACCGTACGGTTCCTGGCGGTATTGTACCAGATGGTTCAAGTTTCTTATTATTTGCAGAGGATCGCGTTGTTTTCCTGTTCAAAAAAGTTTTCACTTCAGTCTTTAAGCTACGTAAAGCGTTTGGACGACTGGAGGTGGTATTGCAATGACTCCAAAGTGAAGAACGAATTATATATTTCAAAGAGACATACATTATAAAATCACCTTTAACTAAATATAGTTATGTTATGTATCTAGTACTAGAATAATGAAAAAGAAATCCCGGATCATACATGTCTTTACAGTTCTTTTGAAAGTAATAGTAGGTATGTAAAACGCGCATCAATAAAATGTATCAACATTTATTGTAAACGTACCTGCGCTTGGCTCAAGGCGATTAAACCCGGGGCTATCGGTCAGTGTATCTGGCACTTCGTTGGCGTACACAGCGGGTGGCCCCGGGGGTCCAGGGGGCCCCGGTGGCCCGGGAACGGAGATGTATTGGATATTAGTTGCAGGAGCCCCCGCGGGACCGGGTGGCCCTCGCGGCCCTTCTTTGCCAGGAGGGCCTTGTGCGCCGTCATACCCTCGGTCACCTTTCTCACCTTTTACCTACACATAAATGTTTTAAGGGACGTCGGAATTTGTTCTCCAATTTTAATAAAGTTGTATTCAACTGTGTCCGTTGAGACTGAACCCGATACACTTTTTTAAAAGGGATCAATTTGAAGAATGTCAAATAAATAACAGACTTAAACTACAGCAGTAACAAAATATCTTCAATTCAGAAATAGGTTAAGTATTGATTACGGTTTTGCTTACTTTTTGACTGGATTATCAATTCTGTTTTGTTTAATCTGAGCAACTTTGCCACCTAAGGAAAATATTATTTCGATAGGTCACAATATTTTCACTAGCTTTGGTGAAACCTACTGAGAATTACGCTTTAAACATCAAGTTTCAAGTATGTGCAACAAAATTGCTCCTTGGATGCATACTTTTGAAATTATGAAGAAACTTAAAAGGAATCTTTTTATTTTGTTAATCGCAACTTCGGCGTTTTCCTCTGAATGTTTGAAAGAGATTAAAAAGCTTCTCTCGTTTCTATCCACTTCCTCTGAACTTATAAACAAAAGAGTTAATGAGCTGCCCACAACTCCTCGGTTTGGTCGTCTGAGCATGTATTTTATCACATCTGTGTCATTAATTTACTCGAAGAGAAAAATGTTATTTTAGTAAGAATAGGAAAAGTACAAAGTCTTTTGTAAGATTGTTATTTATAAAACTGTTATTTAAAAGACCTCATTAAAAGGAAATATTCCCGCAAATAACTTTTGAACTACCTACACATTCCTTTTATAGGTAAAAGGATTTGTTCTAATTTTTGGAACCAATAATTATTTACTTTATTAATTTGCTCTCATTTAATAATCGTCCTTTTCTAATCAAATCAAAAGGAAGTCAAGTTAATAATTGCTGTAAACTTATAAAACAACCCCTCAATTATCAGGGGTAAAATATACACTTCAAATCAAGTATTTAGAGTACCACTCTTCATAAAGGGAAAGAGCGGGAAAAACATACATATTCAGTCGTCCAATTAACCTAGTATGTGGCGTTACCTTTTCTAAGTCAAGTGGGCTAATGCCAGGGTCTCCTTTCTCCCCCTTCGGTCCCGTCGGGCCTGGCTGCCCCACAGCACCGGGCGGACCCTGTCAAATGTGTTACTGTAATTATGGTTTATCAGGAATTTGGGGCCAGGTTTCACTTTTGCTCTCGAATGTTCCCGTAGAAAGGCATGTGTCAGTACGGGTTGGAATTCGATAATTAAGATAAATTTGCCTAAAGTATTCTTTAGAAATTTAAACAGGAATTCACGTGTTATATAATACACCGAGTACTTAGGGAGGGTATTAGGAATTCTTTGAATACGTGCGGAACGATACGTTATGCGATGAATTTTAACTTGTTGAGAAATAAAGGCTTGTAATTTAAACGTTGCGGAATAAAATGGGAATTTCTCTTTACGGTTCAACCTTGGCTTACTCTTTACATCCGTATTCCTATCCTTTTCTCTGAAAAGTTATTTGTGTATTAGAGTAATTTCTAATGAGCTACTGTTAGTGGCTATGGAAGAATTGGAAAAGCCTTTTGATGAAAAAACAGGTATATTTATTATGATGTTATTTCTTACCGTCCATCCAGGTAGCCCAATGTCTCCGGATATTCCATTGTTTCCAGGGGTTCCAGGTGGCCCCGGTACTCCTGGGGGACCCCTAGGTCCTGGTGGTCCAGGATGACCTCGTTTACCTCTTGGTCCAGTATCACCTTTATCGCCCTATATTTCAAAAGAAGAGTATTATGGACCTTGTACCAGTAGAATTCAGGAGCATATCGTTCATTACAGAATAGAATATGGACAAAATCTATAGAAATAGGTAATATGAAATACTCATTTATCTACAAGCTGTTTTCCCGATGTCATAAGTACTAGGTTATCCAACAAATTAATGAAATAAGTTTCAGTAAATCAAGGCCTGAAAGGGCACGAATCAACAATGACAAGACTTAGCAATAACTTTTAAACATTAATCACATTTATTATTTGATTTATAACAATAATAATTTAATTTCATATTTGAAAGCCCACGCCTTTGCGTTACTGACATTTTCAATATGAAACCAATTCTATGACATTTAGCAGTTATATAACTGCCTGTCAATAAAATACTTTTTTGGATTCTTCGTAAAGTGAGTTGAGTATTTTATTATAAAAATACGATATAACCATTTTAAAATATCAACATCAAAAAGAGAGAAATGTCATGGTATTTACCTTTGTCATCACCAATGCCTCATCTCTGGATAATGCGACTGGTCCCGGAGGTCCCGCGTCCCCTTTGTCTCCTTTAGGTCCGTTCAGGCCTGGTGGACCTTGCGTACCGGGTAGACCAGATGGCCCAATGTCCCCGCGCTCACCCGGCTTTCCATCGTTACCCGGAAAGCCTTGGGGCCCTTCCATGCCTCTTAAGCCTTTCTCACCCTATACCAAGAAGAGCATAATATTTGATGTTATTCGCAAAACAGAGTATTACAAATAAAATTATTACTGTGTAGTATTATTTATCAATTGGAAGCTGTGTTCGCATAAGGACACAGATTAAAAAAATATATATTATTTTAATTCTAATTACAAATTAAGCTAGCTAGCAATACAGAGAAATTTCTTTCTTGTAAACCAATTTCCTTTCTCTATACAAAAAATTTAGTCTTGGAAGATGTTAATAACATAAAATAATAATTTCTTAGAAAATATAATATTTGTAATTACCTTGTCTCCCTTTTCCCCGGTCTCCCCTTTCCCGACCTTCAAGGGCGCTGCTTCTGAAAATATCGCAGTCATTTACATTCTTAGCGCTCATGTTAAGACTCATTAACGGTTAAGTTGTGAGTATTGAAATTAGGGGTTTGTTCAGACAGCGTGAATTATTACTTGATTCATGGTTGTACGTTTTTCATTTGAATTGTTTTTGTTGTTTATTGAGTAGCACGTTAATGGTACTGAGTGTAAATAATATCAAGAATTTTGCTTTGTAGTGCTGCCGATATTTGCACTTGGTTCATTCAATATTTAGTTGTTGGCCACACAAAATTAACAACGATAAGTGAAAAAAAAGTCCCTTAAAACAAATTGTCTTCCTCTTTCTCTATACATCAAACACAAATTATGTATAACAAAGAACGTAGTTGGCATAGTGGGGCTAAGCGCGGCTGCTACGCTAGAGGTCTTGGGTTCGATTCCCAAGTCGACCAAGATGTTATTGGATTTTTCTATGAAATTCTCTGTAGCAGGTCGGAGTTTGGATTTGTGCCCGGTTAGTGGCAATAGGCTCGCCCCCTATTACATGGGACCTAAACATATTGGCGAACCGTGGGTGTACATTGGTACACCTCTGCCTAACCCTTCCGGGATACAGGCGTGATGATATGTATGTGTATAACAAAGAATTCTCTAAAATAATATTTAATATTGGTTTGTTGCGTAAGACCAACTTTTTAGAATACGAAATCATTATTCCGACGATGCAATTGCATCACACAAACATTTTAGAGTAAGCAGACAAACTCGTCATAGTACAATGAAATGCCTTAATGAGAAATCTTTGTTCCGAGATATTTAATCTCAAATGACCCTACAGTTTATGTACTTAGTAAAGGCTCTTCTTAACTCACAAACCCCTTTTCGAACGGTTCATTAGACGCGAAACATAATTACTGACTTAGAAATTAATGTTTAAGCGTTTGTCTTTCAGTATGAGTTTTCAACTGTAATTATTTTTCGTGGCCTCCAAAGAGTTATGATGGAGTAAAATATTGTTCGTTTCACATAATTATGGGGGTGAATGACAGCTTAAGGTCGCTCATATTTCTGTTTGAATGTTTTGGAATTTGAAAGTTGAAGATTTTACTGAAGCAAATTTTAATTATGAATGTGAAATACCTCTAAATTCTTTGACTGATTTTCGTTTATGGGAAAATATTTCGTAATGTGTAAATACTAATTTGTAAATTTTATGAGCTTAGAATAATGCTTAATCTAGATTACTCCTCATTTTGAACAGTTTAATTATTTTTCATTCTATTCTGCAATAATAAGAAAAGTTATAAATAGAATATTGTTGTTTAACAAACAATTTGAATTTTACATAAATAAAGACGAATTTCATCTCGTATTTAAACTAAAGTAATTCACACAAAGCTGTAAACAGCTGTCACGTCTCGTTTTAATTTATTCAGTGTCTTAAACCAAATTATTTTACACCCAAGAAAGTGTCACTCTATTTATTTTAATTTAAACTTGTTACGTGGTTTTATCTTACTCCAATTATTTTGTTACCAACGTATGGAAAATGCGAAATTGTTTATTCAGTTGTTTTTCAGCAAACCTCTAAGTTTTACCATATTGTAGAAGAACTAGACCGCTGAAGTAATGTATCTTAACATTTAGCTAGTGACGTCATAAGGTATTGACTCTCGTCGACATTTATTTCGAATATTTGAGCGAAAAATGATTTATTTATCAACTCATTTTGAGCTGATTTTTTGTAAACTGACTGTAAACCAGATGTACTCTTTAACCCTTTTGGATAGATATAACCTTTCGGTAACACCCCGCATCAACATAATTATATTAAAAAACTGTTTTATTTTACCCATGATACACCCTGCTATGTACATAATTACATAATGACATAGCTTACCAATCAATTGCTGTCATAGTAATAGCAATCATTCGTACACTGCACAAGTAATCAATCTGGACTGATTATATTAACAAGATTTGCCCGCGGCGTTACTTGTAAGAGACGTCTTAATTTTCAGAGCCTTAAATTGGCATTCTATTTTAGTACCAACCCATTCTTTATAAATTGAGTTCGGATCAAATAAACCCCATTTTTTGTGGATTTTTCCATGTATTTTAATGAGTACGAAAATATTTTTAGCCTGGTAATAATGAGACTATTCTAATAATAATCCTTTGACTGATGCGGAAAAGAATTCGTACATCTATTTGACAAAAATAATACATTACATGATCAATAAAATGTGTGTGATGTATCTACATTACACACATTTTATGGACCTATCTAAATAGGTAACTTTTTTTTTGTTTACGTGATGAAAAGCTATTGATTTCAAATCATACGGGAAAAATAGTGGAACTTTTTGTACAGGAAAGTAGACATATTATAGATTGATTTATCATTGTAAAATTCTAACAGGATAACAAAAGTATTTAATTTTGTTACTATTGTAGGTTCTTGGTAAAACTATCAATACTTTCTTTGTTTTGCCCGGCAAGGTCAATGATTGTTCCATTTACAAAAGCCTACTTTGCACTTAAGCACATCGTAAAATTGTGTAAAATCGATTAATCGGTCAATCATATTTATCCGTACCATCATAATACAGATGAAACCTGTGGCTTTGTCTGTTTGTCTTTCTCTCAGTTATGTTTTTGCGACTAAACAGATTAAAATGAGACTTAGTAACAGGTAAGCTTAGGACAAGATGATATCCAACACATACGCGGGCAAAGCCGCGGCAAAAGTAAGTTCAATAAACAGAAAGTTACTACTGCACTGACCCAATAACTAGTAATTCGATATACGTGGCCCTCATAGTACGAAGATGACTAATGATTAACGATCGTAATTGATTAGTTTACACCGGGATGTAGCGGATAAAGCTCATGTTCTGTTATCAATTGCAGTTGCTTCGACGTACATGAGCAATTTATCATCGGGTATTCTTAGGCTATACATACACGAGTCGACGCAAGTCTGCCATATCTCCGATATTTGACGGACCTGTTGGTCTAGTGGTTAGTGACCCTGACTGCTATGGCGGAGGTCGTGGGTTCGATTCCCACACGTGACTAATCTTTGTGTGATAAGCTCGATCACATTTTGTTCTAGGTCTGGGTGTAATTTATCTATAATTTGTATGTATTTAGATATAATATATAAGTATGTTTATCATTTAATTTGGTCTGGTTACCCTAAAAAAAGCTCTGCTTAGCTTGGGATCGGATAACCGTGTGTGAGATGTCCCGGAAAAAAACAAAAGCTATGTACAAGCCTGTATGCTTCTACGGGGTTTGCTTCGAGAGTAAAATCGTACAGTAACGCAGACTTGCGTCGCTTAGTGTATGGACGGTCTTAGCTAGAGCTACAACACTCATTTTTATATAAGCATCTTTCAGCTACTTCGATAACAAGGAAACAAAACCATGGGAACATACATACTCGTTCAAATAGTACTGAAAGTACATAATCTTTCACATTTGTAAGTATGTAGATGCTGCCAAATATAAGAGAGTATGTAGTGTTGTCTTAGCAGCGGCTGATCGACGGTTTTGTGTTTCGACCATAATACCCATGTATAATACGAGCTATAAAAATTAGTAGTGTGTCAAAATTTATCAAAACTTGTTGAGTGGTTTCTGATTACACAAACTTTAACAAGACAAGTATGTACCTACAAAGTGAATGGTTTTTATATTGATTCTAATACTATGCTATCTTTACGTCGATGGAAAGGTTCTCTAAGTAGAAATATAAGTAAGTCTGGCGCACCCAGTTCTGCCAGACTCGTTACCTAATTGATGTCTAGCCAATATTTTGATACAACATCAAACAGTTTTTATCTATTTCTTTTAGACACCTTTAGGGATCGGTCATCATTTGAACTTCAGTAAAGCAAGAGAATTTCTCGTGTATTAACAGAAACGTACGAGGTTGATTTGTATGTGGTGTATTTTCTGTAGGTATCTTGGTTTAATTTAAATAATATAATATAATTTTCCGGGACAACTCACACACGGTTACCTGATCGCAAGCTAAGCAGAGCTTGTGTTATGGCAACCAGACAACTGATAAACATACTTATATATTTCTAAATACATACATATTATAGATAAATTTAATGTTTATCTTTCAATATTTGCTATTAGAATATCGTTTCCTCTGTTGTCTTTTTTAAAGATTTATTAAGAGCTGTTATTTTTTTTAAGTACGTACGTAATAAGAACAAAGCCATTGGAATCTAATACTTTATATTTGTACTTTATGTCACAGTTGTACATTGTACATTATTGTACATTTACCCAAAATAGTACAACATGGTTTCGAAGGACGATACGCAATAATTAATTAAACGGATCTAATCAGTTGATAGATTGATTGATAATTGTCTTGTATCGTGTTAACTATTAATTAGTTCGGACTGGCATACGTTCGGAAGTAGGACATCAGTACTAACTATTTTAGAAACTTTGATCGTTATGTGTGTTTAGTCGAATTTGAGTTGTGACACGTGTCACGTGTTCTTGGTATAAGCATAGGAATAGAAAGGTAATATTAATAACAGGAATTAGAGCAAAGATGCAGTAATATATTTTTGTTCGTGAAAGTGCAGCTTAATAATTTGAATGTGATTCAAAATAGTAAGGATTAAAATAATGGGATTATTTTTGTTTCTTTTTTTAAGGATTTCGTATAGATGCATCATGAGAGATAAGAGTGTTCTAGCTAAGCTAATATTTTGAACCAAATAAATACTGTAGCTTAAACTTCACTACAACACGTCTAATATTTTTTTATGAAAAGAAATTGAAAAGTAATTAATTATTCATATTACATTACAATAGGTATTATAACAATAAATATATGTTGTAACCGGAAGTCCCGCCATTTTAATTAGCTCATAAAATCTTTACCTTAGCTTAATATAATAGAATAGTAGAAAATTTGGTAATGTGTACTAGAGAATAATAATTATCAAATACATTTCCGAATCGTGTAGGTGTCATTAAAATTAATTACACGGTTACAAAGTTCAGGGTTGTTTGAATTTCCCCATGACATGTGTACTGGTATGTTATTAATAAATAACTTTTTTTATTGACTTTTAATTTTGTTGTCAAACGTTTTCAATCCTGGAAGTCGTGACTATTGTTATATTATTGGCGTAAATATGGCTTCTATCAGGGATTCTATATCATCATGTTTTATACCGAATATTAATAACATACCTATTCCGATCCGCATATTAATACCTAGGCATATATTTTGATTGATTTCAAACTCTAGTTAAGATAAGTACTAGCTAACCTTTACCTTCTATTAATTATCAGAAAGAAGAACTAGTTATGAACAAGTTTTGATACTGGCGTTATTGCAGTCCCTTTACGTCAAACTAATTTTTATATTTACCCAAAACTTATAATAATTTTAATTGTGTACAAATTGAAAAAGTGTAGGAACAAGTACTTACAAGGTATTAATTTCTTAAATTTACACGGATATATAGATTGCTATGTATTTTGTTTAGTATAATATTAAACAACACCTTTTCAGGTGTTAAGAAACACGACACTGAAACCTGATGCGTTGAGGCGTTAAAACGGTCCGGAACTTAAACTCAATAACAAACCGCAATAAAGCCCGTAATCATAGTATTCTAAATAGAAGTAAATAGCATAATACTCACCGTTCCTCGTGACGTCAGTCGAGACAGCGTTTTCAGATAGCGAGGGAACAGGGGGCCCCGGGGGACCCGGGAGGCCTCGAGCACCTACGGATTAACAGGCATTAGTAAATGTTAACTAAAAGCCTACATGGGAAAAGATGAATAAATAAGGTTTTGGTTAGAAAGTGTGAAGAGGAAGTTCGGTTTAAATTTAAAAGAATATAGTGAGTAAAAACAATTTCAGAATTTACTTTTGTGATCCTTAGGAAAAAAACTTCAAGTAAAAGTGCACACAAACAATTACATATCTGTTCGCAAAGTTAACGTCCAAAAAACGCGAAAAAAAAATAATATCGCAAAAATATCCGATACAGAAATAAAACAAAACTCTCAAGACGATCGTAAAAAGTAACAGCAATAATAAATAAACTGCGTGCAAGCACTCGAAAACCAATCCAAAGGGTTCACTGCGCGAAGAAATAAAGATTTTCCAAATCGTTACTATAAACCCCTAAAAATCTCGCGAACGATTTACCCGGGTATAAATATGGGTCATAGAGAAACATAAAATTTGATGGTTGAGTTAGTTCGTACCTTTTTCCCCTTTTTCGGCGGGGCGTCCGTGTGCGCCTGGCAAGCCGGGTGTTCCATCGCGGCCGGGCTGCCCGCGCTCCCCTTTCGCGCCATGTGGCCCTCGCAGGCCCACGTAGCCCTGTAACACAGTTATGAGCTCACGGGTCGAAGGTAACATAACGTCACGTTACGAGGGTCAAACCGTCACTTATTACGTTAGACCCTAGTTTATTATCCGAATACCTACTAATTTGGCGACGGCCCCGTGTGATTTTATTTTGATTTAGTTACACTCGTAAACTCTATGGCTGTTTTCGTGTTGTTCTGAAGGTACGTTTACCGTTTGTTGAATATTGGGGAAGCAGAAATTATAGAGCTCGTTATTCTAAACTATAGGGAAATGTATGGTTATTTCAGAATTCCGTGTTGCAAGAATAACGGCTGTGACGTTGTACAAGTTTGAAATAAATTCTCATCTATCGTAGAAAGAGTCAAACAAATCTCTATTTATATTGGCAAAGAAAATATCTCTTTATAAAAATAGGTATTCTCTCCGCCTATGTATGAATCTATCACCTATGTGTGAACATAGAATGACCATTATTTAGTGATTTTTAAAGTATCATAAAGTACAACTTTCATTTTAACCAACAAACATACAAATTCTTTCGAATTACTAGAGTGATTTTACTAGCAATTAACACAGTTTTCTACAGTTACCAACAATTAAAAAAAAAATCCTCTTCTAGTTATTAAAATAAAATCTATTTTTAATTTATTTTTAAAGCGTGTACTCGTGTCCTTATTTCTTAAATAAAAATGACTAAGCTTTAAGACTTAACTTGTCAAACTACGATAAACTGTCTCGATTTAGACTGAAACTGCATTAATCCGTCCAGTCGTATTCGGTTACTGCTTAAACGAACTTAACTGTAGTCTCGTAATTTCGATTCTGGCAGTCATCGAAAAGCTTAGTTACTAGTGTTCGGGAATTCGAGATAGGACTTAATATTATTCACAGACGTATCAACAATCCTAACTGTTCTGTTCTTGGACATTTTACTCTCATAATGTTACTGTGTAAAAATATCTCTTCTGATAATTAATTATTATGTAACTAGCAAAATACAATTTTTTTTCTTTTAAAACGCCATTTATCATAAAAAAGGTAATTATTAACTGGTTATTTTGAATCATTCTAAATAAATCGTACTAGTAGCGTTCTACTTTTTATGTCGAAGTATTTGTCTCTCTGGTACCAATTTTAAATGCACATGTCAAAATATTACATTGGCAATGTTACATATTTTGTATATGACCGTATTTTGATAGGTTAATTATGCACCAATAATATTAACCGACATTTCATAAATACCTGGAAGCTTAAATGTGATGCTTTGTAATAATATTCATTAAAACTCTATAATTTTATTTATTCGCGTTTATCCACGATAATCATAATTATGAAGCCGTTACAGTACGCTGAAAATTTATTAACGTTTTTCATTTACTTTGCAGCCGCTTAATTGGGTTTATTTTCATTAATTTGCTTGTTTCCTTTGACAGTTAGCCCGAGCTACATAATGTGGCTACATAAGAATTATAAATTACATATAAGAATTACAAATATGCATTATAATATAAAATTGTACATTTAATGAGAATAAATTAAACAAAATAATGTTATGTTTTTGGTCACATTGTTAGTCGAGTGAAATAATCACTCTGTATCAAATTCAATAAAGTGAAAATATTAAACAAAAACAGTAAATTTCGTACTGAAAATCTCTCAAAATACACCAGATGATTCATGGTCATCGTATACAAAAACTTCATAAAATATAACAAAATACTAGTCTAAAATTAAACACTTAATTTCAACTAACACACCTAATCGTCCAACATAAATATTCTAGCCCCAAAATGATATTTAGCTAACACTCACCCTCTCGCCTTTGTCACCCTTCGGTCCGTGTAATCCCCTTTCTCCTTTATTCCCTTGATACCCCCTTTCGCCCTGAGGACCAGGGAGCCCCATAGGACCCCTCTCGCCAAGGACCCCGGGATTACTGGACCCGTATAATCCCGTTGATTCCTGCAAAGACGCGGTGATTAGGAATGTATACAAAAGTTATAAGAACAAATAGTTGGAGTCTTAATACTGGGGTTTATGATAATTTGATGGTGTGATGGAGATTTATCGTCTTTGTGTCGATGTGGTGATTTTTTTTTTAAAGTTATTTTGTTTTTTGTAAGCGTTTCGCATTATATCGTACTATGGGGTTTCTGACCAAAGCGCTGTTTGAATGTTGGTTATCGCAGCGAAAAGTAGGCTATGTTCTTTTGCGATCTAAAGCGGTTCAACAGTTTAGCAACATAACCGGCAGATATACATAGTTTCTTGTGCACTTGCATATTATGACAGTAATGAATGATCACTTTTCAAAAATCTATAGTAACAGCAATACATACATGTTTATTCTCTTGAAAATAAATATTGTAAGCAACCTACAATTGTAGTTGTAAGTATTTAATTATGGCTTAAATGTTGCATTTGTACTTGTAGTAAATAAATAAGACAAGATACTAACTCCAAGTATTAGCTTTACAACTAAATTCTACAAGTAACCGTAGCACGCAATGCTAGGTGGTTCGCTGCAGTCATTTGTACTTGTTCATGTCTAAGTAAATAGAAAGGAAACCTTTGAATCTTGTTAAAACATAATGAAGATAATTTCTTTTGTCGGCAAAAATGTTGCTTATTTAAAACTGCTTAACATGACTAATAATATTTAATGTAAAATGTTAATTTATTTTTCATCTTTAATAGATTAAAATTAATTTATCTTAACACGCTCTAATTTGGTAAAAATAATTTTTGTTTTGTGCTTTTTCACACTATCATGTTGCAGGTCTTCCTGTCTTCAATGTTATACGTAAATGATTATTTTCACTTCATTGTGACCTTAACAAGCATTAATTCTCTTTAGCAACACACCTCGTTAGTTATAAACCTAGACACCTCTGATTCTGGCTTATGCTAAACTGCTCTAGTATTTATTACGAGCGATACTGCAAAGTCTAGCTGTGGACAGTACTTAGTCTGAGCTCGTTAATGGTTTTGCTCGACAGGCAATGTATCGCTCTTACTGAATACCATGACGCGGCATTATCGTGCTCCAGTTTGCTGGCAATGGGAAACAGAAGCTTAATATGTTCATATTGAGGATTAATACTCTGAGGAGGGAAGTAACGCGATGTATAGTAAGGCCAAATAAGAAAATACACGGATCGTTAACAAGTACACTAGGATAGTGAAGTGTTTACTAACAATAGCAATACAAAAGAAGTCTTCTGTCTCTCAAGGCTCTCTCACTTTGATAAATAACATAAATAAATTAATATCGAAATCAGATATCCTGAACAAACAACTTTTAAGTAAGACAAAGACGATTTATGAAAATAATAATGACATATTTTTTAAACAAAATCGCTTCACCAATCCCTCCAACAAAATGAAGGACGAAAAAAGAATTTATTTTATGAACAACAAGCCTGGAACAATTTGCGAAAATCAAAAAGTCGACTGACAACGTCAAACTCAAGCGTCATGTTCAAAGGACAATGGCGAACTCCCATACAAATTTTTGTTGACATAATTTTGTTGCGTCTACTTATAAAAAAAATCTTAAAATATAGAGTTTAGATTTCTGAACAATATTGTCTTTAGGTTCACTGATGAACGAAGTTACGAATAAAAGATATTTAACTTTTAAAGAATTTGAGGCCAGGTGCATAGAGAAAAGTAGGGTAGGTGTCTTGTCATTTAAGATTGTTCAAACCATAGACTTTACATATACGTAGACCGATACCATCGCTAGTTTCCCCTTGTGCCAAGCGAGAGCACTTTTTAGTCTGTATCTAGTACATTCGTTTACTGATTTTAGTTATTTTTCACGCAACGAGAAACTTATATACGAAACTATCGATAGTTTTGACATTGTTATGATAATATAGTGTTTGAGACAGAATTAATAAAACGGCAAGCTCCATCTTCATACATAATTCACGACAAAACTGGTTCATACTAGTACTTACGGTTCAAACTCTGATAGACTCACTCTTTAGTTTCTTGTCTATACTCTAAGGTTCAAACTAAAATAAATCCAGGTGTCTAAAAGTGAAAATAATCGGCAAGCAATTAATTACTTTTGCTCGAACTTGCATTTTTATAACAGACATTCATAGGAAATGTGTTGAAGAAGTAAACCTCGTGAATTGGTCACTAATTTTTTAAAAGATTGAATGCGGTATTTCATAGTTATTAATATAGATATAGCTAATTAAACTAGGTTTTCCCTGGTATCGCTTTGATAATATAGAGAGTAATAATCAGAGGTATCTTTTAAAACCTATAATCCTGACAGAATATGTTAATGTTTTCTTATATTTCTTGTAATATTGTTAAATGCACAAAATCGTCTATAAAATACATGACCAACTGCAAGATGAAATAAAAAACAGCATTAATTCCAACAGGGGATTTTCAAAGAAATTAAACAACATAGCTATATATATTTTTTTTATTATATATTTTCATCCTCCCTTATCACGATATCATCCAGGAAACCAGCCGGTGCTGAGAGGCTTTACACGACTTCTCATCGTGAAAAACAAATCGTCTTTTACACGCAATAAAATCCAAAGTAAGAAGTAGAATCAGAGTCAAAAGTTCACAGCAAAATGTCGTCGTAAGTGGTAGGTATTCGGAATCCTTTGGCAAGCACACGTCACAGGAGATATGTAGAAAGTCCATACGCATTCCAAATCAGAAACAAAAAGAAAATAAGAGTAATAAAATAGATACAACAATAATAGGAGTAACGAACGTTTAAATTGACAGATCACAAACAATGACAATTTATTGTCATAACTCAAAATGTCACATTGATTGTATCCGTTGTTGTTGCCATGCTGGAATGAAGTTTACCCACTTATTATATTTCTCTATGAAGTTTACGTAATATTATTTTGATTTTATTTATTCATTTCGATAATGTTGGGAAGAAATAATATGTCCTTAGATTATTCTTGTTCATAAAACTTCAATATATTCTAAAAAAAAAACAGGTTTTTTAGTTTACTAGCGAAATATATTCGTATGACTTAGTTCAGATTTAACTTTCACATGGCAACACTCAAAGTACAATTTAATCAATTGTATTTCCAATTTAAAATATATTTTTCATAGATTTAGACGCTATTTCAATAAAGCTTGATAAAACGTAACTTATTATTTCATGTAAATCTGTAATGACGACGTTTGTAGACGCATAAGAATTACATCAACAATTATTTCGCCATTGTCCTTTATGGGATTGACATATCCAAAAGTGAGCCGTCGAATGCCATGTCACTTTTCGCAGACAATCGAAATCCCATACATTCGATTAGATTTAACATTTCGAATGGCAGCTGTAGTAAATTGAATATTATTTTTAGATCGTGTAGTTAGCGTATTTGTAGAATCAACTTTTGTCGAAAATCCGTTTTATTATTTTAGATTTTTCTAGTTATTTAGTTTGGTCGAATATTTTTGTTTTTAGGTAAAATACATATTGGGTACAGAAACATGTTTTTTTTTTATATGAGAGCCGATAAATATTCTATCGTTATACCTGATGGTAAGTAGCCATTAGCATCAAGACACATTTTCAACAATATAACCTAAAAATGGACCCAGAGGCCATAAACCCAATTTTTCCTAGATTTATTAAAATTGATGTCTGTTGCCCTAGAGTTGATGAACCAAATTCGTGTATCCATGTTAGGCTTTATGCTCACCACTTTTTTGAAACGCACAATGCAGTCAAACAAATCCCTAGTCTTTCCTATGGCGTAGAAAATATGAGTAATGTTTTGTTTTGTTAGTACATAACATACCCACATGTTAATCAACGCCTTTTTGTGTGGTAATGTGGGCGTTTCATATGAGCTGAGCTGATGAAATTGTTATCAAAGGTTTTGTTTTTCACATCGTTTATTTTATGCTAATGGGAATTTAATATGAAAATAAAAAGGTCGAGTTATTTTGTGAAGTAATAAATTCATTTTTGCATAAAAAATCTTTTGACAGTATCTGTTTGAAGGTGTTCCATTAAATTCCTTTTGATATAATCGTGTGTGGATATACTTTGATAGACAAAGGATACCTTACATTGCAATTATGTATTATAAAGACAAAAAACTTTTTATGTACTTACTATTAATGCTGACGTCATAGGCCCAGGTGGTCCCGGTGGCCCTGGTGGTCCCTGCAGTCCAGGGGTTCCATCGGCACCAGGATCTCCTTTAGGTCCCAACTGTCCTTCAGGTCCTGGGGATCCAGTCTCACCCCTCTCTCCTCTGTCACCTTTAGCTCCCAGTGGCCCAGGAGGGCCAGGCTCCCCCATTTGTCCCTGTAAGAGAAAGTGGTTTAATTCCAAGAAATAACTCCAGCTACACGTCTCGTTCTTCGTCATTTGAGGTCAGCTTCATCGTTACTACTTGCCATTTCAGAATTCACAAATTTATTAGGCATTTTCACAATGCCATACAAAATTACTACGGCAAAGTTATAATAATGTGGGAGTTACGAAATCATTCTAATTAGTTATAAAGGCATAAAACGTACCAAAAATAGCAGATAACTTATCAAGTAATGAACAATGCTAATTTATTACTTCATTCATTATCAGGACTGGCAATAAAAGCTAAAAATAAAAGCTTTTTACAGTAATTAAAAATGTTTCAAATATTACGACCTAAGTTTATGGCTCTCAGACAATGATGAAAAAGTCGGTTGGGGTATAATGTAATAGGCTTCACTGAGTAACAATAAGGCATGTAGTTAGAAATGTAGACTCCTTTCTAAGACTTGCTGATTATTCAGACGAACTTCCAGATAGAAAATTAGTTTGCGCACAATCGCAATCTTAATAACGTGTGTAATATTAGTATAATGATATTCATAAAGCTTTTGAGTAAGAAGTTTAACGAGCACATACGGAAGGCACTGATGGAACAAAGCGCGGGCGTGTTTTCTAGAACTTTGGAAGTTAAACACCAATTTTCAAGAACAGTAGGCATCTTGATATGCAGACTTTGGGACATTTTTTGAGTAGATTTGTATTAAAATTGTGGTCTCGTCAATAATGTAGTAGAGTTACCGCATGGCACGTAGTTAGGTCCTATATTGATTTAACCTATAATTACTATCATTATGCTTTAACGATTTCCTACTATATAATACAAAAAAGAACACTCATTTCACATCAAAATGAGTCAATCAAATATTTTTTAGTATAATATATGGGGTACTAAGTAAACACAGCAGAAATAACTAAAACTGTTCACTATGACCAAGTAGAGGTCGCTAACCTCACACATTTATAAAAGAACATGACGTGTGCAAAATATTACTCTCATTTTGACTCCGCAATATTTTTATTGTACGGAACAAAAATATAACGTAGCGAAATGAAACGAGAGCCATAAGTATCCATATTGCCGTCTTCTGAATTATAAGGACCTAAATGTTTATCAAAATTGCTTTTTATAAGATTTACTTTACCAAGCAACCGATCTTTTCTTATATAAATATTTGTTTCTTTATTATATATTTTATAAGTAAGAATTATTTCGCTTCCGCCATCTACTAAGCCTTCAACCTTACCCGTCTTCGCCTTGAGTGTAATCATATCTTTTATTAAGCTCGTATTTTAATCCACAAAGTTCCCAAGATGTCTAAGAGAGCTAGATTTCCCTTGACAATCACGAACCTTAATGTCATACTATAAATAACTCTGAAAGTATAGTAACCAGTCCTTTGCATATCATTTGTTCTGTAATCATATTTGCCTTTAAAAGGATTTTAAGTGAATGTTTTATTTTTAGGATATAAATTGATGTTTCATTTATGATGTTTATGTTACAATATTGAGTTAAAGCTTTTACTAGGCTCCATAAAAGCTTACAATTTTATTAAAATTGTATTTATTATTTATTCTATTTTCTGTTCTTTTATTGATATTTTCATCAATAACGATTGCTAATTATGTGTTAGTGTAGTGTTTGTGTGAAACTTGATACTATTATTTACATATCTAAAGATAAAGTATAGTTTACCGTTTTTCCAGGTGCTCCAGTAGTCCCATCAGCTCCCGTTGGTCCTTGTGGTCCGGGAGGTCCTTTCAGTTCCGGCATCACTTCCAGAATTTGAGAAATGTCGTTCAAACTGCACCTGCATTGCCCAGGTACCATCGTCTGTTAAATATTAAAAATAATTATTATCAATACACTTGCCTAGTATAAATTACAGTTAGAAATAAAAGAAGTTTCTCAAACTATTATTTGCACAGAGAATCAATAATTTACTTATTTGAAGTGCACTGAAAGACTAATAAAATATTCTTCTATTTAACTTTTCCAATATTTTTCATGCAACATTTAATATTTTCAAGATACTAAGAGAAAATATTCCAACGAATAAAATATCAGTGGGGCTAACTGCTTCAATTAGTACTTTATTAAAGCAAGACTTTAAATGTCCAGTAAGTTGTTGAATTCGTTTTTTATTGTCACTTTCTTAAAAGTTTCCTTTGTCACCAGTCGGTATCACTATCTTTTAAGTCGGCAACGTAGACAAATGGAAAAACTTAAATTAAACTCTTACATTTACTGCAGTAAAAAGAGATTTTACCTAATAGTTATTTTATTCATCGTCTATAAAAAGGTTAATCTAAATCTAATAAGGTTACCGAAACCCTAACTCAAATGGAAATACGACCGTTTTCGCTATTTCGTATTCTCACGTTTACTTATAGCCTCGTACCATTCAAAATATTCAACAATACCAAGCGTCTAAATGTAGTGAATAGAATAAAGACCTAACGTAACTCACCCCTTCTACACCGGAAAGGCCTGATCATTCACACTGTCTGAGAAAGTACGGACCCTATTTAAACAGTACACTTGTAATGGTAAATAGGTCTTCCCCTTTTCTGACCCAATTTCACTAACAATTTCAGTTCACGATTGTGCAAAACACGCGAATTTTACTACATATCGATGTAACGAGGCACGTGACCTGAGTCATAACTTCCGTCAAAGTTGAGGAAGGTAGGGTGACAGAGATCCTCCGGATTAGCGGAACCTTGACAAAGTTTGTTAGACTTGTCCCCAATCTTTCCAAAGCCGTAGGATTGTTTCAAACAAAAGTGTTTGTTTCAAGTGAGTACTTAATACATAGTTTTGTTGTTTTATGTTCGTCAAATACTTTACTTACATTTTCTCCTTTCTCTCCTTTATCTCCAATGAAAACTAATCCAGGATTAGAATAAACAATTATTGCTTTGAAAGACCAATTTTAGGTACTGATGATTGATATGTTGTTTTGTGAAATGAGAAAAGTAATGAATGAGTAATGTACTTCAAAGACAATGTAACAAAAAGTAAAGATGAGCTCTTAATCAAACGTAAAGGAAAAACAGCACTTACAGATGGTCCTTATAAAATATAAACCAAAGAAGTAGATCTATCGCCACTGAAGCCAAAGCAAAAAACTTACGAAAATATGTCAAGTGTGATTGATGTATTGTGAGGAATGAAATCCACTTACACGGCGAAGTGTTTGACACGACAGCCAGTCTGTTTTCATCTGGGTTTACCTGCAAAAAGGAAACATTTATTTATATACTAAATAAGCCCACTTATATTTTCATTGAGACTTACGATTCCCGTGGGACGAGGGAAGATGAAAGAACAAAATGAGAGGTTTTATAGATTTAGTACAATTTGTATGTTTAGCGTTGGAAGCAAGTTTTAAAAGGTTTTGGTAAACGAATCAGAGAATTAAACCTCAAGTGGATTTTTACTCAAATTGATGATCGGACGATGGACCCAATAAAAAAGTAGCATACGTTTAGCTATTTTTTTCTGACTTTGACTAAATCTATGGGCGATGGTTGCTCTTTTCACAGAACGGAACAATAATCACAATACAAAACAATATGCTACTAAAATATAAGTAGCGTATTTTAGTATAATGCGAAAGTAGGTATTAAAATTTTAGCTCTGCTAGTAACCTTTCTAAATACGATACTTTTGGATTTCTCCATTGACGTTACGTGTTTTTGTAGGAAAGCTTATACGGGATTAGAATACAAATGTACACAAAAGGAGGTCGGTTAACTGTCGGCTCACAGTTCACTTAGCACTGTAATGTCCCAAGTACTAAGCGGCAGTTAAGGCTTAAAAAATATAGCCCAGAACGTTACAAATGGCTGAAACATATTCAGTAAACCAAAATAATAGTGAATGTTTTTTGGCACAATGTAGATTAATCATCGACGCTTAATATCGATGGCTTATACGCAAAAAAGTTCCTTGATTGATGTTAAAAATGGCAAGCCAACATAAATTGCGTTCTATGCGTACAGATAAAAGGTCGACAGTTGCTTGAACATCTTTTCTGGTTAAAGATCCATAGGCGCTCAGTTATACATGTTCGCTAATTACATTTTTAGGGGAGTGACGTAATTATGGCTTTGTCAGCGCCACTTTAGATATTGTTGCTTTTCTGCCTGAAGCACTCAATTACCTTTTGACAGATCCATTAGATTTTTCGGATATTGCGTAGTAACTGTCTATAACAGATTCACTGACGGCTGTAAAATTCTGGATTAAAGCAATTACTTTGTTGTTTTGCTACATAACTGAAATTAGTATACCTAGTAGAATTACCTACATTTTCCTTTGCTCAAGTTTTTGGTAACGTACACAAACGCTTTCATTTTACCTAAGTCCATGGTTTAGGCATTTATTTTAGAAATCCTTATACTGTCATTTGTGCTTCTTTTCATGTAATTCACATGGAAAAGAAAAGACCCAAAAAAATTTTTTTACCTTATTTTATATTTCGATGAATTTCCTTGTTAACACAACACTGTCGTTGGAAACTCATAATGAACTTGTTTCGCGTTTTTATTGCCACGCGTACCATAAATTGTTCGCGATGTCTATCTGCTTTGCCACACAACGTCTTCGCCCGCATAACCGCACGAGTTTCAAAGTTAGCGAAATAAATAGCAACATTAACACGTAATCGGGTTACAGCTTAAAGTTTTTACGCTGGTAATAAGGTCAGAGTGAAATGTTACAAGAATGGAAGTTTCACGGTGAATGGTAGAAACACGTAGAAGGATCTAGAAGCCTACGTAATAAGGATGTTAGAGACGAATAAGTGCTTTGTGCGAATGTAGGTGGTTATTTTATTGTTTTTTAGTTATGTTAGTAGCCAGCTAGTCGTGAACCAAGAGCAAGAACTTTATAATACGCTTCTGTAATGATGCGGTTGTTACGGCATCCTAGTTTTCAATTAGTTCAGTTAGAGAAATACATTTTGAAAAAAGATGCGTTTTACAATTATTAATTGAAGAAAAAAAATACCAAAAATAGTATTCATATCATACATAGAACCATACTTTTATTATCGGACACAAGAAGACATGATTTAACTATCTACTACGTTCGTACTTATTCAATTTATTTACCTTCAATGAGAAATTGGTGTCAGCATTGTACTACTAACAGTTTATAAAAACTTTTTCCACGCTTATTGATAAAGGTAGTTAGTTCTCCAAAGTATTTGGAGCCAAATTAAAACTCAGCCTTACCTGTGGTTAGTAAGCGTAGTTCGACGAATGTTTTTACAGCGACAAACATTGTTTTAACTAAGTTAGAGTTAGCTGTTACAACTGTATTGCTTTTAAACTATGTTTTACTTTGCCACTGGTTTTCGAGACTATAATATTAATTTAATTTGTTGGTTCTGAGTAACCATATTTTTGAGGAACAAATAAAAACTATCTATTCAATCAATATTTGGAACAATCCAATCGTTCTTCTACAGTACACATCACAAACCTTACTTATTTTTTTACCTGCCCATCGATACTTATTTATTATTCAATTTATTTTGGATAACATGGCCTTGTTAATTCCATTTGTTATGATCATTAATAATTTGATAAGTCATACTTATTCATCATTTTCATGTCTGTGTCCAATTCAAATTAACGTCCTCTAAATGATATTTATTTTTTATTAATTGGGAAAATGCAAACCGATCGAAATTTAAATCGTTTCTTTTTCCTTTCTTAATTTAAATTGAACCGAAGTCAAACACCAGTATTTCGGTTCAGAAGTATAATTTACATCATTTGTTTAGGCTAGAATTTCATCATTATAAGACGGAATCCATTTTAGATTTTCAGAACCGCGGCCTTAACTGTAATTACGATCAGGGGCTGAAAATAAATTGTATTTTGTAAATGAATGTCGTTGCTTTGATCCTCAAGCGAAAGGAATTTTGTGTTATTAATTATTTTATTTGTTCTGGTTCGTCGATCTGGAATCATTATCAACCTTATTTAAAGGTACAATTTATTTATTTTGTTGATTACAAGACGTTGGATTCCTGAATTCAGGATGTTTTCTTTAATCATATTACTTATTTAGGCTTAGTTTATATTGAGCTCACATAGGAGTCTGTGAGGTTTCATATTATGATAGCTATTGTCTGACTGCAGAGCAGACTTATTTTTATAACGAGAGAAATTATTATTTTTCTGATTTGTCTATTTGCCCCTTTGTTTCTTGGTGGCTAGCGCCATGTAACTTCCAACAATACTGTCTGTATGAAGATGAATAACACAATGCCTTCTACGTAGCTGCTCTTCAAATATTTTTGCGGGTCTAAGTAAAAATAGATTTTTTTTTGCGAAAGATTCTTTAAGTAACACTTCAAATTTAGGCGTGAAAGACTTGAAATACGTAACAAGACATCCTTTTCGTACATTTAATACGAACCTGTAAATATTGGATCTGCCTTTTAAAGCAGAAATACAGATCCGCCGTCCATTAGCAAAGATTAGGTGAAATCGTGACAGGTCGGTGGGTGTATTTACACACCATTAAGATTATTCCTGAACTTTTTATTTGATGTCATTTTGTTTTTATTTGAATCGAATGTGTGGGCTACAATTGACTTTCTTTTGTTTTAAAGAATTCAATTTGAATAAAAAATAAATTTAGAAAATAAAATAGTACCTACCCACGAAAATTGAATTTGTAAAAGCAGCCTCACAAATTCGAAAGCTTTGCTATACTAATTCATTTGAATACTATATTGAATAAAGCGAAACTTAAAACATTTTATAGTCTTTCTAAAAACACAAGATTATGCAGGTCCAACCTTTGAAGAAATAAATCCAATTTAGGAACAAAGGCTAGCCTTAACCTGAAATTGACGTTATTTGAATATAGTATCAGGCATATTTTTTGTAACAAATTGCCTTAGAAACACATTTCACATACGATATTCCATTATAATGTAATCATAGTTGTTTTTGATAGCAATCCGATTTCAATCTTTATTATTTTGAGTATAAATAATATATATAATAAATAATATAATATTCCGGGACATCTCACACACGGTTGTCTGATCCCAAGCTAAGCAGAGCTTGTGTTATGGTAACCAGACAACTGATAAACATACTTATATATTTCTAAATACATAAATATTATAGATAAATTACACCCAGACACCGAACAAATGATCGTGCCCATCACACAAACATTTGTCGCGGGTGGGATTCGAACCCACGACCTCCGGTATAGCAGTCAGGGTCTCTAACCACTAGACCAACAGGCCCGTCTACTATAATGTGTATATAGTATAATGTGACGTAAGACACATCGATTCCTTTGTTTTATATTGTTAGTCTTCGCATCTATATGGTGATTTGAGATATCAGTGCCTGTTCTTTGATCACTGAAACTAGGCCTATTGCGATTGTGAAAGCGAGACGCTGCTACGTGAAGTATATAGCGCTGTCTCGCTTCCACAAGCCATCATTCTTGCTTTAAGAGTTTGTAATATAGGTACAAAAAATATTAGATCGTCAGTTGTTTGTCGTCTGCGACTAAAATAATAGGCTTTCTTTGTAAAATATTGGCCTTGAATTGTAGACATATTAAGTATTAGTATTTATATTGTGTAGGTTAGCCTAAAATTATTATACTTATTACTGCGATAATTACAGCCTACGTGGTAAATTTGACGGCGCATTACAATATCTGAAGGCGTATTTAAGTTAATATTTTTCCTTACTTGAGAGTAACGGAATATTTTTAGCAATGAAGATTTTTTGCGCCCTTGATTGTGACCCCTGCGTGTCTCGGAACCCATCGATCTTGTTCGTAACTTTTTATACAATGGAGACAAACGGTTGAAAAAGACATAAAATAAAAAAAACTTTTTAACAAAAAAATTAAACCGCCGAAAACACTGAAAAGCAAAAAATAAGAAACCTTTTTTTATTTAATCTTAATAACTAAGTTCTTAAACGAATGTGAGTATACCTAAGTAATTTCGAGTCGGCGCCAAACAGGCAAATTAATTAATTACGATATATAGGTACTTATTTTTTTTTGAAATTTCAATGTTTATCGCTGGAGATTTCATTGCATTGTTAAGTTGATTCAAACTCAAACTCAAAACTTTTATTTGCTTTCCACGATGGAATTAGTAGGTGGTAAGTAAAGAATATAATTATAGTATATAGCGTTTTTGATTTGGTTGTTTCTTTATTTTTAAGGTAATTTTGTGATCTTTGTTAATTGATAGTTTGGCGCCGCCTCAAAATTATTTAGGTATACTCACATTCGTTTAAGAACTTAGTTATTAAGATTAAATAAAAAAAGGTTTCTTATTTTTTGCTTTTCAGTGTTTTCGGCGGTTTAATTTTTTTGTTAAAAAGTTTTTATTTCATATTTTTTTGTGGCTATAATATACTAATTGCTACATGCAGAATTATTTATTATTTTTGAAATAGCTAACTATTTATTTTAGTATTCAAATCTGTGAGTTAACCATAAATCACCCCTATTTTCCCAACCTTAGAGTAAAATTATATGGGACCAGCTTCAAGGTGTAACCCCCTATCTAATAAAAAAAGATTTATCAAAATCAGACTGTTCTGTAATAAGTTACGCGTGGTCATAAATTAAAATCAGTTAGTGAACAATCAATATATCCCTGTTTTTCTACCCTTAGGATTGGAATATTTTTTCCAAATTTATATGGGACCAACTTCTAGGTATAGCCTACTCAATAAAAAAAGAATTATCAAAATCGAACTACTCTGTAGAAAGTTACGCGTGGTAATACATTACGATCAGTGCATGAACAATCAATAAACCCCTGTTTTCCCACCCTTAGGGTGGGAATTATTTTTCCAAATTTATTTGGGACCAACTTTGGAGTATACCCTTTCCAATAAAAAAAGAATTATCAAAATCGGACTACTCTGTAAAAAGTTACGCGTGGTAATACATTACGATCAGTGCGAAAACAATCAATTAACCCCTGTTTTTCCACCCTTAGGGTGGGAATTCTTTTTCCAAATTTATATGGGACCAACTTTGGAGTATACCCTTTCCAATAAAAAAAGAATTATCAAAATCGGACTACTCAGTAAAAAGATATGCGTGATCATACATAAAAAAAAAAAAAATATACGCGTCGAATTGAGAACCTCCTCTGTTTTCGTCGGTTAAAAATGGCCCTTATTTACCGGTTTATAAATAAAGTTGTTATACCCCTATTTAAAATCAAAGTAATGTAATTAAAAATAACAGTCAAATAAAAAAATACAATTTGTAGGTCATATTATAATTTATCGGAATCATGTTCTATCTAATTAATTTAATTACCCATTTTCAATAAAGAAAATATCATAATACTTTATTTATTTTATTTTACTTTATTTGGGAAACAAACAGATATAAATTAAAATCATAAGTATACAAAATAGGTACTACAAGTATCCAGAGACAGTTTCCACAGATTAACAAACAAACATTTCTTTATCTCAACAACAGTATTCATAACATAATTAAGTATAACTGTAAAGATCCACAAATAAATAAAAGAATCAAAGACTACCTTGATAAGATATTGAAAAGGAAATCTCAGCACTACAGTTGTCGGCCAAAGGAAACTCAGAATAATTGGGTGCTTGGCATCGCCAAACATTCCTAATACACAAAAATACGATCAAAGTCGCTTTTGTTAGTTATCCTTAATAAAAACATCCTGAACCTTAAATAAAAGGGAAATAATCTTATTAAATCCTTTCAGACATTCATGAAAAATCTTTACAGGCAAAGTAACAACTATATACAATAATACAGCCTATAAAGGTCTCACTGCTGGGCACAGGCTTCTTCCTATAAGAGAAGGCACGAGCATTAATCACCACGCTTGCTCTCTGCGGATTGATGTTTTCCTTCACCATTTTGTCTGAAGTTTCTTAGAATAATAACAAAAGTACATATAACTTTGAAAAACCATATTGGTACTTGCCTAGTTTCGAACCTGCAACCTGTGCATACAAATCCGTTTATTGAGTCGCTAGGCCACCATGACCACCAAGTAACCACTATACTTATAATATAAGTATACATATCGAACTACACGCCGTATTATGTACGCCACATCAAATATACAAGCCCTATACTTATAAAATCGATGTAAATTACATTTAACCAATAAAATGTCTCGAAAACAAACATGCCTCATAAAATATTTATGGTATACATACGATAAGTATTAGACGTCAACGTTATTTTCTTTTCAATAAATCTAAGCAATGGAGTCGTTACATTTTTATTTATTTTAGACGAAGGTCATAGGATTATTTAAATATTGATAAGGCCATCGGCCAAGGAAGAACTAAATGAAGATGGATTAATTGTCCGAAGAAAAAAATAAAATGAATATTACGACGATGGTGTTAATTATTACAATATGATAGAAAAAGCTTCTGCCTACTCATATTTCTTTAAGTTAGTTATTTTACTATTTGAAAAAGAGATACAAATTAAAATAAAACTACTTTTTACGGATTTTTTTCGAATATAAACCGCGCAAAAATGCGTAAAAAGTAATTTTATTTTAATGTCTAACATTCGCGTAAACCTAAGAAACCAATATCGATATAAATGTTAAGGCTATTATTTGAAACTTTATTGATGACCGTAAATATTTTTTTAATTTTGTTTTGCATGTACCTAATAGTGTATGACCACCGAACACGTTTTCTGTAAACTATAAAGATACTTCATATGTTTTAAAAAAGTGGAAATCTTAAAGAAATAATTGCCTATTAGGTAAGCAGTAGCAATGTAGGTGCTTACATTATTTAAGAAGGTACAATTATTACACAATTCACAGGCATAAGAAACAATAAACGTCGTTACGGCTGTTGGCGGCGCTGCCAAGCTCTTGTCTTATATTCGTAGACAAATTATTTATATGACCTACATACATACACATTTTTCAGGCACGTAGACTTCTGGAGGTGCTTTAGATTTATATCTGTAATGCTAGTAATTCGTTAAAAGCCTAGCAGTAAAGTTTTTTCTCCATGTGAAAATAGCTCTATGTGTACGTCTGTTGCATTTTCACGGCTAAACTGCTGAACCGTTTTTAATGAGCCTTAGAATGGGGTTAGCATATACTTTATAAAACGACATAGAATAGACACTGAAAGTCATGCGGGTGATGCCGCGAGTTATAGTTTTGAGGACTTCAATTATAATCTTATACTCCTTAGCATTCGAAATATCAACTTACTGCCTGAAACAGAAGCACTATTCTACGTTTTTATAAATTTTGTAGCGTCATGGTATTGAACCCAAATTCCTTAAAAAAAAACAACTCATAATTATCATTAATGTATCTAAACAAACAATATTTTTTCATAAATATAAATCATAATCAAAAGGGTCTTTTAATTTCCAATCAAATAACTGGCAGGTACATCTGTTGATTACATTTTTCCGTGTCAACAAGCAGTAGATTTGGTTGTTAGATATTGTTTCACGATAAAATGTCGAGCAATAATTTGAATGTGATAAAACTATATTAGATTGAATTATATTTGATAATTGTACGTTTTTTGGTGTAATTAAGTTTGTGGGACTGTTTTATTTGAGTGTGATTTTATGTTTGAATGTAGGTTGAGTCATAAAAAATGTGTAAAGAAGAAACTTTTATTAAAATTATAATTTGAGTACCTACTGAATTGTTATACACGAAAAATATGTTTATTGTGTCGTGGTACAATTGTATATGCCATATAGAAAATCATGCCTATAGCAGGTATTTATCTCTACCACAAATACCTAACTGAAAAGTCAGAGAAAAAAATCCCCCATTTGTAACAATCCTCTTGTATCTAATAATATTTTATTTACCTTTGTATACTACACATAGTTTTAAAAACCATAATTGTTCTCACCGTTTAAGCCGTAGTTCCATACATGATCGATTAATCTGTTTGTTCTATCAATGATGCAACAGTCGTTTGTTCGCTAAACAACAGTACCAAATAACAGACGATCAGTTGTACTGTAAAACAATGTGTATTTTTCATTCACGGATTAAAATTCGTTCAATTTTCAAGCGCTTACAAGTTGAAAAATGATCGAAATGTAATAGACATTTGTTGTTTAATATTGAAATTCATTAAAGGATTTTTTTCTTGGTTGAATATAATTTTTATTATATGAATATTGATGGTGTAATTTTAAATAAAGGAAGATAGATTCAGATTACAATTCCCTCGTGTTGTGGGTCAATTAATTGTGAGTTGCGATGAACTTTGTGTGGGTTTTCTAATAATTATAGTCCCGTCACTTAATGATTACGACGCCTTCAGGTCCGTAGGTGGAAACAATGAAATACACTCACTTTTAACTGTAGTAATTACACTTTATTATGGGGTATGTGAATAAAATCTTTGATTTTATCTCTTTAAAGAAAGCATCTAGCGATTCATCACGAATTATTACTAAAAATCGAAAAACTGTATTTTAGACGATATTTACTACTTATGATCAAGGGTAGAGAACATTTTAACTGTAATCCAGTGTGAATAAGCGTATCAAAATATATAAAGACGGACACCAAAACAACAAGCTTCAGATTCGCCTCTTAATATCACGAAAATCAGCTGAATCGAACACACAAAACAACTGTTACCTACCGTCTGTTTTACCTTCATAACCTATTTAAGTGGTATGCCTTGGTAACACTGATTGTCAGATGTTACCAACAAGAACTATGTAAAAAACTCGATCAAGGTAACACATATACACAATGCTTTACATGTGTGCCATCATACACACTCACACAAGCCCCAGGGGTGTCGTTACATCAACTAATGGATTATCTCAATTCGATAAAATTGTACAATGAGTTACCGTACTCATTAGGTAATGGCGTTATACATTACTGCTATCACCAATTCTTTCTAGGATTGTAATAAAAAACTTGCTTTTTAGTAATGCCATGCGGAACAATTAATCGCTTAGATTGTGTTGCCTTGACTTATCTTCATATATAAAATCTCTGTTCGTTAGTCTCGCTAAAACTCGAAAACTACTGACCGATTTGGATAATTTTAGTATTGAATTATTTGTGGCAGTCTGGGGAAGGTTAAAAAGGTAAATAAAAATGAAAATGATTGGAATTAAAAAAATATATATTGCGGTTGTACGAAGTCTTCGAGGTCTGCTAGTATAATATATATATCTCGCTACATTATAAATGCGTGTTACAACATATTGACCTTTCTTACTACACTAGATTTTTGTGTCTGTGTGTGTGTTTGGAGGACAAAATTACAGTGTAGGAAAATCGTCGACGTTACCTGGGTAAAGCGGAACTTAACATAAATATTACAAGAAATTCTAGTACAGTGCTAGTGTAAACGAAAACATAATTATACACTGTACATAATACAGTCAGAACCTCTGATAATTCGAGGTACAAACATGAAAGTTCATAATCCCAACTAAATACAAGTATCGTAAACAAAAAAGGAGAAACATTTAAATAAATAAAAAATGTATTTATAATACATACAAAATGTAACTTGGGCTATTTTACTTAAAACATTCGTTGCTCTACCGGTTGTCCGGCTGTGACCGCCGATCATAACTTGTTGTGTGATGGTGGCCAGTGTGCAAGCAATGTTGCGATGCACTATTGTAAATATATGTACATCGAAATATGCTGCACAATTCTTACAGTTATTATGAAAGGCAGTTAATACGTTTGGTAGTCAACATTAACATAAATAAAAAATCAAGAGTATTGCTGGTGTAAGCTAAAGTTCTTCAAATTATCTACGCATAAGCCCTTTAATATAGTTGTAATGTACTAACTTTTATCAGACATATTTCTTCTCACACAAATTCCATTACCAAATGCACTAAACCAAAAACCTAATAGACTTACAAATAATTAGATGCCGCAACACGCCACAAAGGAGGTAGCGCAAAAAACTCTGACATTCCGGTCGACAGACAGGGAAATGTCAACTGAGACATTCAAAGGGGAAACCGATGGCCGACTTAAGTATTTGTAAACGAGAGAGAATAAAGACTGTTCTAATAAGTGTAGAGTCTGCAGATTCCTTTGTGAGGCTATAAGAAGGAACCTTTATTGAAGAAGTGATTATAATGAGGATTGTAATTTCATTTGTTTGAGAAATGGATACTCGTAGTTGAGTTTTTTTGATAAGGACAAGTAATGATGGACGAAAATCTAGGTACGAGTACTAACACAATGCTAGTAAGTCTAATTGTTAAGCTTTCAAGCCTGTGATTTATGTAAAATGAAGCTAGTTATATAATATTTTTAAAACATGAGCTGCACATTCTCGTATTCATATCAGTGTATTCATATTGTAACTGAGCAAGTATTTATGAAATTGTAAGTATCAAATAATTTCGCTTCTAGGCAACAAGAAACATGAAAATAAATTCCATAACAAAAATATTTTAAACCTTAAAACATTCCCCACATAATTCTCTGACCTACAATTCAATCCCAATTAAAAGTAATTTCCAATACTACACCGAAACTTCTAGAACAGCAAACCAAGGTTCATGACTAACGAACATTTCACGAAAAGCGGATAATATCGTGACTCCGGTGCATAGCTGCAGTCTAGACCTTCCATCAAACCGTATCATTTGCACTTATTTTCTTTCCTATCTTTATGCAGCTTTTGTTTTTCGTTCTATTTGAAGTTTACTTTCGAATTTAACGTTTTGTAGCTTGAGTTTAGCCTGCTTTGGTCTTCAAGTACTGGGAAGAATCTGATGATAGCCGAAGAATATCCAATCTAGTATTCCGTGTGCATTCCATTAGTATTATTAATATTCCAGTATTAAGTCTGTCTACCTGTTAGTTACTAATTAGCCGTTAAGCTGCGGAATCAATTTTGATAAAACTCGGTATGGAATAGATAAGCTTGAATCCCAAAGGACCTAAACGATATTACATGCTACTTTTTGTCGCTATAAAATAATTGTAAAATAACGCTATTTCTATCTATTTCATTTGTCTATTAATCTCATTGTTAAATGATACAACATTAAATTGCTAAACTTCAGTTTTATTTTCATAAGACCATACACCATAACCTATTTTATTTCCGTATAAAGAGTAAATAAAGAAATGTATTTACATAATAATGTCAACTTCACACATGTTTACTTTGGCGTAATATATTTTTATGGTTGAGGTAGTTTTATAGCCATAATACCAAGCAGTACCTTTTATACGGTACAAAAAAAGGTTCAAAGATCAAAGTTCACATACGACAATAAAACTAACAATTGTTTACGGGGTGTTGACATTTTCAGTATTTTTTTTTAAATTCCAAATAAAAGACAAAAAGTCTAAATGAAGATTTTCTTTTCTTATTAAATAGTAAGCAAAAGACAGACAGGTTTGGAGGACGAAGGGGCCCTTTGCCTAGCAGTGGGATCTTTTAAAGGCTAATGCAAAAAGGAAATAGTAAGCGTGCTGAACTATGCTTGTTCTTGCTCTATATGAGAAGCCAGCGCCCAGGGGCCCGAGTCTGCTATTGACAATTGTTTGAATCGTCTGAGTGGGTGGCGTTAGTAGGTCCATTTTAGGATAATTACGTAGGTAAAACGTCATTTTAAAGTGAAAATTGGCCATTGGGACGGTCAATTTTGACGTTCTGACATTAAGAAGAATGCTAATTATCCTAAAATGGAGCTACTGACGCCACCCACTCAGACGATTCAAACAATTGTCAATAGCAGACTCGGGCCCCAGTAGTAATACGCTTATAAGCTGGTATTGTAATTATAATTATTTATTGCATTGTCATTTTTATTTTATAATTATAGTAATAAATTATAACGTAGTAATATGTAAAGTAAGCTGCGTGTTATGTCACATCGTGTCATCGTTAGTGCAATAAGCTTTGTCATCGAATGTCGAGTCACATTTATCAATCCAATAAAAATTGTCATTGAATAATGGGCGTCACAAATAGGTACGAGTATCTAGTAAAATTTGAAACGAAGCTTAAATAATACGGCTTTTGACATAGGTTTCATATATGCCATGTGGTCTATATAATCAAATGAATAAGAACATGTAGATACAAAGTAAATAGATACACTATGTTTTGATAATACCTAACGAATATTTTACGATTAACATTGATCACATTATCATATCCAATGTTGAAAAAATTGCGTTAAAAAGATCTTTATTAGAACTACTAGGTAATGCCTGGTAGTTAAACTAAGTTTACTAAGTTTACTTTACAAGTAAGAACATTTTTTTCTAATGGCACAGCAAATTAAATTCATTGTTTTCAATAGCCAGTATCTAATTCATTATAACTGCGTCCGGTCACACAGTAAATAAATAATTACGTAGCTTTCGTTTTCCAACGGAAATGCTCAACCGACGTGTTTAAAACCAGTAACTACCCAACTGTCGTCACGCATATTCAAAAGCAATAATAACAAAGTATAAACAAAATGTTTGTTAAGAATGACCCGTGACTTTCACCTACACTTATATTATCAAAATGCATAAAAAATTAATGATTTCAGTCACGAAAGGTTTCCGCTGAAAGCGGTCGTCATAGTGATGAATAATGAATTTTCCCTGAAATAAAATATATATTTTTTTATCTACGATGAGGTTTTCGTACAAATTGGTCAAGGACGTAACGGACGTTTTCGTTAAATAAAAATTGGTAATTGGACATTTTTGAGCGAGATATAATAAATTCGTAATTGGAATACGTTTTTGATTATCGAGCCGGATTTGGGGGATCTGACGTTGTTGTCAAAACTTTATGTTAAAACCTACTCTGTGTCACTGATTTTAAAGATCAGAATTGTGTTTTTCGATATAGAGATAATAGCGTTCAACGTAATCCACAGCCATTCATGTTTTAAACACTCTTTATAAAAATAATACTAGTGTGAAAACGTCTATTTTTTTTTAAGTAACCTATTAATTGTCCAACTGCTGGGCAAAGGTCTTCCCCGTCTGACTCCAGACATTCCTGTCTCGAGCCACATGACACCAATCACTTAAGAAGCGATCGATGTCATCCTGTCTATATTATTAATAAACAATAGTTAGATCGTAGTTCGCATTTCCTAGCGCAAAATAAACTAAAAACTATCTAATACCTTTAATAATAAATGAAGGTGGAATATTTACCCTTTAAAGCGTCATGTGTTTTAATCAGTTTATTTTCGGGGTGACTGTACCCTACTTCAAAAGTTCAACTGCATTGTGGTTCGCACGTAAGTTTAAGGTTTTCAAAATAGAATGGAAAGTGATGGCGTCCCATCCTATTTTAATTAAACTTCTCAAAGGGGTTTTAACGTATTAGACCCTGTCTTTAGTTCGGACCTCCAAAAGACCGGGGTTTATTCACTGTGAAGATAAAGGCTTGTTGATTTAATAGCGTTAGCGGTACTATGTGAGGTAGAACGTTAGATTTAGATGTTTGAGTATTAAAAGCTTTATTTAATCGAACAGTAAACTGTCGATAGATTTGTGGAACAGAAAAAAAAATTGAAAAAAATAACATATCTGCCTATTATACTATATGATTATGCCGGCCTGTTTTAAGAAACACAGTAGTAGTTATTTTTAAATAGTATTGAAGAAAAAGACACGACAAAGGAGTGGCCCATTTCCAGCAGTGGGAGGAAAAGGGCTGTTTATGATGATCACAATGATGAATTATCATCATCAGACGACGATGATTCATAACTTTAAATTGAGTAATATTAATTAACTTAAGAGATTCTACAGGAGTTTCGGAAAGAAAATAATTTTAAAATTGGTATATAATTAATTTCTTCAACATAATAAAAAACCTTAAAAAAACATGAGCACAATTTCAGGTGATTCTCCGATGAGTAAATTAAATGTTAAAAGGTATTAATGCTATCGCCGTAAAGGTCTCTAGAGGGAACAAAAACATTTTCTACTAAGTTGTGCTAACGTTTTCAAGAAAATAAGTATTTATAAAGGAATAAGAAACTTATTTAATAAGAAGCCTTCTGATCTACATTACTATTATAGGTAGGTATGTTTGTATATGTATAATATTCCGGGACATCTCACACACGGTTAAATGATCCCAAGCTAAGCAGAGCTTGTGTTATGGTAACCAGACAACTGATAAACATGCTAATATATTTCTAAATACATACATATTTTAGATAAATAACACCCAGACACCGAACAAATGATCCTGCTCATCACACAAACATTTTTCCTGGTTGGGAATCGAACCCACGGCCCCCGGTATAGCAGTCAGGGTCTCTCATCACTAGACCAATAGGCCCGTATAAATTCTTTGTATTTTTTCCTGTGAAACATGGCACTGCATTCTAAAGAAAAATAGGGTATTAGTCAGGAGATCTTTATTCAGATTTTTGCCTGTCGTTCATTATTATTGATAAAAATTGTATTCGGAATACCTATCTACCACACATATAAGTAGTACCCTTAACTGTCCAAAATGCAAAAGCATTTAAGTTCCCTTAATAAATAGCACCTAATTTCTCTTCGCTGAACTAAAAGAAAATACCTACAAAAATTCGACATGCAAAAATAGGATTAGTTTAAAACTTTAAATTGAACTCTCAAGATTCAAAGTTAGTTTCCAAAGTCAATTTAGGGAAATGGGGCAATATGGTACTTGTATGGTACGTGTATGGGGTGGCACTATTTATGTGTATTTCCTCGGTAACTTTGATACACGTGAATTTTATCAATATTGACTTTTCACTTCGGCTTGAGTTAGCCGTTTGACGCCTACAAAATTGCTATTGGATTTTGGATGTCTTGAATTATTTTGTGGGAAAGGTGATTTATATAAAAGAGAGAAACAAAAGGAAGATAGGGACAAGTAGAAATTTTAACAAAGGAAGGTATTTCACTCTGTTCAAGTCATTGAGCTTATATTAGAAATAAATAGTAAGGTACAGAACAAAAACACTTGAATTTAGCCAAATAAAGGCAATAATATTTAGATATGAAATTCTTTATTTGTTACCAAGACAACTACATTGATACCACTTGATACATAGTAAAAAAATCCTATGCTTATATAAAAAGATCTAATGCCAAAAATGCCTCTAGGTTCTAATATAGACTTATGAATTTCTATTCCAATGTTCGTTTTAAGTATGTTAAATTACACCTTTAACATTCTCAAGAAAATGAAGAAATAATTTATACATAAAACATTTTTTATACAATTCTCGTAGCAGTCGACAGCTTCTAGACATTAATTTACCTCGACTTGGTTCTTTGGTAACAATGAATATTTTAACAATTTATTACTTCTATGAAAAATTTACTTCCATTTGTCAGCCGTACTGGGTAGCTGAAAGCTTATGGCCTTAAAGTTATTAATAAAGCAGAAATTAAAACAATTATTTAATGGAATATTATTTATTTCCCGTGTTGCTGTTTTCTTGGTATTTTATTCTTTCAACATATATTTCCGACACTCTTCTCATACCCACTCCATATTGGGTGGAGCACAGTAGAGAGACGTCGTATCAGACAATGTTTAGCTCTTAGAGTATACATAAGAAACTAGAGTGAGCCTATCAAAGTTTGATCGTAAGCCTTGCACTAGCGTGAAATGGTTTTGTCGTGAATTATGTAGGAAGATGGAGCTTGTCGTTTTAAAAAATCTATCTAAAACACTAATATTATCCTAACAATGTCAAAACCATCGATATTTTCGTATATAAGTTTCTCGTCTTAAATCAGTAAACGAATGTACTAGGTTCAGACTAAAAACTGCTCTCGCTTGGAACAAGGGGAAACTAGCGATAGTAGCAGTCTATGTATATGTTTAGTCTATGGTTTCGGCAAGCTACGAGAATCTACTTAGTTCTCGAAGAGGATAATTAGAGTGATAGTAAAGCAAAAGATAATTAGTCAGGCATATTTCTTACATCTCCTAATTAATATTAAACAAAGTCGGGTTAGTAACACCATTTATTTATTGGATTTATCTCGACCCTGAATACCTGAATAAATACGAAATAAATAAACACTAAATAGAAAAAAAATGTCTTACTGGACTTACTGGGACCACTTACGATATAACGATATATATATATTTTATATTCCACGTGCTAAATTACTTTCAGTAAGTTTGTTAAAACACTCCATCAAATTATTATAATTTGCTTTCCTTACCTATAATCACAACCGATACTCTAGCTTACTAAAACCATTACTTACCGAACTATTAACAACTAGTTCGACAAACTTACACAAAACTTCGACTAATTCTTAACATAAAGCGTTGATACCGTGAAAAAATCAATCTTTACCAAGGCTTTTTCAATTTCAGAAGTAATTTCTACCAAACTACTCCGTCGAACGCTAAGGTAAATGATTTTTCGATCGTTCGCCCTTGACCTAACCCACAACTTCCTATGGGCATCAAGTTACGAAGAGCAATTAATTATTGAGTAGGTCCCAGTGTTTGTATTCTAACTGGTAATTTACATAGGATATATTTGTCATTTACATCGGGAATTCGATTAGTTTCTGGGTCACGTGGGCTCGAATTGGCATAATATGTTGTAAGTGATTACTTAGTCATGATTCATGAACGTCTACCTAGTGATTTCAAATAAAAAAATGGAACATAAAAATAGTATCAAGTGTTCTAAAAAACCTACAAGAAATAACTACAAATATTTTTTTATAGCCATTTGCGCAGGCAGTGATATTAAAATAATAATATTTAATGTTATTGTTCCCTCATAATTAATCCATACAACACATTAACGATCCTCCCTTTAATTAAAAATGACCGTCGCAAATTACCGTCATATAAAATTTTATCACGTTCCTATTGGCATCATAACTTCCCATTCCTAATTTTGTTTGTTTTACACTGTCCAACGTTACTCGTAAATTTACAAAATAAATTAAACACTGTAAATATTGTAAATATAAACACATTAATTGCTTTATTTATAGCGATATAATTTGACGAAAGGTGCGAACATAATTAAAAACGGTTGCTCACTACACGCGATTCGATAATTAAGATAATGTTACGATCTGCGCTCATAATTCTTGTTTAGGTAGCATTTTGATTGTATACAAGTGGGTGGTGAATACTGTATGAATTGGGGCACATAATTTTAAATAAAGGCACAATTTGATGTAAAATGGCTCAAAGACTATGCAATGTTTTGCCATAACTCTTATTTATTACCCTTAGTTAACTAGTTTACATAGTCCTTATCCTAAGAAATGCTCTTAAATATTCCATAGTGTGTCAGCACTACATAATAGTATTCTGATCTGATACTAATAAAGTTTCTGTGTAAGACACAAAATCATTTACCCTTGGATGAATGATTGGTCTCGCGCGCTCTACTAGATACCGCACTGTCAACAAACAAAATATCCGTCACTGCGGTAACAATTATGGTATGCTAGAATAGTGGTAACAGCTGCTGCAGCTGTTAATGGGAAAATATTTTTCGATCTTTAGTTTTACGAAAACAAAATTCAAACTATACAGCAACTTTAGTAAGAAAATCCTGTTCAAAACTGCGGCCATTACCCATTATTTCTGTTATGCTTGCACGAGCTAGATTCAACTTACTTCCCGTTAATATTTTCTCCAGAAAAGCTAAGATTTAACCAACATACTCGCACATTTTCTGCTATCAACAACTTCTCACAGAATTACATTATCCACCGATGTACGTACATTGTTCCTTTTTTCATGGAAATTTCTTTCTTGCTTAAGATCTGAAAGCTTTTCTGTCTAAAAGGCGGGTAGTGTTTAATGACTACTGAGCTGACGTGTGAGGAACGATCTGTGTCGTCACTGGATTTCTTTTGTTTTGTGCCTGCTTTTGCTTTCCACGTGTATAAGAAAGTTTGATAAAAGCTAGTTAGGTATCAGAACTGAATTAAAAAAAAAAAGTTTTTGAGACCAGAATTTATGCTTGTATGTGCATTACACAAACAATATGCCACAAAAATGTAAAAAAAATTATACTCAAAGTACTTTCAGGACTAATTATGGTTAGTACACTTAATACCTATTTTTTCAATTCTCTCACAAAATACCGTTTATATACAAAACATATAAAAACAGTAACTTGTTTAAAATACAACATTATTGTTTAACAATAACAAACGGTAAACAACTCAATAACATTCGAATTTACTTAGGATAACAAGCATAAAATATACATGTTTTTATTTAATACCCGGATTAGCCTTAGGCCAATTTGCTTTACTGTATTACTCCAACAAAGTACCGAAACGTTTACGTAAAAAGTAACATAATTTTTAAATCCAACCAAATCCCATTTGCATGATACAACAACACACTATCTGAGTGTAAGTGAGACCTACCGAAAAAGTATTCCAAAGCGGATTGTTTCAATATCGACTCGTATCTATTCGTATGAATTATTTATACGTACCGCTCGACTGTACTATGCTGGACTGTGTCTGGGCGTGACTTGACTCTTCTTTGGAAAGGATCCACGAAACTATCGAACGTTCTATTCTGACGGACAATACCAATACCCGCTGTTTTATCAGCCAAACCTTTTCTTATAATACACGCTCCTACAGATCTCATTTAGACACAATTTGTATGAGTTTTGAGTTGCATATATCAGCTTTTCACTGGGGGCGGCGGTTGCGAGAAGGGATAAAATGTTTGTTGCCGAACTCCTATTTGGTTCTTGAAAAATGTTAGCGTTTTTGCATTTTCGGTGATGTTTCAAGTGCTTCGCATCAAAGGAATTTTCGATAAATCAAGAAAAGCGAGCCCTTAAGGAAAATAGCAAGGGCGCTATACATATTTAAGTTAGTATGGATAGAATGTGATTACGTAATATTGTTCTTTAGCAGAAGCAGAATATATGTACGGCTATAAAATCAGATCGAATCTTTAATATAAAATACAACAGACAATGTTCAGCTTTTTCATAATTTAGGTCTCGATTTTATCTATAATAACGTAATATATTTTACGTCGTGTGTTCGAAATGATCCAGGATTCCAATTATTTATTTATAACACCTTATTAAGTTTCTAATTATATTTAGAAATTGATTTTACCTTAAATTACGTAACATACCCAAATAAAAACCAATTTAAATCTAAAAATAACGGTCTAACAAAAATAAAATCAAATTACACAATTTCCAATACATTTCTCGGAACAACATTTAAAACTCCTGTGTGTTTTATGTTAATTAACGTTTGCTTTTATTTGAAAACGGTCCCATTTCGACCAGAAAGGAGAATTAAACTTTTTAAGTGTTAACATGGGCGGACAAAAGGCAGTTTCGCTTGCGCTATCTTCTTTGAAATCTATGAAATTTGTCGACCTCCGTTCAAGCGGGCTCACACTCGAATAATAGGATCGTGAATGTTTTGTGGGTGCGGGCGTAATTTTAATGAATTTTCTGCTTTCATAATGAGGTGACATCTGTGCCAAAAAGTTTGGTCGGATGTTTTTGTCTGAAATGCTCTCACTAAGAGACTACGAGAGGGTTAATCACCTCCTTTGTTTTTCGTGTTTAGGAAATTCGACTGTTAAAAATCATGGACCCTCTCCCAAAAAATAAAAACATTTTGTTACGGCATTAACCCAAAAAGAATTCATACGTCCCGACTGTGGTAGGTAACCCATTTTTACGCAAAACACACAGTCCTAAGTGGTAAAAAAATGTTACAATACGGAGAAATTCAAACCAAAACAATGCTGTTTTTGTTGAAAAAATCCGAGGCAGGCCTAACATCTGGCTTTTGAGGGTTATACTCGTAAATGACTGCGCATCCGTCACTCCCATGTGCTCTCATTTATACATCCTAACCTTTTTCTTAGTAGCTCAGTATTTTGGTAATTTCTCTCCCCGTAAATATACACCTCGAAATACCAAACACATTTTTTATTTGGAAACGCACTTGTCGTTGGGAGTTTTCAAAAGAAAGTACTATGAATGCGGTGGTTTCTGGTAGTTAGTATTACGTAAGAGCTATGTGCTATAAAAAAACAGCTAGCGGCTGAGAGTTACAGACAAAGAAGTACAAAATGGAGTTGAAAAGAGGAGCTGTTGGACAAATCTGCTAAAGAACAAAGCATTTCAAATACTTACAGCACGATGGGTAACAAAAGACGTTCTGCCTTGAAGCCTAGCGCTCACTTTAGCTGGAGTGTCCTCATCTTCTCTCCTAGGGTCAAACCACCCCACAGCGGCTCCCACCACCAGAACAGCTCCAAGGATCATCAGAGCCAGAAACCCGCCGATAGCAGCCTTCGTCGTCTGCGATATAACCATCGCCATTTTGTTTTTGGCACTTATCACCTCATGCTCGATTGCGAGATCTCGATTGTCATTTGTCACTGGCCAAGGATTTAAGTCCGTGATGAGTCCCTTCTGCTCATCACTTCACGATACATTAGGTTTTGTGATATCTGAAACAAAAAAGAATCACATTTCAAAAATTAGGTAAATGAAGATCGTTCATGTTTTGTTTGTTTTATTACAATTTAGTGTTATATCATGTTTATGTTTGGCTCCAGCTCATATAAAGCCTAACCCTGTAAATTCTGGGTACTGTTAATGAATACTAATTTAACAACGAATCCAGGCGTGAAATCCTACCCATTCGGGGAAACATTTTTAATTATTTTAGAATATAGTAATATTTGTTCCATGAAACAGAACCAATAAATGATATTGCGGCACTTAAATAATATATTAGCAGAACATTTAAATTACATCCTAAATTCATTCCAAAGCAATAATTTTCGAAGTTATTATTCCATAGCTGAAAAAAGGTATAGGTACGTTTTACGAACCAGAAATTTTATCGATGCAGTAAAAAACATTGATTGTCAATCCTCTTCGCGTATGATACTAAAAAGAGTTTTATACGTCGGAATCAATACAGTTCCTGCAGAATTGTACCGTAACGGAAGCGGCAAGACAGCCTAAACCATTGCAAAAATAAAAACATAAATACCCGTACTTATATCAAGTACAAACGAAAATGACAACGACAAACGACTGATATTTATCGGGAAGCATACATTGCTGTTATAGATAGACCTACGCAAATTGTTTCTTAACAGAGTATTCAATGTATACTGTATTTACGTATCAATATAAGGTCGGAAGGGAGGGACAGTCTGACGTCGTATTGTATGCAGTAAGGAGCTCGATAACCTAGATACTGGTGTAAATAGCTTGGTAACAAAGAAAGTGTGTTGGTAATTGTGTGTTTATATCACACAAATGATATGGGTCATTGTTGGGATCGGGTACCTAATCGCGCGTGAAGGTGTTGGCGGTATTGTTAAATATATTCTTGTATATGGAGGTCGTGTTATTTTGTACAGATTAACGTTTCTTTGCATGTTTCATTTAGCCTGGCGGTTGATCATAATTATTTTGAACATGGACTTTTAGGATTACATCGTTAGTTAAGATGTAATACCAATTATATTTCGATGTTTTAATCTATAAAAGTATTCTTCCTCTTTGGTAGAAAGGATAAAAAATATTGTATAATAACTGACTAATAATGAGCTGATGATTGATACCTTGATAAACATATTCGTCAATATACACAAAAATAGACATTTCCAAAAAAAAAAAATGCTGTATATATTCACAAGTTAAAATATAGGTACTAGCTTTATCATTTAGTTAAATCGTAACTAAATAAGTGTCTAATATTTAAAAGGCTGTGATGACATCAAAATTAATTCGATATATTTTATAGTCTATAACTGAGAAGAAAGTGTTATTGCTATAGTAGAGATTATCCAGTGAAACAGGATACAGAGCTTATCAGTCAGCTTGTGTTAAATGTACTGATATATCACTCCAAGAGGATCTCCTTGCATTCCTAATTAAGACACTACAGACTAATGTTCAAGGAAAAGGTTAGATTAAATGGTCCGAAAACTACAGTGAGTAAGATTGATCCGTGACTGTTTCCCTGTATGGGGAAATTCGAACCCCACTGTAGGTAATTTTACCCAATTTTTTTAAACCCCGACGCAAAAAGAGAGGTCTTATATATTTGATTTGTCACTGTGTCTGTTTGCGTTTAGATAGCTGCTAGAAAAAAAGATTGATTTAAATGTGTTTTTTTTTATATTTGAAAACAGATGTGATCCAGATGGAGAATAGCTTTAATTTGAGAAAATCTATAGAGTGTTTTTTTAATTATCAGTTATTTTATACCTCAATTTGTCGAGGGTTTCTTAAACTTTTATTTAAAGTTATTTGTGAGGATATATAGGACTTGCCCTGAGTAAAAACAGTCTCGTCCTTCCCTTGCTGGAGTCGCGGATTCCCAAAAGCATGGCGCGACAGAATTTTACCCAAATATTAAAATAATTATGTTGGTTTAATTATTTCAAAATGCTTCTGAAATTTGATCATACAAATTACGTTAATTCGTTCAAAGTATTGTACTTTATAATATCTGTATGGAAAGCCGTATAAAACTGTTACATTATTATTATGTGCATATTTCCATACAAAGAGTAATATTGTGCACGCTCTGTTAAATGTTGATAAAACCACACGCTTCAATATCAAAAGCTGTACTTATTATTTATGTTTCAAATAAATATGACTGGTTTTATGTGCATAAAAATTCTCTTAACTTCTTAAATACATGATATATATTAATATGAGAATTATGCATAAGCCCTTAGGTAGGACCAGTATTATTTAAACATATTAATGACATATTTTTGACCGATTTTATACATCTTCACTTCAGTTTCACTCTCGTTAGTACGGTCCGTTCTCGAGAGACAAGTTTTTGGGACTTTTTCGATTTTTTTACGTACCTACAAATTCTTATGTTTAGTATATAGAGACAAACATGAAAGTTCATCGACGCATTCTCGTTGTAAGCGTTGTAGCAAACCCTCATCTTCAGTCTTAAATTATGCCAATGCAATTTGTCAACAACTAATTGATTATACTAAATTCAATATAATTTCTCATTTTATCAATATTTCGTTGACATACTCTTTCAAATAGGTAATGCTGGTATAAAAAAAACATACCGTGCTAGTAAGCTAGAAAACAAATGTTGTCAACGCAACTTGTAAAAGTCAAAAATGTATAGTGATGTTCAAAGTCGACCTAGAAACCTGTAGCCTGTGATCTTTTGTAGCAAGTTAGTGTGGTGCCAAGGGAATACCCTGTCACATGTGAAGGAACTTTGAATAATACACAATTTTACGCAGGGTAGGTAGAAGTAGGTTACGTGAGGCTGGTAAATCGAGTATTGTAGAATTTATTCGATATTGTGAATTTATTCTTGTGGACATTTTTTTATTTAATATTTTAATGTTATTTATTCAGCTTAAGCTTTTAGCTGTTTCATTTGGCGGATGATTATAATGAAACAAAAAAAATATGTAAAGGTTTGAATTCGAATTTCGTATACCTTACACCGAATACATTTTGTGTTTCAGAATATGATTTATTTATTATTATTACACGTATACTCAAGTAGGTAATCACAACACAGTAACAACAAAAACGTAATGAAATAGTTACCTACTAATAATGTTATTATATTACTATCAAACATTACACGCAAAATAGGCCATAACAATTATGTACTAAGACCTAGAATTAATACGTCAAATACAGAAAACATACAGTAATTATTCTGTTTTACCGTACCTTAGACATTGCTATAGAAATAAAAGAACAAAAAAATATATAATTATTTAAATCAACTACCTTATTCAATTAGTTTCTGCTGAATTAATTAAATATTTCTTTTGATTATTTTTCTTTGTTTTGTTTTTGATATAGGTAAAATGTTAGTTATTTGCTTTTACGAGTCTCTTTTTAAGTTTGTTTTGTAATTAAATAAAATGATAATGAAAGAGAGCATTTTATATTTTGGAACTGCCTCGTTGGCCTAGAGGTGCTAAGCGCAACTGCTATGCTGGAAGTCTTGGGTTCGATTCCCAAGTCGACCAAGGTGTTATTGGGTTTTTCTATGAATCTCTCAGTAGCAGGTACGAGTTCGGATTTGGGCCCGGTAAGTGGCAATAGGCTCGCCCCCTATTACATGGGACCTAAATATATCGGCGAACTTTGGGTTGGTACATTGGTACACCTCTGCCTAACCCTTCGGGGATAGAGGCGTGATGATATGTTCTGTTATGTTTTATGTGTTATGGAAAACTCTTCTAATACATGAATTTAGGTACAATGTTTATGCTTGCTCTCATATTCCGATGGGATGACAATCCATTGGGCCCTGGAGAAATCAAGTACAAACCGAAGGATTAAGTACGCACAAGGGTGCATCGCGTATTGAGAATTTATTGACACACACAACACACATCGCGATACGTTTTTTATACCCAAAATTCGATGTAGGTATCTACTGTCTACTTTCAAATGTTTCTTTGCTAATAAATAAATAATAACTAAATGCGGACAACATCACATACATACATTGCTCTGAACCCAAAGTAAGTAGCTATTAAACACTTGTGTTATGGAATTCAGAAATAACGAAGGTACCACAATCAACCAGACCCGAGGCAATGTAGAAAAGTTGGTTTCTACATTGACCCGTCTAGGGATCGAACCCGGGACCTCAGAACTAGCGACACCTTGAAACCGGTGCGTACGCCACACGACCACGGAGGTCGTCAAATATTATAAAATTCATAACTAGTCTAATAAATACAATAAGCTGCGATCAGTTGATAAAAAAATACGACCGAATCACCAAGGTTTTTATTTTTTGCGATTTTGCACTACCTAAACCTATTTGTCTAAAATCATTTTATAAAATTTAAGTCAACAAAATACAAAGAAAATTATTTTAATCGCAATTTAAACTCTAAAAATAGACGTAGAAAACTTTGCTAAAACCTAATCAAGTACAGTAATTCAACTATCCATTCAACCTTCCGTACAATCCCAACACAAAATAAGTTCGCATGCTAAAGCCCGCATTAATTGGCCACCTACCCATGTACCGACTTAAGGCCGGACTTCACCAAAGCGGAGGAAAGATGAGCGGAGCGGAGCGAAGTTCTTTATACAATATGAATTCGTTATTCTAACCAGATGTCTTTACGAAAGTGGGACATCTCCGCTCCGCTCATCTCGCCTCCACTTTGGTGAAGTCCGGCCCTTAAACGTGTAAATATAATGAATACATGCTTCAATTTCTGGGACCGTATAGACACAGCTGATGTAATTTCGGACCATGTAACGTTTACCGACCGTGACAAAAACGATACGACGGAGACTTAGCGAATATACCTTTTACAACAGTCTAAAAAGGTTTAAATTGTCTTTTTACGCAAGTTTGTGACAATGGCACGTTTTTATTGTTTGGTGTTGTATTTATGATTTAAAAATAGGTTTATTTACATTGCTGAAAAACCTTAAGGCTCAAGCATTTTTTTATTACTTAGGGAAACAACTAGTCGTAACATACAGCATGTATTTATTAATCGGTTTTGTCTTGTAATAGTCGGTTGTTTGAATCAAATGAAGATATTTTTACGTGTGAAACCATATACATTTAAATTTACCTGAAATGGCTCACTCTTTTGTGTCCTTATTACACCTTAATTCGACAAGTATTTTGGAATACAATACAACGATTTCTGTAAATGGCTTATAAAGGGAACAATGCCTTTCTAATCCATTCAAATCGTATAAAAAGAAACAGTAAATGAACACACTGATATTTGAATCAAACTGCTATCGTCAATCAAATTGACTTATTCACAAGAACTGTGTCGCAATTTTGACTTTTTTTTATTAAATAAGCAACATAATAAAAGTGTAGAAATAATTATTTTTCATAGAATCCAAGTACCTTTAAATATTGACTTACTAAAACTAGAAGAGTGATGTGTATAGGGGAAAATCAACACAGGGATAGGTACTGTGATTGATGGAACGAGTTACGGTTAAAAGGGACTCAAAAGGGAGTAAGTTTGTCTAACCGTACTGAAAGGCAACAGGAAAAATAACAAAAACATACATCTCCATTTTTCAAAAACATAAACAAAGGAAAACATGCGGAAACAAAAAATTAAAACAAAAACTTTCCCGTCAAATGAGAACTTAACGAGCTCCTTATCTGATTTGAAATCCTCTTGAAAATTATAACTCACGCATGAATTACGACGATAAACATACATACGTGTACATTACGCATTCTGTTTTCACACTGTAGCAACCTTTCCCTTCTAAACCCGCAGTCGACTCACAATCAGCGTTTCGCCCGTCGGAAACGACCGCCCGCGGCCTTATTACGTAATGCGCAACTGCTACTAATTGCGTAACAGTTTGTCAAAGCGTGTACGTCCGTTCACACGGCATGTTGTAATTACGTAGCAGGCAGATCGCACTTTGCATTTCAATTATATTAGTCTGTTGAGTGTAAACGATTATCATTTTTGAGTGTTGTTGTATCGACTGCAATATGTTGCTCTCTTTTTATGTCTTTCGATTTTTTTAGGTTAATAATAATAATAATATTCCGGGACATCTCACACACGGTTGTCTGATCCCAAGCTAAGCAGAGCTTGTGTTATGGTAACCAGACAACTGATAAACATACTTATATATTTCTAAATACATACATATAATAGATAAATTACACCCAGACACCGAACAAATGATCGTGCTCATCACACAAACATTTGTGCCGGGCGGGAATCGAACCCACGACCTCCAGTATAGCAGTCAGGGTCACTAACCACTAGACCAACAGGCCCGTCAACTATTAAAACAACAAATTTGACAACTATTCTATACTCAAAGAACAACCACACATTTGTAAATAATACAAGTATTTGTTCCATGCGGGTTTCAAAAACGCAGTACGCCGCATAGCGGGTAATTGCTATGTGACTTGCATAGGTACCGCTAGGCTATGGCTATTCAAAATGTTTACTTGTTACATGATGAAGTTACTCGATTAAATAAAACTGTAGCGTTTCTGTGTAGTTAAAACCAAAGTGATTATGTCTTAATCTTTACGCTTACAACGATAAACTGGAATAGCCGAACCGTTTATCAAGCGTAGTGATTACAGCAATAATACTTAACGATCATTTCACTGAAGTTTAGCACGAAAAGTAATGTAAATAATCAGAACAATTCCGAGCGATTAAGCGATTTACAGTTTAGGCAATGTTGAACATTTTTACGTATAAAGTGAAGGACTGAATTACACAAGATATTCAGCTTCTATTTTATACCTACTATCTTCAATAATTATATATTTTTTGCGTACGAGTAAACAGATTTTACGCTAGTGAAATGATGAGAAAAATTACAGTGACAGGACGTACAGTATTGATATAATTTAAGAACCATTAAATGGAGAAAACATCGTCTTCGTCGTCATCGTTGTATCTTAGTTTTTAAAACGGTATTATTATGTAGTATAATGATAATTTCAATTTAAACCCACTTAGTAGTCGTCTTAATTAAAGGTAACCGTACATTTTTTTAAATAACTGTGCTAGTCTACTTTCTGTCTTCTGTGTTCTGAATTAGGCCATGGCATAATTATGACAGCCAAAATATTTTCAGTGATGAAACACTGTCTAGTATCTAGCCTTATTTCTTAGCTAAGAATAAACCATTCTATCTATATAAGTTCGTGTCGTAAAGCCGATTAAGGGATTAGGGATCAGGCCGCCATCCTGAATACAGTCAACCAAATAACCCAACACCTTCAAAGGAACTTAGCTCTTATGTCAAGAAACTAAGGTTGAATTTTGTCTGATGCGGTTCGTGTGTGGCAGACTGTACGGTATTAGTTCACAGCGCGAATTAGGATTTCTTTAAGGTTGAGCCGGAGAAAAAATATTATAAGTTTTAGTAAGGAAAGTAGGAGCTTGAAAGTGTATTCAAATGTCCTTGAGTAAAGTTAGGAGGGCAAGTTTAGTACCTATCCGTGATAATAATTGTGTAACGGAAATGGGAAGATTTTAACCAAGTTTTAAAGAAAAAACGTTGGTATGTATCTTTTTTCAATGTTTTTTCGTGGATTGTTATTATTATGCGTAAAATCAAATAATTTTAATTTTAATATCTCTGTATATAAAAGATTTTGTCGTATTTTTGTACGATATTATTAGTAAGCTTGTAAAATAAGTACGGTACATTTTACGTCATAATTTAAAGATAAAAAACACAAGTTTCGTATTCAATCAGTCGCAGCCCCAGTAATATAATTTACATCAAAATGAAATCCGAATAAACAATAAAAGAGAAACAGACATAAAACGAAATCCTCAATGATACTCGGAAAAGAAACATAAAAAAAACTTCAATTAAAAATCTGACTGAGTTCGCTTCAATCCACTCGAACGGTCTAGAGATAAGAGGGTGGGGTGTCACTGTGTCTGACACTCCACGCCGACACTTTAGACTGACACTTGGCGCTCTAGACACATTATACACCCCGAGGTGTCGCTTTGACATTCAATGCGTAGCTCTCACGCTTTTATTGTTAACGTAGGTAATTTTGATGGAAAAAGTAAGGAAAATGCTTTATTGAAAAACAATTTTAATTAAGAATGTGCCTTATATTTGATTAAAACGATTACAAGGATTAATTTCTCTTGTTTCACTATCAATAATAAATACCTAAACCTTGAAATAAAACTACTTTTTTACGGATTTTGTCGCGGTTTCTTTTAGGTCCCGACGTTTCGACACCTTTGCAGGTATCATGGTACTAAACCTTGATTTGCTTATTTCGTTTTTGAAGGCCCAATGTAATGTGTCTCGAATATCTAGGTATACCACGGCCTTTTTAAAATTATATTAATTTCAGTATTGAATACCTTATTAACAGTAACAAATACGAGAAAAGTCCATAACTCCACGGTGACGCAAATTCTCGAAACAAAAGCTAGACTTATAATAAAAAAAAAACACATAATAGATTCACATACAGCCTGAATCATCATCACCGTTGTAGTACGTTGTATATTTTATAGTTCCATTCTGCGGCAGAAACATCAAAATTTTAAAACATCATGTATACGTGCGTGCATAAAAATGTTCAATAAATCAAGAGTCTCTACAATATTTCAGTGAAAAATATTTGCGGGATTCACAGCGAGGTTGAAGGTTCCTTTCATGGCATCACATATATCTTCATTTTGTATCAAATAGAAGCACTTTACTTGGTCATTTTATGATGCACTTGATCTATGTAGTTTGGACGTAATGGATTGTATGGAAGTCTAAATTATGAACACCCTGTTGTGCTCGCAAATAAAATTTCTGAATTGATATTTTGAGATAATATTTGTCTGTCATGGCGAACCATGTTGTTTCATATTTGTATTAAATATATAATTATTGCTATGCCCTGTTTAACATGTGAAAAATAAGTATTGTAAATTGATATTTGACCAGTATGTGTTTTACTAGAATCCACAACGTAAAACGTTTCTTTAAATTATGGGAAATGTTTCTCTGAATTCATGAAATAAGATATTATAACAATTAGCGGTTACTTAGAAATAAATATTAAATTACGTGAAAACTTTTTTTCCACATTCAGTAATTATTTTCACAAAAAAAGTTCTCGTTTCCTACAAGTAATTTAAATGGAACTACCTTGCTTACATAACTACTGCTACCTTTTACTTTAATTATATTAAAACCAATTCGGTACCCAATAAACTCCGGGGATTACGGGCTCTGTACCACAAGCCTACAGCATTTACACTATTAATATTAAACGTGCAAAAACATTCACTATTGGCCGTTTATATTCTTTTCGCTCTGTTGGTTACGACCATAGAGTATGTAAACCTTCAAACTATAGAGTACAAGCATCGCTAAAAGCTCACTGCTGAGCATAAGCACATTTCGGCTGTATGTAATACTTTTATCACTGATTTAAGTTGGATAAAATCGGACAACTCTGTTAAAAGTTATACGTGATACAAGAAAAATAAATTATTTGCGTCGAATTGAGAACTTCCTCCATTTCCGTCGGTTTAAAAGTCGCTTCAGTTACAATAGTTTCGATATTATTAGAAGAATTGGTTAAAATTTGAAATAGTTTGCTTAAAACAGCGTGCTTCGTTTTGGCACATTTCTTACGACGAAACTACGAATACATAGTTCATACTAGTACTTACGAGTCATACCCTGATAGCGCACTCTGTAGTTTATCTATCCTCTAAGGTTCCAACCCTCTTTCGGTATAAACATTGCCATGCATATCTTATGTAACAGTATTGACAAAAACCGCTCCCGTCCCGCTTTATTATGTATGTTCGCATCCTTATTCTAACTACATATCGATTTCCTTTTCAGATGTATTACAAAGTAGGCCGGTACTAAATTATTAACATATATACTTGAATGAACCGTTTTATTTCTATGTAATCATTTGGTTTAATAATGATCTACAAATTTATAATATAAGCACGATTGAGAAACGGAACAGTTGCCCTTTAAATATTTATTAGGAATGGTATGGAGGTATATTAGATATTGTTTTCCTCAATATGTTTGCTGTAGAGATTTCTCCTTTCCTTTTTGTCCCATACTTGACATTTTTTTTCTGTTGTGGGTGCGTTTATGAACAGAAATCTTTCATGATTTCTCGTACAGGAAACCAATATTGTTGGTTATACAAAGGTACAAATACAGAGTGTATTGATACTACTTTCCTAAGAATGACTTCTGATTTTGCAATTTGTATAGGCTTGTCTGTGCAGACTTTCGCAAGTTCGATTGAATATGAGTATCATAGGAACACAACACAGTATCAATAAGACTTTTTCAATGGAATAAAATCTGAAATATTATTTGATGCCAAATGCCAAATGGCGTCCATACTGGTTTACAAAGTCTCAAAGCTCTGAGGTTCCGGTTTCGATCCCCGATAAGTCGCAGTAAATACACATACTTTACCCAGTTGCTTTGGATTCAGAACAATGTATGCATCCACGTTTACATTTAAGTTGACCTATATAACATTATACACATAAAATTGCAAATTATATTTCAACCTGCGGGGGCATAAAGATACGATAAAACATTTAATAATTCACAATTGAATCGTAGGAGCTAATTACGTATGCTGTCAATGAACGCAGTAAAGTAAGAACAGCCACGAACAGCATAATGAGAGGAAAATGAGTTACCCGTTTATGACAATGAAGCATTTTATGTAATGAAACATTTTTGTGTTTCTTTTATTTGCAGCTGTAAAAAGACAATAGAAAGAATGACGAGCTATGTTTATAAGTGACGGTATTTTAAAGACTTGAATTAAGATGAAGACATAAAATGGAATGGAACGGTTTGTTTTTTTGTTTGAGTGAAACAACAAGAGTTCAATTTATTTTAGATTTCGTATTTAATAATGATGTCGTTCTTACTCGATTTTGAGGAGTTTAAGATGTTTTTGCTTCAGGTCTACATTGAATATAATTGGAGTGGAGACGTTAGTGCTTATAAATCTTCTTTTGCACCTAGTACTTACTGAGTAGCACCTATATTTTAAACTGTTTATCGATAAAGATGTAATTCCAAAATGTTAAAGACATACTCGTATACCAAAACTTTTCAATTTAATACAAAACGGAAAATTAAAATTTTTGAGAAATCGAGTCAGAACATTAGCTTTCACAACGATAGCATAAATAATACGACTGCGAAGCGTTCACTTATTCTCTTGAATTCAATTTATTGCAAATTACTTCATTTGTCCGTCCCTGAAACAGCATAAATCGATACAATTTGCACAAAGCTACGAGCAATTGTATATTCCGCGCAAACAATTACAATTCACTAAAGCAGATCATTCGTGGTCATGCCATCACGCCAAATAGCGTGATATCAAGCCAAAATCGTACGAAACGTTTGATCGTGCAAAATCCCATTGGAGAAATGAACTGAAAATTGTTTTTGAGTTCCTACTGAAAAGCAGTGTGTCGTGACTTTAAAACTGAACAAACATAATTGTAAATAATTCTTACAACAAAACCGACTTCAGAATAAGTCTTATATGGTTTTCTTATGGATCCCACTGTCATAACAAATTAGACCACTCCGGAAGCACCACCTTCTAAATAAAAAATAAACATCAATCATCAAAATCCATTCACCCAGTCGAAAGTTACCTCGTCGAAGAATACCTCCTCCTTTTTGATGTTGATACCTCTTAACAAACATACAAAAAAATATCGTATAGGGAACTACTTCCTTGTAAAGTCGGCTAAAAAAAAAAAAAAATTGGACTGATTGTGATCATTAATTTGACTTTTGAACTCGTTTGAGTTTGAATCGACGTTTGAGTCACGCCAAATGGAGCTATAGTGAATGCCTTAAGGAAAATCGATTAGTAATGTCACATAATAGACATCTATCGTTTCAATGAAACAATTTACATTAATAGTCCTTCAATTTAATTGCGTTATCTGATAACCTCGGTTCTCCTAACGATTTGAAAATTTTATAACATTGGGTTTTTCCGATGGAAAAATAATTTTCTCATTCAGTTGGGATAATTAATTGTCCAAATGAGGGAGATGTACAAGTTTAAAAGATATTTTGTTATATATTTATTACGTCCATCATTTCACGCCCTGTTCTCAATTATTTGAGGTCGGCGCAATGCGTATCTTTCAATCGTCTCACCACTCGTCATAATGTTAGCATGCACTCCATTCTTTGTCACATTATCATAAATTGTTAACTTAATATTTCTTAAACATAACATATTATCATCACGCCTGTATCCCCGAAGGGTTAGACAGAGGTAGAGGAGTTAGGATCGGCGAACTGTGGGTGTACCAATGTACACCCACAGTTCGCCGATATGTTTAGGTCCCATGTAATAGGGGGCGAGCCTATTGCCACTAACCGGGCATAAATCCAAACTCCGACCTGATACTGAGAATTTCATAGAAAAACCCAATAACACCTTGGTCGACTTAGGAATCGAACCCAAGACCTCTAGCGTAGCAGTCGCGCTTAGCACCACTAGGCCAACGAGGCAGTCTATCTTTAATATTTCTTACGTTTATTTATTTATCATTCAAGTTACTAAAAGTATAAGTTTATTATTAACATCAAAGTTTACATTTACGTGTCCACACGTGCCAAAGACAGATACAAGAATTATCAATTTCAATGAAAAATATATTCTAGTGCTGCGAAGAAAACTTACATTTTATTTCTATAAAATAAAACCTGTCAAGTGCCGTCGAGTCACGTACGGAGAAGGTTCCGTAGTGATCACCTATTTTGTTGCATAGAAAAATCTATTATCTAGATAAAATGCATGTCTTATAAGTTGCTCTTTTGTATTGAATAGTTTTCTTGAAAGAAACATTATCTTCTGGTAAGGCTCTTATGTAGAATGTGGATTAAGTTGGTATTAATCTAGATCTATTTATAATGTTGTCAAATGAGGCATTTTGTGTGCCATAAAAATATTAAAATAATCAAAATTATTTTAGAGGTGGAGTACTCTACCACAAAAACTTTGTTAAAAATAACGAGAAATTATTTTGATAAAACAAAACTTGTTACCAAGTTATGTTATGTCCTTTTTAGTGTTTTGTCCAGAATGAAAACAAATGATCAATTGCGCTTCAAACACAATCAAATAAAACCGATGATTTAACCCTAAAATGGTGAACACTATTAAAAACGGCAAAACAATGCGCTCTCGATCAATCAATCTTGTCAGTAGTTCCGATCGAGTATACGTGCGTGAATGATAGATAGTTAAAAAACATACAATAAAACGAATAGGTATCGCTGTAACGGAATGGCTGTCGTTTTGTTCGAAGCTCTTGTGTTTCTCGAATGTTCTGCGACCTTTCTCAGATTGGTGTGCGACTTATCACGCTTGTAACCCTATCTAGTGAAACGACATGTGTAATCTGATACAGGACACGTGTTTTCGAAGGGTTATGGCGCTATGATAAAATGGTAGTAAGTGTAGGTGGAAATTCTGGACTGTTGGGTAATAGTTAATTATTGTGAAAGAGTCTCTTTATTTATTTATTTATTAAGCATAAACCCACTATCATTACAGAGTGATCCCATAAAATAGTAGTATTGTTATCAGAATCTGTGCATTGAAGACTACTTATTGTCATCACAGCTAGAAAAAATACTTTTGCGTGACATTTTTAAAGCTAAAAAGTGGTAGTAGTCTAAGCAGAAAAGCATTATATTTATTATTTTAACGTCAGGAAAGGCTATTTATTACGTTGTTTATTATGATTTAATTTTCTATAGAACCTATTTATTTTCATTACCTCCTAACTTGAGTGCAAACCAACATCCACAACAACCAACAACGTCTGACAAAAATAGTGTTTAAAAATTGTAACTTCGTAAATTAAATTTCACAATCAAAATAGTCAATAGATTTAAAATCCGTCCAAAATTTAAACACAAAGACATTCGTAGCCAACAACAAACAATTTACTTTATGTTGAGTCGAATCATTCAAAAGACGATTTCCCAAAGTAAAATTAAACGATCCTATCAAAAGTTTAAGGTAAGATAATTGCGTTTGCCGCGGTAGGTCCCGAATAGGAAATGTTAAACGAACATTATAAGTTTTGAAAGAAAATTAGGGAACTTCATTTCATTCGGAAATATTACTTTATCTTAAGTTTTTGGAATTTAAAGTATTTTAAGATTATTTTTTAAGACTGTTTGTGATTGTACTTTTTGAACCTAAATGAAAGAATGAGTTTTCGAATAGCCAACAACAAAGTTTTTGTGGGTACCAAACTAATTATTATACTTATTTTTATTAGCGTAGATAAAAAATAACGTAGCAATACTTGAAACCAATGTTCCTTCATTAATTTATTTACAAAAATACATTACCAACAATATACAATAGCAACAACGGCATTCTGATCGCAATAGCTGTACGTTTTAACGGTCCCTTCCAAAGTCAGTGGTAAAAAAAGTCTCGTGTGTTTAGTCAAATCAGAACGGAAAACAAACCCTGTAAGAAAACACAAGCACAATTTGATATAAAACAAAAATATGTAAATCTTCCACAAGGATTTCGCGACCAACAAACCCTAACGCGAAAACAAAATCCTCTGCAGAGAAAGTGAAAATGTAGCTTAAAATATATTATTCTTTATAATGCTGACCAAAATAACAAAAGACAAAAAGTACAATTCCAGCGGACTTAACAAAAGTAGAATATGTCCTATTATGTTTTTTTCGCAACTGTTAAGAAGGAGGGTCCGAAAAATTCGGTCGAAAGCGAAACATTTAAATTTCAAAGCGGCTGTCACACATTTTGGCGGTGGTTTACATAATATCTGTCATTAAAGAAAGGGACTATGTTGTGTGAAATACAGCTTTCCACAAAGAACATGAACTAGCTTTCGACCACAGTTTCGCTCTCATAAAAGTCGATTCTCGCTACCAGAAAGTTCCTTATATCTTTACTTTGTGAGTATCCATATGTCTCTTTTTAAAGGTACAACTAACTCCATATCAAATTATGATTAAATTGGTTATACCTATACATTAAAAGCGTAATAGACAAACACACATTATTTATTCACATTGAAAAAAATAGTATGTTTAAAATTGATAATGAGAATGGATTGATGGCCAAATACCAAACGTTTTTCGAAGAAAATTTCCACTTTCACTTCACTTTTATTTTTTATTCCGAAAAGCTTTTTTTATCTCGGGTAAAACCGCGGGCCACTACTAGTCTCAAACATAACGAAAGATTCAGATAGTTGGGCTTGAACATTTGCACGGACTAGAGCAACGTTTATTTTCTTTTTATGAAGCCCACTTGGAGAAGTTTGTTCTTTATAGCGGATACTGTGTGTTTCGCCCACATACTTCTACTTTTTGATATTACCCTTTTTTGTTGGCAGAAGTTTTTAAACAGAAAGTTTTTTGGTATTCAATTTTGTATTTACTTTGATGTTGTGTAAGTAAAATTATTTTACTTAAATAATTCATGAACGGTTTTAACAGCGAATAAAATTTATGATGTTAATGATTCTGGTGAGTTAATTAAGGTTTTAAAATTCTTCAGTCTATTATTAACTTTTTTTTCGTAGTCATTCTTCATACAAGGAATCTTCTCATTAACTATCATAAAGTTAAATAGAAAATTAAAATACTTTTATTTTTAGTTGCAACTAAAATTTTAAAATAATACGAGTTCTTGCTGCTGCGTTTCCTATTCTCCTACCCTTAGTTTAAATAGATATTTAGTTTAAAAAAAAAAACTTAGGTCATGAGAACATTATTTTATATTAAAAGGGTATGCAATATAGGTAAAGTACACACTAAATATTTTGCATTGTCTTGTATACAATTTTTCTTATTCATTATCCCTGTAAGCACACCGTTTACCCTATTCCCGGATGCTTAACAGCAAGTGGCCCCTCAAGGTGTTCACCAACAGTATGCCACACTTGTAACAACGGAACCACCCTCTTATCATCTACTCTAGAACACCCCGGATCGTAAACAGCTGACACACTTTACCCCAGAAACAGGGTAAAGAAAGATGTAACTAAAAATAAATATATAAAATTTATATATCAAGAGCAAAAATATGCATACGCATAGCGGACTGGTAAAGCGAATTAGAAGAGATTAGAAGAGATAGAGAAACTCAAATCAATATATTTACATGATTAAGGAACTTTTATTAATCATTGCTTAATAACACGTAATGCGATACCAATCTGGAATAGGTGAGAAAATCTATTAAAATTTAGAGAGTGTATATGTTACGGTAAATGTGATTAATTGAAGATTATTAATAATTATCGATTATTATTAATAATTACCGAAAGTCAAGGTAAAAGTGATAAATTAATCACATTTGTCGGTTTTTATTAATAATTTAACCCTAGTAGTGATAAATGTAATAAGTGGCCAAGGGTTGCGGGGCTGATTATTTAGTATGCTTGATTAGGTTCGACTTTGTGACGGAGATCAATAGGCAGTGGCGTGCATTGGTTTTCGGCCATGGTAGGCACAGACTCGTACGTACTACGTACTTATGTACTCGTATGGCCAACTTTACCGTAAATACGCAAATGAACTCCCAAAAATTGGAACAAGGATTATTTTTGTGGACCACAGGGTACATTCAGATCTAGCGAACGCACACCGAATGCGCTGCTCGCGCTTGCAGTTAGGTACTGCAATATGTTAGTGCGCCTCCTCGACGCAACTCACGCAAAGGTCGGTAGTGCAAATTTTAGTAATGCCGTCTCCGAACTGTTCGCGAGCAGTACGCGCGCTGCTCGCGCGGCGCGATCAAGATCATAAGTCTACATAAAATGCACGCGCGCAGCTCAAGAACCATTCGCTAGCTTAATCTACAAACCAATTTCTGATTGAATCACTATTTCAACTTTTAGGTATAAGTTTATATAAAACAATCTTTGTAAAGCTAACTGCGAACAGCAGCCGAATCCGCGATTCAGGACTCGCGACGAGCAAAGGATCGCGGTGCGGAGAGCTTATGGTTGAGGACTCATATATTATTTGTGTATTATTCTGAATAAGAAAACGAAACTGAACATAATAGTAAATATATTAAGCCATAGTCAATATGACCATTCGAGATCAACATTTTTCTTACCTACGTTATGTATTATATAGCCAAAAAAATAATCAGACGTATTATTTTACGTGCCAACATATACTATTGTCTTGTATGTTTAATTTACTTAGATTGTAACTAAAAACAATCACTTAATGTAATCATCTACTACAACAAAATGTTTTCGTCGTAGTTATTCTCGTAGGTATCAATTCACGCAACAATTTCGTATAACAATCAAGAAACGACGAATAACATAAAAAGAACATTTCGTCCAGCAGCACACCGCTAGTCAGGCAATATTTTCTAACATTTTGAGTTAATAATTACTGAGAGCCTTACCTTTTAAGTTTTGTCAACAAACCCCATCTGATGGGTTTGTATTGTAAATTTGTAATTACGCACGTATGCTATCAAACATATTTCAATTTCACCACAATCTTAACATTCATACACATAGCTGTTTATTAGTGCTCCTGTTTATTAAACTACAGCCACTTCACAAAATCACAATTAATAGAAACTTGTTACGAAAGACAAGACGAAAACAGGCGCGCGAACTATCAAAAACTTAATAAACAATCTGCCACAGATAATAAATATCGAAAAACGATCAAGTTGCAGCACAGAAGTAAAACAATAAAATATTTATTAAAAATAAATATAATAAACATTAATGAATAAGTAGATAATATTGTGATAATTAATTATAAAAGTTATAAGTATTTTAAAACGCAAGTTTCATTTAAAATACAATAATTACCTACTGGAATAAGAATTGACAAGTGCGGTGAACAACCCAAAAGACTTTTGTTCCAAAACGAATATGAGAGTGAAAAGAAAATAAAAGGACTGAGGACTGCGAGGACTCTATAAGTCTATTGGCAGGTAGGCTAGCTTACTGTAAGTGTAAAAAATTACGTATGTCAAATGTCAAAGCACCACTCTTAGCAAAAATAGGGTTTTTTGTTTTTGTCGTATAATAAAAAGTCAAGATGGCGGGGTATTATTTTCCGTTTTTGAAGTGTGCGTGCGTATATGGACAAGGAGATTTCGTTTGAATGTGTGAGTGTAAACTAGGCACAACTGTCGCGAGCCTACCTCGTAACAGCTGATTAGGAGTTATTGAATGAATTTGAATTTGACATATGTGACGTCATGATTTGTTTATTATTGAAATGTTTGGTTAGAAGTTTTACTGCCGTTTTATGTTATGATTATGTATGATGAGTGTTGTTGTATTAAAAGAAGATAGTTAGGATTTTTGGAGGTAAGCTCTGCTTATTTGCCTATATGCTATGCACGCCACTGTCAATAGGTTAGGTTAGGTTAGATATTGTGACCTTGCAACAGAGCGAGCGAAGCGAGCGACGACGTTTGTACCCATCACATATATTTTTATAAATTAAAGAAACATTAACCAAGTTTATATGTATAAGTCAGTGTATATGTCAGGGTAAGAGTGAATAATATAAATAAATACCTGCTGGTCAAAAAACATTGGGTTTTTATTTATTTTATCACTTTTACCAATATGTGTCGAGAATTATTAATAATTACCAAAACATGTGATTATTATTAATAATTTTGTAAAATTATTAATAATTTTCAATTAATCACATTTACCGTAACATATACATATCTTTGCTTGTGACTGTACACAATGGGAAATGTATACAATGGTACATCTCTCTCTCTAAAAGAGTCGTGTTCTTAACTATTAAGACCTTTTTTTCTAAGGATTCAGCGAAAAACAATAGAAGGATATCCTTAAAAGTATCGGATTTGGGAACCAATAGTCCGAAAATAAGTTTCGAAGAATTTCTGTATTACGTAAACCGAAATAGACTTACACAGTGTAGGAATAAAATAATTTTCTTAGAACCTCAAAAACCTTCTGTCATATTTATAGAAAAAATACTGTTAAATGAACGGAATAGTATTCATTTGCGAATGCTTAAGCCACATGCGTACGCTTACCACCGATTGATTCAAAAGGTTGCTTTACATCCTCATAATTTTAGCGAATAATATACAAGTTCTATCAAAAAACATTGCGCGTTTTCCCCATGTCAAAAATTCGCCAAATATCCAAACAATGATTTAATATTTTGCCCAAACAATGACGAAGCCTTTTTGATCCGAGTCAGCTTAATTTTACCCAATACTACGTAAACAAAAATTACATGGACATCTTTGATTGATCCTTTCAAAACATAATGGGGAAACACTGGGGGCTTTTCGTTACGTTTAACTAATTTTTGCCTGCGGCTTCACTTGCGTGGATGTCAGTAATAGCAGAAAAAATAGCCTATCTTATTTTTTTACGTTCGAGCTATCTTCAAAAATTTGAAGATAGTCGGTTCTTGGTTTAGAAGCGTATAAACAGATGGATAGAGTGACTTTTACATTGATAAATTAAGAATAAGAAGTAATAATAACAATTCGGAACTTTTCAAAGGCAAAACCAATTTTCTCTATGTAATAAGCCGATAGCGAAATATCAAGTATCTCAAAATAATTAATATGACGTAACAAGTTGTGTTCTCTTAGATAAAACCTTTCCTAATAAGTAAACGCTTGCCAAGAAGGCCATAAATAGATTATGAAAAAGAAAAACATTAACTTGAGTACCAAAAAACTCGTTTACATTTTTAATTACACTTCCTTTAGCAGTTAACAAAAAACATTTCGCAGAAAAGCATTTTGTATCTATTTACTGAAAATGTACGTAGTGACAGACAGTCTGACAACACTAATAGGCTTCTATTCACTGAAGAAACTTGAAAAACCTAATTGCAATGCGTTTCTCTTGAATTGTTTGTTCAAGAAAACAGTTAATTGGCTTGAAATGTAACGTTGTATTTACTTGAGAATGCTCTCAGAAATGTATTATGTAGACGTTTAGAAATAAAGTGAGCTTACAATTTAAATGTTAAAGGGTAGGAGCGTTTTAATAGGTAAGTTGCATAACATTTTGTAAGGAAACTATAGGGGTTCTGTTCTTGTATCAAACGGTTTCAAATTGATACATTGACATTAATTAATAAAAAATAAAAAATATATTATTAAAAGCTAAAAACATTACTTTTATTTATCTTGACAGCAGAACCTTCTATTAGTGAATCTAATATCAGATAGGTCTAACAAACAAGCGATCATAGGACCGCATCGGAACAAAACACAATCTTCAATCCAAAACGACAGTCAGTTAACAATACGCAATTCCTACTACAATATATTCTAGGAGGCTCTGCCTAACAAATGTCAGTTCCACAATGACACATCCCGCATAAGGCCGATTTACACCATACGGGCTGGTATCGATTGCCAACCGACTCCGATTCTACCGACTATCGGAACGGTCAACAGCGAGCAATAATTTAGTTTCTTATCGCTGAAACCGATCCGCTGACTCAAATCCGGTTCTATTACTACATGCTCTCGGAATATTGCGCTATTTCTAGATATAAGATTTAGGAAGGGATTGCCTAATGCAAATAATGCTTTTAGGAAGCATTTTTTTGAGGGAATAGGGGAGACTTCCCCATTCAAGTTGCGGTGAATGTTGAGGAGAGATTTTGAGATTTTGTGATTTAAACCTATAAAGTCAGGTCTCGTGTTGACAAAAGATGGAGGTTATGTTGCCTATTAGATGTTAAGTAGGGATTAAAGTTTATACTTTGTGAAACTAGATAGGGTGATATTAGGTTTCGTACGTTAGTGCCAGAGTTGGAAAGTTTTGAACAGTTATTATGTGCTAGAAAAGTAGGTACGAAAATGATATATTGTGTAAGTCTATTGAAAAAAAAAGTCACAGTCGTGACGCTACACAAAAAAAACATTAGTCAGTATTGAATAATTTTATAATTATAACACTTACGCTTAAATCAAAATTGAAGATATAAACGATAATATTCAAGCGTAAAATTAGAGGGAGATTTTTTTTTAATTAAACCGAAGTTTTGTTAAACATAAGCGAAAATTCTTATTGCCCTTAATTCAAAGTAACACAGCGTACAGTTTCCTTTACCAATTTGTACAAAACATCTGATACACACTTACATGCACAATAAATCAAGAGCCTGTGGACACGCTAAATTCTTGGCAACCAAACAACTACACTAGCACTACTAATTTTATTATACATTCTATAATTTACCTGAATAACCGTAAAAGGAAAATTACGTGAAGAAACCTATATTAGTATTTGACGCCAAGATAGTCGAGAGGTGTATGTCGCCACGTCAATTACCACTGTGGACATAGTGTTGCATGTTCGATCCCAGCGTGAGACTTTTGTAATTGAAAATGTTTCTTCTACATTTGTTTTATTTTTAGATTTCAGTGTTTCAATAACTACGCGTTTCATATATTTTTTCATGTAACACGTAATTTTAGCATGTGTAAAAAAATCTAAAGTACTCTACTAAGAAAAATACGATAACATAATCTTAAAATATTATGTTTTGGTTTACGATTAGTTTTAAAATACCATATAACTAAGTATATTATGTTGTTTATTATATCAAGAAACACCCTCGTTAGGCAAAACTAATTGAAGGCCTAATAGGATTATAAATAATGTGCACAACACCGCTCATACATTTTTGGCCCCATTCTAACGTCATAATTAGCACGCGATCAGAATGATTTATTTTAATAAAACTATTTGCTGGCACTTTCATGTTATAATTAGAATAGTTCATGTCAAAATCGAGAAATTCTAAAATAATTTGCTAGGGTACTACCTAACATGGAAATGTTAAGCGATGGGATTTGACAATTACTGCAATAGGTACCCATAATCGTAAAGTATATATAAAAACTTAGTTGTTCTGCTATCGCAAATTATGTAATTCCACTGCCGCTTTTTAAGTGTTTTTTAATGAGTATCTAAGTCCACAATTATATATCTTTTACAATTATTAATAACTACCCGATACAGATTTATTAATTGTATATTCTCTTAGGATCTGAAATATAAACTATCTCACCAAGAAAAGGCAATATATCTTTATTACTGTTTTATGAACTACTACATTATACATGTACAAAATAGTAAAATCTTTATAAATACCACGATGCTTTTACGTGATGGATTTTTGTTTATCAACTAGCTAAGTGATATTTGTAGAAGCGTATATGCAAAAATATACGAAACAAACGTTATTTTCTAATTACATTTTATTTACCTACCAACATACTAAGCTCACTGTATATCTCAGCAAAGTACTGCAAGTCCATTTTACCTAAACGGGGCATTGTTTTGGCGACGCCATATTTTAAATGCTAAGGCCTCGCAGGCGGACCAATAAAATTCAGTCTGAAATGTCAGCACTATTTTGTCCCGAAGTATTTCTACCTTCAACTGGTCTGCTTAGTATTGACTTTATTTTACTGAGGAAGGCAATAAGTTTAAATTACAGTTTTAGACGAAATATTTTATTTCATTATTTACTAAATTAAATTTCCTTCCTTTCTGTTCGTTCATTTATTTCTTACGTATTGGTTTTTATTATCGTAATGTACAAATCATAATTATTTTGTAAAAGGTACTACGTGTGTCTGATACCCTTTCACGGTTTATACGGCACGACCGCTGAAGCAATGTAGATGAAACTTGGTCTGAAATAAGCTTTAATTCCAAGAAAGGACATGTACTACTTTTTTCCGTGAAAACCAACTCTCAACAGGCAACAACTAGTTATTTATATAATAAGCTGGTTTTTGCAAATCTTTGTACAGTTATTTTCCTATCCTTACATAATTATATTAATCTTTATATTAAGTAATCTAAAGATTTAATGCATATAGCAATTTAGGGTTATTTTAACCCTTCGGTCATTAATAATAATGTCAAACCAAAGTTATATTAAGATCAACAGTCTGGATCAAAACTAAATTATAAACAACGCAATGAACTTGGAATCAAATTAATTTTTATTCTCATTTAAAATCCAGACTGAAAATTAAACAAAAACTTTTATTCTTAATTTCAGACTGTTCAAGTTAATTGTTTTTTAGATTTAAGTACTTTGAGATCATGAATAGAAAATATTTAATTTTATAAAGGTGGTAATCCTTATTACTTTTATAAACCAGATTTTTTTATTCTTGTGTTTTAATTAGTTTTGTTGTGGCCTATTAGATTTGAATACTTATGTTATGTAGGTACCTATCTAGATCTTTATAAAATTAAATTATCTATGTACGAGTAACACAAATAACATTAGAATTTTTTGGCTAAAAATAATCATCAAAAGTAAACCTACACTGTTTTTTGTAACTGCTGAACACAGGTGTCTTTAAAACATAAGAATTAATCCATAATCTAAAAACCTGAATATAAATAGAGACGAAATATCAATCAAAATCTCACATGTACCGATTAAATCATTTATTACTCATAACCAATTCACAACATTAATGGCATTGCCGTGTAGGCTTCGCGTCCGTATTTTTAGAAACCAACTCTAGCTGGTTCAAACTAGTTTTGACTGAAATTCAATCATATGCACAGCTTTACCAAGTCAGTCATCCACAGCTCGGTCATTCACCTTTGTAACTAGATTTAGAACGAGCTAGCTTTTATATTTGAAACAAAAGTGCATTTTTAAGTCTGCATTTACATTTTTCATTCTTCAAGCTGTTTTTCGTAAGTGTCATCCAACTTTATGTCTATTTTCGTTCTTTACTTGTATCAAAGAGTTTTTTAACATACATGGATACAACCGCTTATCAAAAAACACAAAAGTCACTATGGCAGTTTGTCAATTTTATCTGCCAATTTCCACCAATCACAAGCCTGTACCTTATGACTCTATGGTGGAAAATAACAGCTACACCGCTACACCTAATACGGTTCAAGAAAAAAACTTAATTGTTGATACGATTTAGCACTTATTACCTTGTAGGTCACAAACGTGACTACCAAAGAAAAGGCGTTGGTTCGATAACTTACTAAGAGTCTAGTCATTTTCAGGTTGTATTATTAGGTAATACTGCGCAGTTTGCGGAAAATTGTAACTTACTCGATGGCAATAAAGTTGATTTTACTTGATCCTTCATATCTCGTGAATTATTTTAGAACATTACATTCAGGTGTAATTCTCTGGAGGGTTTTGTCCAGCGTTGGGACCATTGCAGTGATATATTATAACATGCGTTACATACCTAAAAACATTTGAACAACAACCGAACAAGCATCATTCTAGAAATTAACACTGCTAAAAAAATATATTAAATACTTCTGAACAACACTTATAACTACATCCTTTAATTCCAGTCTTTACGTGGAACTTAATTATTTATTAAAATACTCGTAGTTCGCAACCTTACAAACGCTTACACTTTTTCTAGAATAAAATGTAGCTCATTATACATAGTCTTACATTATTCCCGGAAGATTTAATTTTAAGTACAGACTACTACTGGGAACTCTGAAGCACCGTAATATATGTAATTTTATAAGTATGCTACTACTTACGCAATAAAGGTAACTGCTATTGTGAAATTCACTTGAATCGCTTTCACAGCCTATAATATTAATATACCTTAAGCTTGTCTACACACTCAACTTTTCATACACAGTCGCACAAACGGTTTATACAAAATGGGCACAAAATCATGTGCAAAAATTGACTACTTGTGGCCGCAATTTGTTTTGTACCGTCTTTATAATATACATATAATCACGCCTTTTTCCCTTGTAGGGGTAGGCAGAGACCACTTCTTTCCACTTGCTACGATCCTGACACACTTGTTTCACTTTGTCCACTTCATTATTCCTTTCACACATGCTTTATAATAATGTATACATTTATCTGCTGATCAATTTTTTACATACTAGTGTTTTGTGCAAGTTATTTGTTCGGTATTCCGTTTTGCCGTCTTGCTTGCTTCATTGAGCTTATGAAACCGAACCTTAAATCTAACTAACAAACAGAACCGTGATTAGTTTCTGTCAAACATACACAATCGGCTTTATCTAATCCTGTCAATTATTCCTATAGGAAAATCATAATTCAATAATAACTAAGCTTATATTATATTCGAAGAAACATGTTGGAATGTTCAGTGTGTATCTCTTGTACATTTAATTGACAGAATCCAAATATTGGTTTGTTTATTTTTGGTTCGCTGTTCGGATCACAGTATTGCTTTTGGCGTTACTGATTAGATATTGGGAACTGTTTTCTCATTATATTGGATGTAGCATCAATATTGTTGGAGATAAATTATATTGTGTTATAAATTATAGTCTAGTTAAATCGAGCACGTTGGATTATACGGTAACATAGTTTTCTGAGAATTGTGAAGTTGTTTTATTAAAAATTATATTTATAACGCGTATACATACCTGACATTTAAAAATCTTTGTAGAAGTAAGTAGTTTAACGAGAATTAATTTTGTTATAAAGGTGCAAAGGGAAACTTAGAAAAATATCTCGGAATAGAATGATTACGTTAGAAGGCCTTAACAGTTGGTAGGTTACTCTTACTTTTTCAGCTTATAAGAGTAAATGTTTTAGGAAATGTAAGTTTAAAATTGAAAAATATGTTAAGGGTACGTATTGGTATAATAACCATTAACTTTCTTATCTGGGGGCACGATAGTGCCCCTGCCAAGTCTCGAGCAAAAAAAAAAAACGGGCACAGCCGTACCATACTTTTCTCGAAGCGTTTCGCGGCTATTTCACCCCCCCTGTATCATCAAAACGAAAGAAGCTAGGGGTTTAGGTTTTCAATGACCTAGAGAAAGCATTAAAACAAGCTTAGCCTAAAAATTGCATGACATTTGAACCAATAGTTTTAAAGTTATGAGCAATCAAAGTTACACCATTTTGTCACTCACTGACTGACCGATCATCAAAAGTCTAAGGTACTTCTAGCAAACTTAGAACCTTCAAATTTGGCACCAAGATAGGTTTTTAGCTACAAGTAAAGGGAAAATTATAAAAACGGTAAGAAATTATATACCTTAGGAAATATTAGGAAACAAATTTACATTTGCGGTTTTGCAAGAACATGGTGTATGAATTTTGACTGCATTGTTAACTTTGTTCTTCGTTTATGTACAAAAAGTAAAAGAAATCGATTTATATTATTAAAAAAATCTAAAGAGATGTTGCTCTTGTCACCTCGGTGTACCAGCTGTTTTGGAACCCAATGGTTTGGTGCGCGGCGATAGCAAGAGACCTGACGGTATGTCATTGCTGCCTTGGAAATTGGGTCGGCCTTTGGTGTGGGACGCAACGTGCGTCGACACCCTTGCGCCGTCCCACGTTCTAAGTTCAGCAGCCTCTCCTGGCGCTGCTGCTGGAGCTGCGGAGACCCTTAAGCGGCGGAAGTATAATAACATTGTGGGTGATTATATTTTCGAGCCGTTTGGGGTTGAAACGCTCGGGTCATGGGGTCCGAGCGCACGAAATCTTTTCAATGAACTTTCCAAACGTTTCGTAGAATCTACTCGTGATCAGAGGGCTGGTTTGTTCCTTGCACAGAGAATCGGCATAGCCATTCAACGGGGCAATGCAGCCAGCCTTCTGGGCACGTTCCCCGCCATTGACAAGGATGACGATGAGTTCTTTGACGCTGTTTAGTTTTTATTTATGTAAGTTTTAATTTTAGTATAGTTAGAGTTTGTTCTTATATTAGTTTTAATTGTGTATTAATAAAGTCTAAAGAGATGTTAAGAGAGACTCGGATGGAACGAAGTTCCTTTTAATTTAAGAAACAATTTGAATGAATGTAATTACCATAATTTAATTTAATGAATTTGATTTAATTAATATAATTTAATTTAATTTATTATTAAATAAAAAAAAATATATAATTAGTTGTAAACGCAAAAAAATAACATAGAATTAGGATTCGAACGCAAGACACGCGGCTTATCAAACTCGTCGTGTGTCAACACCGCCATCTGAGAAGTTAGGATATCTATCAAAAATCTTAATCATAAGACTGTTCACTAATGACGTCATTAAAAAGTTTCGTTACAACTTTTCGTAATAAGATTTTTTTCATAAGAACTTCGTTCCAATACATTGTAATAATGTATTGAATTTACATATTAATAAACAAAGCTAAGTTAAAATGAAATGAATAAAGCTACAATCTTTCATCCACATAATGCAATGTTATAAATATTCTATGCTCACTCGAAAGATGGCTATGTACCTGGTCTAAATCGCGCTATGGTTTCTATCTCATACAGCTACCGCCCGGTACGAAAAAACAAAACCTTTTAAAAAACTTTCATCTACTGAAACTAATAGGTTGTTAGGTTCCCTCATTGTGCCGAACCTGTGGAATGAACTATTTACATACGATGAACTTACAATTAATTTGCGACAGCTCAATGATTTTGACTTCGTTGCCATGCTCAATAGAATATGTGTTATGCAAACGATATCCATTTGTTCACCATGGTTCAAGAGAAATCTTTATTTTAGGTTGCTGAATTTGAGGTTATAAAAGTTAAATTCTTCAAGGTTTATCAACTTCTAAATAGATATTCGTTTACTATTTGAATTGATATTGTGGTAAATGCTAATGGCTCCCACCTTTTACAGACACTTTCATGTTAGTAAAAATCTCATCTTGGTGGCCCAAGTGAATGGGGTTGTCGAATCAAAGTGCCATCCCATTGGGGTGGTTATGCTAAAATCACAATGTATTTTAACTAATCCTAATACACAGGTTTATTAAAACAACAATTTACGCACCGGCGAGACACTGGTCGGTTTGTCCGATATCCACCCGGTGTAGACATTTCTCGTTAAAACTAGAGTCAATTCCCTCACTTAACAACAAAACAAGAGTCCGATATCACACAACAAAACCACTTGAGGAATGTAAATGCTCAACTCGATACAAATAACACGTAATGTAACAAAAGTAAATACGGAGGTCTATTATACAATGTTTACGAATAACCGGCTAATTGTTTGACGGACCCTACTTATTATTTTTCCATGTTTGTAAAAGTACAAATATGCAGGTGTAAGTACTGAGGTTTAAATTAATAAACATTTATTACGTTTTCCAATGCTAGCGTAAAATAAATGCTACTAAACAACGCATATAAAAAAAAAGATATGAACTTTGTATAGTATTAAGATGAAGCACGGCGCCGCATAGTCAACAATTTCCTATATGCATCGCTTATGCTATAACCACCCATAAAAGCCAGGGGCTAAGTCTAAACCACGCGATTAAGGACATAGGTTCCTCCGTTTTCACCTATAGTCAAGTATACGTGGCTATTTCAAGAGAGACAAGTCTGGGTGGATTATATTTGGTAAATATCAATTTTAAAAGCATCAAAGTTCAGGAGACAGCAACAGTTGAATATAATCGACTCAGAAATATTTACCGCCCAGACTTGTGTGCCTTAAAAATTACGAAACATCACAATACAGGCAACAGAGTAAGAGACAGGGAATGGGCTCTAAGCAAAGCAACAGCTGAAGCACAAGTAATAATTAAAACACCTAAAAATAAAAGAAAGAGACCTACCAAAAATTAATGAGATCCCACCAAAAACATTCAATGTAAAAAAAGCCAAGTCTCTCTATGCAATTCTTCCATCGTAAAAAGTATTGAGATAGCATAGGAGCCAAGCCCTGTTTAATTTTATTTATAATAATAAATAAATATTTTGTGACTATATCAATAGTTTTGTTTGCATTGCAATAATAGTGACTTGGCCATGAGCACAATAAGGTACAAATATAAAACGGCATATTTGGAGCAGTTGAAAGTAAATAATAAATAATATCAGGACACCTTAACCGACAGTCTGTATCATCCAAGATCATTGAACTGCACATGCACTATGGCGCATGTTAAGTGCATAGTGATCTCAAATTCCAATTAGTTACAAAATCATTTTAACGATATTTACACGTAATTACAAAGAGCAAACGACATTTAACTTGTGCTCATGGCCAAGTCACTATTATTGCAATGCAAACAAAACTATTGATATAGTCACAAAATATTTATTTATTATTATAAATAAAATTAAACAGGGCTTGGCTCCTATGCTATCTCAATACTTTTTACGATGGAAGAATTGCATAGAGAGACTTGGCTTTTTTTACATTGAATGTTTTTGGTGGGATTGTTTATATTACAGCTAAGATTCGTGAAAAAATACATTTTATTAAAAAAATAGGATTTTTGATTTAAGAAAGGTAACGGCAATAGGCTCGCCTCCTATTACATGGGACCTAAACATATCGGCGAACTGTGGGTGTACATTGGTACACCTCTGCCTACCCCTTCGGGGATACAGTCGTGATGATATGTTATGTTATGTGAAAGGTAACGGTATCACAAAAAGGTTAGTTCATTAAACTTCACGAAAAGAGTACAGCACCCGCATACAGCTTTACTTACATATTCATAATTTCAGGTCTTTTAAAAGTTTTAGACAAGCACTACCAAATTTAATGTCACGTATTACCATAATAATATTGTAATATTAAAACTTTTTAATGTTACGGTAATTTTAGGTATGCGAAAAGTATATAATCATACTGAAAATATATTTTCTACTGAATAATAAATCAATAGGGAAGTTTTAATAGAAAACTTACTTGGTTATTTTATAGTGTTTGTTTGGGTATGTCTATCATCTTTTTTGGGGTACAACCTTGCCTCAACAAGTTTCACGATAATCGGTTAAGCAGTATAGTCGTGAAATCGTAACAGACAAATTCCTTATTGTATTAATATTATTTTATAGGAAGTATAGACATTTTGATTTCCAATTGATGTTATTTAAATATTGTTTTTAATTTTTGTACTACCTAAGTAAGTCTTTAGTGGTTTTATTGTCTGGATGGATATATTTTATGTCCGCTTTCACGTAACTTTTTTTTTTTTACATTTGTAATAATTTTACCAATCATTATTTTCTTTATTTCGGATTTATTATCAAGTAATGGGCACAGTTCTGATTACAAGTAAAACAATCGTTTATTTGAAACCAAAGTTTATAAGTGTGTAGGTTTACGTGCCATTAAGTTTGAGTAAACACCTTATTTGAAAGTCGCCGCGTAGGTGGTAAGCCTACAAATTGAATAAGGTGGTTTAAGTTATTTGTTTAATTTAATAATGTTGTATAGAGGGGGAATTATATTGATTAAGGTGCCTTGCGTTATGCTTATTAAATATTTATCTCTCTTTTTTATCTTCTTAAGGGATACAGTCAGTCTCACTGACTTAAGCAAAAATCAACTGAGAATCAGAACACAGAGCTTATGTATCCGTTTTTATGTGTTTGAATAAAAAGCTAAGGACATTAATGTATCTCTCTTTTTAACACTTATTCAGAGAGTTACCGAAAAGGTACGTCTATGTAAAAGGAGTGAAGTGTGGTATAGAAACAATTTACAGAATTTTTACTCAAAATAAGTTACTTTTTAATTGTCTTCCAATATTCCGTATACTTGACACCAAAAATCTTTTCAAGCATGGTATTAGAATTCCTTAACATATATTTAATTTTAATGATTAGGCGTCCCAATTTCCGTGGTATGATTATATTAAAATTTTAATATAACCATATTTCATTTTATATTTAAAATAATATTACAGTAATTCGTGTTACGTTCATATTATTATACCTAGACAAGTGAATCAAAAGCTAGACTCACTGCTAGACTAACTCAGCTCAATATCTTTGGAACTAAAGCCTACGACCGTGTGACAAGGCACGTATGTTGTTATAGCCTAGCCTAGTTCTTAGCTTGTACGTAAATGTTTAAAAAGTTTGTATACAAGAGTCAAATTGTATGTTGACTTATTTATACACTGATAACAATATTATGATACTCAGCAAGATTGCGGAGCCAAAGGGCTGTATGGCCGGTAATACAACAAAAAAAGGATTTTATTTAAATTAATGTTCCATGCATATGGTTTTGTTAACAAGAAAGCAATTTATTTCTTTTGGTTTCAACTTTTATTGAAAAGGGAGTAGCGACTTCTTCGCGTACAATTTTCAGTTGGATATTGGTTATATCAATTTTTGAATAGTAGAATGAAAATATTTATTTTTTTGCCATTATCGTCCCACTGCTGGGCGAAGGAGTCCCATTCCTTCTCCCTATCTTAAAAAAAAGATTTTTAAAACTCTTTTTAATCATTTTATTATTTGAACGCCCAACATCTCATATCAAATTGTTTAAATTCACTAGAATCAAATCGACCCTAATTCTGCTCATATGCGAAAAATCCACGTTAGTATAACCGCATCAGTAATTCATAAGGCTGCAACCATGAATTCTAAATTAATGTATACCCTCTATAAACCTGAATTAACCCCTAGATGACGGTTAAACAAATTAAAATGTGCTTTAGCGAGAGAATTTTTCTACCATCAAAATTATTTTACCGGATCAGTTCGCAAATCAGAGGAAAATTGTAAAAGTTTTTTTTTATCATTTTGCTGTCTATAGTTAGGTAAAAAATTAAAATCATATCTATTTAAAGATGACAGTTATACTTTGCCTTCAGCTCATGTAGCAACCACACATAGAAAGATGTATTTCAGAGGCTGGATTTTTTTATATTGTACCACATTCATTGAATTATTGTTACAGGTCCCATAGACATATTTTTTACATTATATGCATTAGTTATATTTCCATCTGCAACGGCTGTATACAGACTACTTGAAACGTTTCATATATTTATGTATATAGAAGCACATAATTTATCATACAATATCTATAATCAAGCCAGTCCTTATTCAACTGTAATGAACGTAAAAAAGCAATAGTTACAGAATCAAGTTATCAATCAAAACCAACTGTAATAACTGAGAATTACAAGCGACTATAGCTTAGCAGTAAACACAAAGTTACGACTAAAACAATATTAGCACAGCTCAAGTCATTAACCCCACACACCTATTATTAGTGAACTTTACCACCATTTTACAGCCCCATAATTATTATTTTGATTAAACTTCCTTTTAATCTGAATAATAACGAATCCCTTTAATATGCTGTAAAAGCTTTCGTCACTTCAATACGAATAAATTATAATAAACAGCCTGACAATAAAGTCCTATTAACCCACTTAGACCGATGACGTCATTTAGTAGTTAACACTATTATTCAATTGTTTACGGTGTTTATACTTTGTTATGGCGGTCGTTATGTGAATGGTGCTCGTTATGGGTCGGTTAAAGAAGAGATTGTGGGAGGGATGATAAGTGGGAGTTGCGAGTGATGATGGATATAAGTCATGTATGAGAGAAGAATAAGTATACATACTAGTAAGTGTTCACTTGAAAATGAATGAACAAGTCTACATAAGGCGGGGAAAAATTGGGCCGGAATAGGTTACTGTTTGCGATAAGACAGCATATTTTATTGGATAGTTTTATATGGTAGCTAAACAATATTTAATAGTGTATAAAACAGTAGGTTCTATGCTTAGACATTTTAATTTCATTATGTTCTATATACTATAAAAAGTCATTAAATAATTGATTAAACATAAAAAGAAACCGACTTCAATATTTATTATGGTGACCACCTGTGAGGTATATAATATTATTATAAACCTGTAATCTTTTTTGTAAATTCACGCGGATGATTTTTTGTACGTCCAAAGACACATTAAGTGCTATATAGCATAGTTTCATTTCTATCTAAGTCGAAACTACATATAATTCCCAGTAGAATAGTAATTGTATACATACAACGCCACTTGGAGGTCATATAAAATGAATACGGCAGAGCCTTGTGCTAGTACTTACTAACAAAATACGATTGCTAAGCCCAACGTCTTTGGTAGAAACAACTACAATATTGTTTGTTCTACAATAAGAGAAAGATTTGAAAACTCTCCGAAATCATACTTTATGTATCAAATCTATATATTAATAGTAATACTTTATGTATGTCCAGTACATAACTTTAAGTAGTAAAGATTTTTTAAAAAATTCAAGAGGTATTAACAATTAAATGAATTTTCAAAATGTATCATGACGAATAACTAAAATGTCAATTATAACTACTAATTCGCATATATAATATCTTTCTTGTCTGTTTAAATGCACTTACTGGAACTACGAGTTTGATTTTAATATGATTTACTAATAGCTGTTGTTATGGCGTATGAAATAAGCTACATCTATTTTGGAAAAATAATAAGATTTCTGCGTAATACATGAAAAACCTATGAAACAATACACGCAGTCAAAGGCGTAAATCTAGTCAGACGTAGCTGTAGTGTAATTTCAAAGATTCCAATATCACCACAAATCAATTTAAAAAACTGTTTGAATAACTGTAATAGACTCACTTCATATTTTTTCTATGAAACGAAACTATGGACCATAAGATTTCTTTATATAAAAACTGACAGAGCACACCAGCGCAAAAAGCCTAAATGAGTTAAAAAACAAAAAATATACTGACAGACAGACGACCAAACTCTTGACACTAAAATACCGTTTGGTTGCATACCAGAACTACTAACCTCCTTTTCGCAAACTATGAGCCTCATATTTTTTCGAAGAATTTTAAAATGAAAACGCAAATTATTTTAATATAGAATCTGCACCGTGGAGTTTATAACACATATTTACTTCGGATCAAGTTTTCATAAAAAGCACATTCCTCTCTTTGAGTGCAGAACAATTTTCAATTTAAAAATGAAAAACCTTTTTCCTTTTTTTATGCTTCCTCGATTTGAAAAGGCTAAGTCTTATAGTGTATACTATTAAATAAGTGTTGACGACTACGTTATATGTAGACGAAAATTCAATCTATTCTGTTCACTATTATTTCAAGGAGTGTTGTAGAAAAAAGAGCGCAATGCTCATGTAACATTTCGTACCAAGAATTTGCTCCACAACGTTATAAGTATGTCTTTAACGATTTTGATTTTAGTACATGTTATTAATTTTTAAGTAGACCCGATAAAATCACCTCTTCCAATGAATATTTTTTCAAATTAGACTACAATTAATCTACACTCCTACAAGTAAAAAAGCTCCATTAATAATTACGGAAGTTAAACAAGTACAGTGTAATGTGAATATTAATTACTGATAATTAATATTCTCAATCACAAAATTATGTAGAAGCTAGTTAGTTTAAAAACATATTAGATAGTTGCATTTCCTAAGCAGGGAACACCATCAAAAGACTCAAAAACGCTGAACTTAAATATACGAAAATCAATCTTTATTTTTGAAACTAAAGCATTATTCGGTTATAAAATAAACGTTCCATACTAAGCTTACGTGTAATGATGATGACTCAAAGTAAAATAAAATAACCCATTTGCAAGATGAGAGTTAAATGTTTCCCGCTGAGAAAGCTATCAATGAGCGGCTCTTTAAAACGGCTAATAACTGTACTTCCACAAAGCTTTCTTATCTCAACGGACCATTAGTTACCGGCGCTTAACGTTTTACGTCCCCCCTCTAAAATAAAACCTAGTTCCAAAAGTGCTACAACTTAAACCTATTTTATTACGAAGTAAAACATTTTACCTGTAAAACGAGTCAATTATCGAAAAAACATTAATGGTACACGAAAATAAAACACAAACACGGTCACTGTTTAGTCACTACACTAAGTCGGTGCGAGTCGCTCGGTCCCGACTTGGCCCGACTGTATGGTGAGGTTGAGTCGTAGCGGCGTAGCGCTACACGTCCGTCGCTCTACAACGCCGCGGCGGCACTGGCTACGCGGCTACGCGGGCGCGCTCCAATCCTCGAGTTACAGTTCGGATTATTGCTCGTAGCACAGATTCTACAATCAATAGCTTTAGATAAAATAGTGTATTAATTTAGGTACATTATATTTTTAATTAAGCCTCTAAAACATCATACTCAAATTATAATTTTTATCAATTTCGTAAATCACTTAATAAAGGTAATTTAATATTCATTCACTTACTAATTCAGAATTCTGAGGAATGGTTTGCCAAGTTAAACATTACGTCTTCGTGTGGACTTGCATTTGCGAAGATGTCGTATTTGGTGTCAACAGAAAGCGTGGTTCAGACACTTCTCGGAATGGAGTTAGCCGGAAGAAGAAATCCGGTACATTTGGACTGGAGTATATACAAACTCAATTGTATATTTAGAAATGTTTGTTCTGAAGTAAATCGCAGAATGGCGGCAATTTAAATATTGCAGTAGAGGAGACAAATTCATTGTCAAGAATTGACCAAATAAAAATAATAAATGAAATATAATACCGTCCTTCAAAAATAAACATTATTAAATGAAAAAATTAAAATAAATATAAATAATTATAAATTGTCATATCTTATGTTCTTTTGCCTTTAAATTATTACTGAAAATCAATTTAATTTCAAATTACATAAATTTCTTATATACTAGACACAGTAGGCATTCATTAGTGTCGTATAGAAAATCTAAAACGGAATTGAAGCTTAATTCGTTTTTGATTGAATGAATAGTATTAATTGGCTTTTCAGCCTAAAATATAAATCGTATTTAAATTGAAAAACACGAATATTTCATAAATTGATTAAAGTATTATTTTGACCTTTCGTCTATTTTACAATTTAGTCATGCGTCGGTGAGAGGTTATTTTCGCGTCGATCTTTCTGTCTCAACAAATAAAAATAAAAAATTAAGTTACTCAACCAAAGAGCATTGTTAACATACACTTTAATTAATTTAAAAATAAAAAATACATATTTTTAAAATTACACAAAAAACCTACTGTCAAAAAACAAAACTCGAAAAAAATAATAAGACTAGTAGATTAAAAAAAAAAAAATAAAAGAAGCGAAACTTCAATCCTATTAACTTCGCGAAACATTCCATCTCAAAAATATTATTTTGTTATTAATGCGTTATAAAAAAGTAAATTTCATTAAAGCATTCAAAGGAAAATCTGTTTCCGGCGTAAAAACAATTTGTGGAGTTACGGCTGACCGTTCGACTCGTGTTTTCCGGTAAAATTATATTTTTTTTAAACTCTTTTTTTTTGCCGATTTGCGGATTGAACCGACCGAAGAGATTTATTTTCCCTGGTGACGCACAGGTTAAACTGTTTTATGGGTTAGGTATGCGAAACTACCGAATTTTGTATGAGAGTCTGATGTGTATTGATAACTTAAAAGCGAGAAAATCTGAAAAAATCGAGGATATTTACGAGATATAAGACACAGAATTCATCACTGTAAGTTAAATGCAGTATTAAACGTCTTTGCATTGTTGTTCATTGGTTTTTACATAATAGATATTTCATAGATTTTACATAATAAACACGAATTGTATTAATAGTTAGGCAGTTCCAAAATATTTTTATCAATTTAATTAATTAAGGTAAAAATTCTTAAATTGGGATCTGAAATCGCCAACCCACAAATGAGCTAGCGTGGTGATCAATGCTCATGCCTTCTCTATATGGGAAGAGGCCTTTGCTCAGGATTGCAGTAGTGGGACGTTTATAGGCTGGAATTATTATTATTTTTTATTATTATAAGGTAAAGCGGAACAAAAAAAGAGAAGGTGGAGATCGTGACGTACAAAGAGGATCAAGAATTGGCACAGGATAATAAATATAAATAGCTGCACCGACAAGAGCATGGCTTTTAAATTGATGATGATGATGAAAGCAGAACAAAATAATTTATTTATGTTTATCAGCATCGATGTTCATTTACTATCAGTAACTTCCGCATTCGTTTGCTATCCCACAAAATAAGGTTTTAATCCTGCAAGGTAACTTTAAAGTAGTATTGTTCCACAGCGCTTCAGCAAAAGATAAGTTCGTCAAAGTGTAACAGAAACCGCAACCTATTATTGTACAGGGTGTTAAGAAAACCCTGTTCGACCCGAAAGGGTGACATAAAGCTTATTATCTATCTATATAATCACATGTATATATCTTATATAATCACATGCCCAAATAAAATAATAAATTTAGAATATTTTTACACAAACAATAATTAATTTTAAATAACATTAAAAAATAACCATTTTATGCCTCAAAATTCCCTAAATTTAAGATTTAAACAAAAATAAAACATAAATTTTCGTCGGTATTATTGTGACGACGCAGAATGTCAGTATCTCTGGACTTTTGAGAAAAAAAAAATAGGTTACCTATAGCTTTTTTTCTCGTATTCTCTCAGGTATCGTATAATAATGCCTAACAACTCCTGAACAGATCGAACAGGGTTTTCTCAACACCCTGTAAAACCAGTACAAACTTTAAGATGGAAGTTGTACAGTATTACGGCGCCCAAAAACAATTAGAGCATTGCCACTAAATAGAAACGACTGCATCAAACTTTAAAACGGTCCCAAGTTTCCTACGGACGATACAAAATAGGTATTCAGTGGCTATTTAAGTGAAATTCGTAAAATCTGCACAAAGTTTGGAAACGCTTAAAAATTATCCGTATTGTTTTAATGGAAATAGAAACTTTATCGTTAACTCTTGAAAGTATTGAGTACTTAAATTTATTCGAAGTAAATATGAGCATTTAATTCGCTTTTATGTGCTTTCGGAATTTATTTTAATTGATTGTTTTTATTGCAAAAGTGTCGTATTGAGTTGATGATATTGAGTAAAATATTATGTACCTTAAAGTTCTGTAAGATTAAGAACCACGCAATTAGGAACGATCCAAAACGTACCCTTATTAATTGCATTACACTGCCTTACTTGAAAAGTTAATAGACAAGTATCTCAAAAGTGCAAATGTCTCTTATTGAAAAAACTAAACACAGATCGCCTACCGAAGTCAAGATCTGTAAAAAAAAAGTAAATATCTTAGTTGCCAAGGTCCTTAAATAATTGAACTATAGAAAACATAGATGGAAACTGCCACCTTTTCAAATTAAACACAAGACACTAACAATTCTACAACTACTGAATTATTTAGTTACTTCGCGTCAAATGTTACCTTTTGCAGAATAAATTTAGAATTCTCATACACTTTATGTACTTTCACGAATAAAAGAAATGAAAAGAAACAAATAAATTGAAACAAAAAAAAAAGTCGTGGTGGCCTAGCGGTTCAATGAACGGATTTGTATGCACGAGGTTGCAGGTTCGAACCCGGGCAAGTACCAATGTAACTTTTCTAAGTTATATGTACTTTCTTAACTATTCTAAGACACTTCTGACTAACGGTGAAGGAAAAAATCGTGATCTGAAATCGCCAATCCGCAGAGAGCAAACGTGGTGATCAATGCTCATGCCTTTCCTATATGGGAAGAGGCCCAGCAGTGGGACGTTTATAGGCTGGAAATAAATGAATTGTGTTTATATAGGTATCTATTGATCATTTTGCGTAGGTTGTGTTCCTTCATGTATAGTAGTTACCTTTTCAACTCAATGAATGTGGTCAAAGCTGGTAATAAAAATGAAATAAATAATGTATTAATTAATTTTCGTTGAGTATGTCAGAAACAAAGCGGGAAGCATATAACATATATACTGTCTCTATTTTGAGTGGGTTTTTTTTCATAACATAACATTACGCCTGTATCCCCGAAGGGTTAGGCAGGGGTGTAGCAATGTACACCCACAGTTCGCCGATATGTTTAAGTCCCATGTAATAGGTTTTTTTTCGGTCCTCTATTGCAGCGATTTGCCTATATTTATTTATCAAGTTACACATAGATTTAATTTTTGTTTCAAGTAAACTAGAATCTGCGCTTTAGAAATGTTAAGATATTTGCATCGTTACTTAGTAAAAATTCAAAAATATAATTATCATTACTACTGACCTACTAGTACCTAGTAGTAATTACCTTAATTTCAACATTGTTGTAAAATACACACCACTACCCCTTGGGAAACATAAACCGTAACGATAATAAATATCTAGATTTAAATATTAGTATGACCTACAGACACTTTAACCTGTCTGAATGTGTTGCATGTGACTTACACGCTCTTATTGTGTACACCCACTATATTGCAGATAATCGTAGGTTATGTAAACTATTTTATTTTGCAAACCGAAAACTTATATTTCATGCGTATTTTATTTTTATTTATAAATCTAAAAATATTTCAAGAGTGTGTTTATAATCTAAATCAAAATAATTATTTTATTTCTTATAAACAGCAAAATGTTTAGATTAATGTAAACTTAAACATCCAAAATGGAAGAAAAAATCGAATCGAACATTCAATAAGATTTACATTGTCGTCACATTTACAAAGGACGAACATATAAGGAAAAGACAAACTCAAGGATTTATTGAAAAAATTAAAATATACTTCACATACAATCAATATGTATACTTGACAACGAAGCGACTGCATAAATTTTAATAAAATTTGTCAAATAAAATTAAATGGTGTTAAGACTTTATTTTGTACCAGGGGTTTCTTTCAATATTTTCGTAAAATGGAAGACGTATTTATAAACAAGCCGGGGTCGACATGTAGGCGGGAACCTTTCATTTCAGTTGTTTGTTGTTGATACTTCTGTAAATTATATACCGCATTTACTAGATAAAATTCCATTACATCAACTTGCTACATTATTCTATTTTTTTTTTCTATCCAATGGTTTTTTGGATACAAATCAAACACATTCACAATTTTTTTGGTTCCGTACCCAAGGACCCTAAGACTTCGCTGTCTGTCGGTTAAGAACCATCATAGCTAGACCGATTACATTTTTACACAATATGAATTTCTGTTGCCTCTATGACATAAATTACAAACACTAAAAACAAAATAAATATTTAATAGGGCCTCATAAACAACTGTGGTACGGGACCCTTCGTGTGAGAGTCCGATTTGCATTTGACCAAATTTTTATATCCATGTAAATTCCAAATCATCTAATTGGATGTAATGTACAGGTACCTAATAGTCCCTATATTCCTCTAATTTATCGCACATTTATCATATTTATTGCAGCCTACGTACAAAAAGGATATATCAATGGTATATCTACACAAGAGTATCGTAAAACCCGACAGACCGAAAAAGGTTATTTAGTACTTGTAAACGCTTGCCTAAGGGTTGTTCCTATCTAGGCTTTTGTAGCAAGCCTTGTTAGGCAGGTTTCTGTTTTATAAGATGAAGGAATTTATATTGAATCATTAACTGGATTTCAATTGAAATATTCTTAAGAAATTTTGAGAAATTGGGTTTTGAATTAGCGTTTCCTTTTTCTAATTGTGAGAATGTTAATATAGTGTGTATTTCATTTTGTAATTATTAAATTAACATTATATGGCTTTCAGCTTCATCACTTAAACAATTACAGGAACTACTTTTGTTTTTATTTATTATTTTATTTATTACATTTTAAAGGAGGCGAAAAGAATAAGCGAAGCGAATAAGTGTAATATTTTCAAATAAATATTTTAAATAAAAAGTTTTTATTTTATCAAAAAGTAGTAAAGGAAATATAGTACAAAGCATACTGAAGCAGCGTTTATAATAAACTTTAGCTGCTGCTGAAATAAAAATACTAATCTATATAAAGATGAAGCCTACGATAAGATTATTCATCTAACTTTACTTCAAAGCTTGCATAGTACGTAAAGTCGATCTATTTAAACCACTGCCCACAAAGCAACACCCACAGTAAAATCACTGAAATACTCTAAAATATTCCAAACGTTTGCTGTATTTAGATTTGCCGTCATTCGTTAGAGAAAACAAACAATTTTCATCTTAAAAAAACAAACAAAGTTAACGTCTTTGAAATTTGAGAATGTAGACTAAAGGCAGAAACATACTTACGTGTCGTGGCGTGGCGTGACGCGCCAGAAGCACATCGGTTTCATACATTTAATATGGTTAGAGACATATTTGCATGTCGATACAACACGACACGTAAGTGTGTCTCTAACCATATAAAATGTATGAAACCGATATGCTTCTGGCGCGTCACGCCACGCCACGACACGTAAGTATGTTTCTGCCTTAAAATGTAGAAAAGCCAGTCGCCAACAATAATACTTTAAAGACAAAAAAGGAAGCCTATTACATGAAAAAACATTCATGCTCCTGAAATTCTCAAACAAACTGAAAAGTTTAATAAACGTTACTGCTTTCGTAATCATTACTGCTGGATGGAAAATTGCGAGGAATTTGGAAAGAAGGGAATTTCTGATGATGTTCTAGCGTTCTGTTACAATGTAAATGTTTAGGATGTGACTTCGAATAGGACTGACAAAAACAATTGGAATAAACAATTACATTGTTGTAATAGTTTTATTTTAAGAAATTAGTTTTTGTTTTTGTCGATCCATTTGTTGATCGTCTAATCTTTTTTTTTTGTGACCTACAAATTAAATAGACACTATTAGTCAACATAAAAGCTCTTATGCGACTTGTACTCAATAATATTTATACTATCAAAAAATGTCAGTACGGAAGAAAATTAACAAAGATTAAGTATTCAAAGTCCGGTGAAGCAGTCAAAGCCTGCGCTCAGGGTAACTGCAAAGATCTCTACCAAAAAAAAAAACATTAATTTTTCCATTATGAAGACAATGATTGTGTTATAAGTTTTTAACTAACATCGATATTTATTTAAAACAATTTAAATATAAAATTCTCACAATTTAAATAACATATTATTATACTATAGCAATCTTGTCACTTACTACAAAAAAAAAATTAAAATAACACTACAAAATTTAGATTAAAAACTGACCACCAGCAAACGTCAGTTCCACTTACATCCTAAACAGACCTTAAACAAATAAGTCTCATTCAATTACGATTCAAGTAGCTATTGATACAGACCATATTGATGCAGGGACAGAGCAACGCAAACATATCGGGCACAGAGCATAGTGCATACGTTAATTAATGAGAATGATTGCTGAACTAATTTGGTAGTAAGTAAAGTGGTCCTTTAGTAAAGGAAGACCAAAAATTTAGTTTATAATTATGCTTTTTGAGAATTACAAATATGTTACTAATTGAAAAAGAAATTGCGGCTTCTATGATGTCTTTTTTTATTATAGTTCCCTCCGAAAATCAAAAATAAACATGGCTGTGTAAATGGCATAGTGCGTACGTTAATTAATGAGAATGATTGATGAATTCATGTGGTACAAACTAAATTGGTCCTTAGTAAAAGAAGGCCAATACCTAAAACCTTCTTCTTGATCTAACAAATTATTTTTTCCACCACATCTAAATCGGTTCAGCCGAACGCGGGATAATCGCAGACAAACAACAACAACTGAGAACATTTTTTTTTAAGCCGGATAAAAATATATAAGGCACGCTTTTTGAGATTTAGACGACAGTTAGACATTGAAATAAAACTACTTTTTACGGATTCTATCATAGTTTATTTTTGTTATGATTTTAGTTACCGACGAAAGTACGAATATCTTAAATAAACCGTTATAAGTAATTTTAGTTTAATAGCTATATCATTTTAAACGGGAATGTGTTTGTAATGGATTGCTTTTTTACTTTTTGGTAGTTCCTTTTTATTTTTAAATACGAATTTATAAATAGCAATTCTACACGAGCCAAAACCAAAATAAACAGATCTTACACGTGTCTCTGAATTAAATTCGAATCATTGAGCAATCAATTGATTTTTAATTGTACACACTGCGACAGAAATAGACTGACATTTTGTATTTACAAATTACCTAATATAATATTGTTATACATATTTTTGATGTTTTTTACGTTACATATATTTTTCTCACAGACGATTTGGAGTCCTTTGATAAGGAGTGGATGACCACGGCCCTAACAGGGAGAAATGGAAGGAGACCTTTTGACCTGCAGTAGGACAGAAATGGCAATTAAAAAAATAATATAAATAAAACCCATAACTAGTCATCTAAAAATTTTAAAACAGTTACAAATGGTAATCAATGAAAATGTCCCAAAAAATAATAATTTTAGTTAAAAAAAAAGATTTCCTGTGGTCAATGATAGTAATTTCCAACTTATTATAGTAATCCATATACTATCTACTTAATAATTTCACCGCGCCCTTATCCGCATTGTTTAGTTTAATTAGTTCTAAATCTGGCAGAAGGCCTTTTAATTCTAGTAAGAAGAGAGGATAATTCTTCTATAGCGGCCAAATAAACGAAATACTTCATAACGTATTCTGTCCATAATAATGCAAAAAGAAAATGCAATTAAAACTGACTTTATGACAGCAAAACGTTTAGCTAAACTTACTTTTCAATAACCATAAAACAGATGATGGTCATTTAAGTAATAATACTATTTTAAAATTCAAATTAAAAACCGCGAAGTATTTAAAGCCAGCTAAAATTTATATTCCAATTCTATCTAATAGCGATATATTATAATAATTGCGATATAAGGTTTAAACTCTAATACAGCACTTTATTTGCTCTATTTTATAATGTATCGACGTCAACCCAAGACATTCAAGAAAATATACTTTTATTCCGTCTTTAGTAAATTGTTCTTCTTGGTCCATGAAATGATTTCCAACAAACATGAAAGAAAGGGACAACTATATACGATGAAAGGTGTGTCAGAAAAGGATAGAAATAGACGAGGTTGTGGCGAATTGCTCTCTCTCCCGGGAGACAGAATTTAATATCATAAACATTATTCCAAAATAACAGAAAGTCTTTCCTCGACAAATAATATATTGGTGCTCTAATAACATGTACAAGGAAACATTGTATCGATTTAAAATAATATGTTTTAACGTACATTCCTCGCTTGTGTACTTACAAAACATGGTACTGTGATTTTACATCAGCATTTCCGTATTATCAAGCCTTATATACCTTTAAGAGGTTAAGCAGAAATTAAAAATAAATTTAATTATTTTCTCTTAAACTGGAAGAGTTTCTTATCAAAGGTTTTTATCATGGACGTGGTGTATGTTATATTAAATGTCACTTATATATTATCAAGCCATTTTTACTTATACTCAAGAGTTTAAACAAAAGTCAGAAAAGGAGTAAATTAAAATTTAATTTTTGTTAGGTTACGTGAATCGCAAATCGGTACAGAGAGTAGTAAAAAATACGTATTTTTAGTACGCTATAATAATACATTTGGGTAATCATACGTTGACCTTTACTATTTTCAAATAAATTCAATAAAAATCTTCATATTTTTTTATAAGGTGACCTCACTAAACCATTTTTCAGAACCCAATCAATCAAGATCAATCAGACAAACAGTTTATTCGTGTGATTGATTGACTAAATGTTTACGACTAGATAAGTATCTTACTCAAGTGTTGGTGAATGATGCCTGTTGACAGATACTGTTTAAACCAAGCTTTATATTAATTAACCAAAATAATGCGATTCGGTATTTAAAATAAATTGTTTTTGTTTTTTTTTTGTTGATGATTGATCGGTTGCATAGTCAAACTTTTCGTTGAATTTGGAAATTAAATATTTAAAGACCAAATGCTATTACTTTATTGTATGTTGATATTAGTTCTATTAATCATCTTTTGAATTAAAAATTGTTAGAACTAGTGTACTTGTGAACTTTGTTCGGTGTTTCAAGAGGCATGGTTCTCTATGATTATTAAAAATATTAATTATTGTCACTGCATTGAGAAAATGGAACGAGAAACACGTCTTAAGAGAATATCCGTTATACAGAGCATGAATTTGTCTTTTAGTAGTGTAACTAGTATGTTCTCATTTCCACCACTCAGGTTCCAAATACCCAATTACTAAGATATTAAATTATTGTTATGTAACCTTCTTCTAATTATCTTATTAGAAATAAAAAATACGATGATATTTTGTAATTTGAAAATATCGTAATAATTATGTACATTATATTTTGGTGTGTGATAGTTGCTAATGTGATTGTGCGTAAATTTAAAAACAACAAAACCATAGCTTCAAAAAAAAAAAACAATGTAAAAATTAAACAAAAAAAAGCGAATTCTCAATTCAAAAATCAATCTTATTGAAATACGGGAGCATTACAAAAATCTAAATCAAAAACAAACGTTCACATAAAATATATTTTCAAAAATCGAATACAAAAACAAAAATGTCGTAATACAATCATCAATATCTTTGCGACACGGCTAGATTAAAGCTATTAATGAAGATTTAACGAGACCGCAGCCCGCGACCAATTAAGTCTCGCTTCTGATCTCTTGCATAATTGAATCGGTTCGACGTACAACTGGATCTACTTGCACACCAGACGCCATATTTTTTTATTGTTGGAGAGATGAGCTGAGTGTAGCATATTTGAATGTGTCCCATAAAGATTGCATCAATACTAAAACGATTCTTGGTGGAATATACACAAAATCATATTTGTAACAACTATTACAGAAGAGGTTATTTTAGTAAAATATGACATCATTTATTACCTAAGAGTAAAATTTTGCATAATAATATAATAATGAAATAATATGATTATTATTATGAAGAAAATGGGAAAACTATATGTGCATTGATTAGCCCAAAAAAATATGTTTATTTATGCGTCGAACCAAACCTAAACAGTTTGTACGTAAAAAGATTTTCTTATTGTTTTCTGTAAGTAGCGCAAATGTGAGACATTGAATAGAACTATTTTTTACGGATTACATTGCGGTTTATTTTAGAATTTAGTTCGCGACATTTCAAGACCTTTGCATGTGTCTGTTCACGGGCAGACTGAGATGGTGTCTGAAGGGTTTCCTTCTTGCACCCGTTTACATACCTACCTACAATTTACAAAACAATATTGTGATCAATGCTACAGTACAATGAACCAGTCAACAATTTACTAACACATTACATTTGCGGTTCCATAAAAGATTCAGTATGTTCTACACCGGTAGTCTGCGGTAAATACCAAGCGATGCATGAATAACACCAGTTGTATATCCGACTTTGATATTATTTTGACGTTAATTTTATAAAGGCGAATTGTGATGTTTGGGAATTGAAATTGTTGTGTTCATTTATGGTTGCTTGCTAGAGGATTTTAGTACTTATATAATTGTAATAGACGTCGGGCAAGTAGACAAATATAGTTAAGTAACATGAATTGTATGTAGAATGTTTTCGTATATTAACTGCCTCGTTGGCCTAGTGGTGCTAAGCGGGACTGCTACGCTAGAGGGCTTGGGTTCGATTCCCGAGTCGACCAAGGTGTTATTGGGTCTTTCTATGAAATTTTCAATAGCAGGTCGGAGTTTGGATTTGTGCCCGGTTAGTGGCAATAGGCTCGCCCCCTATTACATGGGACCTAAACATATCGGCGAACTGTGGGTGTACATTGGTACACCTCTGCCTTACCCGTCGGGGATACAGGCGTGGTGATATGTTTTCGTATGTAGAGCTTGTTTTCATGTTTTAATCAGATTGAGTGAATAAATTACTATTTTTAATTACTCATTGGGTCGTTAAGTGCGTTTTTTCTAGTACTGTTATGTTTTAAAAGTTACAGTGCATTGATAGTACAAAAACTGGGGTTGAAAGTTTTACTAGTAAGTAAAATAATTCTGTATATTTGCGTGTTTGTAGATTTATACACATACCTAACCTGAGAGCCATTCTCAGCGACTCATAAATTCTGACTCCCCGATTAATGATTCTCAAATTACGAATCACAATAAAAAATACGAAAATGAAATTAACAAATTACCCTGTATATTTTTTCAGACAAATTAACGAATTAAATAGCAAGTACCTCCTTCAAACAATCCCGAGGCTTTAATAAGCGGCAAAGAAACAGCTGTTAATTTTAATAATTCCAGTTATCTTCGCCAAGATATTGTTTCTCTGGATAATCCTGTTGGTACTCCCTTCGTAATTAACGATAAATATAATATTGCTTATAGTTTAAATGTTGTACTGAAAATTATGTTGCATTTATCGGAAGTTATGTGTTCTTAGTAGATATCAAGTATAATTCTAACAAAAAAACAGACTTCAAAGTAAGTCTTGTATTTATTTTTTATGGATCCCACTGTCAAAACTGGACCAAATATAAAATGGGACCACATTAAAATCGGTTCACCCCGTCAAAAGTTAGATGGTAGCAAACATACAAAATACAGTCGAATTGAGTACCTCCTTATTTTTTTAAGTCGGTTAAAAACTAGCAACCTGCCCCGCTTCATACTGGTAAACAAAACACAAATGAATTTTATTTATGTTTTGTCTAACCTATCATTGGTGAAAACTATGTGGAAATCTCTTCGGTAGTTTTTCAGTTTATCGCATTTAAACAGACAGACGGTGCGGAATGAAACATACTTTGAATAAAAAAATATACAAAACATGGCAGGTAAAGTGCAATCGATATTTTATGAAAAACAAAGAAGTCCACGTTACAACACATTAAATAAAATGTTACCAGCCGACTATACAAAAAAATGGAAGCGGAATACTTTATCTGTAAAGTTCTTTTACGAAAACATTTTCTATTTAGATACCATTTTAAATCTCATATTTAGACGTAAATATAATCTAACTACTAGATAATATGAACCAAGCGGCAGACTGTTAGTTAATCACGAGATTTTATTAATCCCTTAGCAAATGTAATAGAGACAGTGTGGGCGTAGTGCCGACTGAGTTCATGCAAAGATTTTATCGTTACATATTTGGTTCGTATATGTTATATACTTGTGTATCACGTTATACGTATTAAATAAAAGGGCTAAATAGAGGCGAAAGCCGATTGAGATACAAAAGGAAGTAACACCCGAAACAACAAAAAGTGGGAAAGAAAGAAATAGATTTCAGTAGCTGGTATCCAACCTTAATTAATTGGAGTGGCTCTTTTAAAAGAAGAAGGAGTAACATAACCTTTAAGTTATAATAATATAACACTTAACATCATGTATGGCACACGACCGGATCAGGTATTCAAATAAAAAAAAAATACTGCTTAAACAGATCACAACACGAAAAACGAAAAAATTACGATACGATAAGCATATTTATAAGAACATTATTTCTGTCATGGCATTACATAAAATATTAAATATAAAAATCAATAAAAGGAAATAGCATGAACATTTACAACGGTTCTCAATAGGAACCTTTAACAAGAAATCAATCACAACCAGATAAAAAGCAGTAAATCAAGATGTTTATAAAAATATCTCGGGTTCAAATCGTTCACGAAGCAATTTGCGGAGGTAGCATAATATTGTGCCGCAAACCACATTTTTCCACCCTTATTGGACGCGGAATTAATTAAAATTTCATTATTCAAGAAAAGATTATAACTTCCTTTTAGTCATTTGCATATTTGACTGAAATATTTAAAGAAATCCTCTTTAAGAGGAGTCTTATTAAATTTGGTATAAGCGTTCAAGTTCCCGATTCTCGTCCGAAAACTTGTATTTTTCTGTATTTCTTTTCGCCGGTTTCGTACGAATTCAACTCAACTTCTTTTGGGGTACAAATGAATTTTAAGTAGGCTAAGTAACTGCTTCATTTCATGAATTATTTTTATATCCATCAGCCCGATTTTTGTTTGAAACTTTGGACATATTTTTCTCCGGGTCTTATTTAGTTACATTTTTGTTGCCATCGACGTGGAATTTAAATTGCTTTTGTTTTGTTTTGCTTCAACTATCGTCATGTTTTTGCACAAATTTACCGGTATAAATTACCATTATATATGTTTCACTAGTAGACTTTACCATTCACATACAATCCAACCATCTTATTTTTATTCTTATTCTTGCATTTCCTTTATGTCATTTGAAATGTATCAATAATTTATAAGGTAATTCAAGTTTTCGTGTGTTTACCAACAATCGTTTACAATGTAATCGTATACATAACAAGCATGACATGTTTGGGAATACTTTTGTAGTCCACTTAAAACGCGCTTAGTTGAAGATTAGAATCAAACATGCTTTCTGAATGCGTGAATATTAGAAACAAAACAATGTCCTGCAACTTCATACAAGGAAAGGGATTTGTTTTATTATTGATACATTAAAATATTTTTTTGTATATTTTAATAAATAAATAATGAACCGGCCTATATACGTTTCACTGCTTAGCAAAACCCTATATAGAGAAGGCACGAGCATTGATCACCACGCTTGCTCATTACGTGTTGGCGATTTCAGATCCTAATTATAGAAAGTCTTAGAATAATTAAGAAAAAACATAATTACTTTGAAAAGTCACGTTAGTACTTGCCTGGGTTCGAACATGCAACCTTGTGTATTCAAATCCGTTTATTGAACCGCTATGCTTTGGTACATTACTTAGGTACAAACAATAGTGTGAAAAATGGTCTTGTATTAGATTTAATTGTGTATGAATAAATGAAAAATAAATTTAAAGTAGGCATTTTCCTTTCGCTTTCAGCCACAAAACCAAGTTAACAGTATCTTCAACAATGATTTGTCGACACGTCATACAAGCGCATATCAATCACCATTACTCGTAATCTTAGCTTCTTTTATCGAGTACAAAACATATCTTAATGTTCCTTCAATTTATTCTTCGGAAACTTTTCGATGGTTATCAATCATAGACTGGAGGTACAGTCATAAGCAACAATATGTAACACATAGCGAAAATGTAAAAAAAAAATTGAGAATTGTCTCATGACACTCTGTAATAAGAATTTGCCTATGATTAAAAAAAGAATTAATATTTTTTATAACCCTACTAATTAATATTTGATAAGAAAATTAATTAACATTTTCGTTATGGAACATATTTTTGCTGTTGACTGTACATGATTGAAGGGAAATCGGCGACAGATAGGCAGCCGTGTCTTACGAAGTTTATAAAAGACTTGTCAACGACGAAAAGCTAAGACAATGATTAATGCATGATTTGTAAAGTCAGGGGAAGTGAAAATGTCGGTTATGTAGTTCAGGTTTGAGAAGGAAAATTGGAAAATAATGAATTGGGTTCGATTATAATCGTTAAGGAGTGCAATCCGTTCGAGAACCACGTTTCTTATCAATAAAGAAAATGCCGTATTTTATGAATAATTTAAAGAACAAGGCGAGAAATGACTTAGAATAATTATGAACCAATAAGAACAAATTTGAGTTATTTAAATCCATACAAATAAACGTATTTATTTATTAAAATGGTCATTATTTAATGAATAACCTAAAATATCGCCAAACTGCACAAAAGTTTGTTGGCAATAATAGCGGTCTTGTATGTTGTATGTTCTCGGCTTTCGATCCAGTCTCAACAGGTTTTAGTATTTTTCAAAGACTGCATATTCAGTATCTTCATTACCCATTTCATCATCATCATCATCATATAAGCCCGGTATCACCCTTTTTCCTGCCATTGTTTTCTGTCTGGAGCGTCCCTCATCCAGGTGGTTCCCATTACCTTGGTTATGTCGTCAACGCGTTCGCGCGCCCAACGTGCTCTCGGTTATCCCTATCCTCTACGCCCTGTCCTTACATTATTATGGTGTACCTTATCAATATGCTCCAATTGTTCTAAAAAGTAGGTAAGTACCGAATACCAACCTCACCTATTAACAAATCCTATTACTTATAACGGAAATCAGCACAATATTGAATCACAGTTCGTAAACCGCTTGAAACAATTAATGGAAGCCATACACGTTTCGCTTAGACCGATTACCGAGCGATCGTCGATGTTGGCCTCGATAAACTGGTTTAAAAATATGCAATAGGAAAACCGTGAATAGTAAACAAAAACAAAAAAAAAACACTTTGAGAAATGACTACAATATAAATGTCATTGTAATCTATTAAGAAAATAATACATTAAACACTGCTTCCGAACAAAAAAATAAAGAACCAATTCCTTGTGGATTGTGATACATAAGAGAACAAGCATCGCAAAATGTGCTTTCGCATAATTTAAATCTTACAATTATTCAACCCAATTAAAAAGTACCCTATCTTGCCATAGACATCTTACATAATATTTTTATCAATAATAATTGTCCAAATATCCATATTAAGGTCATATTCTCCCACCCCAATTATTGTTCTTGAAAACCTGGTTCATCAACAAAACATCTACTTCACTCCAAAAAATCCACGTCACAAACGTTGAACAAAAATCAGAAGCATTATAAACTTGAACAGAGAAGTACTAGAGAATGGCGATAACCACAAACGGAGCATTAATACACGAACTTTGACATCAAAACGATGAATGGTTGAGAGATAAAATAAAAAATATATTAAGGTCCATAAAGGCTGACTATGAATGTTTTATAAGGCGAGAAACCGCAAATCTATTTTTGAATGAAAGTAACTTATATTTAGTTTGTAACTGTTCGGATTATGAGCCGTTTTCGAAGGGAAGCTGGGAATAAAATTGTTTGATGTTTCGGTTTATTCGAAAATACGACGGCTTTTTTGAGTTAATGTATTAGATTAACTTATAAATGTACTTTATTATTTAATGTTTTGATTTATTCCAATACAAGCAAAATTGTCATTTTAACAAACCTTTCTAAAACTGTGAACTTTGTAAGTAAGTTCTGACCAAAATAAAACCACTGCGAACATTTTTATTTATGTGTTGCTTATTGGCAATGTATAAAGAAAAATATCTAGCTTATATGTTTTTTATTCTTCGTATATTAACGGTTTACATTATGTAGCTAGATTTTCATGTTAAATGTCCTCTTTACTCTCATAAAATACTCAACATTGACCAAACCCGACATTCCCGTATCACCATAAACAAAACAGCTAAACTAAGTGACAGTCGAAGCGAATTCGGTTTATAACCTAAAGGATACACGTTAGGCCCCCCAGCATATTTCACATACACAATTACTACATTCAAAATTTATCGCGCAATAACGATATAATGACGGAAGCGGCGTCGCGCAAGACGTATATATTAAAATTAACGTCCGGGCCACGATGAAGGGACGCTCTGGATAAATTAACCTTTACCTACTATGTGTCTGTCGGCTTGTAATTTTATTTCGCGAATTATTCAAATGAAAGTGGAATTTCGTTTGTTTTTGTGGGGTTAACGGCCTGTGTTTTGGCAATAGGATTTTAACGTGTGGCGATTCCTTAAACCTCTAGTATATAATATATCAGCCCTATCAGTAATGCGGTGGTAGTTAGGGAGTCGTGAACTGAGACGGCACGGTGCAATGTGTTGAGGGTTTCATCCTTGCACAAAAGCAAAATGTGTTTGATCGAAAAACAGTGAGAGAACATGATAGAAACAGATATTATATGTTGGTATAATTAACTATTTTTTTGTGTACTGTTTTGAAATATCTGGATGTACTTTGTATAGTACGATATGTTAAAAGTCCTAGGATATAGAAACTCTTGATTACGGAATTCGAAGCTTGAAACGTCAAGAATGTGTGCTCTATGTGCATTGTTTTTAATAAATAAATAAATACAATATATAAACAATTATGTGACAAAATTGTTCCAAAAACTAATTCATTTCGTTCTACATGGGTACCATATACAACCCTACATACACCGTGTAGATAATATTAATTTAACCCGACCATCTCCGGGCAACACCCATGTTTTGTTCGTATAATTATGTTGTATTCATGTCGCGCTGCGAGGGATCCGAAATTGAGATGGATGCGTGACGTAGGTGTGAAATTAACGTCCAAATTATTTTTTGGTAATTTATCAAAGTCCGTGATTAGGACGTCTAATTGTGTGTAATGGGGGTACGCGTAATTATCCGTTGGCATCCCTTGATTTCTATTGTGTTGATTTGATCTTTGTTTAATTAAAACTCCTTGTTTATTACGTATCACATGCGGGATTACGTGGATCTAATTTGGTCAGAACCTTTCTCAATGGAGTCTGTATGATGGACTTCTGCGGGGATAATTTTAGACAAGTAGTGATGCGTTTGTTCTTTTAACTCACTTGGATTTATATTTAAGTGTGAAAGGAGATCTGTTCGAATATTTGGATTTTCGACATGCTACTAAGCTATTTTTAGTTCGGCATCTAAGACTCTATTAAGTACTAGGTCAAGTAGTTTAAATGACTTCAACCGTTTCTCACACACAGAAAATCCAATAGGAAAAAAGAGAAACTATGTGTGAACGTTTTATGTACCAAGTTTAATATATATACAATTGCTCATTTTATTGTAAAATATTTTTTGAAATCGGCACTGTAGTTTTTGAGTTTAATGCTCATTTTCTAATATACAGGTAATTTTTTTTTATAATTATAGATATTTAGACATTTAGATTGATAGTGTAGATATTAAATTACAGGTTCTGCTAAACCACAAATCCTTCCTAATTCTAATTACAAGGACGTAGGAGGAAGATGCAGACCAGATTACCAGTCTATTGTTAGCTAAGTCAGTTTAAATCACATTATATCGGACACATCAAATACAGTTACATAGCTATAATAATCACCTGTCTAACACAATATTACATTATTGACAGCTTGATACTACATTGTATGCCGCTAAAGCAATTTGTCGACGCTTAGACTGTTTGGTTATAAACTTAGGACACGGTCACGGTAACGATGAGGTAAATTGAACCTTATTGCTTTGATATAAAGGTGCTGGAATCCACATCATGGAAGTACTAGAACAGTGTATGTAGTAGAACAGTTTATTGCCCAAGAACTTAGTCGAATAATTTTAAGATAAAGACTTTGCCCTAATGGTAACACTTTTTAATTTACAAGTTTGTGTCCTTTCTTGGAATTGCAGCTTACTTCATACTAAGTTTCAGCAGAATTGGCTAATCAGTTTTGTCTTAACAGACAGAATACAATGCTACAGGCAATGCTATCCGCGTAGCTGAGTACTGGTCCGTACAGTACGTCCGTACCGGGAAAATATAACATTGCCATTTATCGACACGCTAAGCAGAAGAACAGACAGAATATAAATATTATGGAATGAACTACTCAATACAGTACAGTAGGCGCTGGATATTGAAAACAAATATACTCGCACCCTTGAGAGTTAATAAAATACAAAAACATTGCAAACGTTCTAAATAAGAATTTTCTTGCGATAATAAACGAACCAATCTCTCTCACATTCAGAAACAATACTACATAGTGTAATTAGAACAGTTGGCTAATGACGTCACAGCTTATTTGATTGCGTTGCTAAATATTATCTCGACAAAGCAAGGCTGTTCCGCTCTCCCGGGTGTTAGTTCCGTCACTAGATGTGTGGGGATCAATGTATGTGTGTTATTTGTGGGGTCTACAATATGCAGTGATATAGAAATAAAATTAAAATAACAAGAATTTAAACATGTTGTTAAAAAAATGTAGAAGAAAAATTTAACTCTTTTTTTGTTAAGATTTTCGGTTGGTCGAATAAATTAAGAAATAAAACTAAGGTATTTTATTTACCTACTAATAAATTAGAAAATATTTTTATAATAAAAATAATTTATGTGTATAACATAAATATGAAGTAGGTAAAGGGTAAAAGTAAAAAAAAAAGTGTTGTTAAGAACAAATTTCTAAACCTAGATTTTTTAAACTAATATTTTGTATAAGACGTACAATATTCACGTATATTACTGGCAAAGACAAGAACAAATTTATTAAACAGTATACATGAAAGCATCCAACAACATAATAAACGCTAAACAATTCTGTCACCAATAAAATAATTCCTCCTTACAAGCCCATTTACGAAGATACACGAATATTACCGAAGTACGCTGTGTTCGAAAACACGGTAACACCCATGATTGGTTATAACACATCGTTGTGTGAGAAGAAAACGGGAAAATGGCAGATGCAGTGTTATGATTATGTATAAGAAGGTGAGAATAGGAATATAAAATAAACAAAAGACGGTTGAATGTGTTTTATTTAAAAAAGGATTACCGGTTTCTTTAGGTTATTTACCTATTTGTAAAAATATGTTTTTCTTTTTGTTTAAGGTAATTGAATGAGTTAATTCTTCGTGCTCGACTAAATAAAAGGTAAGTTTATACTTTTATATCATTTTTAAAACTGACCTAAAATTTTAAACCGTTCGATCTCAGTCAACGCTGAAAAGGTTCTGAAACCTATTTTTTTTTTGTAAACTATTAAGTGTCTCACTGCTGGGCAAAGGTCTCCCCTGTCCTACTCCAGACGTCTGGCCTAAAATAATTAACCATTGAATTTGCTTTTTAATTTTCAAATAATCAAAATATCTACATGAATATGTATGTAAATAAATGACAAAGGAAATCGCTACACCCATAAGCTACTTATATGGATATTATATAAACTTGGTCCACCACTACTGCAGTACCCTACATATTTATCAACTATGTTTACAAACGGAAGGAATAACCTCTATACCGGCTCGGTAAGCATTTTTTGATGTGTTTCCGACCCCACGTATCATTTGAAACAGCTCTATAAGAAACTGAAGCACCTGATATTTTTTATATACCATCAATCTGAACGGTCATGACGACATCTGCTTTCTCTTTCTTTTGTTCACATTTTGCTATATCTAGTTGTATGTTGTCTCTTTCTGACTTGCAGTTAAGTCACTTGAGAATTTTGTGGAAGATTTTATGATTTGTTTGGTGTTTGTATGTTTACAAACATCAAACGAAAACAAGTTTAGAGGTTTTTGTTTGGAATATTACATTTCAACTGTAAAAAAAAAAAAATCTGCATGGAAAACATGTGGAATAGCATCGCACAGTAGAATTGAAAAAATAAAAAATATTAAAGTCAGAATGTCCAATCTCTGCAATTAATGGCACACATATTTTAAAAAAATCCTTTTCGTTCCTCAGAAAAAGTAATGACCGAACGAGTAAATAAACGAAATTCCTGAATGCGAAATACAAATAAAGATAAATTTCACCGATGATACGAAATAATTGCGAATAAACATTTACATTGCCTCAATTACATAACAACGAACGAACGTATACATACATACATACATACATATCATCACGCCTGTATCCCCGAAGGGGTAGGCAGAGGCGTACCAATGTACACCCACAGTTCGCCGATATGTTTACGAACCCAAGACCTCTAGCGTAGCAGGCGTGCTTAGCACCACTAGGCCAACGAGGCAGTAAACGTATATATATATATAGGTAGGAACGTATGAACTTGTAAATTAAACTTCAGTTACTGCAGTTCAGTTCTACGAACTGTTAATCTCGGTTCAAGCCGCACTAACTACTCTTGTTAAGTATGTGACTTCAATACAATGTTGCTAACTTAGAGTGTCATAAGAAACTAAAGAGTGAACCTATCAGAGTTTGAACCGTAAGCACTAGTGTGAACTAGTTTTGTCGTGAATTATGTAATATGAAGATGGAGCTTGTCGTTTTAATAAATCTATCTAAAACACTAATATTATCCTAACACAAAACCATCGATATTTTCGTATATAAGTTTCTCGTTGCGCGAAAATTTGCTTAAATCAGTAAACGAATGTACTAGATACAGACTAAAAACTGTTCTCGCTTGGCACAAGGGGAAAAAAGCGATAGTAGCAGTCTATGTATATGTTTAGCCTATGGTTGCTAAGTTCAACGTCTAAAACAAAGAGTGGTTCTAGTTTAGATTTATGTTTATGGTTCAACTGACCACGTATTAGGGATAAGGGGTAGTTACTGAGATGTGTGGTTGAATGAAGAGCCTCTAGTGCGTATGTTAAGGTTTCTAAATGACTTAGTGTATTTAGGTATCTACTTTCTAGACAGTCACTTGTTTTATAATAAATTAAATAACTGAATACTATAAATAAAATTTGTAAAGCGGATTATTCCAATGCTAAAATTCTGCATTAGTATTTCGCGAAAGAATATATTGTTATCCAAACTATAATCTATTATTTTACTCTGATTTTGTACTATGTGGACTACACTGCTAAAAATATAATCATACTTGCAAGTTAAAGTCCCTTAACTCGCAACAATAATTTCAACAATTCCCGTCAATTCTTCATAACAAATCTTATCTAACCCAAAAACAATAAAATAGAAACACAGCAGAAACAGCTCTATAAAGTACATTAGCAGTACTTTTTACATGTAACTGCAATTTGACGTGACAAGCTACATCAATCCCTGTACTATGAACTTTTCAAGCAAAATTGTATTCAGTGTGAGAGCGCGACAGCACTACGCTGTGTATAGCGGTATCTCGCTTCCACGACAGCAACAGTTCTGCTTGAAGTTTTCATGGTAAGGGGGCAGGATGTGTTGGTGTTTATTTCTTAGTATTAGACTAACGCTGCAGTAAAGTTTATAACGGTTTTAAACAGCTACTTTGGGAGTAATAAGAATGTAAACGGTGATGTGATAGTAACGTAAATGTAAGAAATAACGACGCTTACGTTTTCTTGTAAGTATAAACCTCTTGTTTTAGTAAATAGACCGTTCGGCACCTATCGTTTAAGGTAAATAATATGAATTCTGAGAATAGGGAAAAAATAAAAATCGAATCTCTAAAAAAATGTCTGATATACCTAATAACGAGATACCAATTTCGTGGATGAACCAATACTAAAGTTTACACTTATTCACAAAAACTTGTTAGTTTGGTTCCGACTTATACTTATTTAAATATTAAGCCTGGAATATTATATTACCTGGAATATTACATTTTTTTTCTGTTATAATTTTTATTTTGATTTTGTAATATAATATGTAAAATAAATAAATTACCTAGAAAGTCACAAAGTTCCTTGGCTGCCACCAACCACCAACATTTTTATAAATATAAATAAGCAGAAATAAATTCTTTATTTCTACATTTGCATTCGCTAAAATTGTTAAACAAATTAAAAAAAAACAGCAGTACCAATTAAATTCAGTTAGAAACTTGTTTACAATTTCCAAAACATGGCGATAGGTTTTTGTTTAGAAATGAACAGTTACTAACTGTTCAACATTTATGTTCAACTGTCAAACTGCTTAGTGGCGATACGAATTCAGGTGGTCTGTTCCACTTTGCTCTTTACAATACACTCTGTTTCAAAAATAAAAATATATTTTTCTTAAAATTTGATAAAACGTCGTAATTTTTTATGTAAAAAAAAATATGTTACTTCCGCAAAGAACTCAAAAATTTTACTTATTATTTTATTAAACAAATCTTTTTTTCTGGTATAACCAATCCAACTACCATTAGACAAAGTAGTTTCAAGTGAAATCCGTTTACAGTTAAAGAATAAAAGCAAAACCTTTGCTGACAGAAAGATAAGAATAATAGCTATGAGGCACTGATTTGCCTTCTTGGAAATCCCAAAGGGATCTACGTTACACTTTTTTAATTTACTCTTTCTTATCCTGAAAATGTGCTGAGATCTAATGAAAATAATCTGAATGAAAACTAGGTTCTTTTATTATAAGCATTTTTTTAACAATACAGTATTACACAGTATACAGTATTAGTTAGTAACTAACGAAAACTTGGACTTCGTTAGAACAATAATATACCTCCTCATCTAATCAGCTAAATACCTACTTAATTTTTGTGTTTGATCAAGTACATTTTTTATAACCCTATTTAAAAAATGCTATATTTATATGATCATTCTAAAAATAACCAAGTGAAGTACAAAGTGGAACACCCAATTCGAACAGGAACTAACTATAAGCTTCCACCACAACCAGATTATTCTATCCCAAGGTTTATCTATAGTTGTGATGAGAAAATCGTGTTCTGGTTTACAGATTAGGAACAACTGAGTTATCAGTAGCATTGGAACAATGCCATTGTGAGGTTTATTGAATATTCTAATACAGCTGTGTATCGAAAAGCTTTGAAATTAGATCGTGTTACATTATTCAAGCGTAAGTAAGAGTAATTTAAATTACGTCTAAACTATACGTGCTATATTATTAAGAAAATTGGTTGCTTAGCTATTTGTTTTTGAAACGTAATTTTATTTCCATTTGGTAAGACGAGATTAATAAAAAAAAACACAGGTTCACACACTGATTTGTTATTGCTCTGTTAAGTTCTTATGGAACAGCTGTAGAAAAATCTTTTAGAGGAAAAATCTAAAAATTAATTAATTATTTAACTTTTATTAAGCTTACAATGCATGGTAACCCAAAAAAAAATCTTTTTGAATTTGAATTTGAATTTAATACTGTTTTCATACAGTGTAAAGGTGAGTTAACCATCTAATTGTCTACCTTTAACACAAGATAGTGCAATACTACCAAAATGTTAATTACTGGAACACAAACGGAATAAGATGGAAATTGATACAAAGGTAGGCTTAAGCAAGCACATAGATTAATTTACATGAAAATTAATGAAAACAGAAATATGAAAATGTGAAAAACTAAGTACTTAAGTACAAATATTACTGTTCTGTCAAAAACATATATTATTTTAAGTACTTTTTTATATATCTTTTTAATAATCTAGGTGTTCTAATTTTAAATACCGACATGATTAATAATTACTTTTTTAATATTTACTCAGAGAAATTACTGGTCATTTTTGTTAGTTATTGAGAAAAAAAAAAACATTACGATATTGTTTGGTTTTAGTCGTCAGAAAATATAAACCTGGATTAATTCTAAACTACACACAATGGAAGGAAATAGTTTCAACAAAAATGTCATTTTGAAACTATGCCTACAGTAAATACGAGCCGTGCTAAAAACAAATTTGTTTATTTTTCGTTATTTATATAAGTTTTGTTGTGTTATTTTGTGTCTCTTTGTGCTGTGTCCATTTTTCTGATGCGGGCGGATCTACGCACCGTTTGTTCACAATATAGGTCCAATAGGCTGTTGTTCGACAAATAAACTGTAATATTGAAAGGTTTTGTTATCTGTCTATTACTGGTTACTATTATCACTATACAAAGTATTTGAATTGTATTTTTTTTATTCAGTAGGTAAATTCTTATTTAATATTTCCAATCCATTTGTTGATTGAACTAAAAATAAAAAACTCTTTTTGTAATGAAAGTATACTTTACAATGTTTTATTTTACCAGTTTATTCATATTTCTATCTTTTGCAATTGCAACGGTAAATTAGTTTACATAATTATCTTAATAGTTTTTTTTCACTTCAGTTTCAGTCAACAAAACAGATTTTGCTAGACATCACTAGTACCTATTAAACTTATTTTTACTAGAAAAACTGTCAATTTTTTTGAATGAAATGGCGTAAACAAAAAAATGCAACTTAAATCAAAGGAAAGTAACCATTATTATATTAATTGTCAAACTAAATTGTGTTTGCATTTAGAAATTCACATAGAAAACCGGGCAGTTTTATTTGCCAGATTTAAAAGCTCAACCTCCGTTTATTCAGATATTTCCTCCAAAATCAGAGTGTTTGTGCACTCGAGATTTATTACCGTAAACGCACCTGATACGCAAGAAATTCAGAGGGAAAAAGATATAATTAAAACGAAAAGTAATTTTCTAAAACATAAACCAATTATTTTGTCTTAAACTTAATACATTTCAGTAGTATTTTTTTTATTTTATTCTTGTTTCTGCGAAATTATCTACATATACACTTTTTAGATATAAAATTCAACATACATTAAAATGTACCCAAGTATTATGTACCTTGTACCCATCCCACGAGTGTATTTTTTTACTTAAATAGATAAGTTAAAACGATACCCTCCGTTTTTGAAGTCGGTTTAAACACAGTACTAATAAAATAAAGTAACAGGACTCTAACAAGACAAGAAGCTTGAACTTATCCAATGTAGTTTTTTAGCCGTTGACAAAGTTCGTCTGAACAAACTAAGTTACCTTTGTTCCACTAATTATCGCTCTCGTATAAATCTGCGAACAACGCAAATAAAACAATTAGTTTAAACTGTTTAAATAGAATGTTTAAGTTAGTGGAATAAGTTTAGCTGTACAGATGAGGGCTGTTTTGATTGAGCAGTATTATTAAGTAAAGGTTGACAAATATCTTGACAGTAGAAAAAAAATCCGTCTTGAGATTACATCCGTAGCTTTCATTATTAGACAAAACTGAATAACTCTATCTTAAAAGGAAGGAAAAAATTTAACACTGACTATTAAATAGATATTTCAAAATACTCAATTAAATAAATTGTCATTTTTTAACAAAGCTACTCCATCAATGTTCCTAAGAATATATATTGTAAGTACATTATGTTTACAAGCCTCTATGTACTTCTAATTCTTAATAATTTATTACATATACATTACATTTTCTACCAAAAAATGTGTCTTTATATATATCCTTGTAAAGAATTATTTCACAATACTATGCATAATTCCATTGAGCTACAGAACTCGCTACTCAACCGAAAAAAAGCTAAAAACTTTCTCCTTAAAACTCATTCGCTTTGTCCAGTATGACCCAGATCTAAGTTTGCTAATTAGTACTGCTACCCAACATGTATGGAACTTCAGCTCTCCCCAATGGTAACAAGTTGCCCCTTTTTACTTATGCAAAGTTAAAATTACATAGTTTTCTTTTTCATCACGCCATGTTGAAAAGAGGCATGAAATTATGAGGTTGTATTTGCTTAACGCCGAGTGTTGCTCGCTTGCGTATTATATTTTTATCTTATTTTTTTAATTATCTTCGTGGATTTTTATTTTATGTTACGGGTTTCGTTTTTATTTTAAATATACTTACTTGTATAAATTACTTGTTATTCAACCGAATTAGATATAAAAAATCCAAAATGTGACTTCCATGTAAACTTTTTAAATGTTATAATTCGTTTATTTATTGATTTTGCTACCACAAACCAAAAAGGCAAAAGCCTCAAACTACTTTAAAAATTCCTGGTATTTGCATAGTTCTAATGCTACCTACTTAATGTTGCTTGTTACCTACATAATGAAAAAAAAATTCCAGGAAATTTAAAAAAAGTTGCTTTTAATCAACCAAAAAATAAAAACAAAAGCAGGTGTATCGCAAAAACAATTTGCGTAACAAACCAATCATGTCCACTACCGTAGCATTTTCAATTTAAACTGTTTCCCTGCACTTTGAACCGATTCTTACACGCTTTCTATCCTTTTCTACCTATATACAAAGGAGCGGGACAGGTATATGCTTTTCGGTTGACATTCAAGTAAATTTACTCAGAGCACCACAGCTGGGTTGGGTGTTGGTACAAAAGCAAAAGTTTGGGGTAGAGCTGTGTGCGGGCGACAGTCCGTAATTAGACAGTGTACCTAGGAAAGAGGGGTGAGAATTAAATCCTTTGTTGAACTATACATCAGAATACTCTGTTTCGTTAATGCCTGCAGCAGGAAGGGGTGTATCGAAAATATATTATCACGAACCGTGAGCCAACGGTTTTTGTGCAGATTTTATTTTGGTATACGTTATATGATAAAGTATTTTTTGGATAAAGCCGGAACCCCACCGCTGCGCAGGCTGTGCACGGATGCGTGGCTCACCTCTGCTGCGTGGGCTCATTAGTTCGGCGGCGTCGGCCTCCGTTTCCACTGCCGCGCACGGACACGGATTTGTCGCCCACACAGCTCATAGCTATGCATGGGGTACAGTCAGGAGCAAAAATATGTATACAATAATATGCGAAATTGTTAAACGAAATTAGTGATATTTTTTGTCGAATCTCTTCTGCCATCTAGCAATCAATGCATACTGACAGATCACACTTGAAAATAAAATTGTTAAATATTTTATTTAATAAAAAAATGACTTAAAGTCAATATATTATTTTTGAAAAACAAATGGCGTTATCGCCAATATATTCTTCTTTTAAATAAACATGAGACTTTTCAAAGGATAGAGTAACTATTCAAGATTAATTTGATGCACAAAAAGTATAACGAAAGATATTTATCAGCAAGAAAAATGGAAAAGTCTGATGCAAGGTAGAAAATTCTAAAATTGTCGAAATTCCATTGTAACTCGAAACCTGTAACTTTTCGGGGAACATATGTTGCGTTCATTTGATAGGGCCTGACCTGAGGTATCAGCCACCACAGTTTGTCGGATTATTTACCGGACACTCTGTATATACTAGGAACATTAATTGTACCTCTTATTTATAGTAGCTTATTCTTATAATAATTTCTTAACAATATTATGTGTGTACATATTTTTGCTCGAGACTGTACATAGTCGTGGGTCGCAGAGAAATGGCCGACCCACGCAGCTCGGATGCGTCGCACGGCCGTGGGTTGAGCTACGTTCGTGTGTTTATGACGTCATTTGCTGCGTAGCATGTCCGTGCGCTGCGGTGGAAACGCTCTCATACATTTTGTACTAAAGCGAAGCTGAACACACGTGCACAGCCTCTCCGTGCGCCGCTGTGGGTTTCCGGCTTAACTATTCTGAGATTTTTTAAAATAAAATGTTTTTTAATTGAGTGTTTCTCTTTAAAACTTTTTGGACCGTTTCATATTGACAAGGAATGAGCTACTTGTTTTTTGTTGCATAATAATTTTACGTCCATAAAAAAAGTATTTCAAATACAGGATTGCCTACTACTAAGATTATCATCAGTTACGAGTAATCTTTCGTCTTCAGCCCAATTATTTCTGATCTAAATTCATCGAAGGCTTTCATCCTTACCAGAGAATGCTTAGTTATTTAGATACCTAAACTATTCATGGTTTAAATATCAAGATAAGCCGGTTTCAGTTTACGTTCGAATACCTAGAACAGTCGTTTCTGATAGCAGGATTCTTGAAAGTTTACGAACTGATGTAATCTAAGAATATCGGTATTCCTTTACTTTGAATACTGAGTATTGAGATACAGTTTAATAGATATCTATGAATTAAATACGAAGATATTCAAGAGCATTCAGATCTTAAAAACAAAACACTACATGAATTGAACTCTTCATTTTGTATATTTATTTATTAATAATGGACATAATAGAATCGGTAACATAAAATATCGCCAAACTGCACAACAGTTTGTTGGCGATAATAGCGCTCTTTGGTACAAAATTATTTAGTAATTGTGTATCTATACATATATTTAACATAAATATTTGACAATAAATCTTTGATTACCTGATTGTGACAAGGTAGAAGAAAACAAATAAAGTAAGCATAAAAAAATATAAACATTTAATTCTTAAGAATCACTTGAAGTGATACGTTAGATATTATCGTTGGAGCCTCCTTTATATAGGGGGTCTTTGTTAAAAATAGGTTGCGAAAATAGTTATTGCGGTATCGACAGTCTGGCAGACAAAATTACATTATAATCGAATAAATGCCAATAGTTGAATGATTGAATAGGTACCTAAAGGTTTCCTTTAAGGCGTTTAAAATCTATCTAAGATAGTCCAATATTATCCGAAGTCTCTGCAGTTTGATCCAATGTAAGAAATTTACAATTCCTCTAATATCTATCTGGTTCCTCTAAATAAAACTAATTCACTGACAAATCCTTTAAGATTATAAAATATTCTAATTAATCTATTCTCTCTTTGAGATTATTCTATCTGAAGACTTCAACATCCAAGCTTTTAGCTTATATTCATAAAAATCGCGTAGTCACAAAACAAAACACAGATAATCTTAATAAAAGAGAGAATGTTATTATAGTCCCAGAATGAAAATAACTGGTTAAAGTCAGTACTCACCTCGACTGTACTTTAAAACTTTATTTATTTTACGAAAAATCCAGTCAACGTTCAAAGGGTATTAGTGGCGAGCATCTCAACGTACAAATGGCCAGAGCTTTTGTTACTCTTTAAAACAACCGAAGTTCGTTGTTTCGTACAAGATAATGGCACTACTGGTTATAAATCTTACGTAATAGCTTAAAAATAAACAGTTGAGAATCGCTTAGGCCAGTACCCACTACCCAGAGATAGAACGAGAGAAATTTGAAATTGAATTTCTCGGTCCATTGCGCATTTATAACGACGTGTCTTTATTTATTGTTAAGGAATGACGTAATGGTGTGGGAAAAGGATTGTCGTTTGAGGTTTTGCACATTGGTTGTGGATTATTTTGTTTACATGCCGATTTTGGTCTTAGTGTCATAGTTTTGGGAGCCTGTAATCCCCGTGCGGCGCGACGCGGTAATGAAGCTACTTTGAATAAATCCTTGTTTAATGTGACTACAATTTTGTTGAATTGTTGTAATAAACGTAAGGAAATTTATTTTAAAACTATTTGTACTGCTATAAGTTTAAAATCAGGTTTTCATTATTATTATCGAATTCAAACTTCTATAACTAATGTTAATACGTATTTAAACTATGACAAAATAGCTACTAAATGCAGCACCTTACTTTGTGAATTAGATAGTTACTGACATCTTCACCACAATTTTGAGTTAAACGACTATTTCACAAAACCAATTGTTATCCTGTCCTCGACACTTGATAAAAATCCCTACATTGTTAAAAACAGCTACGAAGCGAAACTTCATCAATATTAAAAGAGACATGGGTATGCACCCATGTTTTATAGCGAGCGACACCACGCGCTGCATCCGCACGATTTCCGGAATTGTCACCGCTTTGTTGAAAAAACAAAGGGTTGGCGAACAGAGACCTCATTCATGAATAATGAATATTATTCGTCATTCACGAATGCGAATATTGTAAAATAATGTAATTACTAACGTTATAAGGATCGCTTGGTCTGAATTATAGTAATGGAAATTATGTACCTACTTAAAATGTGAAGGGTCGTGAGTAAAAAAATATGTTATTAGTCGGCAACAGACCATCGTAAATGTAACCGAGATTAGATATTCGTATAGTTTATACTGCTTCTACCGGTCTTAAAGACCACAGTATCAAAATAATTCCAAGTAAACATGATGCTAATAATATAATAACATAATGCCAATCACCTACTACATAATCTTCAACATATATAAAGTGCTCTTCAATCGTGCACATTCCTGGAAATTTTGGAAGATGGATTTTGAACGTTAGTATACTAGAGGGCAATGACTTAGTATTGAAAGTCTTAATCTTTATCGTCCCCATACTGCGTGAGAAAATGCTGTGAATAAGACCTACTGTCACATGCAAAACCATCATTTCATCACATTTAAGTAGCTTTCAGTAAGACATCCTTTTGGTGTAGTAAACATCAAAATCTTTTATTTTTATTTACATTGCCATAAGTGTATTGTCACCCACTCATATCTCAAACAAAGTCAAATTCAAAGATCGTTTAAATAATTGCTTAAGACATAATATATGTAGTCGTAAAACTATTTTTCAGGGCATAAAACTTAAATTAGGCTACTGACGGTTCCAGAATTGATATATTATGTTAAACATAATTTTATTTTATTAACAATATGTACAGAATACCTTGAAATATTTACAATACTATAAAAACTAAGCCTACTTATTAAATAGGAAAATTATATACTAAATAAAACTAAGCACTAAAATAAGGCGTCAAAAAATTCACCCACGTCGCTGTCGACTGGGAGTGTGCCCAAAAGGCTGGCAGCATTGCCACGTTGTATGGCAATGCTTATGCGCTGACCTAGGTAGAAGCCAGCCTTTGGGTCACACGAAGTGTCAATCAGGCGTCTGGATAAATCTTAAAAAAAACTGTGTGCACTCGGACCCCACGGACCAAGTGTCTCAACCCCAAACGGCTCGAATATATAACTTCCAACAAGGTTGGAATATTTCCGCCGCTTGAGGTTCTCAGCAGCCGCAGCAGCAGCGCCAGCACAGCACGACGTGCTAGGAAGATGGGAAGGCGCAAGAGTATCGACGCAAGTAGCGTCCCACACTAAAGGCCTACCCACCTTCCACGGGAACAAAGACATACCGTCCGGTCTATTGCCGTCGTCGCGTGCCAGGCCATTGGGTTCGAGTACAGCCGGAACGCCCACGACGACAAGAGCTCGTCGGATAATATCGTTTATATAAGCATGCCGCGCTACGGCTACATGATAGGCCGTGGTGTCCGAGGCTGTTGACAACAAAAATAAAACATTAATATACAAACTTGAATCTTCAAACAAATAATATTATTATATGATATTTACACGTAAACATAAATGACTGCTGGTCCAAATCTTACTTAACATCCTAGAAAATACGAAATTATGTTCACAAAGAAAGTTATTTCAATATACTTTAAAATGAACCGCAAAATACTTACTACAAAAACAAGCCAAATCAATGTAACAAGTAGTAACAAAATTCTATTTACAAACTTTAAAAAATAGTTCAATTCATTATACTATGAGTATCATCCGAACAAAAGTTTTTCAGTTTGACGCCGCGAGCTGCATAAGTTCGGGCACCATCTGCAAAGGCTTCTTCACAAGTAATTATACGTATTTCGAGTTACACACTGTCTTCATACTCTCGTAATATTCTAGGTTCTAGATTATTCTAATATAACATAACATACCATCATGCCTGTATCCCCGAAGGGTTAGGCAGAGGTGTACCAATGTACACCCAAAGTTCGCCGGTATGTTTAGGTCCCATGTAATACGGGCGAGCCTATTGTCACTAACCGGGCACAAATCCAAACTCCGACCTGCTACTGAGAATTTCATAGAAAAACCCAATAACACCTTGGTCGACTTGGGAATCGAACTCAAGACCTCTAGCGTAGCAGTCGGCTTACAACCACTAGGCCAACGAGGCAGTTCGATAGAGTATTCTATACTTAGGTATTGAGGTAGGCGCTATTCAGTGCCCGTATGTGACTTATTGCAATTGAAAGGTCGCTAGTTGAGACTTAGCTTATAGCAAATGTGTACTCTCTGCAGAGTACGGGCAATTGTAAAATGCACTTTCAAATCAGAAAAGGAATAAAAATCCAAATTGTTATCGAAAACTTATATGATTCATTTTTTATCTTTTTAAAAGATTCAAAATATTAATCTAAGTATAAGGTCTAAAAGTTCATCCAAATCATAATATATATTATTAGTCAGATTCAAGGTTTTTTTTTCGATATGAATTGCAAAAAAAACCACTGAATCTTGGTAGGTGTAATAAAAATTGGTAGACAAAAGTTCAGACACATTATTATGCATTAAAACAGTTGAATATCTCGTATTACGTTCCACCGCAAAATATTTACGATGCGATCGAATACTGTTTTTATAACATCAGAAATACAAACATATATTGTTTCCCTGATTACCATAAGTAGCTAACTTTGTGTTAAGAATGTTGTAAGCTTGCATAAACAGGTTTTATGAGCACCTTACATTCTTATACTCATGTTAAATAATATTATGATGTTTTTATGAGTGATTTTATATTTCGTATGGGTTTTATTTATACTCTTGTCGTTTCTCTTTGTACTTTCATGAGTGTTTCAGTCGTCGAATTATTTCGTGTTACAGTAATATCAAATGTCACATAAACTTATATTCTAGAACGAAATTCGGGCATTTCGGTCATTCATGTTTTGTTGGACACGGTTTCTCAATTTGCGTATTTTTTGTCAACGAATCACGTCGCATAAGCATGAGAGAAAAACGAAACCTACTCTTTTTTGAAAGTCGGGTAAAAATTACTCCTACAAAGTTCCAAACAATTGAAAAACGTTGTAACATAAGAATGACATTAAATAAACGCCTGATAGAGGTTGCAATTTATAGGGAGCATTATCGGGGCAATACTTGAATTTGCCACGATTCAACCAAGCAGTCCCGAGGGAATTCGGGACAATTGCCGATCTACGTCGAAGATAGCCGAAACACAAATGGACCATATCACAGTTTCCTTTGTTCTTATAAAGGTGAACGCAGAATCAGCAAGCCATCAGTTAATGTCATACGGAAATGCTGATGCAATTGTGGGATGAAATAAAATATGATTTGATTTAAATTATCCTGATTTTGAAAACATCGTGATTAAACCTGGAACCAAAATTTGGGATCTGAAATCGCCAAACCGCAGAGAGCAAGCGTGGTGATCAATACTTGTGCTCTCTCTATAAGGAGAGAGGCCTGTGCCCAGCAGTGGGGCGTTTAAAAGCTGGATTATTATCCTAATTTTAAAAGGAGAGCTACTATCCTATTAAGCAACATCATAGAAAGTTAATATTAATTTACATACTATTACTACTGAAGAATTAATAAAATAGTATAAAAAGTCATACTCGTAATGACGGTGAATGAACACCGAATGACTGAAAAGGATATTTCAAAAATGATAATCTGAGAAAGAAAAGACGGAATGCTGAAATGACGTAAGAAGGATGAATGGAAGTTGAATAACCATTGCGACGACGTAAAATAATTGGGAGTAGGGTAGAGGGATGATGATGACTTAATTTCTACTAGAGGTGACCTATATAATTTTACAGCCAAATTAAAATTTGTTTCTGGTACAAGGTGATTGCTTTTACTCTATGAATTTTACTGTTCATATAAAGATTATAAAGAACAATATCAAAGAAATGTGTGAAAATAGTACTAAAAATAGCAGAGTATTTTGAGCTGTTGTATATTGAATTGCGTTTCTATTTGTTTATTTATATTTTTTATTAAAGTGAGCATGAATGAAAGAAAAGCATAAAATATCGCCAAACTGCACAACAGTTTGTTTGCGATATATTTATATCAAATGTTTGGAAACAAATGAAGCTCAAGTAAGCTTATCTTAATATTCAAAGGTATGTGAAACATATAATCGAAACAAGAACTTAACAACAAGGATAAACATATCCCAGTTTATAATATATTCCCTTTTCTTTGCCATTCCTGGTTCCCGCAATACATTACACCTTTAGACGACGTATCACCAACTTCACCCATATTTTATAAGTTTTCGAGTTTCTTCCAATATAACTTACTAAGGGAAAGTATATTTTCCGTGGTCGTGCTTTTCTTTTCTTTTTATGTTATGGTTGATTTTTTTGTGGTTTGCTTTTGTGGTAGTGTTTTTGTTGGATAAACCTGAATTTAAATGTTGTGTTTTAGTTCTATAAAAGGTTTATATGGTATTTGACTATTTGTGTGCTTATTTTTTAATAAGCAGTTTATATGAAAATAAATATTGAACGAGCTAGTTACCTTTACCCTTTAGAACGAATGCTGAAAGTAAGGTATTTGTTTACTTCTTTGTATTTTCATTTTTATTGTATCAACTGAATTATTCCAGTTACTTTAGTTTTGTACATCCAATATGAATGAGCCGTTTACAGTCGCATAACAGACCGTAACAAATAAAAAAATAATGTAGGTATAACAACATAATTAAATTAATGTTGACATCGACTGATTCGTGGACACTGAGCAGAACCTTTTCTCTTTTTTTTTTCTTTCATTTGCAATAATCTACTTGTATGTGTAGCTATATGCGGAGGTATGTAATTATTATTGGGTATCTGTCAACTTTTTAATTCTTAAATTCATTGTACATTGGTCCGTAAGCTTTCTTTAAAATTTAATAAATAAATAAATAATCAACAAAATCTGATCCATAGGTCTCTCAAACAATTGTAACCCACGTACGTCACAGATACACTACAAATGTAAGACACATCAATATTGTGTTACAACCAACTAGTTCTAGTACAAGATGTTCTCAAGTTACCTACAGCATCCAGTTAAGGATCGCAACCTATAACAACCGAATGATTCTGTATCAATTACTAGAAATGTATGTGTTTATTAACACACAATTAAATCTAATATAAGAACAAACTCTAACTATACTAAGATTAAAAATTACATAAATAAAAACTAACAGGCGTCAAAGAACTCATCGTCATCCTTGTCAATGGCGGGAAACGTGCCCAGAAGGCTGGCAGCATTGCCACGATGAATGGCTATGGCGATTCTCTGTGCAAGAAACAAACCAGCCCTATTTCATTGAATATTGTTGAACTTGTATAGATGATCTTTTGAATGAACTGTAGTGTTTTTTGCTTTGTAATATTATGCACAAAGGTTTACATATAAAATATCATTGTTTTTAGCGACATGAAAACGATGTACGAGAATGAAAAAGTGCCTAACAGAGGAAGTTTTTGTGACAGAAACTTTATGATTTATTAGAAAGAAATGGTTTCAGTTCCAGATTTTTTAGTCTTACCTAGAACTTAAGTAGACAAACACCTTTACTTTTGCACTTATATTAATAAAAGGACAAAAAGAAAGATGCACGAGTTCGGGTTTTTTTTAATTATTATTATAAATTAGTAAAAAAAAAGAAAAAGATATCGATTCAAAACACTAGACTATTTCGCGTTAACTCTCAGATTTGTCTCCCCTTCATAACTAAAAAAAAACACCATCATCATTCCAATAACTTGTCCCAATACTTGCACAAATTTATTTTTATTGGAATACTTCTAAACATCCAAAAACAGCTGAACGCTGAATGCTTTCCAAGTCAATCACAGCTAGAATAATTCTCGGCTATTATATTCCTGAATCTATTCCTTGAGGGAATCAGTAGGAGAAGCACGTTCTGTCACAGCGAGGACCCAGGTCAATTTCCTTTAAAGGTTTGTTCACATACAGTTGGTTTCTTAGTTTATTTTCATCATAATATACTGGTATAGAAAGATTTGAAGAATAATAAATGATTTAAATCTGTCTGGCAGGAAAATTGTTAAAAAAATTAACTATTTTTTAATGCATTTTTCTTTATTCAGCTTATTATTTTCCTTTAATTTTAATTTAAAATAGGGTTGTTAAAATATTCGTTCCAAATGTACCTAATTTACCTGTGCTACACAGCCCAAATTCTATTTTTCTTTGCAATTTTTTTCTAGCCTCAAAGAGTAGCTTACTCTTACAAAGCACACATTTCACATCGCCTAAAATTCTCAAATGTGACTTCAGCCTTAGAAGCTGAGAGTTGAGACAGCGAAGCGATTACTCCGAAGTGAATGTGTGTCAACAGTCGGAAGAGCTCCAACAAAGATATGGCAAAGGACTCATCAACAAACCAATTTAGTTTCGTCCTTTTGATTTACTGAACATCAAAGTTTTTGGTAAGTTTTCCTTATTTTGGGAGGCTAGTGAAACGAGTAATGTGGACTATATTCGTTAGGGGAAATATAATAACTACACGTGGCTTGGCACGAAATAAAGTCATTTGCAACAGAAAATACTTTCTGTATATAATATGTGTGGACGGCGTTAAAATGATGTGATTAGATTTAGGCGTATATAAATTACTCCAATTTTTTTATTGTACCAAAACATCCAAAATACAAATACCATTTAATAATAAAAATTAATTAAGGGAACGAAAGCCGCAAATCTTCAAATGAAAACGAAATTAAATCACATTAAATAATTCTGAATTCATTAATCGAAATTTAATATAACGCTTCCCTATTCTCCTCGACACAAAAACGGTGTTATGTGAGAGAGCAAAATTAAAAAAAAAACTTCTAATCGCGGAAATTATAAATTAGACCGGCGAACGAGGGCAGGGCGCATAGCATATTCTGAATAAACCAGATCTTTGCAATTTGCGGACAAAAAGTGTTCAACGCGACTCGAATATAAAGCAGGCGGTTTTTAATTATTTCCCTGCCCATTTTTATACGTTAATTATTTATGTGCTGTCTGACCAGCAAAAATTAAAGTAATTTTTAATGTTATTTTTTTATTTCAAGAGACTGTAAAAAGATGACTTATAAAATAATATTGTAGTAAGCTTTCTGAACAGATTCTAAAAGTTTTTGGGATGAAACTATTCCCTAAACATCCTCAGCTTCATCATCTGATGAAACATCCTCAACAGTCCGTAATGATTTAAAATACAAACGCATATAAGCAAAGCAAACGATTTACAAAATTACTGTTTATTATTTCAACTGCAATCCCTAAATGCAAGCTTTAGCATCAAATACAAAACACAAACAAAGCCGGCGAAGGCTTTTTAGGCAACATTTTCTGCTATTATGACGTCAAAGCTAGTAAATTGGCCATTTTAAAATTCCGTATAACCGAGCATAATTATAGTTTGAACTTTAACCCTTAGTAATTTCTTGTTAGCACCGTGCAGATTATTTCCTGATATAGAAAATTACGGAAAATCTTGTTTTAGTTTAAAATCCTTAATTGCATACTTCTAATGTTGTAATAATTTGTGTCGTAGTTACATGTTCACACGTTTTAAAACATTTTTTACCTAAAATACTTTTTATTAATTTAAAACACGTCCTTTAGAGAGAGTGCCTAATGATTGCTTCACAAAAATTGCATAGTTACACGTAATTCTGGTGAAGTCCTGGTAAAGATTTAAATCTAAGTCGCAAAGTTACCCAATTTTCAAAGCTATTCAATTTAATATATTATATAGTATTCAAGTAAAATTTCTGTACTAGTCTACTGAAAATCCAAAATAATTCTTCCCTATAAAAACAAGTGCTTGGACTTGCGAGGGTTTTAGCCCTCGCAAGTCCAAACACAGCTAAGAACAGTTATCTGTTCTATAAAACAATATGGCGACGCAAGCTCACAATAATCCCATTTACGATACAGAATCCGATGCTATTCTAGAGAACCACAAGTAAGAACTACAAGTACACAGTACTGACGCAGTGACGTCATAAGTTCATATTACTGTTAAGCGTATATTTTATCCAAGCGTCCATCTTGGAAATATAAGGCCGCCATTTGCAATCTTTGCAAGATCTGAGTGACCAATAATGTATGGAGGTTATGTTACGTCCTCCTGGTTCGATTGCGACTGCACTAGATAAGGAAACTTTATGTTTTCTTTCTTGAAATTCCCTTTGTTTAATAACATTATTTTCAAATTTTGTCTCGCGTTTATTTTCTTGTTGCATTTGTGCATTTAACTTATTTATAAAAACGATTTGTGTTGCTTAGTTATTCATTTTTAACTCTAGGTAGCCTGTGAAATAAATATAGGTTAATTTATTATTATATTTATTTTAATTTATGTAATATATATTAAGATTTTTATATATTATTCATAAATAAATCAAGTAACTAATAATAGATATATTTCATAACAGTGTTTCAATCAAAGTTGAAAATATAGTACCAATAATTAAATACAACATCTGAGCTACTTAAAAATAATAACTATGTCTTAAAACATTACGAAAAAGTTTCATAATAAAAATATTAACAAAGAAACTCAACGTAAGACGTTTTTAATGATTTTAGCTAGCCTATAACTTTCTTAGAAACTTAGATAAAAAACGTTAACAAGGATGCTTGCAAATTTCCCTATTGTACACTTTTGTAAAAAGATGGGCTTTGTCTATTTATCAAAGCCTTTTCTAGATAGTAGAAAAGATACACTGCTGTCAAATTAGCGTATACTAGTTTTTATTCCACTTTATAATGTGAATTAAATGAGAAATAGGAATTAGATTTAACAAAAAAATAATAAATGGCTTAATCTATGAAGGTAAATAAATAGTAATTTAAAACAAAATAGCAATGTCTTACAAGTAAACAAATAACCCAAACAATCAGCAATGAAAAAAGTATTAACATTAAAAAGTATTAAGTTTAACAGTTTTTTTTTTGTAAAAACCATAAAGTTTGCTCTACTACCCATATTTGATGTAATACACTGCCTGTGACCACTATTTAATTTTATTTTCTACTATTGTAAACTAAGACTTGTATTGTGTAAAAACATTTTCAAAATTAAATTTCACAAAATGATATTTGTGTCATATCACTGGCAACTTTTCTGACCCCGCCACAGAGTATACACGTACAAAGTGTTATAACGAGAAAACAATAAGTATTTAATTTTCGAACAGTGTCGTCACGTCGTCGAAACCTGTGCCAGTGTGTAGGAAAAGAGAAAATCACTTTGCAATGAAGTTAGATGCGCGCAAATAGCACCACTGAACCGTAAAATTAGTTCAGAGTTTCCTTAGACGAACCGTATGAAATGTAAACTCCGTTGGCTTTTTGAATTTTCGAATAATTTTAAATTAGATTCGAATTTTAAAGTCTCGTGACCCAAGGTTTTAACATTTACGTATTCCATTTGTTATTGACTTTTTATGTTGATTCAAAAGTTCGGAGTTTGCTGACACAAATAGCTTTACTGTCATCTCACTTTGACCGAAGTTAAAATACAGTAAGTTTAAAATGAAATGAATTAAATCTACTTTTGTAAATAATGAAATCTTAAAATTCTGAGTTCCATATAAATATTTATTTTACTTTCCAAACGTTTGGTAGAATCTACTCGTGATCAGAGGGCTGGTTTGTTCCTTGCACAGAGAATCGGCATAGCCATTCAACGTGGCAATGCTGCCAGCCTTCTGGGCACGTTCCCCGCCATTGACAAGGATGACGATGAGTACTTTGACGCCTGTTAGTTTTTATTTATGTAAGTTTTAATTTTAGTATAGTTAGAGTTTGTTCTTATATTAGATTTAATTGTGTATTAATAAATAAAATATTTAGCTGCATTATATTCCACGCGAATTTTGGTAAAATTTCGTCCAGCATTAGATATCCGATAAACAAAAATCTCGACACAACAATACGAACAAAACAAAAGACTTACCTACATCGTAAAAACGATATTTTTCAGAAGAAAAATTATGTGAAGGTCTGATGTGACAGGAATACTGGGACTATTACTCAAGGTGTCATCTCGTTTCGGCTAAGGAAACGGGAATGACGCTTGTTTTCCTCCTCCTTGGGTGAATTGGTACAAGTTACGAGCAGATCGATTAAGAATTTGTATTGTTTTACCAATTTTTTGAGTGATTATGTGAGTTTTATGAAAAAATATCAAAATAGTGATGTATCAGGCTATTATTAAACATGTCTTAGTGCATGCTGAAATTGTTGTTAATTGTTTCTGAAAATATAGAGTGAAGCAAAGCAGTTTTACCTACTTCATTTTGTGTGGTTTTTAAAAAAGTACCAAAATTATTCCTTTTTTTTATTTTTATGTGACGCAAAAAATAGTTTTGAATGTATACTAGACGACAGTAACATTTTATATATTATCTGGTTGTGAATTCAACGAGGGCTACATAATTGTTTGTCGTTTGTGCGTTCATTATTGGAATCTCAAAGACTCGACAGCTTCCATAGTTCCCACAAAAACATTATCCAGTTCCTTGAATTCAGTACTCAAATCTTCCTGTCACGTTTCCCCATTAACTTGAGCCATAACGATACCGTCAAAAATGTAAGTACCTTTCGAGTTGTTACTTCGATGGTACAAATTAACTGAAGGAAATTTTATGACTAGAACATTTTTACGATTACACTTTGGTACTTTACCTTGGTATTTTTTACATTTGAATTGAGGAAAACAGGGAATTGCGTCGTACTATTGTCGTTATGACCTGAAAACAGAGCTTTTAAGGAGGTTCACTTTTGTATATTTAAATTTCTCCATTGAGTGTTATAAGCCGATGATATTGCAGAATAATCCAAGGCAAAATGTAAAAAAATATTTCTTTATTTAATCATTTGTTTTCCAAATCAAAATAACATAGGAACAACAAAATATAACTAATATAGAAAGGTACTCCTTATTTCTAGAGAAATCTCTGGCAGCAGACCCGCGATAGGAAAAGTGGTACCTACCTAATGTCTGCAGATTATTGAAAAAATACCTAGTCATAATATTATTAAAACAGTCATGTATGTACTCAATATTTTAAAAAACATACAACCCCTCTTTTTACGGTATTCAGGACAGAATTGAACAGAATGATGATGCAATCAATTCGTTAGAAGTAATGGGATAAAATTCTTGAGACTTGAAATCTAGTTCAGGTAATATCAGTATGCTCCAAGGATGTAATAATCTCAGCAAACTATATTACCCTGGTTGCTGCAGTCTGCTAAACCTTTTGGGAAATGGAAGCGGGACTGAGATCAACCATACAAAATATCTGTAAATTTTGGTATACTTTGGAAAATTATTTTTACAGCAAAAAATTGTTTAGTCAATTCTAGATTATTTTATATTTAGAACAGATTTCGGGTTACATCTATAGTTATTGCTAGTATTAAAGTATACAATCATCATTATTCTTTTCCCTTGTATCCCATACAAAATTAAAAATAACACTAACAAGAGTGCATACAAAGAAAGTAAAGAATATTTCTTTTGGGACCTAATTAACGGTTTTTTGTTTTCTGTTCAACTTAAACTTTTTAACAAGAGCTTAGGGGGGAATCATTTGTGCCTCATTTTATACAGATATCAGTACTGCTTTTTATAAAATAATAATTGCTCTCATGATCATAGAATGGTTTAAGAAAAAAAACGGATTATCGGCATATTTTTATCTAGTAAACTGAAAAGCTTTGTGATCCTAAATAATAGCAAACTGTAAGGAAATGCACGCCGTTCTTTTAAAGAAAAGACGTTGCTTTATATTGCCGATAGTTCACAAAGGAAATTCAATTAGCAAGATAAAATACGTAAACAATCTACCGGAAATAAATTATCTGTTGAAAGATGTTCTGTGTATTTCTATAACTCTGTGAAGTAACAAAGCAAAAATTGTTAAAACACACTCTTTCCTTTTTTAAGCTCATACCTACTATAAATCTAAAACATTTAAGATCCCTCAAAAATAAAAAATAAGGTAAAAATACTGACCATATTAATGCTTTTTAAGATTGCCAAGGTTTGAGTGTAAATATAGAAAAATGGGCGGATTTTATTATAACTTTTGTCTAACTATGTTAGTAATGTGCAGACAAGGCAAATATTTTCTGGGGTCTTTTTATTATCCTACGTTGTCCCACTACTGGGCAAAGGCCTCCTCCAAATCTTCCCATATTTCTTTGTCTCGAGCCACCACTCGCAGTGCAACTGATAGATTAGTGACAGATTTTAACAATTTCCACTTTACCTTAAACAAACATGCATAAAAAACAACTTTTAACCTCGAAAAACCCTATTTAAAAGAAGAATTTTCTTATTTCCCACGCTAAACGGAACAGAAATACTGGGTAAATAGAACAAAAATATCTAACGATTCCAATAAATGCGAGTAACGACCTATCCTATTGAATTGCAAATTAGATCTGTCAGCGAAAAGTATTAAGTAGCTGGGGAGCAATTCTGCTTTTTTAAAGTCAGTGGCAGGTTAATGAACGTTACATTGTACTTGTTATTGTGCCTAATTTTTGTATTCAGATAATTTTTAAACCTGTAATGATAAATCGGAGACGTCTTGAAAAAAGGCCAGGTCAAGAGTACCCTAAACCGAAGAGCATGTATGAAGGGAATTATGACAGTGGATGAAGCGAAACAAGTATGTAAGGATCGTAGCAAGTGGAAAGAAGTGGTCTCTGCCTACGCCTACGGGAAACAGGCGTGATTATATGTATGGATGTATGTATGTAATGATAGATGTTGGTGTGTAATAAATAAATAAAATAAAAAATTAAATATTTTTTTAGTTTAATGACAAATGTACACCTACTTACCACTGTTGCAATTTTAGGATTGCCACTGAGTGTTCATTGTGGGCTCATCTGTACACACTGAAATGTGCATTAACCTGCCACCCATTGACTTCAAAATTGGTGAATCGAGCCTCTGGTCTTTCAGTACGCGGATGTACTAATTGTAATGCTATTTGGATGTTCAAAGGCAGATAAAGTAATATCGACTCTTTTGTTTTTATGATTATGTATTTTTGAATGTCATTGTCTTGGGTAGATATGCCGCATCTGTTTTTATGGTTTTTGTACGTGCATACTTTGTTTTGTTCTTGTACTTATGGTTGTTGAAGATTACTTTTTTGTATTACAGAAACATAGTTGAAATACAACTAAAATGTAATTAAGAAGGAGCATAGTACAAAAGGTGGCCTTATTTCACCTGGCAATTTCTTGCTTTTCACGCTTTAAGACCTGAAAAATACAGAAAATTTCATTCAAAAGTACTCAATAGTGATGTAAACATTACTTTTTTAAGTCCAAATTTTCATCCATTGAATTAACGCTTTGCAAATAGTACCATGAGTTCCCAACAAGGCGCTTATTCTGCTATAAATCCGATGCCATCGTTCACATACAGGGTGTTTCAATCCAGCATTTTATCAAACCACAATCTAAATGGACGTTCGGGTACCGTATATTATTCAAGTGACGTTTTTACGAAATAACGTGATGAAAGCCTATAATCCTCTTCCATTAAGCACTTATTGTGTGGGTGATCCCAACGGTCTTTTACGAAATCATTTTTTCGTGATTAAACATTTCGCTTCCGAATGAATTGTGGGTTTATGAATCGCTGTTCGGCAATTTGTAAATCCTCTTCAATTGCTCATTTAGGCCGTGTAAGTTCGGCATTAAGGATTACTTTCACATATTTCTTTTGTTATCGCCTGTACACATTTGAAAACAGAATATTAAATTGGAAGAGGGTATCTGTTATCTAAAATTAGGTCACTGCATGCCGCTTTTGAATTATATTTATTAATGTTTTATGTTAAGGTTCCGAGGCGCTTATTAGGGATATTAATTGCTATTACGAACGACTTTCGTTATGTTTGTAAATATTTTATTTATTTATTATCATGAAGGTGGATGCAATTGGCGAGTTGTCGTTCATTGTGGCGTTTTAGGGGGGAGGCCTTTGTTCAGCAGTAGACGTCTTCCGGCTGATGATGATGGTGATATCATGCCAGTATATTATGAATCTTTCACACAGTTGTTGTTAAACCAATACATTGAATTAACGGTGGTTTTAATTGCTATTTAACGTCCAAGTTATGAATGGACGATATGTAGTAGTGAAATATTCTGTTTTCCGGACGCAGATGCAAACATAAATGGAGTGCTATATTTATAACAGTAGAAAAAAATTCAAACTCTTTTCAAATTAAAATATATTTTGTTCCCGTTTATCATAAATCTTTAAACGGACATCGCTGTTACTGTAAATACCAAAAACCTTAATATTAAGCAAAATCAAAAGCCATACTAATTACAAAACGCTGCCAACTTACCGCACCAATGTAAAGACTTATAAAAACTAAAAATACTTAACTATGTAACATCATAATCATAATTCATTCTAACAACATTAATCACAACTATCACGATTTAAGAATTATGACGTCACAGAGCTCGTAATCGTATGTTTACTGCCAACAAACACACTGTTAATGTAGATGTCGCTAGCGTCGACATTATCACTCCATTTGCTTGCTGCTCTGTGGGCTTCCGTGAACTGATCGAATCGCTTTAATATTGATGTTTGAAGGGAAGTGACCCGTGATTTTACGAAGCTCTTTATCGTCGGTAATGAATCGGTTTGTTTGTTCCCATTTTATTTTGTATATTTAACTTAAATTACTGCTTTAAATTATTTTAAGGGTTTTGTTTTACTTTATTATTGGTTTAATTACGTTTTGTTGACAAAAAAGACATTATTGTGAATGTTTCCGGCGACTTTACAATCATCGGATACTAATGATTAAACTTAATAATGTTTTTATATCTGACCACAAAAAAAAATCTAGTAAATAAAATTATAGTATTTTTTTTAATTCAATCTTTTCACCTGTCACGATTATATAAATTATAATAGTTAAATTAAGCAAGTTCATATACAAGTATCATTAAACTTGAGATATTAAAAAAATAACAGAAACTAAAGTGGAACAACCGCAGTGAATACCCAAGACAATAGCCCCAATTCCTTAAAGAAATATTAAGAGCAATCCAAGCAAGAAATAAGTGAAACTACACGCTGCAATTACAACCAGAAACAGTGCCTACTGGGGCAAGCTGAAACATCGTTCATCCTGTTTCTTTTCAACTGAAAAGAAAGAGAAAAAAGACTAGAAAAAAACTTGTTTCGGATGACCTTAAAACAAAAGAGATTCTTTCATTTGCAGCCCACTTCTTACACGGTGGGGACAATGCTTCTTTGTTTCTTTGGCTGTGATTATTAACATGAAAATATTATAGCATGATTTTTTTATTCAGTACCGCTTGTGTGTTGTTTTATTTTTCATACGACTAATAAAAATATATAAAAAAAAAACAAAAATTTAATCTAATTTATTTTGTTGCTATTTCGATATTTGCTACGGAAATACGTAACCATATACAAAATAACAACGGAAATAAACAAAATTTCCAATAATTCCAGTCTTTCGTAATAATTTTATTTGGAAAGGCGATATTTTTATGAGATTTTATTATGGTGTTTTTATATTGACTATTATTTACTTATTTCTAAAATCTCTATAAAATGTTGTCATTTTCTAGCCTTCATTCATTCACTAAAGTCTCCTTCACACTTCACAAATTGCGCTAATAAATACCTTGATAACAATTATCTTACCAAGTGAGTCTTCTAACTAGGCTTACAAGACAAACAAACAAAGCCACAGCAAACAGATAAGCAAGCCTTGCAAATTACACGTGAGAATTATTATTGTTTAAAACAATGTATTACGCCACTCCATTCAACTGTATAAATAAGCTTGCTTCTTTATTTTGCTTTAAATTAATGTATTTTGTTGCGAAATGTGAGTTTAGTATCAAAGTTTTTTGTTGTTTCATGTTATTTTGTTTGTAGAAATGTTTAAAGTAATATTTTAAAACGTTTTCGGAAATGTAATTTACCATTTTATGAATATTAAAGCTTGTAATACAACCTATTGATATTTAAAAAATAAAACATAAACTTCGGTAAAAAACGTATCCATCTCTTCTTCTTTTTGTTTAACAATATAAAAAAAGTCTATAATATTACATTAATTTAAAAAAAATATTTTAATCTTTTTTCATCAGTCAATTTTAATCCTTTATTATTAACCGCACACAAAAGTTATATAAAGCACTCGATACAAAACTAAAATAAAACTCAAATTCTCTTTACAAAGGGCTCAACCAAAATCATATTTGCAGATCGCCGACAACCTTTACCGAACTAAACAATTCCTTTTAAACAAATACATTTAAATTTCACGAATTTAATCAGTGCCTGTATTATAAGCTCTTAAAAAAGGACTCTTGCTGTTGTGTGAGCGAGACGCTACTATGCAGTGTAGTGCGCCGTCTCGCTTCCGCATACAACCGTCCAGTAAGCGCACAGTTCCCTTAACGATAAATTTTAAGCCAACAATCCATTCAATTTAGTATTTACGTTTAAAACAGGTAAACTCAAGGATTTGTCGTGCTCAGTATAATGTAATTAAACGTGTTATTTAAACAATTATGTAAATGAAAACGGCGGGAATTTCTGTAGAAAGGTCGCATTATCAAGCGAGGGTAGCGTAAGTGTCAAATATAAAATGTTAAAAGATGGTGTCTTTTCTTAATGTCAGGTTTATTCTTTTGTGCTTTGAGATTGTAATTGTTGCAGCTTAGATTTTATGTACCATTTTTGAGGCAGTTTGTTTCAATTGAACGTTTATTACGTACATTAAGTTTTTGCCGGTATTTAATAGACTAGCTTGTTATATTACGGCACGTGTTTCCAATAAGATTTTTAAATTCGAAATGGAAATTGGAAGTAAGAACTAAGCGTATACTAATCCAATTTATTCTATTCGTTAAATAAAACCACTTAAAATACTGTTCTTTTTGTTGCTTCTCACTAAAACATAAAACATTTTTTTAAAAGAAAATATTGTTTTAACGTATTTTTTTAAGTGGAGCTAACTTGAACAGAGAATATTTTCCACACTTAAATTTATTCACTTTGAACAAGTTTTCAATCTTTGTTTTGCAAAACTACAGAGTAGTGTTTGATATAATTACTTTTTAATTCTTCGGACACAGTTTGTTCTGAACAGAACACTAATTAACATTTTTATGTATTTTCTTTGTGAAAGTATTGAAATAAGGATTTATTTGAGCGCCATAAAATGTTTAATGAAAAACTTCAAGTTTGCGAAAAAAACGGCCAATCTGTGGACTTTGTAGGGATTTAGTCTAAGGTACGTACTAATTATTTTAATTAATATTTACTAGTCACATTATACCTTGTGCGCTGTAGCTTGGTGCGGGTGACATTTGTCATAATGACGTTGAAATCTATCAATATCACATGGCTAAGGATGTAATGTCATGGAAGTCATTTTTATCGATTACGTTTTTCACAGCAAAAATCACATTCCCTTTTTTATTGTTATAAAAATTATTGTAATATTAAATTCTTCTTAGCGTGTCGATGACAATCTGTTTATATAGTGTCAGCCCCAAATTCTGCTACGAGAACTGCATTGTCAGTAGCTTGCATTAATTTAAATTAAATTGCAATATTCATTTTTGTATCAGTTAAAAAAATATATTTTTGAATATAAAATAAATAAAAACGCATTCAAAGCACTGTAACACGGTATTTTATATTTTTTTCATGATAGAATTTTTACGGCAAATAAGATGCTGACACTACTGCAACAGGCCATCAACAATGTTCAGCCTGAAGACTGGTTGAAGGTCGTGATTAAAACAAAAAGGGACAATATGTCTGATTGGGATCGTGATATCCATATTGATAATTTAATGGAGTCATCGTTAAAATATCAGTCACAGATTCAGATGATGAATTGAGTGACCATTCAGATGTTTCTGACTCTGATATGAGTTTAGACGAATAAAAAGTACGTTTTTATAATTTATAAAAATATCGACTATCCATCTTAGCAGTACATCCCATCACTAAAGACGTTTTTGGCGTTACGTTTTACGCATAACACTTTGCGTATTTTGTCTTCTAATATAATTGTATTTGTAAACTAGAACATTCTGGTTGGTTTAATTTAATAAATAACCATGATTTATGATTTAATCTATAAAAAATATGGTGCACCTAAAATACTAAAGTCATAATTGTAAATCGCGGCAACTTTCAAGAGTGAAACGAAACATGACTGACAAATGTCACCCGCACCATGCTACAGCGCACCAACTGTAGGTGCTTTTCAAAAGTACAGTATTACAAATTTCGTGTTTGAACTATCAAAAAATACCGTCACAAACCAATTGAATTTATCAAAGAACGTTCAAAAGAAATACTAGCAGACAGAAAGCATACCATAATATCCTTATTTATTTAGCGCAACGCATGAGTAACGAACTAATGTATTAAGAGCATTCCTAACATAGCAACTGCTGAAACCTAAAGTCAGACATAAAAAAAACAAATGAGCGCTATGAATCAACACAGTCTTGATCTTCCAACTGACTGGCTTAATGGCTGATTTTTTACCTTTCTGCTCATTTGCGTGTTTGATTTATACGTGATATCACTCAATTTTACGATTTCCGAAGAACGTTTTCTCATTGAGATTAAGGTGGAAAAATGTGGGAGGAAACACAAATGTTAAAAGGAAAGTTAATGAAGTAATCTGATAGGTAGGCATTGAAGGCAGGAATAATGGCGCTGTATAAGGTAGCGGATTGCTTTAAATATGAGATGTTTTTGTAAGGAGAGATGTTTGACCTGTTTCGTAAAGTTCGTTTAGATTAGGTTTGACCCACGTCTGATAGATTTATTTAAGGATATCGATGTCTTGTTTTAATTTGGACGATCAATCACTTGGTAGTTTTGTATAAACGATTTCTGTGTGTTTTGCTGGGTTATAGCCTATGAGTAGCTTTGAAATTTACTTTACTTACTGACTTACCTTAAACAGTTGTAATTTTAAGACGCACACTTTTTACCAATACCTATGCAAATCCTTAATTATGTTTTAATTTTATATTATAAGAATAAATTATGTTAAGTAAAGTTAAGTTTTCTTTCAAACAAATAAAATCACTTACATAATTACCGTATTATTTTTTGTAAGGACATATTTAATGATAATTATCTTCTCTACCGAAGTAACTGAAAGTCTTACAAAAGGTACATGAACTTACATCACTCTATTTTCTCCTCTAATTAGGAAAGTTTTTAATATCCCTTTTTTATTGTCTATGCCATTGTTCACAGGAAGTAAATTTTACAATCCCCCCATCCCGACAATTATAAAAGTTTTAATTGCTCGTACTTTTCTAATTACAAAAAATACCAGTCTCATGAGCTAAGGGAATAAAGGGAAAAAACTTGAAAATAAAAAAACGCCGTTAGCCTTACGTTCGAATGGAGAACTTTGATAATTTATTGAGCAATAAAGCCTTAAATTAATAGAAAGAAACATTAAAAGAGACCGTACGTTTTTTGTTTGGATATGAAATGCATGCTTGCATTGGATATTATACTAGGATTAAAACTAATTTAACGATAGGGAGTGTACGGGAAATAATATAAAACAATAACTGGGGTTTATTTCAAAGAGTTATGGAACCGTTAAGATTAAATCTGGCTTTATGTGTGTATGAGACTATTAGAAAAATGGCATGCAATGTGAATAAAATGCGATTGTTTTTTTAGTATATTGTTTGTTTAAAATAGGTGCATAATTATAGACATAAAATCAAGTATAAATTATTATTAAATCAAGTATTATTTATTATAGGTACAGTAATAGTGTTTAAAAAATGTTTTAAATTAAATTCAACAATAAAGTTGAATTTTAATACAGCAAAGTATTTTGTATAAACAGTCACGATTATTTCTTGATTTTTACAAAAGTGATAGCAAGACTTAAAATACAGTTACTGAAATTATAATTTAAAACAGAGCTACCTTTTTTATCGGACTTCGTCTTTAAGAAAATAATTTTACTCCATCTTTGTATTGTACAAAGTTAAGAGAACCACCCGGTCGCTCTGAAACCATGTTAGTAAGGATTACTACACACGAGGCGTTTTTAAGCTCTGATATATGATGAATAATTAACGATTTAAGATTACTACAAAATATTATAGCTATCAGTTTACAATGAACCCTGTAGCCATGTAGAAAACAATTCGTCGTTAACTATATTTATAAAATAAAATAGATTATTTTATTTTTATTATTTTTTTACGTCGACAATTTAAATGATACATATCTAATTAAGACATTTTGGCAAAGACAACAAAAACAATACGAGATACCGTAGATATATTATGATTGTAGTTTCATAATCAAAATATTTTAATTTCAAGTAGTCTGTTTAGGCTCTTTTAAAACGTTAAATTACCGACTTTAGTTGCAGTTGTATGCGAATGCACATAATTATAATCCATGATTTCATATTATCTAATAATGTTTTTAAAAGAAAAAAAAGCAATTTAAGCCACTTCAATTTATTTACTCCGAACCACACACATTATCATTATGAAACGTCATAGGCCAAGCGTTTCAACAGCTGCGTGTGAAGCTAGCCTTAAGTCGAGTGAAAGAAATCTGAAAGGGTTAGCAAAGTTCTTTGAGTCGTTTTGTCAACTTGCACTAGTGACGCGTTTTTCATTCTTACTCTCTGCTCGACCTCTGTTAGACCGGTACTTAAGATATACAGAACCGTTTCAAATGAAATGTAGTTTTACACGGACAAATGAAATTTTATTTTAAGTTTCTTTCAAGACATTGTGTTCTAAGAATAGCTGTTTCAGAAGAAATCGTTTACAAACGGATTCATTTTGATGTAATACTGTTGATGTGACTTATCTAAATAACATTTTATTTTTTAATTTAATTTTATTTATTAAAGACACGCACATATTCTACTACTACTAGATATTATAATAACTATGTTACATACGAATGAAAATTGTTGCTTATTTTTTTGCCTTAGTTTTCAAAGAATCTTCATTTCCTTTTAATTACAAGCAAGCTCATAAAACGAGAGTCTTTTTGGTTCGATCTTCGAGATAAGCAAAGTATAATAGGGTGTTTTCTATGCTTGCCTCGTATCGCACGATACCTAATCCCTTTATTTACCAAATCCCCTCGGCTGACTCCAATACCCTAGGGGAAGCTGACAATTTGGAAATATTGCCAAAGATAATTGAAGTTCATGAGGAAACTAAATAGGTTTCTGATGAAAGGATTATTAGAAATAACACGAGTAGTTACTAAGCTTTGTTAGGGTTTCTTGCTAAGAGTGTTGTTAGGCAGCCTTTAATATTAACACATTAACTGTCCCGCCAGTAGACACAATAGTTAAACCATTGGAATGGATCATATGTACCTCATTGGTCAGGGAATTGGTTAACATAACCAATTATACCTACTTGTCACTTAGCATGGATATTATCTTAAGGGGAACAGTTTAAAGGTACTTAATCGTCAGTCAGGAGAGGATTACAGCACCGTACCATAAGCTGAAAAAACCTACAAATCGATGCTAAAACGGTGTTAAACAATCAAAACTTAAAACAACAAATCCAAATCTCAAAAATGTATGAAAAATCTCGAATAAAAACCACTGAACATTGAATCGAGAGAATCTCAATTCGATCGGATTCCTACACTGGCCGCATAGATTTATGAAGAAATTAGAATAGGTACGTGACCAAGTATTTGATATTCACAAGCGGCGTCCACAAAAGGCAAGATGCGTTTGCTTTCAGAATTTCGACCACGTACTAACAGCGAACGGTTCAGGGAGTCCATTTCCACAAATATTGGACTGCATTACTCTAGAGATTCTAATATCTATGGAGATGTATAGTTACAGAAATTGGTATGGAATCTGCTCGCGTCATATTTAACTAGGGACGTTAATTGGATCGTTTGTAACAGCAACTGTTATTATAAATGGAAATGTGGTTCTATGAAGTTATGTTTGTTTGTGATTTCAGCAGGTTGCGGACGTAACTGGGAAAAAGATGTAATATTAGGTGTTGCAATTAAAATGGCTTTCGTGAGTCTCAGTAATTGTGTCATCAAACCTTTTAGAGATAATGTAATTTACTGTTATACAGTTCATAACTTACAGATTTTAAAGCCTCAAATTGTTCTTTTTAGTTATTGCTTTATTCATGGGGGATATTTCTAGTAAAACAATTTTATCACACACATTTAATTTATCACAAACCGAATTAAAGTCAAACTCTCTCTATCAAGAAAAAATATCATCAAGCAATAAAAAAAAAAGGTACCGAAAAGTGTTTAATAAAGAAATTAATTTCGTTACTATTACTCTATCACTAGAATATAAGGAAAGTAAATAATAATTTAATTCTCCTTTCATCACAAACTCGCGCCATTTACCAAAATTTACGTATATTCGTCTGAAAAACGGTGGAGATTCATGTCTGTCTGTCGTTGAAGAGAAGGATGGCGAATAAAAGGGAACAATAATAATTTTAATCAAAAACAATGAGATTGCGCTCGAAGTAAATTGGTCTTCTTTTGTCATTAACATGATGATGAAGCGCTGTGATGCTTGGTCGAGGGAGGTGTTAGCTAGTCTCTGTTACACCGAACTGATTTTTTGGCTATTTTTATGGCTTGTACCAAAATTTTTAGTGACTTACTTAAACACAAAATGACATACAGTTTTTTTGGTTGGTTTAATTGTTTTGTATTACGTGTTCAAAGCAACTAGTGTTTTTTTTTTTAATTATACAAGAAAAAGCTTTACAGATGAAAAAATAGAATGGTACACCTGAAAGATGGTTCCCCTTATTTAAATGATATTATGGTTATTTATGAATAGTGTTTATAAAAACTGGAATAATTTTGGGTTTAAGACACTTTGAGAAATTAAGTTATGTGTAGTTATTATGAGACCATTAGTATAATAAAGGTTATTCCTTAACTTTTTATGTATAAGTTCATTGATTTCACGAACATGTGATTTGCAAACTTTATATCATGTAGGTAACGGCTGAAACGATATATTTCGTGCAGTTAGCAGATATTTTGAAACATCAATATTAAATTCATTCAGTCTGTTGGTATTCAGTCGATGTTATTGCCTTTGAAGGATTCATACTATGCAGGCAGCATTGTATTTAAAACAATAACGGTTTTTAAAGAGTCTGGTTTTAATGTTATGTAGTATGTTCTATTTGCAAATTTATAGAAACATACAAAACCTTTGAATTAGTGTGCGTTGCCCCAGCGGAAAAAGTTCGAATTTCATAATTTAATTTTAACAGATATTTAGTGTATGACGTCGTGTTATTGTGTATGGTAAGTAAGAATTTGTGCATCCAACCATTAGGGAGTTATTCATCAAAAACTGTTTCCGCTGGGACAGGAAACAGTTTTTGATGAATAACGTCATACACTAAATATCTGTTAAACTCAAATTATGAAATTCGAACTTTTTCCGCTGGGGCAACGCACACTTTGAATTAGGCACTTAGTTTTATCCATCACAAGCCAAATCACTACGTCAAATACGTTAAAAAAAAACTAAGTATCCTTAAAAAAACGGCAAAAAGTTTTTATTCCATTTAAGTTGTCACTTTATTACATTACGGTGTAACAACCGGCCGTTAAGGGAAACGTAGTAAATCAGGGTTTAGCATAATTCCCATTTTATTCGACCTGACATAAAAATCGTAAACTTTTTTAATAGTGGGTGTCTCTTAGTTATTTTGTTCTTTCAACAAGGTACATTAATAAAGTATCTTGAAAGGAAGTTAATTTAACTACAGTTAGAACGAAAGTAATCTTTGTTTTTATTGTATCTGGGTCGTTTTTTGTTTGTGTTGATATCTTGATTCAATTGTGATGTTTTATTATTAAATATTGTAATGGAAACGTTAGATAATGTTATAAACGGTAGGAATAAGTATTGTCTAATATAATTTTGTAGCATTTTAAGTTGTGAATATTTTATACCTAAGACGCTCTAAGTTATTTGTAATAAGCTCATACTTGCTAGAGTATTAAAATAACAGTAATAGGCTTAAACTAGAAATAAACTGATTATTAAATGCGCTTCTAACACTTAAAAATACAAGTCACAAAATGGCATGTGTTAAATAAATTAACCTCATTCTTAAACCACATTACAAAACAGACAAAACAAAATATGCATACAAAAAAGTTTTGCAAAGATATGCCCAAACAAAGGTTGCAGCAAGAAAAAAAAGAAAAGGAAAATGGCGCGTCAGTAGTGACGGTCGACCTTTCAAGTGTCGTCTGGCACTTGGAGGCACTTTGAAGTGTTACTGCAGGCGCTGAAAAGATGAGAAACCTGTATGGATGACGTATGCGTAGATACTGCGATGGCGGGCTTGAGTATGGTACTTGAGGGGTATAATGGTTGTCTTAATGGCGCGGGAAATGTCTTGTAATTATTGTGCTTAGGTAAACGTTTTTCGACTATTTATACTTATTACACATAGTGAAAAAAACACAAGCAAAATAATATTGACTAAATATAGCCAAAGACCGAATTTTTGTCTACCATCTTTAAGCGGAAATTTTTTTTCACAGTAATATATTAACTAAACTGTTTACATGGAAAAAGCACAAGAAAGTAATTTACTAAATAATCCTAAAACTTGGCATCAAAAAGTCTATCACATTGCTGTTGACTGGAGACTGTCATTATTTTTTATTAATCCATAAAAATTGCTTCTTATTCATCCTGAACATATCATAATTATTAACAATTTTTTAATCTTTTTAAATTAAGCAGCATATTAAACCATATTTAGTGGAAAAGCATTTAAAGGTTCAATGGGATTATTGTTCATCAAAAGTGGATTATGTACTTTAAATGGTATTCGCACAAAACATTAAATTAATATCCATTTTGAAACATAATTTTACCAAGTACACCCAATCTTCAATCTTCTACTGACATATAAAGTTAATATTATGTTTTATTAATTAATGATATCGTGCTTTAGGACTTCAATGAATTTCAACACAATATCATTTATTGTTGAGGTATGATAGTTTCAAGCCACTATTAATTCTCTTGCATTATACGTCATACACAGTATGACATATTATTATATTTATTCAAAGAGGACAAAGTAATTACACCGTATATACAATTTAAATAAGCCCCAAATTCCCCTTTATAATATTTTTACAGTCTATGTTACATCCTATTGTTATGAAATATGTAAAAATAAAATTCTTCTAATCAGGAATAAATTGATAAAGCTTCCCAATTTAAGGAATTTTATAGCCCAAACTTTAGGCAATCTTACAAAAAATTCAAGGTCACATATTTGATACTTTCATCTTAAAACGCGGCAATCTTAAAAAGTTTAACTAATTTTCCCTTTTCGTAATAATCTAAAAACCAAACTTAAATTCCTTCTCAAAATTTTATCGTCGGAAAGAATTTGAGAAAAGTTTTATCAGTAAACCTAAAATACACTTTAGGAATGCTCTTTCTTTTTCTATTTTATGAATCTTCGAGTTGTGTGCGATCGGCCTCTGAAAATATTGCTCAGTTCCAATACTGTTTGGAATTCGAATTTGCTTTGCAGTTTTTCGCTTATTTCCATTAAAATTCCTCGAGTTACGATCTGTATTCAATTTATTCAGTTGCGCGTTACAACTGTTTCACATTTATTCACGGTTTGTGTTCCATTGTGAATTGTGGACGCGACAATTCCGATGTAAAGTTTACATAACTGGTAATGGAATGTTTTTGATTCGTGGCATTGATTTTATCGGATAATTTTGTTTTGTGTCATCACTTTTTATCAAATAGCAATTGATTACCTTATGCCAAGCTTTCCTTAACAGATTTGTTGGTCTTCTCATCCTGTCTTCAATTTTCTTTCTTTTTGTAGCTAGACACATTATTAAATGAAGAGCAGGTTTATTAAGGTAATGAAAAGCGGACGTACGAAATAAAAACTTTGTCGGCCAGCACAAGTGAAAGCCCAGCAAACTAGGCATTAAAAATTTGATAACCAGCCTAAAGTGGCTGTTAACGAGTATTCTGCTGTAAGCCTGCAGCAAAGAATCCTTCCGAACATAAAACGCGAGTTAACGTCTTTAATGAGGTTGTAAAAACATTCTAGTTGTTACAACCCCGCTGAATCTCGAAGGGGAATATTCGTTCTGAAATAACAAAATTATACAATTCATGAGGAAATCGCAACCGGTGTCGCCCGTTTTTATTCATTCTACCGCGTTGACGCACCACAATGTTTTAAGAAAGGAATTTATGAAAAGGGTCGACGTGACGAGAATGTGTTATGAAGCCAGCCCTACAAAGCGCCGCCAGCGAAAAAATTAAAAAGAATAATTTTTGTGAACGAAAATAAATAGCGTGAGGCGTTTATGTGAACGGACATGACTGATATAGCGACAATTTACTTAAAAGGAAAACACATTTTATTAGTCTCGACACTTAAGATTGAGATTTATTAAGATTAAATACGTCACCATTTATCTAAGAAAGAATGAATAAAATTTATGATCGTTTAACGAATTGTTTTATTTTGTTATTAAATACACAAAATGATCTTATTCAGTTCTGTTGTTTTTTTTTTATATTCTAGCTTAAGATATGGTAGATAGTTTGTTAAATAGTTTGCTATCATTGACCAACGATCAATGGAGCGCAGCACACTAGGTGCGTTCTATAACTCAAATGGCGGATGTGGGAGTCAAAACAGCCAAGCTCAAGTGGGATGGTCACGTCGCGCGAATGCAGCCTGACCGATTTGCAAAGATCGTCACTCACTGGACGCCGGAAGGAAATCGCCATCGAGGTCGTCCGCAGCGAAATTGGTGAGATTTTTCTGATGATCTAGTCAGTTATGCGGGACGCATGTGGCTAGCTATTGCAAAAGATAGGCAGGTTTGGAGGACAGAGGTGGAGGCCTTTGCCTGCCAGGGATTTGCCCGGCAAATCTGATGTACACTACAAAAAAAAAAAAAACATTTATTTGCATATGATGCGCCAAATGATTTGTTACCTGAGAAAGTCTGTAGTTATCTCAAATTAAAAGTTTAATATATAAATTGCGATTTAAGGGCAAGTTCAAGTCTAGACAGTACCCGACATAAGTAATCACGTATGCTCACCTGCTGAATATTTAAAGAAACTACAGAATTCACATTAGAGGGAAACTTTTTCCATTACACTTAGTCTTCGAAAATGGCGGAAAAGAATACAATCCACGTAGACTTCTAAATTGCAAAGCCTATTTATTTTTCAGGAATGAAGGAACAGAATCCTTTCGTGGCAAAAAGTTTAAATGGGCTCTTAATGCGATTGGGTTCCGGCAAGAATTCCGCTAATGTTAAACGGAATCTGCACAATCTGATTGCTTCAATAAGTTCCGGACAGTTTCCTTTCATGCTTTAATACTTTGGAATTCCGAACGCTCCTTGCTTTGTAGGAGATTTTACTGCGGAACTTTGTAAGATTCCCTCGGAAACTTTTTTCTTCGATGTTTATGTGGACCGTTTTGGAAATTAATTAGGCTCGTATGTAAGAGCGAAAGTTTCAATAAGATCTGATAGCATTAAGATGGGGAGGCCTGATAGGGTATTCCATTGTTTCCTTCATTTGGGAGTTTTGCTCTTCGCGTGTGGATCCATGTATTTTTTTCTGAATTCGATCGAGCTTTAATTTTTTATTTTTTCCGCATTAGAGTAAAGAGTATGTAGTACATACATAACTAATTTAACGCGAAATAAGTGCAATGTCAAAAATTAAGAAATATCTACTTTATATTATTTTCTCGTTACAAAGGTATTTTTTCTTTCAAAACGGTAAAATAACTTGTAAATCGATATACCAGTTTAAAATTATAAGTTGTGTCTGAATCATAAGTATTACATTTAGATTGTATAAAAATAAACTTCGACTGAAATAAAAATACTTAAACCTACGAGAGTTGTTGGTTTTGACATATAAATAAATAGCCTAAACGGAATGATATCTTCAATTGTCATTTACAAATACTTGAAATGTAATTTCAGAAGAAAATAACATTTCTTTCATCTTATTGAATATTACCACATAAATAATAAAATATATGATTTATTTTCGGTAAAGACGTTACTTTTAAAACAAAGTCCCATGTCTTTACGTTCAAGAATCAAATTTTATGAAAATGTTCGATTAAGACAATGATTGTACTCTTTGTAAAATTATTGTTTTTTAAAGTTAACACAAATGTGATTTTAGTCCGACTAAATACCATGATACCTTCAAAACTAGCTAAAATAACCCGGGACAAAATCTGTAAAAAGTAGTTTTATTTCGACATTTACTTATTCAAAATGTCCTAGATCCAAATTCAAATTCAAAATGTCAATTATTTGTGCTTTAAAGGTTTTAAACATTAATATTAGGTATTCAAATATTATCAGTCATCGTGGCAATGCTGCCAGCCTTCTGGGCACGTTTCCTGCCATTGATAAGGATGATGATGAGGTCTTTGACGCCTGTTAGTTTTTATTTATGTAAGTTTTAATTTTAGTATAGTTAGAGTTTGTTCTTATATTAGTTTTAATTGTGTATTAATAAAGATTATTAAAATAGGTATTTGGTAATCGATATTCACATTATCAATATTTAACTAACTTACAGCTCAAACGCTTTACCAGGACAACGAAAACATTTATTTATTAAATTGAAAGTCCATATGAGTCCGTTTTCTCATCTCAATGTTAGTAAGTAGCTTACTAGCGTCCATGATATCTTTGAAGGTTTGTCTGATAATAAACTGTCTATTGTGACATTTGTGTGACTCCAAGCGTACGTTTGTGTCTTTGTGTTGTTACATAATATCTTGTCTTGTGACAGGTATTATTATTTGGAGCCTCCGTTTTTGTTATACGAATAACATTGAGACTTAAAAAAAATATCTATTCTAAATTCTCGTAATTTTTTTGCTTTTTATGAAGGGGAAACTACCCATTCGTTGGCACCTACCCAATTATTGGTATTTCACTATTTAATCTAAAAATAATAAGAAATGTCTAATTTATACACATTGTTTACTGAACGAAAATTTTATAAAAGAATTACTTCTTATTTATAGCAACATTCCAACTATCATTGAATTCATAATCTCTGAGTACTTAGCATTTAATTTTATAACTAATAATATTGTATTTATTGTTTCAGGTATGTTTTTTATCGATGCAATATTATCAAAATAAGTAAGCCCTTTTTGTTTTAAAGTTAGTTTGTTTAAGTGTTAAGACTAACTTTACGTTACATTTTCTTTTGCTGAAATGGATTCGCTCCTGAATATTGGTTGTTACTGGTAAAGGAGACATGAAAAACGTAAGTTTAAAAACTAAAGCTAATTCTACAACAGGTTTGAAAATAGGGCTGTGACACACGACATCCAATTACTATCAAAAAGTCGTACATTAAAATAAGTTGTGGTTTCGCAATGGTTGTAAGTTGGAAGACGCATAAAGACACATTCTTCACGTCTCCCTTCAAGTTAACGAATAGTAGCCATAAATTTGTGGACCATTCTTGCGAGGCATTTGTCCGGCTGACTGCTGAAATTGCCAGCTCTTACTGTTTGCTAGCGGTTCTAGCAAAACCTAGTTTGGCAGCGGATGGTTTATTATACCTAGTTTACACAAGATGTTTTGGATGGTGAAAGTAACAAGTATCTGTTGCGGAATGAGGTTGTATGGAAGTTCTTAGGAGAGGCTTTTGCCCAGCTGGGGGTAGTATAACTTAAAAAAAAAAAAAAAATTTTTTTTTTCAAACAATTACTAGCATAAATGATAGAGGTTCAAGGGGACTATTTTAATTAATTGAAATTTATTCAATACATGAAAAATTTTACGTGTACCTGTGGAAATAAAATTGTAGCTGTTGTGTTAAATGTATTTTAAAATTGAATAAGTACCTACCAAAAGCTCGGAACTCCTACATAAAAAGATATTTCAAATTATGTTTTTCTGTTATCAAACGTGGCTTGGTCGCAAAAGAGTCGTAAAGTGTCTGCAGGTCAAACAAATATTTGTTCCATGTAAAACATGACCTTATTGTGCCACACACATTCACTTTGTACTTTATCTGTTATTATACCGTACCTATCAGACAAAATACTCAAAAATACACAATAACCAGCCAGCGTCTAGCTTCAAATCATAAACCTACAAGGAATGTATCTAAAAGCATAAAAATGACTATCAATAATTCCTTACTGTGTCCAAATAAGACATTCTCAACATTTCAACCAACCACATTTATAGTCTAGCTATTTTAACTCGATCTACTGAATGCGAAAGCACACCTGACTTATAAATAAATTAAAGTATACTGCAAGATGCAGTCGTTGCTACATTGGGCATCGTATTTTCTATTTGCGTGAAACAACGCCGAATGAAGTGACAGGACAATTACTGCAGAAGAAAATGTACGGAGTATTGGGGAATGCAAGATGCAAATTTACCTACATTATATAATAGTTATAGCGTCTTGCCAAAATAGATAACACTACGGTACTTAATTTATCTATTTATTTCTAACATAACATAACATAACATATCATCACGCCTGTATCCCCGAAGGGGTAGGCAGAGACGTACCAATGTACACCCACAGTTCGCCGATATGTTTAGGTCCCATGTAATAGGGGGCGGGCCTATTTGCCACTAACTGGGCACAAATCCAAACTCCGACCTGCTACTGAGAATTTCATAGAAAAACCCAATTACACCTTGGTCGACTCGGGAATCGAACCCAAGACCTGTAGCGTAGCAGGCGCGCTTAGCATCACTAGGCCAACGAGCCAGTCAATTTATTTCTCTTTCTTAATAATAATCTTTATTTGTAAGAGATAGTTCCAAACCTTGTTTAAGAATAGAAAAGTACACCACCATGCGCTGAAAGTTTTTAAATGAAACATCATCAGTGTTGACTAAAAGCGAACTTTGAGTCATAGAATGATCAGAACGTTAAATGACACGCACTTGCTAAAGAAGAAGAAAGTACACCTATTTAAGAAACATTTTAATTTTTGATTTAACGTTTAAAGTAAGACGTGTTATAATTTGGCAACAATTTATATATAGCCTGTCAAAGTTGACAAACCCCAGTTCCCTTTTTGTGCCCCCACAAAACTAGCAGCAATCGATTTGACTAGCTAACGGTCTACAATTGGAACCTGTTTCGGTCTGACCGCAAGGGCCGGAGACCAAGCGCCGAGTTCGGACGCGTCTACCGCAATTCCTGTCGCCGTAAAGCAACTCAATGGCGATCGGATGATGGTTGTTAAGAGACTAAAGCAATGTCTACACGGAGACTAGTGTGAGAAATACACTTTGGGACTGGCCATGCAGCAAAGCCAATTCCTTAACAGATTTTATTCTGACGTTTCCTTTTTTGTCCGTCTTAAAAGGAGGTTTTCAACACGACGCGGCGACGCGACGGTATGTTTTTGTAAGCTTGTTTCGTGATGTATCCGACATTTGAGGATCGATTTAAGAAATATGTTTTCTTTTTATATTATATTTTATATTACTCAAAGATGATCTTTAGTTTTACAAGTATTTATGGGATTCAGTCCTTTTTTGTTAAATTTATTTGTTATTAATTAGTGGCATCTGTTTAGCAATTAATATCACACAAGTATAGTTACAAAGAATGAGTGTTTACGTTCGCTTCAAAGTATGATCAATGTAAGGGCTATATAGTTGTTGACTGAAAGGCCTGTCGATGTAAATCGAGTCAATGGTTCTCGAATGATGGTTGTTAAGACTAACAATGTTGTACCTACCGTAAATGTTTATTCGTCACTATTTGCTTGACTGAAACAGTCGTGGTTGTCTTCGGTTTCTGACCTAAGTGTTTGCGAGTTTGCCTTGAAATGGACATACAGAGCTTGAATATTTGGATAAGGATTAAATCAAACAGTATACAAGTATGAACACACAACAGATCCAATAATGGGAAATCATTCCTTCATTATTGAATTTTATGTTTAACAACAGTTTGTTACAGCTATCGACACAGAATTTTATTTTCTGACTTCTTAATTTCGACTTCTCTATTTGTAAATATTACTAGACGATATTCTTCTTGATTGTATCCAAACTTTTGAGTAATATTTTTTTAATGTCGCAGAATTTAAAAGTTCTTCCGGTTTCAACTAAGTTAATTTTACCCTCTGCAAGCTTAGCCTACATAAATTTAATCCATATTCCAGCCCCCAACAATACCGTATCCTAACAATTTGTTTCTAGAACATTCTGTTTGTAAAACGATCCGCGTCTTGCTAACCGTTGGAGGTAGTTTATTGGCAACGTGATGGGAATCCAAGTTGTGGTAAATTCGCTTGGCAATTAACGAGCTGTGTTTACTTGTGAACTCAAATGTTAATGTAATTAAAGGACTTAGAGTTATGATCGGCCGTTATTGGGATGGCACGCACGATGTAATAGAAAGATAGGGGATGCTTGGAGATTGTTTTGCATTAATTGGTTGTTATAAGGTTATGCTGAGACTTGAGATGCTAGCTCATGTAACACTCTTATACCACTAGAAAACTATATTTTTCTAGTGGTAAATAAGTATGTGTCAAAAAAATATTCGGAATGAATGCGATTTAATTTTTTTAATAATATTCAATATCTGAATCCGAAGTATTTTTTCTCACTGCTAAAAGGTTTCCAAAAATAAATTTAAAAAAATTGACTACGTATTAGCTATTATTAACAATTATGTTCAGTGCATGTAAATTCTTGTTTTTCAATGTATTCTGTGACGATGGCGATAGTTACCTCTTAATTTTTGATATTTTAAATATACTTAACATTAAATTAAGTTTAAAAGGATTTTCTAAACACACTAAGCTGATCTTTCTTTCCAAGTAATTCTTCTGGCACAATAATGACCAAATGTTCTTTCTTTAGTTTACGTCACAGTCTACATAATCACATTAATTAATGCCCGTTTAGTCCCAAACTCTACAGAATACATCACAGCTGATACGATCTAGCTCACGTCACAGTAAATCAAATCGGGGCGACGTGCTCCGTGTCACCATACATCGGAGTTGGACTGATGGCAGGCAAATGACACACGCTTGGTACATGAATAGATTTGGAGGAAATGTGTCATATTTTAAAACTAGACCTTTTAAGGGAAGTTAGCGCGTACAGTCTTAAATACCCTTTAGACCTATAAATATGGACCTAAAAAATGAAAATGAAAGTGACAGAAAAATGTTCTAAATACATTTTATAATAATAAATCACTACATAGTATAAAACAAAGTCGCTTTCCGCTGTCTGTCCCTATGTATGCTTAGATCTTTAAAACTACGCAACGGATTTTGATGCGGTTTTTTTTAATAGATGGAGTGATTCAAGGGGAAGGTTGATATGTATAATACATGCATAATATAGTAGAGGAATACGGATAATCTTAGAGATTTCTAATGTAAGGTCGTAAATGAACCCATTTTTTGCGCTTTCATTGCAAACGCTGGCTGAACCCTATGATATAGATCAAAATAATGTACTACAGTATTGTGCACCTTAAAAAGATCTACAAAAAAGTCCGCGATGGCATATTTCTATCTCTTGAGGATAACCCACAATTACCATTTTTATCGTTTATTTATTACTTATTTACGGAAAAGCGATTTTAAGCAATACAGTATTAATCCTTATCCAATTAAGTACCTTTAATAAATTGTGCATGCAATATAGGTCAATATTGCCCTTTACAGCATGTAATTTAAATGAATATTTTCGAAGATATTACAAATTTAAAATGTAGGGACATAGCGGTTGCGGCGATACCGGCCGGAGGGCCGCGCCGGGGCCGGGGGTCGTGCCTATACCAAATAGTGCGTCCAAGGCTGTGCTTCGCCCTGCAGAACTTTATGATTGTGTAGTTATATTTGGTATCGGCGTTGCACCCGAGCAAAGCCGGGGCGGGCAGCTAGTATATAATATAAAAAGCTCGTTGGCCTAGTGGTGCTAAGCGCAACTGCTACGCTAGAGGTCTTGGGTTCGATTCCCGAGTCGACCAAGGTGATATTGGGTTTTTCTATGAAATTCTCAGTAGCAGGTCGGAGTTTGGATTTGTGCCCGGTTAGTGGCAATAAGCTCGACCCCTATTACATGGGACCTAAACATATCGGCGAACTGTGGGTGTACATTGGTACACCTCTGTTTAACCCTTCGGGATACAGGCGTGATGATATGTTTTTAGACCTATATGGTCCTAAAAAAAATTAAATGAAAATGACTATAACATCTTCTAAATACATTTTTATAAAAATGTACACAATTTTTTTCTACAATGTGACCTTTGTTAGATTTATAGAATGTTTTATTTTGCTTTAAGATTAATTAATTATAGAATTTTGATTGTAGTTATATTACTTTTTTATCCTTACATGATGTGAACGAACGATTTAATTAGCGCTTAAGCAGAAATTTCACTATTGTGACTTTATTATTTTTATAGTTATTTATAAAAAGTCTGATACTCTTTCTATTCACTCACAAAAAAATCCTTTTGTGGGATAAAAGTATTTTTTGAAATTATATCTGAGATTTTATTCTAGTTGCCACTTGATATGAGAAAAATTATGAGATGTAGGGCACAGTTCTTCAAACGAATAATAGCTGTATGGAAATTACTAGAAAACCAATCTCTCTGAAACGGTTAGGATTGTTACTCGCTAAAAAAATGCATTATTAAGTTTTTCTTAGTAACTATTTAGTCTCTGAGATACAATGTCATAAATCTCTCATTTATTGAAAATGTTAGCATAAAATATTATTCCTAGTAAAACGATTATACTTATATTCTTATTTGACGATGGTTTAGACATTTAAATTGAAATACAAAGAAAGGAAAAAAGAATTGTAGTGAACGACTAAGTTTTGTTACACTTTTTTAATTATATTTTATTATCCAGAATTTATTCACGTTTACTAAGGAACTAAGGTTTTTAAAAAATAAACTCAATAACGTAAGTAGAAACCAACAGAAACTAAACTGGTGCGCGTCTAATGGCTAACAAAAAAAAAAGAAAGAAAATTCCGGAAATTGAGAATACATTGGTAATTTATATAGTAGTATCTTAGTAGTTAGCTATGATACATAATAATATTAAATATTAAAATCTTTATCTTTAAATTTTGTACCAAATTAAGTTCTTAAAGTTATGTAAAGTTTTGTGTAACTGTGAAACATGGCTCATAAATTGCTGCCTATAATCTAGGTCAACAAACATTAGCTTACTGAGAACAATGATTAAAGCAATATCGCCCTAAATTAAAAAGAAACGCTCTTGTTAGTACTTTTATAATAAATAAATGTAAATTAATTTCCATTTTCCTGGAATTAGGGATTGGTAGGAAATACTTGGAAATATAATCAAGCTTTAAGTCTGTTGTTTTGTTATTTACCTGCGGATAAAAAAAAAGTTAGAGTTTGAATCTGCAATTTACTATTAATGGAAAACAATTTGGTGAGCATTAGGTATACGTTTTTTAGTACTACTTATTCTCTATATCAGTTAAGGCTAGAAATAAGTTTAACCTACTGGACTGATGGTGTGTCTTTACTACAACTTAATAATTACTAGGCAAGTAATGCTATACGGGGAAGAAAGGTTCTCGAGTGGCGACCACGAACCGGAAGACGCAGCGTTGGCAGGCCTCCCACCAGGTGGACTGACGATATCGTCAAAGTGGCGGGCACCCGGTGGATGCAATTGGCGAGTTGTCGTTCATTGTGGCGTTCTAAGGGGGAGACCTTTGTTCAGCAGTGGACATCTTCCGGCTGATGGTGATGATGATGAATGCTATACAGTAACAGTTTTACAAACCAATAATCCTTACTGTGATTTCCTAACTATGTAGGATGTTTCCGAAAGGGTATACTTATCCAAAAGGGGTGACGAGTACATCTGGTATAGAGACAGTATACAAAATTTCAGCTCATAAGGAGTAAATTTAATTATTTATATCCACCATTTTTCGTACCAATTATTAGACACGAAAAATACCTTTTTGGTAACATCCTGTAGGCCCAGGCAGGTTATATCCTTCTGTTAACCCCAAAAAATCTGTCCCTATATTTGTCTCATAAAAGGCTTATTACAATCCTTTTCGTCCTTTTATTTCACGGTTTGTTAAGTGCCTACGTTAACAAATGAGTATGTGTACGTGTTAATATACGGAATGACAAAGTATAGGAAACGCGTAAGGGACAGAGACTAATAGTAGACTTGTGACGTTGTGAGGAGTCAAGTCCGTTTGGGGATGAAGGATATTTGCTTGGAATCTTCTGAAGATTTTCTGCACTATGTATGTAGATTTAACTAGATATTTTTAAAGGTATAATGTAGTTCTAGTTATTTATTTGCTTTTGTAATGTTAGGTTTTTGTTTCTTGTTTATATTTTTCCACTTTTTTTTTAATTTATCTAAGATACATCATAAGGTACGTCATCTCTCTTTAAAATTACAACGAACGAATAAAGAGTGAAGCTATTTAGTTTTTTTTTATTCTAACAGATAGAACGCTTTTTACCAGATCAGTTGTAAATATATTTTATGATCTGAACAAAAATACAATCGTATCGAAAAGACTTAATTAATAATACCTGTTTAATCCACAAAACAGGTCATTATCTTTTTCGCAAACGATTGTCGAAACAAAGCAGAAAAACTTTCGACACATGCTATGTAATTCGTTTGAATGAAACTAAACCTCCATTTTCAGAACGACCAAGCGAGTTTATTTTCTAGCATAATAAATTGCATTAAAATGCACTGGAATACCAAATTACTAACGAAAACTGACTCATATTAGCGTGTGTTAGTTTTCATTGTTAGCTACGTTTGGTTATAAGGTAACAATGCAGAAATACCACTTTGATTGAAATGCAAAAAGACGAAGGATTTTGTAAACTTTTAGTTATATGTATCGTGTCATTAGTTTGTTATCGAGGTGGGTAATTTATAGGAGTATCTTAAATAAAGCGAAGTCTTAAAATAGTCTAGATGAATATTGAATAGTGTTAAGATATGTGAGTACATACTGCAATATATTCTAATAGTCCCATGTGCCGTGAAATCCATGAATAGGCGATTTCCCTATTGAAATAAAATATTTTTGCAGATATTTATTTTCGCCACTATCAAATAAAATAGTACGAAGAACTGCTTCATTAACACAAACCTTTCATTAATTCGACTAGTCACAATATAACTTATCAAAACATTACCTTTTCCGTACAATCTGCCACACATGCACACAATAACCAAGCTACATTATGTTTACCTTTTTTATACGAAACTTGTGCTCACCGGTGTACGGTAATCTGTGATATTGCTGGCTCTATTTGGTGAGAAAATAAAGATAGCTCTAGTGCCAAGTTATTTTCATAAAGCTTTGCTACTAACTTTTAGTGGTTATGGAATATAGTGTGAATATAAATATGTTCTACGTTTACCGGTTATGCGCATGGATTCTAAAAGTTGTTTTAAAAATCTTTTCTTTTACCTGTAAACATAATAATATATTCTTATTTTAAACCCGTGATTAAAATTTAGGTAAGTAGAAAAAATACCTCGAATCAAAAAACGATTAAAAAATCATTCAGGAAGGTACAAAATAAGCTTATTTGCATTCAATTATTTACTGACAGTAAAGCTGTATGTTGTTTTTAAACTGGAAATCTCAAAAATTACCGGCGTACCTAATGAGATAAATCTTTTTGCATTTGATAGCCCAACACTATTGCTGTGAGAGCAAAGCAGGGTGACCAAAACTGTGGTGAAAATATAGTTAAACATAAAATAAATACATAGGCCGTGCAAACAAGACACAAAACTTACTAATTCCAAGCCTTGCCAAATAATCTTCAATCTTAGCCAAACCCTCAAAAGTTTGTATACATTGATGGCCAAATTTATTGTTAACTGACGGTTTATCTAATTATGCAAAACAACACCAAGTTTCTACGTAGCTCGTGTACCGAAACTGGGTAGCAACGGTGAAATAATAAACGAGAAGTCTACATACAAAGCTCTGAATTTAAGATTGAAATCAATGAATATTAATCTGCTGAATTTATTTGAGCTAGAGTTTTGTTGTTTAAAGACCAATGTTTGTTTCTTAAACTATTTATCAGTTTGTTACTAGCCTTTTATGCGTCTTTTGTACCTTCTAAAATGGGTATATTCCATTTTGTTGTATAAAAAGTTGAATTTTTTCATCTGGGTGATACAGTTCCGAGGTGAACAAAATACACAAAGGATGTCTACTCATTTCACCTGGGTGATACGACCTGGGTGAATTGCGTCCGAGGTGAAATGAGGAAACACAATAATCCACTTTCTTCACCTGGGTGATATCAACGTGGTGAACAAAGTAGAATACACCCCAAAACGTGTCAGGTTCAGATTTACGGGTTAAGACGAGTGTTGCTTGTTATTTACGGATTTACACTAGTTTGTTAGTTATCTTTTTTATTGATTGGGGCACTGCCACCGGCTTACTTGATGATCAGTGAAAGCGGAATAAGAAGCTGTTTCTCATTAGTCGAATTTCATCTCTTAACATTCCCAATTATCGCGACTCGTTTTACACAGGACAAAACTTCAACTTTAAAAGTAGCACAATAAAATGACATCACTTTTCTGCTCCATCTATTTTTATAAATAGAACTAACACAATTGAACAAAATGTGAAGAATCCTTAACTGTTTTCAAACGTAATCGCTAGAGACAGTGTTCAAAAATACACCTCTATTTCCTTTAATTGAAGATACTCCCACCGAGGCACATATAAATTACTTGGCGATAGTACTGCATTTGTTTCACGATGTTTCTTTGAAATAGCAGCGTTATTCTGCAAAATACGTAAGAGAAACGCAAATACTGTCGCTTGTTCCATGTGTTCCAAACTTAAATTCTGTGTGAGAACTGCTTTGCAAGGATTCTGTTTTGTTTTTAAATAGTGCTTTTACCCGCCCGTATAAATACTTTTTGCAGAAAAATATTTTTTTTTTATCCTTTTTATAAGGTAAAATTACACTTCAATATGTATGACATGTGTATGACCTTATTAGAATCTTTGTAGGCTCAAATGACTGAGATAATATTTTTATTTTTACATTTTACATATTATTTAGTACAAATATTGTAGGTATTTTCTGTCTCACGATTTTTTAAGATATTTCTTAAGATAAATGCACTACATACTAACCTATACACCTAATACTTTAAAAACATCATATTCAATCTATAGCCATAATTCTTGTTTTCAAAGAAAAATGATAAACACCCACGACCCACGTTTACTTTTGAACCCAAGTTTTAAGATTTAATTAATACAGCTAACAACTTTTGAAAGTTTAACAAGATTTCACGCTGAGTTTAAACCCTTTAAGAGAAAGCCTACGTATCAGGAGGTTTACATGAAGGTTCTAAATGGGGGTATTTCATGAATAAGGGCTGTGCATGAATTTATCGTACATATAACTATTTCCATTTCTTTAATTATATATAAGAACCTTATCTATATATTTATCAATGAGGCTTGTCTTAAACAAAATCTCGCATTTTTAATTTGAGCAATTGTAGATCCTAGTTACAAAAAAAAAATCAAAAGACAAGCTCTGCCCATTGAGTCACTCAACCTTCATCAGATGAAATTACAATGAGATTTTCAAACCAATATAATACTCAAACTAAACCAAACTAAATCCCAGAATAAGCCAGTATTGGCAGTGTATAAACAAGAACAACAGCTCTAAAGATTGCAATACCCATGGGAAAAAACGTGGCCGAAGCCAGAATTTGTACAACGTTGAAAATTTGCTTGCATTTTGCCCCGAGCTTCTTTTGAGTCAGGAAATAATCTAGTTGAGAAATGTACTTGTGCATCCGTTTGACTATTATATGCTTACTAGCTGTGTCCCACGGTTTCACCCGCGTGAATGACAATTCATACACTATCTTTATAAATTATAGCCTATGTTTTATTCCGATGTATAAGCTACATTATTGTAAATTTTCATTAAAATACATTGAGTAGTTTTTGCGTGAAAGAGTAACAAACATCCACACATCCATTCTCACAAACATTCACATTTATAATATTAGTAAGGATAATCTAGTTGAGAAGTGTACTGTGCATCCGTTTGACTATTATGTGCTTATACCTACTTTGTTTTTTGTGGGGAAAAATAATGTATATAGTAAGCAAGACATAAAATAAATGTACGTAAGTTTTTGTAGCTTGTTCGGTGGATAGTTTTAAAGTATCCTAGCACAAACTTGGGTTCTTCTCACTGTTTTTAGTTTAGGTAAACATATCATCACGCCTGTATCCCCGAAGGGGTAGGCAAAGGCGTACCAATGTACACCCACAGTTCGCCGATATGTTTTAGGTCCCATGTAATAGGGGGCGAGCCTATTGCCACTAACCGGGCATAAATCCAAACTCCGACCTGCTACTGAGAATTTCATAGAAAAACCCAATAACACCTTGGTCGACTCGGGAATCGAACCTAATACCTCTAGCGTAGCAGGCGTGCTTAGCACCACTAGGCCAACGAGGCAGTTTAGTTTAGGTATTATCTGGAATTGCGTAAAAAAATGGATTAACAGAAAAAACTCTATCTATGCTCTCAAGTTGACGATTACTCGAGGTTTTTTTATTTGGTTGGATTTTACCATTTTAAGCCTATGCGCCGACTTTGACTGTTTTTCCACGCCGCGAGTAGGTGTGCAGAAGTCACTGCCTATTCATTAAGTAGGACATTTAGGACTCAAAATTATGTATTACTTTCATAATAGAGTATTTTACTATTTAAAAGTTATCTTTAACGAGAAAAATATGGTTAACAAAGTTCTTTGCTTCTGAATTCGTGGAAATTATAACTTTTACGAGATATTAAATTATATAAACCTTTAAAGGTTTTCTCAAGCTCAGCCCATTAATCTGTATTTAATAGATCTCTCTAGATAGCGTTCCTTTTATATATTTGTATTCAATGGTAAAATGATTTGATTTTCATACAAAGTGTCTATTTTTGGTAGCAATAAATTTGTTTCTATAATACTGGTTTTAATACATAAATATAGAAAATAAACGTAAATAATTTATTTAATATTTCGCGCAATAATAAAAAAAAAATACGCATTATATGAGTACAGTATTCGAAGAAATATTTTTATGGTTTATAATATTTTATAAAAATAACAACACTCGTTACGTAGAAATTATAATGATAAAATTGAAATTAATCAATTCATATTAGGTGTGTATAAATAAGTATAATATTGATAAGGCGTGTTGATAAACCTTTATGTATAAATAATAATAAAAAATGTACATTAATAAACATTTCCCATTATTGATATTTTAATCAAATTGCTTTTAAATAAAGGTCAGATCGTAAATCATTCAAGGTCAAAGATTTGATACTATCCAATCTGTCTTTATATCACTATTGACGAAACAAGGGCCCATAATATTTAGTGTGCCGGATAAAACAAAAGCCCAATAGGTAGTGGAGCTATAAAATAATTTTATGATTTACTTCGTCTTATATAAATACTAGTTTTTGGCCTGGCGTTGTTTACTCTCAAAAGTTATGGAAAGCTGAAAAAATATTCTGAATTGAATTTTATATTTAAATTTTATATTGAAGGTAAAAAAGTAGTCAATTTATCGTAAGGAGACTACTCTGTGATAGAAAAATAAAAATTATTTCATATTTTCTGTTTATTAAATACTCAAAAATATTAGGAAATATCATTTTTTATATGCATAATGCGTTGTGAGTCTTCGCACAGAATGAATATTGTAGTAGTCGACTATGTTTTTGATTCATTTCATATTTTTAAATACAAAGTTACTATAGCAATAATCGAAATATAAGAAAAAAGATAAGTGGTAACTTAATACTACTTATTTTATTTTTCTGAATCAAAATGCCTCTAGTTGTGACAAATACAATAAAACTGCAAATAACAAAACAGACATACAACAGATGATGACGTATTAAACCTTATCTATAGCTAGCGCTGACTCTTGAACTATGAAACTATTTTATGACTGTAAATCTGAATGTATTAAATATACAGGAGCTAGGTAACCCTTTTTTATCCTACACATAAAATTGTCCAGACAAAAACCATTTTAGGAGATAGGTAACAAACTTCAATGTTTAAAAACTTTATCTTTCATGTCATAATTTTAGAAGAATTTCTAGCTTAAGCTAACTGTCTAGACTTTATATTTATAGAGTTATTTTTAAATTTGAATTTTTATTTGAAGGGATTTAAGGTACTAAACTAGCTGTACCCCAAGATTTCATGGATTTTCATTGAATAACCCTAATTTGTGTTAATGTTTATATGGTGTCTAATATTCCCAGCTATTTTCACGTAAAATTCCCATTAAAATTTGTGTACCAGTTCTAGAGATTACCGTACCGCAGTTACCAAACGTCCTATACCCCCAGCTATCAGTCAGTAAAGTCCCATCAAAATCGGTGTAGTATTTTTACAGATTAGTCATTACACAAACAAAAAACTGTTTTACTTTATTACACCTACAGAAATAATTTGAAACACCAATAAATCAATAAATGACCAAAAAAACTAATTAAGTAGTAGTAAATATAAACCGCGAAAAAATCCGTAAAAAGTAGTTTTATTTCAATGTTTAACATTCCCGTAAACCTAAGAAACCAATAATTAAGTAGTTTTAGATCGAGTTACCAGACTAAATTAAGAAAATATAGATTACATACTACAAGTTAAGACTAAGTTGCAGACCAAACTTATGCTTAGGAACATACCAGGGGCCCAAGTCTGCTATTTACACTCGGTTCAATGTCTTCATAGTGTCATGCCAGCAGATCCATTTTAGGAAAATTGGTATTCTACTAAATGTCAAAACGTCAAAATTGGCCATTGGGACGATTCGGTTCAATATTCAAAGACTATGACCAATCGTCAAATCGTATGACCAATCGTCCCAATGGCCAATTTTGGCGTTTTGACATTTAGTAGAATACCAATTTTCCTAAAATGGATCTGCTGGCATGACACTATGAAGACATTGAACCAAGTGTAAATAGCAGACTTGGGCCCGCTGCAAAACTACCACGATACGCGACGAATTCTCGGATAGATGAGCTTTTGATGACATTAGTTGTAATCATACTAATGCATTTAGTTCTAATGGATTAGCTACGAACACTATGCACTCACATATTTCACTAACACAATTCCAAAATAATTGTTCTATAATTTTGATTATTATTATGAAATAATTAAACAAAAATCGCAATGTAAATTCAGCTCTATTCAGTTGTGAAAAAGTTTGTATTTGAATGGTAGGGATGGGGTGATTCGTATGTGTGAATTGGTATTAAGTTTTAGAGTTAAGAGATTATTCAATGATAATAATTGAGTATGTTATGTATTTTAAATGGTATTTTGAATGTGATGGAATTGTAGAACTGCATTCACTATTTAGAATTGATTTTGGTTTGCCATTGTGTGTATGTTATGTTATCTGTAGTATTGCTTGATTTAAACGATTTTGTTAATTATCATCGAAGTTAGTGGAGTAGTTATGTTATACTTTTACGTGTATGTATAATTCAGACAATTACCATTACTTTTAACCCACTTTACGAAAGCATTTGCTAATTTTACTTTCCTGTTTTTTATATTATTACTAGCTGTGCCCCGCGGTTTCAGCCGCGTGAATACATAGGTCTTGTTCCCAGTGCCTTTAGGTTTGGCCGGTGATGACTCAATTTTTTTCCGCGCATTTTTCCATTTTTTTTTCTTTCTTAAGAACCTTCTCCCGATAATAACTAACACAACAAAAAAAGAATTAGCGAAATCGGTCCAGGCGTAATTGAGTTATGCGCTTACCAACACATTTAGCGATTCATTTTTACATAATAATATAAAGATTATTATATACGAATGTGGTTCTATGTGTGTTTTTTTTTTAAATGAGCACTTTAGACGGTTCAACTTTATTACAACTTTAAATTTCAATTTCAACATCAAAAAATTAATAATTTCGCCCCTAGCCTACATAACTCTTTAAACATAACTTTAAATATCCATAGAGACAAGCATAGCGAAATTTATGGCACAAATTAGCTCAACGTTGACTGCAATAAATTTACATATGAAACTCATAAGTTAAAACCCTTGGCTTGTGTGTTTATTACTAGAAACGGTACGGGCTGTAAAACGTTTACCTGTGCCAAGCACTGGGAAATTTTACATATTGTGGTAAAAATATTAAAACGTTGGAGGGAAATTAAAATATTTTATGTGTGTCATTTGTTTTGATAATGTATAGTAGCTAAAGTATAAAAGAGTGGGGGTTATATTAGTTTACTGTATAGGTATTACCTATTTTATTTTCAGGGTACAATTCCAATTAAAAGGCTAATTGGAATAATATAATAGGAAATAGTTGGAAAAAATATTTTTAGTTCCCAATTATTTTTGAACGTGTGGGCTACTAACATAAGTATGCACTAGTTCCATTGCATTATTGTGCTATATAATAATGGGTATAAATATATTTTATTTTATTTTTACCCATATTAATGGCCGACTACTAGAAAATAAAATAAGTAAATGAATGCGGACAACATCACATACATTGTTCTGAACCCAAAGTAAGTTGCAAAAGCACTTGTGTTATGAAATTCAGATACAACGAAGGTACCACAAACACCCAGACCCGAGACAATGTAGAAATGTGATTTTCTACATTGACCCGTCCGGGGATCGAACCCGGGACCTCAGAGCTAGCGACACCTTGAAACCGGTGCGTACGCCACTCGACCACGGACGTCGTGAAAAAACGGTGTAATGATTTACTACTTAACAAAATACATCAAACCTATAATTAAACAATAACAAATCTCAGCATAACTGATAAACAAACGAGATACGTCTTAATATACTCGTACTTCAAAATTCATCCAAAAATATCTTTCATCAAAAGATCAGATTAACTGCTATCCTTATATTATTAACCCTTTTACTTCGGCGTAACAAGTCTTTAAATATTTAAGGCCTTTACCAGAACATGGGCTTATACCTCATTTAATATCGTCTTTACAATAAACAGCCTTCGCGTATTTTGTGAAGAGACGCTATTTTTCTTAGCTGGTGCCTCCAATCAGGGAGAGCATTTTGTTTTTTAGCTACGCTACTTTTTATGAAAACGTCAAGTAATATTATATGTCTCCATATTTATGAAAAGATAATTTTAATGGTAATAAAAACGTCACATATATATTTTTTCTGCTGTAATTTTTACTTTTTTTTTATATAAATAAGCTATCGCTATCCAGATTATATCAAGTTCACGTCCAACTTATGTTTAATAGCGATAAGTTTTTAATCTTTTGTATGTTCTAAGACCACTGTGCCTTGCCATATAATCTTAAACTACTATTAACACAACACCCATTAGGGTAAATTAGCCATTGTTGTCTTAAACAGGCATCTACAAGATTCTTTTAATTCTTTATCTCAGACAACATAAAATAATTAAAATCGAAAACAATTATACCTAATTTGTTTGAACTTCTCAATTCGTTTGTCTATTTTTATAAAATAAAAACAAAATAGGCAAGATATAACGTAAATAACATAACTAATAGTTTGTTCTATAAATAAACAAAGTCTATAATTATATAATATGTGGTAAGACAAGCTTAGATTACGTAATATAGTGCTAAATATCTACAAACCACATCTAATATAGATACAAACCATAATCTTGGAATAATCTTAGCAAATATTAGACTAAAATTCCAAAGGTTTTGATACTCAAAATAACAGTAAATAACTAAATCTAGAACTTAGAAATCATTTAATTTAATTATATCACTATTAATATTTGCACTTTGTTTTATTATTTAATAAGCGTAACCCACATTGCTCTCTCTGATTTTTCATTAAAAATCCTTTTCAATCCAGACAGTGATATCGTATGGCAAACAGTGCCCCAACAATAGACGCTGAACGGTATTCCTAACTTTGTTTGCTTTAGAAGAACGTAATAATAGATCCAGTATTCTATAAAACTGGTCTTACATTCATTTTATTTACTTATCAATAAATAAATTAAATGAACATTCGTTTGTCTTTGTCAGCACAAAATTGTTGTCATCGCATACATTCTTACTTAAATAGAGACTGCATACAATTCTACACGTCCCCTTTGGGATCGAGTATTAATTATTCATTTCTCAGAAGCCAAAGCTATTATTCTATTCACGTAACTTTATTGCACAGTACAATGTACGACATAAAATTAACATCAGCCTCAATACGTATGCATTTACCTGAACACATACATTTTCTTTGTAAATGTCCCCTAGGGCCGGCAATGCCGCCATGACACAAATATGGAGCATTTCTAGTAAAACATTACCTCTATGTTACAAGTTGTATGTAATCACATGCTTACGGTGCGAGCCATATTGCAATTTTGGTGTCGCCAGCGCATTTTCCTACGTGGTAGCCCTGACGCAATATGTGCCCCTGAACACAGGCGGTAGTGATGTGTCGATGGCAGTTATCGATAGGTGACATCTGCCAAATTATTTACAGTGATGCGCTTTACAATATCTAGATGATTTTTTATAGTTTTAGTTACTTAAAATGTTGAAAAAACTTGACTTTATATTCTTTACGGTTTGGTTAAATGGAAATATATTTCAAGTTTGATGAAGTCGGTTAAAAAATCAAGCCGTGATGTATAATGTATATTATTATTGTCTTATTTACTGCAGCATAATTAGTTACATACTACAGCAATTATTAGTTCTGGCGTCTCACTCTTAAAATAATACTGTTGTAATGTAAATAACATCATTCGCAGCCCAATAGACATACTTTTTATTGCTTTTGAATGTGGCATATTAAAATAAAATCGTATAAAATAGAAAAAATCAACTTCACACAAATCTATAAATCCAAAAATTAAGAACAAAATCCACAAATAATAGAATGTTTAAACTATCTATAACAATTTATATAGTAAACAAAAAATAAACATTTATCACGACCAAATAATGAAACACTGAACACAACAGTCGATAAAAAGATTCACATGCACAACACTAAATGCTAATGGTTGACATGAAAACAAGGGTTTACACGTGAGTGCTTGAGCTAATAATGGCTCAATAAAACTGTATTAGTCGAGTAACGATGTTTATTTCTTTAATTGCTTATTTTGCGACCAACTTGTGGACGTGGTTTCTAAGTAAATTGGATTTGTTTGGTTTTGTTCGCCAATATTGGTATATCTTGGTAATATAACTACCAAATTCCGATATTAGCTTATTTGAGTATGTAGTAAATTGAACAAATCATTGTTTTCGTAAGACAGAGAAGTTCCTATTATAACCGAAAAAAGAAGAGGTACTCAATTCGACTGTATTTTTTTTTTGAAATTTGTTACCACAGAACTTTTGACTGGGTGAACCGATTTTGATAATTCTTTTTTTTTTTTTTAAAGCTGGTGCTTCCCACATTGTTACATTATTTTGGTCTAGTTGTGACAGTCGGGTCCATAAGAAATTAATATAAGATAATTTGAAGTCGGTTTTATTTTTGTTAAAATTTTAATTTTTTTACTGTCATTCATTAAAAAAATTAAAACAGAATAACAAATTACAGTTCTACTGACACGCAGTTTGTTTCATTTGATGGTTTAACGAATTCAGCGTGAACTGATTAATTATTAACTGTACGTCAATCACTATTAACTTTAACAACAAAGCATAGAGTTAAGCCTGTTCAAAATTACTAATGAACCTGTGGCCTTTAGATTATATTATTATATGACTAGCTTATGCCCGCGGCTTCATAGCATTTTTTTTTATAGGTACTTACTCAAAATATATCACTTAGCAATGGAGTAGCTATGAGTCGATGAAACAGTATTTTTTAATCGGAACATTGCTTTGATGACTACCAACCTTGAACAAATGAATAACACAGCAGATTTAAAGCGTCAATTTTTTTTCTAAATTGCATAACTGCACGGTAATTTGCTCTTTATTATTTTATAAGAAATTAGAGCGTTACGTAGTTCAGTTAAGGTTGAAATTACTTCTATACTCTCGCTTCACTTCGATTTAATTCTGCTGTAGAATATTGAACCTTAAGGGGTTGCACCTATATTTAAACTAATCCGCATTAACGCACCATTAGAGACGTAAGCATGAGCGTATTATACGGACATCTTCACTTCAAATTAATTAGTGAATTTCTATTAATATAATCACTTTGGAATACCTACATATTATAAGCTTATCAAGTCAATCATAGGAATGTGTATATAATTTACGATGTAATGAAAAGAGCAAAGCACCTAAAAGTAATATTACCAATTTTTATTATACCTAAAATATTTGGGTTATACATATTGGGTTATATTTGGACCTTTGGTCCCCAGTGTGCATAGTCTAGGACAAAAAGCCGAAAACATTTGAACAAATATTTTTTTTTCACGTTATTCGTGAAAACAAAGAACGTCTTTAAAGCGTAGTATTATAAGTTTTTATTATAACAGAAAATAATGGTCACGGTTCATCAGACTGATTAATAACCTACTTTACATGGAACACAAAAGGCGCTACTGAAAAACTTTTCAACTATAACTTAAAACTAAATGTCAGGAGGAAATAATAAAATTCAACAAAAAGTATAAATTCTTTCGTATATTATTATTATAGTCATGTGTAAAAAATAAGTACTTTATTAAATTGACGACCCACATCCTGTTTAATTTGCATTTTTTGTTGGGCATACGCACAACGCCATCTATCGAAAATAACTCAAACTACATTCGAAACATCTTAACCAAATCATGTATCGTTGCACCGATTACTTCGATCTGATTTATGTTGAATACTCCACACGATTATGAGCTCAGTTGAGACCTATAATAAAGCACAAAATTGTGTTTAAGGTTATATTGTAACTTACCTTCGCTTGATAGAAAAATCTATAACGTATAAGAAATTTCTCATACATCGCTGACCTTATGTGCTCTCCCAAAGGATATGAAGCCTTTATTCTATTTCCATATATAAGGAATTGAATTGAGTTTTAGTTTTTCGTCAAATACATACAATAGTACCTAGATGCGCAAAATGATCTTGTGTTTGTGAGTATATTTTCAGATATATGTGTGCTTGGTTTATAACTATTATCAACAATAGCAAAGGCATACTATTGGTATCTATTAAATTGTACCATCCTATTAATATAGATTTAATATTAGGATGATTAATTGATAATTATAATTATTACAGTGACACGGAGTGGTACAGGCACGAGCAAAAATAGCTATACACATATCGAACTTGAAAACTCAAAAAGAAAAACATTCACAAGATTTAGTAACTGATGTCAACCATTTCTTCATAACACGTTTTATAATACGAATCTAGAATTGAAGAAGAATTAGTAAAGAGTTGAAAAGGGTACATATACCTATTTTTGTGACTGTACGATGACATGATAACTCAAATATCCTCTCAATATTTGTACTTACAACAGTTTTTTTTTCAGTTCGTAGTCAGAACTGACACAATGTGAATTCCCTGTATATCTATTTAATTTCTTATTTTTTCATCTTACATAGAGATAGTTTTCACACACAATCGCAAAATAGTCTTCGAGGTCAGACCCAGTTCAGGCCGAGCTTTGAATTTTTAACATCTTAAGTCGGCTTGGCAGTCTGACACTTAGTAAGAATTTACTAGTAAACTGTTCAAATAACAAACTCGTTAGGAATAATTTATTTTTAACCGACCTTAAAAAAGGAGGGTGTCCTCAGTTTGTTGCAAACTTTTTATTTTCAAAATGATGCCACACCCTAGTCTTTCACATTCTCATGGGATACACAACACTAAAAACTAAACTTAAAGTATAGGAATAATGCAATTTTTGAGGCATAGTTCACGAAGAATGTCTAAGCTTATGGGATAAAACTTACAATAATATTATGACTGATCGCATTAGTAAAATTTTCTGTTAAATATCACGCTCTCATAAGAAAAAAGCTAAAATAAACTATCTAAAACAAAGTACACCATAAGACTTTTGTATAGTGTATGAATATTTCCTCGCATCGAGTAACCGGGATAATCCCAACACAACATCCATTTAATAACATAATAAAGTCCATCAAACAACAACTGTAGAAACGTTATAATAAAGAAGTAATTAGTACAACTGAAGACAATTGGACTAACAGACATATCTTCAATGAGTATTACATGCTATATTGGTAATAATTTAGGGTGACAGTTTTATCATGTACAAGATTATAGTTACATTGAGACATAAAGATTATGAGCATAAAGTGGCGGTCTTCAAAGACAAATAATAATAAAATAGCAATATAACAATATACATTTTTATATGACATCTCAACTTTTAATTGGTAATTACTAACTCGAATAGTGCGACAATTTCAAAGCCCATCAAATCACGGTATAATGTTTTTTTTTACTAACATTTTCACTTTAAATGCCATCTTAATTCATTTCCTTTTAATAGACTTTTCCTTTCTATTTTCCATCTTCTCTTCAATTTTAGAAACAAAACCACAACACAACATAAATAAGCATTAGTTCCTTCAAAACTACATTGTCCCTTTTTTTAACAATAAATTAAATGGAAAGCAAACACACTTCTTTCATTCCATAAAAATTCAGACTCAAATGAATCGATGGATCGAATACACCTCACGCAGGCAATTTGAACTACTCATTTCTTTAGTTTAAAATATACCCAAAAAACACAACAGTTTACATATTGGTTTCTTAGATTAATGCGAATGTTAGAAATAAAACTACATTTTACGGATTTTGGCTGCCCGTCACCATGATACCAGGACCTGCAAGGGTGTCGAAACTTCGGGACCTAAAATTTAAAATAAAACCGCGTAAAAATCCGTACAAAGTAGTTTTATTTCAACAACAGTTTACTTTCAAGTAGCTGTAGTGTAGGTACTTATTTCATTAATCCAACCGTCCACGGTCACTAACTAACCAAAGGTAGAACAGAAAGTTCCAGAACTTTGTTTTTTGTTAGTTAATTAGTGTTAAAGACGACCAACGAAGGCTAGTTAGCTGGAGTTGTTTTGTACTTGTGTTTATACGCTGCGGGAATGTTGATGGCCTATTGTTTAGATTCAACACTTATTTTTCTAATTGAACTTCAAGTAAATAGGAACTAGTTTTTGATTATCTGCTCCCAATTAAATAGGAGAAAAAAGCTAAGTCGAGAAAAAGAGAGCCATACTTTTGTCGACGCCACGCAGGACATTTTCGCCCTTGTGTTATTTTTTTAACGGTTACTAACCTTATAAGCCTGAATAAACCTATGTATGTAAATTACATCCAATTTTTTATGTAAAATCCATAAATAAGTGAACGATGCAATATAATACCTCATTAATAACACTCACGACAAAATAGACAAAACAACAAATTTCATACAACAACAGTCTGATGATCAAAGTTTCGCAAAGATACCTGTTCCCTTACCATCATACATGACAGTTGCCGCTGCGGAAGCGAGACAGCGCATTACACTTCACATAGCGTTGTCTCGCTTACACAATTGCTACAGTCTTACTTGACGAGTTTGGCGTAAGCGGGCTGGACTAACAGTCAAGTAGCCAAACTTAGTTTTAAAGCTAATTAATAAATTTCACACGGAAAGTTAGTTAGTTCTTTAGTGCAGTCCACTGTGTATTTTGTAGTAATTACCACTTTTTGATTGTTTTTGTTCTAAGAGAGATTTTTGAAACTACGAACTGAAGAGAATGTCAGTCCTGACTGATCGCTGATGATAGTATATAAGACTAAAAGGAATTTCTTATTTTATGCATCTTGAAATATTTAAACATTGTGTGATTACAATAATAATACACATATAGAGACAAACTTTGTGTGACCTTTTGTCCTTTAACGTAAAAATACTAAAACGATAATGAGATTTAAACTGATTGACCTTTTAGTTTAGAAGAAGAAAAAAATACACTTTGATTTTCTGTTTCGATTGAAAATTTTATTTATTCGCTTTAAATTAGAATTAAATCATTAATCTTAGCATAGGCACTTGGAGTTACAATATTATCTTAACTATAAAACTAAAATATACTTCTAGCAATCAATGATTCAGAAAACATTATCGCAACTTATCTTATAGCTATATCATTTATTAATGCATTTTCAAACATTTACTTTAGTCGTTTGTCAAGTTAATATAAAACGAAAAGTTCAATTTGAATACATCATTGTAGAAACTGCTTTAATGTTTATCTTGATCTACACTATTTGAAATCTTTGGATTCGTGATTTGATCTTTGAATATTTATCTGATTTTCATTAGATTGAAAAGCATTTTCTGAAATTGTAAGCATTATAGTGCTTGTATTGAGGATTTATATATTTTTTCATGTAAGAGACACATTTAATCTCATCAGTCGGTAATATACTATTTATTTCAAAGCTTTGCCTAGAATGGTTTGGATTTATTTGATAAATTGTACCGTCTGTTGTTCTAGTTCCCTAATTTAAAATTGTTTTCATCATCTTTTCCCGAGCCTTTTCCCAGACTGTGTTGGGGTCGGCTACCAGTCTTACCGGATTCGGCTGAATCCCGTATTTTACATAGAGCGACTGGCTATCTGACTTCCACAACCCATTTTAATGGGTAATCCAGTATCCCATAGTGAGACTGGTTGTCAGAATTGACTTAACGTTTGTCAAAGATCAACGTATACTTTTTATTATTATCTATAGTCTACTTGAGACGGTCTGTCAAATGATTCGCCTTCATTTCGTTTCAATGAATTATATGCAAAATAGATTCAATAGCGACAGATTTTAATTAATTGCTTTAAGTAATTTTAAAAGCTTGGTTTTCCTTTGTAATTAATGAAAGAAGTAGACTACACAAATGACTAAGGTAAAGAAACGTCTCGTTAGCAGTTTTGTTAGAATAAGAAGTTACATATAATAAAGTCATCATGTGCCTGGTCTTTTCCCAAACTATGTTGGAGTCAGCGGTCTTACTGGATTCAGCTTAATGCTATATTTCACATGAAGTAGTATACAATAAAGTATTGTAAATAAATGCCTATTAATATATTAATTAGTATGATACTGAAAAACATTTTTTATAACATAAAAGAAAATAAATACAATAGATTCTGATTCTCTTGACGCAATCAAACAACAAGCATTTTAATACAAACGGTCTGTTTTATCTAGAAATCACAAACAAACAAGACCAATAACAATTTAATGCATTTAAACAGCATTATTTGGAGTCAACATGTCTAGTATGCAAAGCTTTTCAGAAACTTCTTCCAGACACTATTTAAACTTTACTTTTATCTAAAATCTCTCTGCACTTATCACACATTTAAGTAATTAAAAGCAAATATTACAGTTTCTTGATTATTATTATGTTTTGTGATATTGTACAATGTTTATATGAAAAACTTGTACACTTAGATTATTGTATATAGATTGATTACACAATTAAAGATTACCTAAAGATTATTTACCTCTTCCTTTGCAATTGTTACTGAAAAGAACTGTCTATTAAAATTTAAACAAGAAAAAAATTCAACAAAGATGATATTTAAATTAGCTATATCAGTCATCTTCACTGTTGATGAACTAAAATGATGTCTTATAAATTAAACCTAATTAATTTATTTACTAAAATTGTGTCGTTACTACCGATGACTTCTAAATGAATGTATTAATAGCAGGAATAAAGATAGATGAGCTTCAGTGTATGAATTTGTAGCTAGATACATAGTTATGATATATTAGGTATAATTTATCCAGGGCTGACGAGTTTGTTATTGTTTAAACTGAATTGCTGATAAAATGAAGGTAATTAAATTTTATTTAAGAAATAAAAACTGACTGTTTTATAATATATGGTTAAATCATTGTTGGTATTATTTTGTTGCACATAAAGTGCTTCTTCAGCGTGCACGGGACGGAAGTGGACGCGGGTGCGCGGATCTTGGCGTCTTCCTGTTCACAGTGAACATGGAGCCATTTGGGACACATTTTGGGACATTAATAGCGGAATCATTAACTTTAAGTCGTCTAAACTGCAGGTGCACTTACTTCGGGCGAGATACAACTAGAAACCTAACAAGTCTACATTAGAGACTTAGAATTCACAGTCCGACAGTTTAAAGTCCGGTGATAGTAATCCTCTAATTACACAATAAACCCTAGCCTAACTTTAATCCTATGCTTTGTTCACAGTGGGAGTTTGTAAAGAACTTTCTCGATGCACGTATACGGTCAGTTTCTTGTTCCCAACTTGCTAAGGACAAGACTAAGGGGAGTTTGTTTTGTGTTTTTGTTGGAGTTTGTTAGGATTTTTGTGCATTGTTATCTTGTACTAACCAGTTTATATTTTTGTGTGTGAGCAGTTCTAAAAAAGAATTCTAAATGAATCATAGAGTGATGATATGACAATATGACTGAATATTGATACCAAATGACAATAAGCGTCATTTTATTTCTGCATTTAAACTACTCACGGCGTTCCAAATAAATCCTATATTTATTATATTTTCGAACGATCATATCAAAATAGATATTAAAACTTCTATGCACATACCTACATACTATTGGTTTATTTATATCTTACTGTTCCCAGTGGTTTTATGTTGACTCCGTTCCTGAAATAGCCCTTATTTTTAAGTCTACTGATCTATTAAGACCGTTTTGTCCTACTACAGGGCAAAGGCCTTTCTCTCTCTATTTCTCGCACTTCTGTCCTGAGCTACTATTGTTCAGTCCTTTCCGTAGGAGGCAAGTTGGTTCCTCCACTTTTACAATCAGCCGCTATATCATCTAGCATTATGTAGCACCCAACTGCCTCTATTAACTACATAAACTTTCCAACCTTTTAAACAATGTACCTACCTATACATCGATACATAAAATGTTCCACCATTACCGCCCATGTCCGACACGATAGCACAATGTAATATCGTCAAAAGTTAGTTGCCAGAGGTGCATAACTTGTCTGGTATTAATAAGGCCTTGTAGAAAGTTTTCAACTAACGGCCGTGTAGTTTCCTACACGTCTAATTAATAATTGTCCGCGTGTTTAGCGTGTTATATCATTTAGTATAGGGTCCTGTCTTGAAGATTTACGTCACTTTAATTTTGTTGGGCAAGTAATAAGCAGAATCAAGGAAGAATCGTTTAGTTAAGAAATAGATAAGTCTTGTGTATGTCGAAGAGTGTAAAGAGGAGCGTCAAGATTTAACCGCCTTGGCCGTATTCGGGATCAGATGTTGGCAGCACCGTACGAGCAGTCAAATTTGACATCGGGTGGAATGCACGAGAAGCTAACAGAAGAAACCGACTTCGCCGCGTTCCTTGGATACATTCACGATGAAAAGGGAGCTGAACAGACGGAGAGCTGAGCAACAACGACTGCCCGCCATCCCTATTCGATATTTGCGAGCACTTTAAGTCCAACATACATCGTGTATCATTTGTACATATTATTTAATATAAAATAATTTATCACCCCCTAACTACTACTCAACAATATGGTCCAAGTATTGGCACCAACATTCCCAGTATATAGGATATTGGTTCTAACATTTGTGACATAATTTCCATCCAAACGCCAACCAACAAAAACTCATACGTCAATCTTAAATGATAACTGCTATTGTGCCTAGTTAATTTTGACAGGTTCACATTCGTATTTCAAATATTTTTGTGGGATTTTTTTTTTGCCATTTATTCCTTTCTATACACTGTAATTTTGTTTCAGAGCCCATAAGTTTATATTTGGAAATATACCAATGCATTCATTGCATAATTATTAGTATTTTATTAAGTATTTGATAAAAATCAACAGCAGTTTTTAACAAAATATTTAACAATTGCATTTCAAGAAACTAAAACACTGTATTTTACAGATTATGGATATAATTGTTTTATTCAGCAACCTAAGTTTATTCTCAAACAACATTGATCAGCGATTTCATTTATTCCAATATTATTACTGCCTCGCCCAGTTACTACGAACCTATTGTTAATATACTTTTTATACATTCTCCTACATTGAAAAAACTACAATAAGCTTCGTCTTATTCTCAGGAGAAATGTTTTTATATTGCTCGCTATATTGCGAATTGTGAAAACATAAAAATACGATTTTATTATACATGACAACTAGGGTTTTTGGAAATCCTATTACCTATTGACACAAGGGGGATAAATCTTGGACCAAGGGTATGAATTATACAAGCTATAAAAGTGAATTTAGTGCTTTTGTAAATAAAAAACGACTATAAATATCAACGTAGTGTAATTGTAACTAAGATAGTCACATAGTGACACTAATTGATAAGTGTGTTGAGATGTTAAGAAAATTTTGTCCATCAAAATATTTTTGTGATCTATAGAGTATTCAAAGATTCTACATAAGTTGCACTGAAGTTAGGTCCGTTCCACATTACGGAAAAATATACAAAAAGAAGCATCTGTCGAAGAAAGTCTTAATGTTGTAGTAAAAAGAAGGTAACATATCCCAAACTTAGTATACATTATACGTATACTTTTTAACAGTTTCCTTTTCTATTTATTGCACATGACTTTACACTGATCTAGAACATGAAATATCTTCTTTGAGTACACTGCCCTAGAACATGAAAAGGGTTCTTTGAATGTCAAACTTGGTTTTATTAATACTCAAAGGCGTCGGAACGCTTTTAACTGGTCGTATTTTATTAGGTTTTTGGCGCCGTCTCAAAATAGACATATTTGTAATAGGGTTCCTCATACACTCAAGTACTTTTACGAATCATTTATTTTCGCTACCCACTCTATGAAAAATATCTGGAGTATGATTCGTTTTGTGGAAAATAAATAGATGGTTTAATTTTATGTAAATAGTTTTTTTTTTGAAAATGTGTATGTGGGTACTTATATCTATATCGAAAGGAAAAGAAACGAAAATGTTTTTTCCTTTAATTTTAAGCTCTGTAGTGTTATAATCATTTAGTAAAGTCAGTCTGCTAGTCTGCTCGTGACCAACGCATTTGGAAAGAAGTTGAAACGTCGCGAAATAAAATCGACCTAGTCCGTAAGAAGTAGTTTTATTAATTATCGAGTAAATTCTCGTCAATTATTTTCTATATGTTTTTTTTTTCGAAGAAGTACAAAGGTCTATACCAATTTTATGTATAAACTATGGGTGGTTAATTTAATTATAGGATTATTTCTATGGGCACTTGGCTGATACGGTACAGTGTATCCTATTATATTTATAAAAGTATTTCTTCTACTCAAGTAAAAAAAAATGCAGATGGATAACAGAAAACGTGTTAACCCTACATTTTTTAATTCAAATTCATGTCATGTAAAATGACGACTAGCCTTTTGGTTATTAAAATACCGACAGCTTAACTCATTCCAATATTACAATAGGATTGATATTATGCCGCACACATTACGAACATTGTAATATCCGCATGTATATTGCTAATTTATATAAGTTTTGAATATTAAATATAAATGGTGTACTTTTTCTATAGGTAAGTTGTATTTAAATACCCAGATCACGTAGGAAGTTTTATTGCTACCACAATTGTATTTAAATAAAAATAAAAAATACCTATAAACTTACTTATAGGTAATAGAATTTAGTGGTATGGGTGAATAATTAGAAAGTAGATATATGAATAATTATACGATATAGCTACTTGTTCCTAAGTAGTAAGGAGGAGTTGATATAGAGAAATTAAATACAATAATTTTTATATGAGACATTATAAATCAATTAACATTGCAATATAATAAAGCATCGAATAGTCAAAATAAATTATACTTTATTCCTTTTCTTTTAATTTAAAATAATCATATAAATATTCGTTCCTTAATTAATATTCAGCAATTATCTTTAAAATATAAAATTATGACGTCACAGCTCACAGTCACCAGATTCGAACAATTTAATTATTTAATAACGAAACGCCACAGCCCCACTTGGTCTGAATATTTCAAATTATTTACGCTAACGAACTAAACTCTATTATGTCTCGAAAATTAGTTATTCTCGCATAAATCATTCTGTTTATTGTAGGAATTGGCAACGCTTGGTCCCCACATGTCTCAGCCAGTGGTTGTACAAATATGGAGATATGGAAATTCAACGGGTATAGGACCATTTAAAAACATTTTTAAGTAGCTTACTGTATAAGAAAAATAATTCCTGAAATTTTACCTCTGTGGAACGATAACATTCTATAAAAAAAAGGAAAGAAAATTATTTCTTAGAATACAGTACAATAGGTGTCAACAGTATAAATTAAAGTAATGGATATATGTATTATTTATTCTACAGAATCGGTGTACAAATAAATAGATTAAAAATAATATTATTATTATTAAAAATTATTACGTATTATGATACAAAAATTTTCTCATGTCATTGATGGAATAGTAACGTGTATGAATCATTAGAAATATAATTAAAAAACTATTTCTTATTTCAAACAAGCGTCACTAAATCATTGTGTGCAAAATGATTTCTACAGACTGTTGAGGTAATTCACTAGGTATTAATTTTATTCATGTTTTATATCAAACATAAAATCACATCCCCACATGCAATAAAACACACATTCACAAACAACCATAAATAAACGAATTACATCTCAAGGATTTACCAATCATCAATCGCTAAACTTAATTAAACCTAACACTATCAATAAAATACAGAAACCTTGCAATTACAAAGAAAAACTATCAAAGTGCCGGCGACTAGAATACTAATCTAGAACCATTTAGGATCCATTAGACGTATTGAACACAGAAGATTAACGGGCACGAGCCAGTCTAAAACGTTGATTAATTTATAGACTGTAATAGAGGCTATATCTACTTCAACAATTTAGAAGATAGAATTTAGTATGTCACTACTGAATTTTACAAATTCGGTTGTAGGCAACAGTTTTTAAAAATATTCAAGTTCAACATAAATAAGTCGAACTTTCACAATTTTTCGGAATTCATTATGAGTAACGCATTATTTAATACCATAAAACATAAGTGGAAAGGACTAGACAGATTAGATGTAAGTGCCTATTTGTGAAAACTAGACAGTCTTGATTGGGACGTTTTATATACTTGTTGAAATCGACTTTGGAACAGGTTAATAGTGCTAAGGGCTCTTCATGATACACGCCGTTTTTAAGCTCTATATTTTCTGACACATGCCCTTTATACCTAACGAGAGCATCTTTAATTGCACGGCAAGAGTCTTGAATCTAGCTAGGGATTTCTGTAATGTACAAGCATTCCCACATTCTCCTCCGCACTAAAATAGAAAATACCCCGATAGTTTCAGAAGCTAAAGATTCCATGACGCTTCTTATGGATTTAGGCTACAAGCCTTATTCGCATATTTAGCAGCTAACACCAACATAGATGGGAAAAGGCTCGGGAATGACGATGATGAGCAGCTAATACATTACCAGTTCAAATAAGAATCGTTTATATACCATCAAATTTCAAAACAAACTCAGTGGTCAAAGTAACTTTCTGGTCATTGTATTCTAGCTCTCTTTTACTAAGCTACACGTGTTTGTGTGGGTGTATTGTGGAGTGGAGGTCAGGTTCAATCTCAGGACCTTTGTCACTAATAAGTTTACTTAAATGTAGGTCCTATTACCTGGTTCTAAAAACTCTTGGGACGTAAATCGTAGGCTATTTGTTCGATTCCGGTTTGGGATCAGGCCTAGCTGTACCCCGCGGATACCAGCGTGGAGTCCTCATTTGATTTATTTTTATATTGTAATGAAATTATTATAATATATCATAAATTTGTTGTGTTGTGTTGTTCACGAATCCAACAAATCGGCTTTTGAAGCTGTTAAAAATAGTGTCAATAAACTGACTTTGTTTTGTTTATAAAGATGAGCAATAAGTTTCATAGTGAGTCCACATTTTTTATTTACAAATCCTTGAACTAGCATTACATTGAATTATGAAAACACTTTAGCAGACTTTTATCGTTTATTTATTTATATAAGAAGAACATAAATCTTATCATCATTTACTTTAAAACCTCATAACTAAATTGGCCCTAGTGTATACCTAAAGATCAAATAAAAGAAAATAGTGTTGGCTTCTTCTTAAAAATATACCTACTGGCATAATATTAATGTTTGCATTAGGCTTCAAACAATAAACATGATACCATTGTTGTGATAGTCTAAACCAATAATTGTGTACACAAATACTCACTGATTTAATTAAGTTCCAAGATATTGTGTTTATTATATTAATATGTATGTATGTTTAATATATGAATTGGTACCACAACAAATACCCTTGTATTGAGTATAGGCACTATCTAAGCGATGATTAAACTTAAATATAATATTAAAAACTGTTGCAGTCCACTGCTGGACATAGGCCTCCCCCAAGGAACGCCACAGCTCGCGATCCCCCGCCCTTTGCATCCAGTAACTGCCAGCTGCGGTCTTCAGGTCATGGGTCCATCTAACCGGGGGCATACTACACTACGTTTGCCTAAGCCTGGTCTCCATTCGAGAACCTTCCTGCTCCACCTCTCGCCGGTTCTGCGACAGACATGGCCATGGCCAAATATTAAATATCTACAGGTTTAAATCTCTATGGAATACCATTGATTTAATAAGAAAATTAAAAGGCATCTACGTTACAAGACCTTATAACCTGTAAAAGATAAAATTTTGGTGTGTTATCAATTAATTAACTTTTGGTACAACTGTTAAAACTTAATTCATGGGATTAATGTAGGAACACGTTTATTAAACTGAAGTAAATAAAATAAACTTCCATAAGGTTTACAATCATTATATTAATTGGCATTAAGTGATGTATCAATAAATACCTCACATTGCAATAAATAATTGCATAGGTATTAATTCAATTCCTTTAAAACCTAGAAGAATCCGTGATTGTTAAGTTTTATGACACGTCACTGTGGGAAGATATCGTAATTGTGTAGAAAAAATAATAATAATTAAAATTTATTTTATTTTTTAATAATTATCGTCACTAACTTTCTATGTTATAATTCTCACGATTCTGAGTTAAAAATATTATGCATCGATAAGTTGTATGCACATTGAATGAAAACTGAAAACGGTCGAAATAATGAACAAAGTAAACTATTTTGACGCCGACGCGAGACGTCGAGAGTCGGTACTAAATAATGGTGACCGTCCACTCTTAGACATAGCACTATTTATATCGCACGCCAGTATTCCAGAAATCCATATAAATTTAGCGCCATGTTAGCACTTAACGAATATACGAAGTGTTTTACTGGCGTACCCAACACACCTGAAAATTAGCATAAGCAATAAAACTTTATGTTGAAACATCGCGCTCTGGTATAACGTGGAATATTTAGGGTATGAGTCGCCATTGCTGGCTGCATTTGATATTGTTGTAGGTCTCTATTAGCTTCCGTGAGGCACATGAATAACAAACAGCTTTGAATGGTACATTTAAATCTAATTTGTGGACTATGTTTGTCATCTAAAGAAGTAGTATTGGCAAGTTCAAAATAATTATGTAATCGTGAAATAATAATATATCTGACACGAGATTACTGTTTACTATAGCAACTTAATTAAAGTAAGATTCTTGGAAGCGAAAATATTTATTTATTTCGATCTGTATTTTTCGTACTTTGGTAGTTAGATTAATTGTATGCGTCTTCATCTACTTGTGATCGTAGGTTTATTATTTATTTAGGTAGGTAGATTTTAAGTTGTTGTGTTGTTATTAAGTCTTTTATTTATTATTTTTTATGCGATCTAGGTATCTAATCATATGTAAACATATGATTGATTAAACCAAAACAATCTATTATTCAGGCAACCCAAACAGATGAACTTATAAAATTTATAAACCCAACACGCGTATTAAAAATAACGCCGTTACAAATTTTCTTTTTCAAAAATATTGGTTTGCGTTTTCAATTCGTTAAATATTAACCAACCTATATTTAAATTTGATAAACGGAATTTTATAGTAGCTGTCAACTATATCGCAAATGAAATGACGTTTCTATAAATCATGCCAAATAAAATACGGTTAAATTATTATTAAATCTAGGTCGTAAACTAGTCATGATTTTTTGACGTCAATTTATTTATTCGGAGAGTTTTAGTACTATTTTAATGATAACGTTTAGTCATCGTTCAGTTAAAATACATTTGAAAATATCAAAACGTAATGTTTTCGTGATTTTTGTATTTGGTTTACAACTTTTACAAGGAAAAAGGTCTATTAGCGCAATATTATATGATTTAATTTAATTTAAATTGATTTATTTTTTAGAAATTATTAATATTTTTGTCCACATTTTCCTTAAATATCTACACAGTGTTGACATTCTACGAACACACGTCAATAATGTCTTGTTGGTATTATGGTCTCGATATTACCATTTACAACCTAAATTACCATTAAATAATTGATGAACACATGCATACCATGAGACAATGTTTACGGTAATATATTTTGTCACCATGATGTCATTTCTGTAACTTTGTTACATTCGTAACGTTTGAGTCATAATTGAAGAGGACCATTGACAGTCATTCCTGCTATTGTCTATACTAAAATATTGAACTTGTTACACACCTCTTATTTATAGATATTGTCGATGTGGTTGATCACGACAGTTGGAAACAAATGACGAAAGTCAACCATAAAACAATGACAAGTCATGAAATGAAACAATGAAATGAAGGTGCTATAAATTTACAAGTGATTCTACTCATGTAGAGAAATCTGCTCTGCATTGTGATGCAGTGAAGTGAGAAAGTTGATAAAAAATATACCTTTAAATTAGTTTTGTCTTATCAGAAAAGGTAAAATCTATTAAGTAGATGACATAGTTAAACAACAAAATTAAATTTTTGTGTGATAAACACGATCATTTTTCTGTGTCTGAGTGTAATTTATCGAAAATATGTATCTAGTAACTTTTTTGAAATACATAAATCAGATTTTCAGTCATCTGGTTGCCATAATGCAGGCTGTGCCTAGGATTGTATAGATCGTAGATATTTTCGATCATAATGATGTCCATGTGTGATATGCCCCAAAATTGTATTTATTATTGCTATATTTTTCACAAAGACTTGTGAAACAACGCCCGTTCTTCTATCACACCCGTTCAAAACTTTCTTTAAACTTATTGATTTCTAATATCATAAATACCTTGCATAAATCCAGAACACATATATCAGACTGCACGCTAATAGCAGCCACCATTAATACATTATCACTTCCGGTGCACTGACTCCCGCTTGCAACCCGCACATTTAATTTTACTAACTAAACTTTGTCTACTGAAAATACCGTAACACAATATGCTATTCCTGAGTCCCTTTTAGTTTAATTCCAATTTAGTTTAGAATAGTGATTTTGTTGGCTGAACTAAATTTAGTTTTCCTATGTTTGATGATAAAGTAGGTACTAGGTTTTGCTGTTTATGTAATAATAATAATACTCCGGGACATCTCACACACGGTCATCTGATTCCAAGCTAAGCAGAGCTTGTGTTATGGTAACCAGATAACTGATAAACATACTTATATATTTCTAAATACATACAAATTATAGATAAATTACACCCAGACACCGAACAAATGATCGTGCTCATCCCACAATAATTTGTCCTGGGTGGTAATCAAACCCACGACCTCCGGTATAGCAGTCAGGGTCATTAACCACTAGACCAGCAGGCCCGTCAAGTCTGGATGTCAGTTATCGAGATAGGTTCTTGGGACTATTGCTCTGGCTGGAGGCCTTAAGGTCCTCGCCAAAAGTCCGGTGAAGCAGTCAAAGCCTGCGCTCAGGCTAACTGCAAAGATTTTTTTTTTTTTTTAAAAAAAAGGTTCTTGGGATTGAATCTTCATCAAAATAGGTTTTACGGTTTACGGTGAAAGGATAACAAATAGATAGCTACTACTAACGACAAGTTACTGGTTTTTTTTCATGATATAGTTTAGTATCAATGTCAAGTGTTCAATATTTAATTTAAACATTTTAGACTATACATGCCAATTGCATCTAGTATTAGGCATAGCTATTATGACCCCTCATTTCTTGTATAAATTGGTAAGGTGATGTTTACAAATGTCGCCTTGTTTATGAGAGTCAACGACAATACTCAAAGTTTTGGATATAGTTTTAATTTACAATATTTATGTTTATTTCAAATCTTTAGTGATATATATAGGTCTGCATACATAAATAATTAATAACACAAATATCATGGCGAGTTACTGGTATCTTGCATACAGTCTTCTCCCATTCGACTCCCACGACGACCTCCGTGGTCGAGTGGCGTACGCACCGGTTTCAAGGTGTCGCTAGCTCTGAGGTCCCGGGTTCGATCCCCGGACGGGGCAATGTAGAAAATCACTTTTCTACATTGTCTCGGGTCTGGGTGTTTGTGGTACCTTCGTTGTATCTGAATTCCATAACACAAGTGCTTTAGCTACTTACTTTGGGTTCAGAACAATGTATGTGAAGTTGTCAGCATTTATTATTTATTATTATTCAAAGCAAAAAGTAAGGGTGTAAGGAGTCCCAATTGACATCTTTCGGGACTCAAGCCAACCTCACCTGCACGTGGTACATCCTGCTAGCAAACGAACGGGGCAATGGCGACCCACCAACACGCTTAGGACCAGCGCGGTGGGTTATGGTCCAATTCCCCCCAAATGGACAGACGAACGACGAACAGGCCCCAAGTGCCCGGCGACTCCAGCGGTTGTGTTGATGTAGACGGGCGTGGGCATAACCCTGGTGTTAGGGGTGCTAAGAATCTCCGGGTGGGATTGATTAACCGTCAAACGACCACAGCTAATTACATAACGGACACTGATACGCTTAACATCCTTACCTACAATGTCAGAACGCTGACGAGCGCTTGATAGAGCTTGAAAATGCTCTAAAAGATATTAACTGGGACATTGTAGGTCTATCAGAAGTTAGAAGAGACGGTGAGCACACAGAAGAAAGAGACGATGCTGTGTTTTTCCATTTCGGAGAAACCACTGGACTTCATGGAGTGGGGTTCATGGTAGCAAAGAAGTGGAAAGACAATATTATAGAATTCGTGGGTTATTCAGAACGTGTTGCGGTGCTCAAATTTCGACTAACACCTAACAAAACTCTAACCCTCGTCCAAGTGTATGCACCAACATCCGCATACGCCGACGAGGACGTAGAAGAGTTTTACGATCTTGTAAATAGAGCATGTGACGAGAACAAGAGTACATGGAACTTGGTCATTGGTGACTTTAACGCCAAGTTAGGAAGAAGGCTAGAGATAGACAGTGATGATGTTCTCGGCAACTTCGGGTTAGGGGACCGAAACGAAAGAGGTGTTCGCCTGGCACAGTTTGCGTTCGGACGAAGTATGCATATTGCTAATAGTTTATTCTATAAAAAGCCTCAAAGACGATGGACCTGGGCATCACCTAATGGTTTTCACTAAAAACGAAATTGATTACGTTTTGACATCCGACAAGCAAATAATCAAAAATGTTGGTGTTATAAATAGAATAAAATATAGTTCTGACCATAGACCAATCCGCGCTAAAGTTCGATTTGATTTTAAAATCTATCGAGCCAAGCTTTTCACTAAGCCAATAAAAAGGCTGTGTAGAGACACGCTTATAAATAACTATGATCATTTTAATATTGAACTTACAAATTATTTTGAAGAATTAAAAGTAGATGAAATGGATACGGAGGATCAATATAACGCAATAGTAAAAGGGATAATTAATAGTTGTAAAACCATAAAAAACACCAGCAAATATAAGAATAAACTATCAGCAAACAGTCTTAATTTAATTGAGCAGCGAACAAAGATGGATATAGGGACAACAGAATTCCGCACTTTAGATAAATTAGTTAAACGAAGTATCAGGAAAGATTTAAGAAATATTAATACTCATTTAGTTCAAACAGCAATAGAAAAACAAAGTTCCTTAAGAATTTTAAAACATGGGATTACAAAGGGAAAGGCCTGGATCAACAGTTTAAAAGATAGCAACGGAGTCAAACACAATAGTAGAGATAAAATCATGGAGATAGCTACCAATTTTTATAAATCTTTGTATTCGGATACAGCTGAACCACTGCCCGATAAAAATTCAGAATACAGTCTTCCAGATTCCATCCCCTTGATAAGCGCCTACGAAGTGCACAAGGCACTCGGTACTATGCGCTACAACAAAAGTCCTGGAGAGGATGAAATCACAACTGAAGCTCTGAAACTTGGTTCTAATACACTGTTGCCTCACCTTACTAATCTATTTAATGCAATCCTAAAATCAGGAAAAGTCCCAACCAAAATGTGCCACTCTAATATTGTCCTGCTGCACAAAAAAGGTGATAAAAGCGAAATCAGTAACTACCGCCCAATAAGTCTAACATCCCACATCTACAAAACTTTTATCAAAATATTACACAACCGTATAGATAGTACGCTGGATAAACACCAGCCTCCAGAACAAGCCGGATTCCGCGCTAGCTTCTCAACGACCGATCACCTTCAGACTCTAAACCAAGTAATAGAAAAATATTCCGAATATAATAAACCTTTATATCTAGCATTCGTGGATTATACGAAAGCATTTGACAGCATTAAACATTCTGAAATATTCAAATCCCTTAAAAACCAAAAACTGAATAAAACATACATAGATCTTTTAAAAAACATTTACAACAATAGCTCAGCCAATATTAAATTCAACATTCCTGGGTTATCGTTCAGGATACAAAAAGGTGTCAAGCAGGGTGACCCGCTCTCCCCAAAATTGTTCACTAGCACACTTGAAGAAGTATTTAAATCGCTGGCAGCCTCATGGAACAACAAGGGCATTGATGTCGGCACGAGGAGGCTGACAAACCTTCGTTTTGCCGACGATATCGTTCTTTTTGCCGACGATATCGTTCTTTTTGCCCCAACAGCTCTCGAACTCCAAACTATGCTCCAAGAACTGAGCACGGCAAGCTTCAGGGTTGGACTTTCTATGAATCGGTCTAAGACACAATTGATGACCAACAGCACAAAGCGTAGGGTCGAGGTAGATGGTCAGGAGATAGCATATGTCGATGAGTACATTTATTTGGGCCAGTTAGTCTCTTTCGGAAACAGGCAAGAAAAGGAAATCGATCGTCGAATCGAAAACGCCTGGAAAAGCTATTGGTCCATGAAAACGCTAATGAAGGGTGATCTACCGATTTCCCTGAAGCGAAAACTAATCGACATGTGCATCCTGCCCATCCTAACCTACGGTGCACAGACCTGGTCACTAACCGATTCACAAAAGTTCCGCCTTGGAGTTTGCCAGAGAGCTATGGAACGCAGCATTCTTGGTGTAAAGAGACAAGACCGAATCCGGAACACCACGCTGCGTTCCAGAACAGGTATAATGGACGTAGGCAAAAAGGCTGCCAGGTTAAAATGGGATTGGGCGGGTCACGTCAGCCGCATGCACGACGACCGCTGGGCAAAGTCTACTACACAATGGGAGCCAGCAGCCGGACAGCGCCGCCGAGGACGTCCCAAGAGAAGGTGGCGAGATGACCTGGACATTTACATTAAGAACTGGTTCGAGGTGGCGCGAGACAAGGACCAGTGGAAGGATTTGGGGGATTTGCCCAGCAGTGGGACAGTATAGGCTAAGAAAAAAAAAAAAAAAAAAAGCAAAAATAAAACAGCTATCGCACAAATGCAGAAAAACGTTAAGATTTCAATTTCTTGTCAACTCGTTCACTTCGAATCTATCTCAAGATAACACTAACCGTAAATAAGAGTTATAAAGTCACATAATACAATGTCTTTCACAGTATAACACTTCGTTACTCTGTAGTATAACTTATGACAAGTAGTTCAACTGAACTTTGTTTAGTTTACACACTTGCATTTAATCTTATTCGCTGATGAGCATTTTGGGAGATACGGATTTAATGTTAAGCGTATTGTTTGAAGTTAAAATAGATGGCAATTAGATATTACTTTTTCAGGTTTACTCGAATGTTGGATATTGAAACTAAACTACTTTTAACAGTGATGATGGTCGCGAGCACAGAACCCAGTTGACCAGTTGGAACATGCATGACCAATGACCATGACAGCTGTCTAGGTTTCGAAACATCGGGAACGAAAACCTAAATTTATATAACGCTGTAGAATCCGTTAAAAGGTTTTTATATATTCTCAAATCTGCTTAGAACCACGGCCGGTGTACCCCGGCGGAAGTTACAAACCCCATTAATATTATGGTTACATGTTACATATTATACATATCATCACGCCTGTATCCCCAAAGGGGTAGGCAGAGGCGTACCAATGTACACCCACAGTTCGCCGGTATGTTTTAGGTCCCATGTAATAGGGGGCGAGCCTATTGCCACTAACCGGGCACAAATCCAAACTCCGACCTGCTACTGAGAATTTCATAGAAAAACCTAATAATATAATAAATTGGTCGACTCGGGAATCGAACTGAAGACCCCCAGCGTAGCAGGCGCGCTTAGCACCACTAGGCCAACGAGGCAGTCATGTTACATATTATGATCGTGCTAATGCGCGTTCCATACTATAAACATGCAGCGCGTTTAAGTTAATTAGCTTAAAGGTTACTTAATTAATAAAGTTAAGGATTATAATTATATTTAAACCTTTATTTTATAGCTTTGGAAGACCTTCCTTCGTCCATATATAAAAAAACTACAAGACTAAATACTTGGAAAGATCTTGTCTTTTATTGTGGGTGAAAGGAATTAAATCCGTTCATTAATCTTTCCTATACTAAACTAACAACATTACGTAGGTTTGAACGTCGTTAGCTCTTGAAATATTAAGATATATGATATTAGTTCAGATTTGGTTAGATTACCTTAACTCCTACGCGTTAGCAGAACTTTGTATTAGGTTACACAAGCATAGTATATGTAATCAAGTATAACTATATTTTAGTCTACAGGATGGAAAAAGACAAAAAAAACCCTGTTCGATCCGTTAAAATTAGGTAAATGTTTTTATAGTGTAAACGAATTCCTAGATTATAAATTGTAAGATCTTAAGGTCTGTGATTGTCATAAGTAAAGACCTTTTATGTACCTCATTCAAGCAAATAAACGATTTATTATTATTGTTATAAAATATTGTTTGAAAAAAATTATTAACTGAAATTTTATTTTTCAATACACAAGTGTGAGATTCGGTGTCGTCACGTTAGGTGGCCAAATGATCATACAAAAGGCCGCCAATAATACCTACGAGAATGGTTTTGTAACTTTTGTTTAAACCGCTTATTTAGGAAATTGACGAAAACTGGTTATTTCAATCTTTATTATTATTGTAACATTTTATTTGGGTACATGAGTGTGAAATCTATATCACCCTTTCGGTTCGGACAGGGTTTTCTTAACACCCTGTAACTTAGTCTATATTGTAAAGTTAGGTGAGGAGAAAAAGGATAGTTTTTATAGATTTCAAAAGAGAACACCTGGCGATAAGTGATCACTATTATAAGAAGTTTTACTGCATAGAAGTATGGCCAACGTTTTATCTTCTTAGGAAACAATGTAGACAAGTTCTGAAATGTACTTGTTCTATAACCGGTAAGCTACTTTTAACTAACTACTACCTACTAAGTCCTATTATTATATGTGGTTATTTAATTTGTTGTTCTAGGTCCAATATTTTTGCTCTCAGTATTTTTTGAAGGTTAGCCAAGGTTTCATAGTAACAACTAAATACTGCCTCGTTGGCCTAGTCGTGCTTAGCGCGACTGCTACGCTAGAGGTCTTGGGTTCGATTCCCGAGTCGACCAAGGTGTTATTGGGTTTTTCTATGAAATTCTCAGTAGCAGGTCGGAGTTTGGATTTGTGCCCGGTTAGTGGCAATAGGCTCGCCCCCTATTACATGGGACCTAAACATATCGGCGAACTGTGGGTGTACATTGGTACACCTCTGCCTACCCCTTCGGGGATACAGGCGTGATGATATATGTAACTAAATACTGTTAAATAGCTTTTAATAGCAACCATACGTTTCGTGTATTATAATTACGTAATAAAATTATGTGATTGAAAAAATAATAAATTAGTAAATAAATAAATTACCACCTTTCATAAAAACAGTAGCGGAGAGTGTCCACTCTCCGATTATGAAATTCTTTGTGCGAAGGGTGATTGGTACTAACACTAGATAATAAGTTATTACATGTACTACTAACATTATATGGATTCTGTTGTCCGAAATAAAAGCTATATTATTATTATATTTATTATAAAGCTCACGCAAATTAGGAAAATATTATTGTTTTTTTTTTGTTAATCACTGAAAGGGACATATTCAGAAAAAGAATAATAATCAGTTCGATATTAGTACCTATTTGGACTCTCATAACTGAACAGTACAATTTCAAATATACGACTGAACAGACCGTTGTTGAAATAATAATTAATTCAGAAACTTCCTTAGCGTTTGATTTTGATATACTACAGTGCTCTATGATTTATGATCCGCTGAATACTGATGAATTCTTGATGAACGGTATATAGCTTTGGTAACTGGGTGCGACTTCGTAACTATGTATGCATTATGTATACGGGTGAGTTTATTGAAAGTGTAGCAATTAAAAAAAGAAAGTGTGTTAATTGCAAGCTATTTTTTTATAATGTCTTAAGATACGAAATATTTTTCTTGACATTGCATTTTTTGGTACCTGTAATCAGTACTTATCACAACATACACATAACATAACATCACGCCTGTATTTCCGAAGGGTTAGGCAGAGGTCTACCAATGAACACCCACAGTTCACCGCTATGTTAAGGTCCCTAGTAATAGGGGGCGAGCCTATTGCCACTAACCGGGCACAAATCCAAAGTCCGACCTAACGACTTGGGAATCGAATCCAAGACCTCTAGCGTAGCAGTACTTTTTATCTTTATTGGTATATTGAATATCAATATGAAGGAAATAGGAAAATGGTATAATACGAAGCTGTCAAAATTACATTACCATGTGAAAAAATAGCCACAAATACCTATATTTATTTATTTTTTCTAAGTTCCTTATTCATTTAGCTCTAAAATCATAATAATCCACATTTAAAGTTCTACTAAACAACAGTCACTAGTAACACAGTGCATCTCAATTAATTTGCTAGTTCGTTATCATATTACTCAGAACTTCCGATCTGATTTAATTGGCCTAGCTTTCAGCAAAAAATACCTATTGGAATGGTATTATATTTCTACTGGAAAACTTCATTCAAATACCTTCAGAATTTCCAAGTACTTGCAATGTTTTCTGAGAACCACTTGTATGGCTTAATTTATGAATGCAATGTTGTTTTGAGACTTGAAATCTATTTGAGTTAAATGAAGTAATGTATTACTTTTTTAGATATTTTGATTTTAAGTTTAAGGAAATATTACATTATCTGTTAAAGTAGGCACTACTTCTCCTCTGGAGAAGTGTTAACGCTGATCAAGTCGCTCAAATATATGTGGGATTGAAAAATACAGCGAAACGACCAGGAGTAACTTTAAACAGTTAATTGAACTTAAATATGTACAAACAACTTAAAAATATGTAAATACGTTTTATCAGCGTCCTTATCCTCGTCGTGTGTGTAAAACAAATCGTGTGTAAAACAAAAGCTCAAAAACAAAAGCAAAATCCCATTCGTCCTCTTTCTCACTCTCACATCCGTTCTCTCACTAAAACATCATCTACTCATCTATCAAAATATTCGGAAACATTCCATTCCCCCATATTAAAAGTAAGTTGTAATTCTAATTAAAGTCATGTGTATTATCGATGTAAAATATCACTTCCGTGCATCGAATTACATTTCAGTGATTTTGTAATCACTAAAGTCTCCAAAGTTTCTGGCTCTGCATTCATTGTTTAAGCAAGTATGATTTATTTTCTTAGATAGACAGTAATAAACTTACAGTTATGTACGTTCTTAAGCGAGAATTTGAAGTTCATCAATATTTAGTATGTACGGCGACTGCAGACTTCGTTGGGGGCGACAAAGCTAATCAAAGTTACAATATCTAATAGGCACAAGACAATTATAATATCTATTATTAATAGCTTTTATACTACATGAACAGATGTTACTTTTACAATGCTTTGCATTGATATTAATGGTTCTGGAATTAGTCAATTAGTCGTTTAGAGATAAAGATTTGTGTAGATCGTTTTGCACTGTTCACCTCTCGGAGACATTAGAGTAATTGGAATCAGGGTTGGCAATTGTTATTTATAATCCTTTTCTTTATTGGTTTCTTAGGTTTACGCGAATGTTAGACTTTGAAATAAAAATCCGTAAAAAGTAGTTTTTTAGGTTTCTTAGGTTTACGCGAATGTTAGACTTTGCAAACAGAATATTTTACTACTATTAAAAAACTGAAAAACTTTAACAAAGTTTAAGCAAAATTTACGTACAGTATTTCTTAATCTCAATATTTTTAGTTTCTAGTTTATATTTACAACAGCAGCATTTACCTAATGAGTATGTAAATGTTATCTAAGATTTTATGTTTTATGCTTGTAATAAAACACGTGTCCGGTAATTAAGTGATAAAGGCTAATTAAATGGTAATAAGATTGACTAATTCCCATTAGCCCTTTGAATGCAATCAAATTAATGTCTCTATAAAAAAAGGCTCATTTACCTAAAAGGCTGAATAGATAAGAGTGACCTTGTAAAAACTAACGATCTTGTTATTTTAATTTTGGGTTTCATTTCATTACATTACCTATATCATTTAAATAGGTAGGTTCTTTAAACCGAATCTAATGCTTCAAACGCAGGGGTATTTCTTAGTCTGTGGGTAAGTGTCATTTAATTTGTAAAAATACTCACATGTATAGGCCGATTAACATCAAATAAGCGAACGCACAATCTAACCTCCAATAATAATATAATATTCCGGGACATCTCACACACGGTTGTCTGATCCCAAGCTAAGCAGAGCTTGTGTTATGGTAAACATACAACTGATAAACATACTTATATATTTCTAAATACAAACATATTATAGATAAATTACACCCAGACCAGAACAAATGATCGTGCTCATCACACAAACATTTGTCCCGGGTGGGAATCGAACCCACGACCTCCGGTATAGCAGTCTGGGTCTCTAACCACTAGACCAACAATACACCAAATTCTTAGAAATTCTAAAAGAATTTGATAAGATGGGTATAGAATAACCATATGCTCGTTTGATCTAAATCGACCTTATAAAAATTGCATTTCTCTTAGCTCGCGAGCTGCTCGTGTAATGGTCATTCATCAAATCAGGACGCACCCTTAAAAAGTAATGTGACTTAAACTTATCACTTTCATACATTTGATCAACTCTGTTCTAATGTTATATGTCTAGATGAGCTTAAATTATCTACCTTTTTAATCACTTGTAAACCTTCGCTAGTTACTTGAGTACAGAATAAGCCTTTGATTTCATAACCATTGAAAGTTTCTTGTTTTTTCAGTTCCCTAAAAAACAAATTTATTAGTAGTAATAAACTATTTAGCATAGTGCTAATGCCTTTTTATTAGATTTTAATAGACTGGACAGATTTAAGTGCTATTTTTATTATTGTTAGATAACAGATTTTGGGAGTAAATAAGTTATTTAATTAATCAGAAACGGGAGCTAAGCATGTGTTTTATCTATTCAACTGATAACAATGTTAAGTAGTTATTATGTAGTAGTAGTTAAAATGTTAGGTAGACCATTTTTGTTTTATTGCCATGTTTGTTACTTTAAGATTATGTAATATAGTGTTTAGTAACTGTTCGTTTCTTTACAATTTAAAACAAATGACTAAAGATACCGTAGGTAAAATTTTCTTAAGCCAAATTACTAAGGCAGGCTAGGTAAAGGACACTGATCTGAGAATGCCAAGCGATCCCGCGGCTCCAGCAAAGGCGAAAAGGGTCAAACATATCCCCACGTTGTTCCCTCGACGTAGGTCAAACTCATGAGATATTCACCCGCAAAAAAGGATAGGTTATGGAGAAAGATGGCTAAATGAAAATGGACATACAAACATGCTTGAAAGTTCTCATATTTTATCAACGTTCATAGGAATAATAAACTTCTTACACCAACAAAATAAGATATTAAACCTCATTCCCACAACCAAGAAAAGCACTAAGACAAATTAAAACGCATTCAATAAGATATTGCATACGCGAGCAATCTTCCGGAACAGTAAACTAAGCAATAATCCTGGCACGAAAAACTGATTTGAACTAAGCCATTACTTTAGGAAACACACCATTCAATTTTCAACCTTAATAACTAAAATTTAGGGGTGGTTTTTGAGGGTGGTTTAGTGGTAACAGCAAGTGGAAACACCTGTTCTATGTCGTTGACCTGACCTAAAGGCGATTCATTCATATTTAATACCCTCGGGAGATAAGGTCTCAGAAATGAGTCATTTTTCGTGATTTAGATATATTATACATGGGTTTTACACGAACGCGAACAAAAAGGTAATTTAGGCCAAAAAAGGCCTGGAAATGAAGCTTGTTAAAGTCATTTTATATTCTTATTTTTAAGGTATGTTTTAGTGTGTGTTAGCTGTTAAATCTTTGTATAGTTTTATTTAATGGTACCAAATCTCGCAATAAAACAGTTCCTGATTTACTTTATACTATAGTAGGCCTCCGTGGTGGAGTCACGTACTCACCGGTTTTCAAGATGTCGTCTACTCTGAGGTCCCGGGTTCGATTCCCTGGCTGGTCAATGTAGAAATTTATTAATCTATATTGTCTTGGGTCTGGGTGTTTGTGGTACCTTCGTTGTCTCTGAATTCAATAAAGTACTTTACATTACTTAGGTACTTTGAGTTCAGAGCAATGTATGTGATGTTGTTAAAATTTATTTATTTATTGTAGGTATATATTACCTTTAGAAGCACCCTGACTTTTAGTATCCAGCTAAGTTATCGGTCCAATTAGTATGTCAAGATGAATGTTTATTAAATAATTTAGTGTTTTAGCTTTTGACACCAAACCCAATGTGCTTTCAAGGCTGTACGAGCATTTACTGAAGCGTGGGCTGATCGTAAAATGTGGACCAGTTACGAAATATCATGATCCTAGTTCTATCACACGGTTTTGTCTCATAAATATTTTTGGCTACTGAGTTTCCAATTTCCATCAGAAAAAAATAGTTTTTTTTTTAATAATTGACGTCTCTAACTAAAAGTAGATTCTGACAGCGTTTGCTGGATATTTCAATGTTTACAATAAGCAATTTTTGTATACCTACCACAAAACCTGCTGCCTAACTGTTGCAGAATTAATAAAAATACCTGTGAGTAAATGGGGTGCTATCAATGTCATGTTCGACCATGATCAATGTGTGAGTGTTTTAAAGTTTCAACAGGAGATGGAGTTCCCTATGTATCATATCATATAGGGTGCTACCGCACCAACCGATGTTGTAAACTATTGATCGACGTCAACTAATCCATTCTTCCATCTCTCGATGGCACGAAAACCAAAATTTTAATTACATCAGTCTTGAAAATGAAAATATAGACCATTTTGTCGTGCTAGTGGCAATCATTTTGATTAGAGAAAACGTAAATAATTCAAATTTACACGCTTCGAAGCAATTCGTAGAAGTATCTCATATAACATTAATAACGTTATTTCGTGTATTGTAATATAATAAAGCAATATTTTAACAAATTTGTTTTACAAGTTAATCCTGCGGATAAACCTGACGATTTCCTAGAAACAGAAAATTATAAATGTTTTTAACATACATACAGTTTATACAAAATGTTCGTCAAGTTTGATGATATTTCTGAAAACATGAGGTACTTTTGTGAATAAATAATACAAACAAAATACAATTTCAAAATATATTAATATTTTAGGACTGTAGAATAAATAATTAAGACTTAAGTCATGTTATTGAATAGGTAAAATAATATTAATCATTAAAATTTATTCTAAATAAGTGTTGCACAATGAAGGTATGGTATTATGAAGTTAACGACAAACTTACCTCTCTAGGTGCTTATACCACTTTAACAAGTTTTGCAATTATCAATAATATTGTATAATATAGTAATCCGGTAAATCCATATTCATAACACTGATATATCCATTTATTGTTGTAATTTACACGTCCTACAAGATTATTAATGATTCTGTTAAGGATATCACGTATGAGTTAAATATAGGCAAGTACCGATAGATAAGAACCTTGTTGATATAATTATTGCTATAAATAAACGTGCATTAATGGTATGTATGTATAGTCGCAAACCAAAATATGTATACTACAGATAGCGAAGCTGTATCATAAAATTATCGAGATTTTTGTCTTCGAACTCAAAAAATAAAAATATAATTAATAATTGTACTTGATTATTTTTTTTTAGTTCAATATTAATAATTTAAATAATTTCTTCATAACTCGTTTTACGATACCGATCTAGAATTGAAAAGAAAATCAATGAAAGACAAGATGACAACTATTACTAAATTGTTAATAGAGATTTCAAAACAACTCTGCCTATGTAAATCAGTTCCGATATTGCTTAAAACTCCTACACAGAATGCCTGCATTCTATGGCTACTGATATTTACAACCTAATATGCATCTAACTTCCAAACCTTCTAATAGCTCAGCGTTAAAGTACGAGTATTATAAATATTGTGACATATTTCTTGGTCTCAATACCAAAAATAATAATTCAGACACATTAAAATCTTCAGTAAAAAAAGCGTGTTCAGGGGGTGGATCTACCAGTTATCTGTCCGACAGTTGGCTAGATCCACTACGGGTACGCGACCCCGGACTGCCCTAGCTGTTGCCGTCACATTCATTGTACCTCCGTGATGGTAGCATCCTATAACCCATCCTACCTTATATCCTTTCCAACGTATCCTTTCCCAATTCCTTATCCCGCAGGAACGCAATGGATATTCATAAAAATAATTTAATTATCCAAAATGGCGGCGATGTGGTTCGCCACCCATCACGTCTCGTTTCTCGCGGGGGCGAAAAGTGGCCCACGGAGAGCCGCTTCGCTACGTTGAATGTAAGAGGAGGAATGCAAGGAAAGGTGGATGAAGTATGTCAGATGATGGATGTTGAGACAAAAATTAAGAAAGGTATGCTGAGGAGGTTTGGCTATGTCGAGAGAAAGAATGAAGAACGATTGACGAATAAAGTGTATAAGGCGAGTGTGAATGAAAACATGCCAGGTCAAGAGTACCATAAACCGAACAGCATGTATGAAGGGAATAATGAAAGTGGACAAAGCGAAACAGGTGTGTAAGGATCGTAGCTAGTGGAAAGAAGTGGTCTCTGCCTACCCCTATAAGGGAAAAAGGCGTGATTATATGTATGTATGTATGTAAAAAAAGCTTTTTACAAGATTATCAATTTTCTTGATCTAATTTAAGAAAGTTAATTTAAAATGACATCAATTTCAACAATTTTGGTAAAACTCAAAACAATTACGTCGGTAAAAGTAATAGAAAATATTTTAATTTTCAAATTATATCATTTGCGAAACCTCTTAAGTCTTTTAATTATCTTATCAATACTTAAGTATTCTAAAACTGTCATTAATATTTATAATCGAAACGCTCATAATAAATGGGTTTTAAAAGAAAACATCTCTATTCTAATTAATGATAAAAATACAAATTATAAGGTTAGCATTGCGTGGTATAATTACAGATTTAATATTAAAATGAAAAACAAAAATCGCCTTCAGCCTTTTTCAAAGCTATGTTGGATTCGGCTCCCAGTCTTACTGGATTCAGCTGAACATAACATTCTTATTTAACATAAGCGTGACTCCCTATCTGACCTCTATAACCTACTGTATAACACAATATCCCATAGAAAGACTATTCAGAGTTGACTGCACAACTGCCTGTCGCAGAACCGACGAGAGGTGGAGCACGAAACTTCTCGAATGGAGACCACGCTAAGGCAAACGTAGTGTAGGACGCCCCCCGGCTAGATGGACTGATGACCTGAAGACCGCAGCTGGCAGTGACTGGATGCAAAGGGCGGGAGATCGTGCGCTGTTGCGTTCCTTGGGGGAGGCCTATGTCCAGCAGTGAACTGCAACAAGCTGATATAATGATGACGACACAACTGCCAAAGATCAACGTACCACAGAACGGAAAACAAACATTGCAAAAGTATACAAATAATTACCAACCGTTCTGATCAGTCAAGCTCAGTATTAACAAAACATAGTTAAAACAGATTTATGAATCACAGACAGCTATCAAGCTCAATGAATGTAACATAAACTTAAAACAGGAAACATGAATGATCTCAATATTATTATGACTAAGTCTGACAATGTAAAATATTTTCAATTTTAATCTATGTAGTCAATGTTAGAACAATGTTTGTGGTCGGCTTAACTATTTCTATGAAGACGTAATCAAAAGAATTAGAACAGAGTTACAAATAACGGGTTTTTTTATATATACATAGATACTCTATACTTCTTGTGAATAAATTTTCCTCTTACGTATTAGGGAATGTGTTTAACTTGCTTGCTTAACGTAATTGTAGGGATAGGAATTATGATAAAAACTTCTCTCGTGACAACACACACCATGAGCGCTGTGAATAGTAAAAATAGACTTTTCAAACAGTGTTTTAGCAACATGTTTTCATTTGAAGCAGCTAAGAAATATTTGTTAATCTTCATCATATTTGTGAGAAAACCATTGTTTTCAAAACACGATTACAGTGTGCGTGAAGCACACACACTTGTTTGAAAATCTCTCCTAAATTACATCAATGTTGGTTATTCACAGCGCCTTTAAGCTGTGATTTTTTTTTACTAAATAGGTCACAATTCTGACATAAAAGTCATACATATTATGTGATATACCTATCTCTGGAAAACAAAATGCAAATGTATCGCTTATTAATTTCGAGCGTCGAAATTATTTTTGATACTAAACTTTATCTTATGTGCAGGAAATGTAAATGTCTTTCCAGTTGCCGATCGTAAAATTATTCGCAAGAGCAGCTCTACATATTACTGTTATTACTCTCTGACGTTTATAGGTCTAGTAGGGTTAGGTTCTGACACGTGTAGGTTCATACTTTATGTTATAATATTAACCTGGGTATTTTTATAATTCGCATGTATTGACCCATTGCTTGGTAAAGGTTTGCCTCGATTCTGTCTCATTCGGGCCCTGTGTGCGAATGTGTGAATGACTTTTAGAATATAATTATTTGCCATCGTCTGTCTAAAATCGTTCTTTAATAAATTTGGTCGGGCTATTTCTAAATGCATTAAAGAAAGCATCAAATTATTATTATATTAGAAATTATATCTACATAATAAAAATTTTTGGTTTTTGCTTATTTATGTTACTTACAGTAAAGAGCAGTTTATTTATGTAAATCTACTACATACTTTATGAACAATATTGACTATAATTTATTTTGATATGGTAAGCAGTAGATCAAACCTTTACAAATCACTTCACCTACCATTTTAAATCTTCGATATAGCTTTTATATGTGCGAATGTAATAAAAGCGAGCTATAAAAGATGTAATGTGATGTACATGCACGCTTGGCACTTGTTCAAAAAACGTTCATTTAAAATATTTATAAAATAATATTTACCTACTTCCAGTGCGAGTTACTGACCTGCCTATATTTTATTCCAAGATCATGAAGTTTAAATATCCTAATATTAATTTACATCGGATGACTGTCAAAGTTTACGGTTCAGATAGTCTATTTACTCTTACAAAAACTCTTAATTATACATCAGTTCTTCATATAGATTTGAGTAAAAAGTAGGTGCTGACCATAACATTATTTTAAATTTTCTCATTTATGTATGCTATTTTTTCACTCATTTTATTATACATATAATAATATAGGGACCTAATTATACATCATTTGGTTCCAGTTTCGTTCTGGGCCATTGCCCTAAATTGAAAAGAAACGGAAACCCAAAACTAGTTTTTTTTTTTTTATAGACTGTCGTTAGCTTGCTTGACTTTGCCAGGTTTTGACTGCTTTAAGTTTTGCGTATTCGAAAAGGCTTCCAAAAAAAAACTAACTACGCCAGCAACATTCACTAAGGACATCTGCAGAGTTCAAACCTTGACTTAGTGCATTACTTACAATCTTAATAAGGCACGCTTAACTAGTTCAATTAATCTATCTACTTAGTCCGTAACACATCCATCACATACGCCTCTTCCCTAATCTCGATCTCACACGGTAAACAATGAGAACCAAATCACTATCCTATATATTAATCTTTCGCGGCTAACAATTATTTTCCCTTACAAATCTCACACGCAACTAAACAGCTCTATCTATTTACTTACGTTATAAAATAAAGGTGAATTCTCAGAAGTCTCACTTTGTAAAGTTGATGAAATTCGTTAACAGTATTATAATTAACTCGATGTATAAAATGGTAGAGTAATAATAGTATTTGATTACCTATTTTAATAAGTCAGAATTTCGTTTGTCTTTTGTTATTATGATGCCTTGCTTGTAATTTGGAAGGGTTATAATTCTTCAAAATTAACATACATTTCTATAAAAAAGTTGAAGAAATAAAAAATACATACTTCAAGCTTTTATTAATTGAAAAATAGAGGTTAATTTAAATTATATATACGATCATTCTTCCTCTTCTCACTTCATCTACTCGTTTTGACGGCTTCATAAAGCTGCCGCTAGGTGGCGCATTCACAAGTTACTCATTGGACCTTCTGACCTAACATTTTGTATTGACATTTAGTTCTAGTCACGCAACATTGTCAGGCAGATCACAGGCGATAGACGTAACGTGCTTACGCTTTGTTAGCTAGGGGAAATCACCCCAGTAATGGGAAAGGTTGCGTTAAATCTACTATATGTACTTAGTTTTGCTTTTTATTAAGTGCCCTTGATTTGACCCAGTTTTAACGAATTGCTTTAGATTAAGGAATCAATTTAAACAAAACTTTAGTATACAACATTTGTGTAACAATTCAAGTAGTTTATTATAGTCCGTTAAAACACACTTTGAATTAATAATAAATGCAATTCACAATAAATTTCTACACAAATATCCTTGTATATAAACTTGAATAATAGGTATTTTTTTTCATAACCGTCTCCTAAATAGAATAATAGTGTGTCAATCATAATGACAATGCCTGACACGAATACTGGTTACATTTAGTTTCGTATGTTACAATATTAATATTATAGAACGGGAATTAGCGCGAACATGCATAAATACCTTTAGGGCTTGACGTTTCGACCAGGTTACACCGGCCGTGGTCGCAAGCAGACTGGAGATGCGGTGTCATTGCTCCGTGCACGAAGTAGATGATTTTTCATCTACCCCCTTTTCTTCAAGTACCCTACACACTACACTGACCGTGTCCGTACTATGTTCACTAACCGACTTTGCAGAGAATCGAGGTTGTGTTAAGGGAATCACTGGATACCAAGATGCAGGTAGTTTAAAGCCGTCTTCCCGATTGAAATTTGGATGCTTCTTGATTTCAATCGCTTCTCGCACTACTCTCGAATGAAAGTGGCGATCGGTGGAGAGGACTTGCGCGCGATGGAATTGAATCCAGTGATTAACGCCAGCTTGGAGTACGTGATCTGCTATTGCCGATTTAGTGGTCTGACGGTTCTTAACAGCTGCGATATGCTCTTTGAGCCTTTCCGCGATAGTTCGCTTCGTTTGCCCGATGTACGATTTACCGCAGCTGCAGTCGATTTTATAGACACCTGGCTGTTGTAGGGGTAAAACATCCTTCGGTGTGCGCACCATGTTGTGTACCTTTGTCCCCGGAGTGTAGACAGTCGGTATGGAGACTTTTCTAAGTACTGCCCCGATCTTGTCCGTAACTCCTCTGACATATGGCATGTAGGCTCTTTGTCTATTAACGTCCGGATGTCTGACCCGCTTTGACGGTCGTTTCATTTTCCTTTTCACCTTATATCCATTTTTGTGAAGTACCTCCTGAACATGATCTAGCTCGCGCTCTAAATGTTCAGGGTCGCAGAGGTCATACGCTCTATTCTTGAGTGCGGTCATCATGGATTGCAGGTGTCCAGGGTGGTGATGCGACGTACCATGCAGGTATCTATATGTGTGTGTAGGTTTTCGGTACACAGTGTGTGATAATGACCCATCTTTTCTCGCATTCACTTTGACGTCCAGGAAAGCGAGTGATCTGTCCTTCTCCATCTCACACGTGAATTTCACCTTTGGATGGATGGAGTTAAGATGTTTGAGATATTGATCTACTTCTTGCTGGCTGCCTCTGATGACACAGAAGATATCGTCAACATATCTCCATATACATCGGGCAAACGAAGCGAACTATCGCGGAAAGGCTCAAAGAGCATATCGCAGCTGTTAAGAACCGTCAGACCACTAAATCGGCAATAGCAGATCACGTACTCCAAGCTGGCGTTAATCACTGGATTCAATTCCATCGCGCGCAAGTCCTCTCCACCGATCGCCACTTTCATTCGAGAGTAGTGCGAGAAGCGATTGAAATCAAGAAGCATCCAAATTTCAATCGGGAAGACGGCTTTAAACTACCTGCATCTTGGTATCCAGTGATTCCCTTAACACAACCTCGATTCTCTGCAAAGTCGGTTAGTGAACATAGTACGGACACGGTCAGTGTAGTGTGTAGGGTACTTGAAGAAAAGGGGGTAGATGAAAAATCATCTACTTCGTGCACGGAGCAATGACACCGCATCTCCAGTCTGCTTGCGACCACGGCCGGTGTAACCTGGTCGAAACGTCAAGCCCTAAAGGTATTTATGCATGTTCGCGCTAATTCCCGTTCTATAATATTAATATAAACATGCAGCGCGATAGTTTAAAAGTTATTATCGTATGTTACAATGTGATTGGCGGATCCGTGGGTGTCATCGGTAAAACATTTTGCGCTGCTGCTGCATAAGGCGGTATGTATTACATAGGGGTATGTCACCTCAGGAATTTTGACTGGCTGAACTGATTTTGATGATTCTTTTTTATTTGAAAGTAGGTGCTTCCAGTATAGTCCCATTTATTTTTGTCTAGTTACGACAGTGGAATCCATGAGAAAACGATCTAAGACTTATTTTGAAGTCGGTTTTTTTTGTAAGAATTATTATAATACACAAAAACGGCCATAGCCGGGTCACGGGCGCTTAACTGGTGGAGTTGGGCAACAATATCTGACCCTATTCAACACCATATCAATAGAAAATACTCACAATAATAAATCTCTGTTTAGAAGTATCAAGAACTGGAAGAGCTATGCACATCACTATCACTACATAGTATAAAACAAAGTCGCTTTGCGCTGTCTGTCCCTATGTATGCTTAAATCTTTAAAACTACGCAACGGATTTTCATGCGGTTTTTTTTAATAGATAGTGTGATTCAAGAGGAAGGTTTATATGTATAATACATGCATAATATAGTAGAGAAACATGGATAATCTTAGAGATTTTTGACGTCAGGTCGTAAATCAACACATTTTTTGCGCTTTCATTGCAAACGCTAGCTGAACCCTACGAGATAGATCAAAATAATGTACTACAGTATTGTGCACCTCAAAAAGATCTACAAGAAAGTCCGCGATGGTATATGTCTATCTCTTGAGGGTAACCCACAATAACCAGTTTTTATCCTTTATTTATTACTTATTCACGAAAAGACGATTTTAAGCAATACAGAATTAATCCTTATCCAATTAAGTACCTTCAAAAAATTGTGCATGTAATATAGATCAATATTGCCTTTTACAGCATGTAATTTAAATGAATATTTTCGAAGATATTACAGATTTAAAATGCAGGGACATAGCGGTTGCGGCGGTACCGGTTGGGAGCCGCGCGGGGGCCGGGGGTCGTGTCTATACCAAAAAATGCTTCTAAGGCTGTGCTTCGCCCTACAGAACTTTATGATTGTGTTATATTTGGTATCAGCGTTGCACCCGAGCAAAGCCGGGGCGGGCGGCTAGTGTTACATTAATTTTTATAGTAGCATTTTCAAACGCTTTGATTTTGGTCGTAAACGTTTTGTGGTATGTACATTATAAGATTACTTTTTGGGGGTCATTACCACCTGCAACGAATATTTTTCATATGTACGAAAAAAATACATTACTATTCATCTAGTTGTAGAGCTATAAAATAAGTTTAGACTTAAGTATGGACGCAGTTGGCATAAATAGATATAATTCAGAATAGTAACGTTTAGGGAATATCAATCAGTCACAAATTCCATCTGTATATTGGTTGCCTTTTAACATTTAAAAGAAACTGATAAATTTAAAACATACTAGCAATATAAATTTAAAAAAGTAAAATTTAAAACGTAGGGGTTTTAAATTTTACTTTTTTAAATTTTAGATATTCGTTTTTCTATAAGGAAATGCTTTTAACACTTCTTTATAGTATTCTTTTTTTCGTTTATAAACGTATACGAGCAAAGTATGTTAAAAATAATAAATAAAAAAACGTTAAGCCGTAGGTCCCGACTGTCATACTTATTCGTTAAGTCAATTCTGACAACCAATCTTACTATGAGAAACTGTATTTCCCAGTAAAATGGGTTCTGGAGGTCAGATAGGCAGTCCTTCCATTTAAAATACGGTATTCAGCTAAATCCGGTAAGACTGGCAGCCGACCCCAACATAGTTTAGGAGAAAGGCTCGGTAGATGATGATAAAATATATCTCTTTAAAAACTGCCTCCTTATACAATCGCTACTCATTCAGTAAAAAAACATTCACAAAAAAATGTGCCATAACCAGGTAATTAATAAAATTTAAAACAATTATCTTAATTATACATTTAACGAAGAAAGCTGCAATGTTTTAAATAGTTCTTATTAAAATACGTTTGAGAAGAAAATCCTAAAAAAAATCACCGCTCTCAGCCGTCTTAATGAAATGAAAACTACAATTTATTCGTTTTTTAATTACTTTTGGTACTTTTCATACTCAGTTTCAACTTATCTTGGTACCAGTGCCATTTAAAAATGCGAAAGCTGTCAACATTATTATTAAGAGGCCATTTTAAATGTTAAGGTGCTCCCTCACCGAGAGCATTCGCGGTAATGTAACGTTACAGATTTGAGCATTACATCAGTGAAGGAGGAGAACCGAGCATTACAATGCGCACCTTGTAATGATACAATGTGTAATATCCTGATAAAATTTGTAACATCAATTCATTGCTATGAAATGCTGAAAGTCGAATCAATATGTTACATAACACGCAAATGCTCGTTATTCAGGGAAGTATTATTGTAATGTAATGCTCAAACTCGAATCTATAATGTTACAATACCTACACGTGAATGCTCGCGGTGAGGGAGCACCTTTAGAAGCGAATAGTCTAATTAGGTATTAGACATTCAATAGGGAGTCTTTTTAAATGTTATTGCTAATTGCCAATGACGGTCGCAAAATTAAGTCAGTAATTAGATGAGACTCTAAAGTTATTTTTATTAAAAGGAAGGAAATAAAAATGTTTTTTTTTTTCTATAATTGGTAATAACATTATTTGCTGAATTTTAAATTTTGCTTATCGTTGTTGACGTGTTGGTTTTATTATATTTTTATATTGAAAAACAAATGTGTTGTACATAACAATTAAACTCAACATCAATCTTTGTAACTAAAGTCTGTAATTCCTCAACGTAGCATATAATCATAACAATATTTCAATTTATCATTTGTGAGAAAAACCTATTAAATTTCAATATACTTCTTAATAGTTTTATATAATTTTAAATGTCACATTTATATAAGATTTCTCATATAAAAGAACCATTTATCACAACACTACTAATTAGTCTCATGTTAGTAATAGGTAGAGCCGGAAACATACTTACGTGACGTGGCGTGTCGTGACGCACCAGAAGCTTATCGGTTTCATACATTTAATATGGTTAGGGTCATACTTACGTGTCGTGTCGTGTCGACATGCTAATATGTCTCTAACCATATTAAACGTATGAAACCGATGTGCTTCTGGCGTGCTTCTGGCGCGCCACGACACGCCACGCCACGTAAATATGTTTCCGGCTTTACTTTATAAATATAATTAAGTCCCAGTTTAGTATATTCAAAAGGTCTAGCTTTAAATGTACTAAATTTGATTTAGTTTAAGGGCTTAGTAAAATACTGCCGAAATTTCAATGTTCCTAATTGGGCCATATTTATTCCAATTTATGTTAGCTAGTGGTCCTTATATTAAAATGTTTGTGGGTTTTTAATAAATTGATTTAGAATTCCAGACCAGTATTACACACGAGGTTTTTAAACGCTTTTTTAATGCGTTCGACGCCGCAACAAGCGGAAAAATTACGCGTACATTTTTTTTCAATATCATCTATGTTGTTTTACTTTGTTTTCAAAAGCAATCAATGCTTGGTTCAAATAATATCTCTGTATTTAACTAAGTCAAACCATAACACTGCTGCATCAAATCAAATATATATTTTATTTTTATCTAATATGATGAATCTTAAAAACCTTTTTAAGAAAACGAATATCCAAGATTATCTAATATGATGATTCTTAAAAACCTTATTAATCCAAGAAAAATTAAGGTTCCATATGTATAGGCCCTTATACACACAGCCAGTCAGGTTACGCCCTTGATATTGAATAGTATGATGACTGTATTATGATGTTGACCCCAAATCGTAAGACCTGATTGCTACGGAATGTCATTGTTTCGGCTCTCATCTTACGAAGGTTACTTAAACATGACACAGTGACATACTGCTGACATCATTACTTGCAGTATATGATTATGACGTTCTATTGTTAAAAGTAATTTCAATATTTGCACCCTTATTAATAAAAATGTCGATATGGATTAGCCACGGATTATTAATAGATTCTAAATTCAAATTCTCTATAGAAAAATTGAAATTAGAATCTGCTAATAAATAAGGTCCTTGAAGTTTATCTAGTTTTATATATCACACGTTTTTGTATGCCACAGTATAAATATTTTTGGACGCGTTTTATGAAAAAATACTTTTGTTTTTGGTCGTAATCGTAATTATGCAAGATAATAACAAGTAATGAAATAATATTAATTAAAACCATTTTTAGAAATATTTTTTGTTAAGATATATTTACAGTTTTGTGTGTTAACCGTGTGTTTTTTAAGTTATTTTAGTAACAACAAACTAGGTCAAGCTAAATAAATCCTCATTTTTGTCCCAAAAAACCTTGTGAGTACATTCTTTGTTCTAACATCCTAGAGAAGGAATCAAATATCAAATTAGTTCTAAATTGGTTAATTGGCTAAATAGCGGCACCGTAAGTAGAACAGCATGTTTTTATTTAACTGTTATGGATGTCAGTAGAATTTATTGTATATTTTAGTAGGCGGAAATCCTTTTCATTTCAATAAAAATAAACTTGGACGCATTTAGGAAGAGTTCAAGAAAATAATTTTAACTAACCTTTAAGTTCATAAGTTCTTTAAAATTTTAAACATAAAATGCGCATTCCATAAAATCATATGAGACAAATAAAGTGCCAGTAGGAATTTCAATCGATTTTCTTTAAATATTTTTGATACTCTTCCAAGTTTTCACTGTTAATAATATTTTTGACACCCATTAAAGCAACTGAAAGAGTTTTGTATGTGGTCTAACAATTGGCATTTTACAATAGTTATTATAGTTATATAACAATGGTACCATCATCAATGACCAAATAATACATCATGGAAAAGACAAAACAGAATCGAACCCTAAACATTGCGTCATTATGAACATCATACTTTGTATCATAGTATTATGTTTTATAATCTCATCGACTTTGATTACAACGAATATAAACAACTAGACATTCTGTTTTTTTGACGAGACTTTTTTGGATCCATTTTGGATTATCGTCGGTCGTCCGGGAGCATAATGGGTCGACGACGGAGTTAGTCTCGGGTCGAGTCTGAATGAGGATGGCACAGGGCTGTAGAAAATGGCACGAAAAAGGCTCCCCTTTTTCGTGCCAGGCCTCCGCCTATGCCCAGCAGTGAGAGGCCAAGGGCTGTGGATGATGATGATGATGATGCTGCTGGATCACTAGATTCGGCATTTTTTTTTACATGCAGTGGCTGCCTTTAGTCCACAAACTATTTTACCGGGTAACACAGAATGCCATGACATATTGTTGAGTCAGATGTCAGAGTTGTTATGACAGAACGATTGTCAAAGTTGTGAATGTATTGCACTAGCCATGTCAAACTTTTCCGTTTTATTATTTTCCCAATCGGAGACGCTTTGAATACTTTACAGACTACACGTCGACAAGACTGTTGATTTAACGACTGTCGAAGATCTATGTATGACAGTCGGGACCTACGGCTTAACGTGCCATCCGAGGAACGGAGGGGTCTTGGTATATTTTAGAAAACGGTCACCCATCCACGGACCGACCGCGGCGGGCGCGGCTCACATTTAGCCACGGGCCCCTCGTTACTACAGCACAACAATAAATAGAGATATTTTTCTCACACATTCTCCCATTTTATTAATATTTTATCAACAAAAATGAATAATTAATACAATTAAAAGAGTATAATGTGTATTTTTTTCCCTGTCAAGAAGAAAAGGATGAGGGTTTATATACTTAACAAGGTAAACACGGATAATTTAATTGAGTGTCATCCCTCTTTGCTAGGAGCCTACGCAATACACTTTACAGGTACTTGTCCAATTACTTATTACAATATTTATTTTATGTGTAAAGACACAATGAGGATTTTTTTAAATATATTTTTAAGTGTGTATCATATCTGTTTTGAGTTCAAAATTGGTATCTGTAGTTTCGATAATCAGGAAAGAAATGGCAAGGTTTCGAACGCTTCAGAATTTACCTATTTTTTTTTAGTATAGTAAAAATTTTTTTTTTAAGTACTAAAAGTTGTATAATACTAATTTTAAATAAGGCAAAACTAAAATACTATTTCTATTAGGTATTTACTGAAGGTAACTTCTTCAACTCGTTACTGAAAATAGGACACACAATAATTTTCATTACGATCGATAGCTTGCTCGAGTGACGCGACAACCCTGAAACACAAACAAAAAAACATCGTAGTATTTTAATAAAGACGTGTCACATCACTAGACCGGCCCAATTTTTTGACGTTGATTACAGCTATAATTAAAACTCGACACTTGATAGATTGTTTTTTTCTCATATTTGGGTCAAGGCTCGAAAAATGGGTGTGTGGTACTAATTGCCTGGATCATGTGTAGGAAACTGTTATTAAATAATAAAGGATGTCAGACATATTAATTTAATGAAACGACGACCTGATTTGTTAAACTGTTGCTTTTGTGCCGTCTGTAGATAGTTCTTTAAAAGATCATTGAAGCCCTAAATGACTGAAAGACTATACAAATACTATACTTTTCATACAATATGACACTTCCACACTAAACAAGTTTATTTTAGGGGAATTATCTTTGTCCAGAAATAATGCCCAGAAAAACGATACAAAAAATGAACAAGATATTTTGATTAAAAAAAATATCGACTTCAAAAAAATTGCTCTTGATTTTTCATCAGCTAATCAAATAGATGTTATATCTATATTCACGTCCTGAGACCTGTAATCATCGAGCCTATACATAACAATAACAGTAATCCCAACCCACGTTAATCTATTCAGAAATTAATATGACGTAATTAACACTAACGGGGCTCGGCGGACCGAGACGGGACAATTCGTCGATATCGGATACTGCGGAAGTAAGGGTCATTAGCTGGTAATGCTCAGTTGAGGCTTTCGACGAATTCTCGTGTGACGTTCGCCTGCATTGTTTGATGTAGCTCGTTAATACGACTTTGTGCCATATCCGAATGGTTTATTATGATTTTTGGGAGTAATATTGAGTTTCAATATTTTGTACAGCGTATCTTCTAGGATTTATGCTATTCTCTATTGCGTCGTTTTTGTAAAGGGAAGCTTATATAGAACCTTCATTTGCTACCTAAATTGTAACATAGAGCTTCTACAATTTTTGTAAGGTAGTGTTAGGTTTTTTGACTACATTGAAAAATGTACACAAGCATCAATAGAAGATTATTCAAACATATAGACGACCTATTTTACAATATAATAACACGCAAAATTTGGAAAAAATCTTTGCCGCGCAATATTACCGAAGTTTAAAAGACCAGAGGAGTTTTGATGCAACACTTTATAGCAAACAAGATAAATAAATCACTTATCCAGGTATTACAACATCATTTCATTACCTGTTTACATTCCCAACATTGGATATTTACGACATCCTCATTCGTCATTAATTAAAATGTCATGACGTTCAGTCTTAGCGTGTAGATTGTTAATTGAACGTTGCTTATTGGATGGCTTCGGTATCAATGCATGTAATTATCGAGTAAATTGAATCGTTTTACTTCGATATGTTATTAACATGAGCCCTTGCGTTTGGCGTAGGAAGTGAAGCTACTGGGTCTTGTTCCATATTGATTTCAGTAAGTTTGAAGCTGAGTAGGGATACGTAATGCTTGAAGGGAGAGAACAGAAAATAACTAATTTACACAAAATGTTTTTGGCGGGCCTGTTGGTCTAGTGGTTAGTGATCCTGACTGCTATACCGAAGGTCGTGGGTTCGATTACCACTCAGGACAAATCTTTGTGTGATGAGCACGATCATTTATTCTGTGTCTGGGTGTAATTTATCTATAATATGTATGTATTTAGAAATATATAAGTATGTTTATCAGCTATCTGGTTACCATAACACAAGCTCTGCTTAGCTTGGGATCATATAGCCGTGTGTGAGATGTCCTGGAATATTATTCTATATTATTATTATGTACGTTCACTCTTAGATCATTAAATAAGGAAAAAAAATATACACCATAACTAAGGACGTATGAAAAAAAGCAGTATAAAATTACACACTTAATTTAATATTTAATTGTGTCATTTGTGTAATTCAGTACAAGTGATATTAATACTGCTCTAATTATGAAGCGTATAAATAACCTACACTTACAATGACCGTTACAAAACCACAAAATATTTCTACCTAACAATGATGTAATTAACCATGATCACAGCAATATTTAAAGTCCTGCACTTAAGTGACTCATCGTCACCGTCATTCAGTTCAAAAATTGATCATCGGATCTCATCATCTCCCGAGAATTTTCCCACACTATGTTGGGGTCGGCTACCAGTCTTATTGGATTCAGCTAGATACCGTATTTTATATGGAGCCACTGCTAATCTGAACACAACCCATTTTACTGGGTAATCCAGTATTCCATAGTGAGACTAGTTGCCAGAATTGACTTTACAACTGTCAAAGATCAACGTATGACAGTCGGGTGCTATCCGAGGCACGGAGAGGTTTCGGTATGTTTAGAAAACGGTTACCCATCCACTGACCAACCCAGGCGCGCGTGGCTTATCCTGTATTATCAGTCATACCGTACGGCCCCTCTAATTGATCATCGGATCAAATTTCTATCAAATTACGTATGTTAGTTATATGCAGTTACATCAAACAATGTAGTTGTTTTGATTTACTGACCTACAGACTAATTCTATTATGATAGATGACGTATGTATGCAAGTGATTACTACATGAATATTGCTGTTTAAGATATTAGGTGTTGGATTATAATTACATAACCAGGATTGCGTCTATTCAAAACAACCTTATGGAAAGTTTTTAGTATTTATATTTCTGAAGAAATATCGTACAAGATCTTAATAATATTTTCTTGAAAGTTTTTGAATTCTTTTACCAAATATTTCCTTGTTTTGGACTTTATCCAAACGATAAATTATTTCTTAGGTTGTATTGGACATTTTTATAGATATGAAATTTTATGTCGTTTATATAAATAGACCTGGTTGCTAAAAACTGTGTTTTATAAAAATATTGGCTATTTTACTAGGATCGAGCCTCAAAACCGGAAGTCAGTCGCTTTGTCAGTTAAACATTGTAACTGCAAAATTTGTCTTGTCATCTTAGTAAATAAAAGCACCATAAAATCAAGTATACAAACAAAATGGAAAAGAAGATTTATTATAAAAATTACGTAAGTTTTTGGGGAAAATGATGTAAAATTATTGCACCATAACATTAAGTCAATTTGTCAAACAAAAACAGCGGGAAGCCACATGGAGGTAATTTACCGGTTAGTAACTAGCTTATGATGTTTCATAATATGTTTATAAACCAGGCTTACATTCTAAACGGTTAATTAAGAGATTTACCTTTCGCGAGTGCAGCTGCAGACGTTTTTATGGTATTTAACGCGAATTAATAATGTAATTATGATATTTTTTACCGTTTATTGCGACTTTAGTTTATTCCTAACTAGAGATAAAAATAAATTATTAGTACTGTAGTATGATTTTTAAATTTTAACATTTAGAATACAAATATCAAAATAATTAAAATTAATCTGCATAGTTTATTAGAACTTTTAATACGAATAAGTTAAGTAGTAGACACTTCTGACAACCGATGAAGGAAATCGTCGTGAGGAAACCTGGATTCCAGAAATTGGAATTTGAAATCGCCAATCCGCAAATGAGCAAGCGTAGTCAAAGTAGTAATCAATGCTCGAGCCTTTTAATATTAGCTGAGAACTGTGCCCAGCAATGGGACGTCTATAATATTATATAAATAAAGTGGATAAAAAAATTACATGTTGCCTCATTTATTTTCAGCAAGCATTATTGGAGCACAACAATATTACTATATCTTTTACTTCTTTAATGGTAAATGAATACTACAACTGAATAATACTTTACCTGCACTAATAAACTGCAATCATTGATACATGGTAGCAATTAGGCTAAACAATACAGGGTGTATTATAAATCCTTATTACTGTACTGTACTCATATTCGACCTAACGACAAACTGGCTTGTAACTCAGGTCGGTTCTCTGTATAAAGACAGGCGCCATGTATTTTGCATGTAAGCCTTTCAAGATAGTTTAGATAACACGGAATTACTTATAGGTATTATAATTTTAATTACATTTACATGCGTTTTAAGGTTATAATAAATATAATCACACCTTTTGGCCTTCCGTGTTAGATACAAGACATTTGTAGGCTCGGCAAATATTTGTATTTAGTCCGACTATGAATGTAACTTTATATGGACAATAAAAATAAAATGTAATAAAACACATTATAATGTAATTAATTTTCAATTTAATAGCTTCATTCATACAAAATGAAAATATAAGTGTAAATAGTAATTTTTTCATGTGTAACTTTCGCTTCTTAATGTGTAAATTATTTGTAGGGTTTATCCCTAAAGCGAAAGCTACACGTTGAAAAATAACGTTTTACAAACAGATTCTGCCTGAAATATTTTAAGAAACGATGGCCTCACAGTTTGAAATAATTTGCAAGGTAAAGTAGGTAATTACCCTATACATCATCATCATCATCATATTCAGCCGGAAGATATCCACTGCTCAACAAAGGCCTCATACCCTATACATTATATATTTAATGCAATGAAACATTATACTCACGAATAAATATAAACAATTAATTAAAAAAACAGCAAACAATAAATAAAAATGAAATTCCTTTCTTTACGTCCCAAGCCCACAATTTACACTGTCATGAGCTAGACCAGCTAATTTATAGGACAAACTGTTTAAATCTCACGCAATATTCGTAAAGTCATCGTAAATCTTAGCCAGGACCGCCCTTGTTAACAATGACATACTGCAGATAAATACGTTATGTGCACGTGTGACCTTCTTTTAAAATATCCCTTAAGAGTAGGTATTGTTTAAACTTTCTTTACTGTTTAATTGATTTATACACAATTTTTCAAATTTTAATGAATACAATATATTCATTAAAATTTGAAAAGTTGTGCATAAATAAAAAATATATAAGCCACAAAAAGTCAAAACTAACAGATCGCATAAAAAATATTAACTTCATCAGTAAGTTATTAATTACCAAATAATTAAAACATAAAGTGTTATTATAATCTTACTAAAGAAATGAAAAATTTTTTTTTTGTTATTTTTCTATGCTTTTCTAACATGGAATATGTTAGAAAAGCATAGAAAAATAACAAAAAAAAAAAAATTTCATTTTGAGTATTTTTTTAATTAGTTAACCTAATTTTAGTCTACAGATGGTTCACAAAAACCTGGTGATAAATACAATATTAAATTACTCAATAGCTGTAATATCTATTAAAAATATAAATATTATGAAAGACTACAAAGTGCTACCTTGTAATACAGAACTGATCTAGTCGAAAACTATTTTCTAGTCAGCGAATGCGAATGCTTTATCTACCACAAGTTCTTAGTCATAAGCTTACAACAGTCAATATCCAATAAAAACAGAAGGTTACTTTAAATTTAAAATCACACTTATATGTATTATTTCGTATATTAGTAAGAAAAAGATTTTCTTTTTGAGTTAAAAAATTAAAAATAACAGCTAAACTTAAAAAAACTGAAAAGCATTTTTTTTTTGTGTAACTTATTTGTTACTATGTGAACGGTACAATATTAAATAAAACTAAATTAAATAATATAATAAGGAAAAAAAAAACATCAATTTACAAAGTATGTACAAGTTAGATACTTGTACTCTACCGTACCCAAAAAATATCAATTATTAATAAAAATAACATTTGCTATTCCCAACTCTACACCAGAATCATTTGTAGTGCGAATTCCTATACCCTATAAAAGCATTAGTCTCTGCAATCAATTAATTATGCCAGCTATTGCATTCGGTCGGAAATGTTTTTTTCTCAAAAAGTAATAAATTTAAAAGTAGACACATAACAATATGTACAAGTATTTCGATAGTCATTTGTCACAAGCTCTTTATCAAAATGATTCGTAGTGGGACTTCTTACCTTGTTTACATAACGTTATCACCGCGGCCACCCAACTCAAGCGCCGCAGCAAACCAGTCACACAATATCTGCGCTCACGTCTACTTGCGCCCGCGCACCCGAGTGTACGAATACGAAACACGATCGTATATGAAAAATGTGATGGAAATAATTTTTATTTGGTGATGGTGATTTTATTGTAATAGTGTTGTGCGTTTGTGATTTTGTAGGATTTTTTTTTATTCAACATGAAATTTATTTTGTGAGTATTTCTTTTTTATGTTTTTTTTTTATGTTTAAAATCTGGATTTTATTTTTTAAATCATAATAATTTAATATACTTTAATATTTAAAATATTGATAAATCGTAAATAAACAATCTGAATAGTAAAACATGTCAAGCAAAAATTTAAGAAGCAAATCAACACTTAATTGAAATTGAAAAAGCAACAGCGAAATTAGGTTAATTAAACACTTGGCTAATTAAAATCAAAATATTACTCCTACCACTTAAACAAAAGTAATACAAATAAAAATACATCGACATTAATACTAAAGTATTAAATATATGTACTTCAGTAATAATAAGAAATCTTTTATATAATGATCTTTACCCGTTTTACATAGAAATTTAATTCTAAAGACAGCCTTGATCGTGACCTAACAGAATAAACGTGATTTATTAATAACGAAATTTTATGTCTGCCTTAGAATGTTATATTATAATTTAATGGGAATAAAATGCGAAATCAATTTTGTAACTTAATCGCATTATATTTATTGAATAGGTATAGTTGGATTCAAACTTAATGGCGGCTCTGAAGTTAGCTAAACGCTGCGCAGTACCTCGCCCCGCACCCTTGCTGGCGCATAAGTTTGTTGCTGCGCAGCGACTCGCCTCGTGTTCAGAGCCGCCATTAAGTTTGCATCGTACTGTATATTGTATAACACAGACAAATGATAACGGACAAATAGGTATCACTCGGGAGTAAATGTTTATGTTTATATTATGGAAATTTCGCGTCGTCGTTAAATTAATGCTTTTATATTCAAGATCCAGTGTTTTGTAGAAGAACACAATGTCATGTCATAATATTGAGATCTAATTATAATAATTCTTATATGGTGGTTTTATGCCAATCGCTTAATAGTTGAAAGATAATAATATGACTAAAAACTGACGGAAAAAAAATAGGTCAAAATTATGAAGCAGTGTAGGAAGACGAATATTATTCCGTAAATATAATATTTATCATCACCACTATCTTCACTCTTGTGAAACCCACTGCTGGGCATAGACCTTATTTTTTTCCAAATCTTCTTTACCTCTTGCCAGTTGTATTCATCCCACTCCTTTTTTTTTTTTTTTTTTTTTTTTTTGTCGGGGTGAAACTCTAATGATTTCAACCCACGCTGAGGGCACAGCGTAGGGATATGTCGGACTTGCACCGACTAAAAACACCCCGGTCCCGTCTTAGCCTTGGTCAGAGCCACGGGGTCGCTTGCGCAATCTCTGCGCGGCTCCGGCAGGCTTCGGTCCTGACTGGACCCCTTCCGGAGGGTGGGTGTAAAGTGCCCAACCCTCGTTCCTTCCGAGGACGGACGCGTGGGACCTGGCGTCCGTATCCTTCTTGGCCTGTCAGCTGATCGGGTGACAGGGTGCCCTCCCGGTCACCCGCAGGCCCGACCTCAAGGTGGTCTGAGGTCGTATTCATCCCACTCCTGGCATCTTCTTTAGATAATTTATAATATAAGTTATCTAACATAGTATCTACTTAGTTAATCAAATTGTATTCGTTAACTCCCAATTAAAATTTGTTCGCTAGAATTTAGTGTTATATTATAAAAGTTTATATTATAAACCTCAATTTTATTTTAATAAATAATGAATTAAATGTCTCGTTTACCATTAAATACTAATTGCAATCCATACGATCTGTGGAATATTAGTTGAATTTGCATAAAATGCGTATTTTAATTTTGTTGCAAATTTATTTTATTTGCAAAAAAAAAATTAAATGCTTATCGTGCGTGGCATATCGCTTGCCTATTTAATTTGCATGGAAGTTATAAAAATATTAATATAATATTTTTTTTGGTAATATACGATTATTTTATTTAAATCGTTAAAAACTTGCTTACCTAGTGGTGCAGAGGTTTTCCTGTATACTGGCCCTCCCAATTTCCAAAATCGAGACTTCTTTTTTATAATATTAATGTTTACCCCAAGACCGCCATTGTACGCGTATAATTATTTAATTTTAACTGGTGTACAATAAAGAATATTCTATCTATCTATCTCTACCCCGCAACAATTTGTACATAAATAATATAAAGATCGAGCGCATGTTTGGTTATATTTTATCTAAGAGCGAATATTCTAAATACCTTTTAAAATAGCTTTAACATAAAATGATCGAATTATTAGTTGTTGAGTCTAAAATTAGATTCGTATGCCAGACTTCTTTTATAGATTGTGACACATAATTTTGCGATACTTGCCAAATTTCGCGCCAATATCGAGTACCTAAAGATAAAATGCAGAATTCAATGAGGAAATGAAAGTTATACGAGTAGCATAAATAATTACTTCTGATCGTCGGAAAAGTAGCAATATATTATAAACAAATCATTATGATTACACGGTCTGTTTACTATCCCACTATACAAAGAAGGGACGAGAAAACCATCCGATTTTATAAATTTAATATTTTATTTATAGTTATATATTTTTAAACCTTCTTTAAAATAGTGATGTACAATACCTGTACGTTAAAATGTCTTGAAGTTATGAGGCTAGCTCCGATATAAGCCCTATAGTTGACTGAGACACACAGGCGCGTTGTTTGCCTTTAATGCACTGACCTATTTTTAATCGTCTTCAGAAAAGTGATTTTATAATAATATTCCAAAATAAAATAGTCACTGTATTATCCCAAATTAAAGAAATAAAAAATAACCTACACAACTTTTTTTTCCACGTAGTCTAATTAAATGAAGTTTAACGTTATTGTGCTCACCAGTTGGCGCCACTGTCGCGTCAGCTGTTTAAGCAGACCAACAAACTATGAAATTTGTCATTTTGGATATCATTGGCAACTAGTATTTTTATCTACAACATTTAATGGTTCATTTAAATATCCTCTAAGGACGATTACCGCAAATATAGAAGCAAAATGGGCTTAACAAATTGCTGATTTTTATTACTCTGTCTCATCCAGTACTTGTAAATTTTAAACGACTGCTACATCAAACCTTTAAGTCTTTACTGTTTTCAAATAGCATTTTCTGACTATGGAGCCTCGTAAAATCCGTATTTAACTATAATGTGTTTGGGCTCTGAATAAAATCTGTCGTTTGCTTGGTATTAAAATGTTTCTTTAGACAGGGTTCCAGAATCTTGTACGTCATCGTTTTGGAGTTTATTAGGTTAGGTAGTAAAATTGAGCTTTGAGATTTTCTGTATCTGCAAGACATTTAGGTGTTGAAATTGTTTATAGGCTTTGGTTTGTTCTTGTTTCAAGGGTCTTATTAAAAATTATTACCTTTCGATCGCAGCTTCGCCAGTATGGATTTCGGTAATGCTTATGCTACTCTTGGACTTGAGCTAACTTCATTCTAAATTTTATCAACACCGGTTGAGTGGTTTGGTAATAAAAAGCGCAACAGATAGACAGTTATTTTATCATTTATAATGTTAATAGGGAGATGGATTTTTAGTATCAATAGTACAAGGAATATAACTTTATACTATTAATATCTTCATCAATGCAGGGAAAATGAAAAGGAAAAATGTTTAAGAAAACCCACGCTTCTATTTAGCGTGTTTATTTCCTCCTCATGTTTGGACGTGGGAATTGTAATGTATTACGGAAAACACTATTTAATCTAGGAATAACTACTAACATAGATAATATAAGATTAGGTAAAAAATGACCTAATCTGACCTCTTTTAGTGGGTCCCAAAGATAAGAAAGTAAATGATTGCTATTGATACCCGGAATCTAATTTACGATTGTTTTTTGTATATTTTTAAATAAAACAGGTAATAGGTAGCTGTTTGTTTTGATATAAGAATAATTTATTCAACCTTTTTTAAGATACCAGTCTGTGTTGTAGATATGCTTGTGGCTTAACCGCTTTTACTATTTAAGATTTCAAATAAATAGAAAATAAGATGCATAAGGTTAAACCTTTGACCATAGGTACTAGTGCCATAACAGTTTCAAATCCAGAAAATCCCCATCAGTTCATTATCTGCTAAAATGCTTTGGAAAAATGTACGTTTATCCCAACTCTTATAACAAATGTCATGTCTGTAAATCATACCTAAATAAAAGGTCATCATCTTTTAACCTAACACCCGCAAAATATGTAAAACAATTTTTTATTAAATGTTTCTTATCGCCGCTAGTAATAGCACTCACGAATATACCTATTTATTTTATCTAAGCATTATATAAAGACAACATTTTGATATCATCTTTCAAATAATGTATAAATAAAAGTATCACTTAAAGAGTATCTGGCTGGTTATTTTCGGTTATATCAAAATAATGATGATCTTCATCAGTTGACTTGCTGTCTGCTGGACAAATCCGACAGCCCCTCCAAAATTACACTCTAATTTGAACCCTTTGTATTTTATAATTGGGTAGAGTTTTCTGTGATAGAATTTTATTATTATTCACAGAATTTAATTCCACTGACTAATAAATACTAATAATTTTTTTAGTTTTTTTTTGTATCAATTTACAGTAAAAAAATCTTATAAAATATTGCCATTTTAAAAAGCAGTGTGTCCTGAAACTAGTTTTTGGCGTCTCGGAGACATTTTCAATATAGTTCGTGTTGACATCGATGAATGTTACCTGTACAAGACGTGACTGTAGGCAGCTTTTACTGCCAAAGTAAACGCCAAGATATTGGACCTACTAAAGTGGAAATCTGATTAAATTGCACTTTATCACTTAAATTTAAAACTATGATAGAAAAGTGTAGCGAAAAAGCTTCGTGAAATCTTTCATGCTTGACTATTTCCCTGTCCAATGATTCACATATGTAAGTACATTCCGATCCTTTTACTATTGGGTCTACTTGCGGGAAGTTCAATTAAGTTATTCAATAATGTAGTAGTATTTTGGATTTTGCCTTTCCTAAACACTATCCGTACTTTCGATTTATTTATGCCCAAACCCTTCACTATTCAATCATCTACCAACACCTATGTATTCATCTTCTAAGTGTGAAATGATGGAAATATCATTAAAAACAACTGAACTTTACTACTCCACTCCTGCCTCTATAAATCCGTTCATGCCAGTAAAGATAACAATTGTTTGGTACTAAATTGTGCCTTCGATCTTCGCCTACGGCCCAACCAGTTTCAAAGGCATCCTGACTAGGTGCGATTCATGCTCAATAGCAATTTACGTTATGTTAATACTGATGAGCTTCAAGGCGTCAATAAATACGTGTATCGCGATTTTAATTTACTAGCGGAATATTCTTGTGTCCAGTATGCACAGGATTATTATAGACCTTAGAGGATAGATAAGCAAGTGTAGAGTGCGCTTATCAGAGTACGAACGTGATAATATGATCGGCGTATATTTTTTTTATTAAAACTGAGCGCTAATTTTGCCCAAATAATGTCGGATTTTCGCATAAATCTGTCCGTTGCCCGGAAAATAACTTAAATCATCAAACTAAAATACTACATGAAGCCAAAAATGCGCTTTCGCTCGGTGCAGTGGGTTTTTCACTCTATATTTTTAACTCTTTTAACCTCTATGTTACAGTTACGTCACAATCCAGTAGGTGTATAACGATGCGACCAGCTGTCCGTGACAGTGAAATAATAATAGAATTGGCGCCAACCACTTCAAATATAAAATTTAAAAATAAACGTTCGAATTAATTTATTTTTTTACTCATCTAATGGTTTTCTTTTTTATACTTTTCTGTCTAATGGTTTCGACACGTATGGATTACTAAAGAACAGATAAACCACGAAACGATTTTCAAATTAAGATTAAATTTAATGTAATATTTATATTTCACGGGAATAAGCGCATACATGCGTAAATACCTTTTTTGGGGCTTGACGTTTTGACCGGGTTACACCGGCCGTGGTTGTGCTTATTCTCGTTAATTATATTATTATTAACATGCACCCCGACAGCTTTGAATTTAATAAGAATAATGTTTGTTTTTTTTTTGTTTTGATAAAGGCGAATAATACTTTCATCTTACGAAGCGAATTAATGAGATAACCTTGAAATAGTCGTACAAAACTTGTCTTGTTCGTAAAAGTGTGAAGTGACGACCAGATTAGATGCGTGTGTTTCCAATTAGGACCTAATAAACACATTTAGAGAACAGTTATACGCTAATTTTCTTTGTCCTAAATTTTACGTCGTTTTTTGTTCCATTCACGACATTTCTCTTTTATATTACGGCACTATAAAAAAAACTAGTTTGTTTGTTGAGATCTTGCGTTGGTAAAATTTCCATTAATTTATTGTTTTCTTTAAACACAAATGATTTGAGAATGTAGTTTAAGGTTAATCTTTTTTACTACTTACTGCCTATTTTTTTATTTATTTATTTATTTATTTAAAAACACTTACAACTACCTTTACAGGAATCTAATCCCAATACGATAGAGTAGACATTTATTTACATTAAAGTATACTATATAAACTTAACTACTAATAATTCCAATTTTCCAAATCACTTAATACTATTAGGAACATATTTATGTATGACTAATAACTAACTCACTACTTATTCTTATTTAATAACATAATATATTTAAAGTAACTTTAACAAAATCGCTTCTGGTAGTAAAGTGCTTCTGGTAGTAAAGTATGAAATTTTGTAGTAAAGTGCTTGTAAAATAAGTATGGCTTAAAAAAATTTCCACCTTTGTTTAAAATATCGATTTGATTTACCAATCTTATCTACGACAGCAGATAGTTTAAAAAGTCTGCGATAATCAGGTTACTTGAGTCCAATTACCTCAATACTTGCTAATCGGTGTAATCTGATGGTAAATAAAGAGTTTTTTACATTGCTGCATTTTGACCTACTTCGAGGTTGCGGGTATTTGAATGGCCACCGATAGTTACTGAACTAATAATTTGTGACATATATTTGATAATGAAATATCTTACCGTTTTGGTTATTTCTGACTCAATTCACTTGTGTCATGAATTGTGAAAAAGCTATCTGGGAGGGATAAAATGGTGTTACTTACGTCTTTTAATAGGGTACAATTAATATATGCAATTTTATTATATGACTAATTATCACATGATAAAATTGCATTAATTCTAATAACCTTAGATTTTAAAAATTATTTAATTTTAAGACAATATCTACGAACGGTGTATGCAGTTGTCGTTTATTGTGGCGTTCTAGGGGGGAGGCCTTTGTTCAGCAGTGGACGTCTTCCGGCTGATGATGATCTACATACGTATGTTCGCTTTGCGTTTACTTAACAAGTGAACCTATAATTTATCACTTCTGAGAATTTAGTAACGAATAGATGAATAGTCTCTAACATAGATTTTAGTAAAACCGGATCAATTTCCTCGAATTTGGTGCCAGCTGGTAATGTTAAGTTTCTGAGGTTTAACACAAAACCTTCAAATATAAACTAATATCTAAACCTAGAGTAAGATTTAAATGAAACAAACTTAAACATGAGTACCATCATCTGTTTAAAAGAATAAAGCCGGAACCCCACCGCTGCGCAGGCTGTGCACGGATGCGTGGCTCACCTCTGCTGCGTGGGCTCATTAGTTCGGCGGCGTCGGCCTCCGTTTCCACTGCGGCGCACGGACACGGATGTGTCGCCCACACAGCTCATAGCTATGCGTGGGGTACAGTCACGAGCAAAAATATGTATACTTAATAATATGCGAAATTGTTAAACGAAATTAGTGAGATTTTTTGTCGAATCTCTTCTGCCATCTAGCAATCAATGCACTGACAGATGACACTTGAAAATAAAATGGCACAAATATTTTTTTTTATAAAAAAAAAATTAATGTCAATATATTATTTTTATAATATAGACAATAGCTCTTCCAAGTAACAATATAATTTAGCTATTGTGTAGTAACATCTGTTTTACTTATTTGTATTATAAATTACTTAGTTTTTACATAAATTATACTTATCACAACTTAAATGTATTTATATATACTAGGAACATTAATTGTACCTCTCATTTATAGTAGCTTATTCTTATAATAATTTCTTAACAATATTATGTGTGTACATATTTTTGCTCGAGACTGTACATAGTCGTGGGTCGCCGAGAAATGGCCGACCCACGCAGCTGGGATGCGTGGGTCGGCCACGTGGCTGAGCTACGTTCCGCCTATTCGAGTTAGCTACGCGTGTGTTTATGACGTCAATTGCTGCGTAGCATGTCCGTGCGCTGCGGTGGAAACGCTCTCATACATTTTGTACTAGAGCGAAGCAAAACACACGTGCACAGCCTCTCCGTGCGCCGCTGTGGGTTTCCGGCTTAAGTAAGATTTTTCCATCCGATGAATATAATATGACGTCTTAGAGCATAAATTGACAGCCGAACTATAAAAAATAAATTAAAATATCTATTTTAAATTAAAATAACTTTTCATTAAAATATATTTATATGTCACCATGTTGACTGTAACTGTCGAACATCTTCAAGACGAAATAATACTAAATTTCAAGTTACGAGGCAAGAAAATAATTTCAAAATTAGTTGCGACAAGAAATACAATGGAGAAATAAATTACTGCAAAATGCAGAGGTTTGGCACACGGGTTAAGTTGACTCCGTGTATGCAAGAGAAACCAAATTGTTTTCTAAACTTACCGAACAGGTATTGGCGATGCGTTTTACATAAAACATTGCTAATTTACAATGACTTCGTTTTATTTAAATGGAATCTTAAACGAAAGAGCATCAACATACTGTTTTCGGTGGTAAAATACAAATTGGAATGGAGTACGGAGCAAATACATAGTGCTCCGATGAATCGAGTGATTACATTAAATAAAAGGATAAAGTTTTATGTACTTTAAACTTTTTTGTTTGTTGGGTTATCTAAATAATGTTTCCTCAAACATAAAAAAAAATAGAAAGTTTATAGTTAACCCTGTCCCTTTAACGATAATGAAAAGTAAAACAATGTTAGATTTTCTACCGTAGGCTTAGGCGTATGAGGCTTAAAGTAAAATTGCTATAAATGTTTCATACAACTTTAATAGTTTAAAAAAATAAGATAAAACCGATTTTAAAAATATTTTTGCGGGCTATAATGAAATTACCTCAAAATGGTCGTACGTTCGGCGGCGCTCCGTTTTAAAAAATAAAACAATATCTATATGAAAACAACAAGAGACTGCACATTAATATTATAAATACACAACTTTGTTAGTTTTCATAGCTAAACCGCTAAACGAATTTTGTTATGTATAGAGTTGCGGGCGGAACCATGGAAAAAACTAGTTAACCATAAAGCTATAATATTCCCAAATAGTTTAGTATCAAAGAAATAATTATCAATAAAAATAATGAGCAAAACGCAAGGAAGCGTTATCTTTGTCCCAACTTTGTCCCAGATAATAGCCACCGAAATATTTATATCTTATAAATCACTTTGCAAGCGATAAAATAAATCATGCCTTCGAAGAAATTGATTTATCAAATGACGATATAAAATTGTGTTAGATTTCTTATAGCGATATGACTTGTGCGAATAGATAGCTAAGTGCTCTGTGCCTATTGTCCAAGATAGATTCAGAGGACAAGTGACGCTAATGTACTATATTTTATCAAGATACTATGGAGTTTCTTCTGGTCGTAATGGTTTTATGTTGTTTTGATATCTATGTTTGTAAGCAAATCCTTGCCTTCCGGGGTCAGTTGGTTACCCTTTAATCTTACTGAGAATCTGAAGTAGCAGTTTACCTATACGAAGCTACTGTAGATATGAGCAAACAATGACTGTTCTGTTTTACACAAGAAAACCTCTAATCCTTACTCACGCTAATATTTTACATAAATGGAATAATACTTCATAAATTTTATTTTATGTTACACACTTCAATAATTATAGTCATAAAAATAGTAGTTGTAGGTTTGCATTGCATATTATCTTTAGTCCAGCGTCTAGTGTCACATTACGGATTTCCAGTTGCTTATCGCGGATTGCATGTAACATCCTATATTTAGCTAGGAAGTACCTACTAACATCATGAATAGCATATAATCCAGTTGGTAGTAGTTTTACAATGTTGTGTGAATCATGTCTTATCTCAGTATCGGGAATATGAGGAAGCTGAGAAATAGATAATGTTTGTTATATCCGAGGCTCAAATTTCAACATGAGCAAACGCTACTATCGAATTTATCTCTCGCTAAATATCAGCAGTGTAATATTTGCTCAGTTCATTCACAGGCTAGTCTATCAATCTTGTTCTTCGTCGAGTGCTGTACCAACATTTGTTTTACTTTTCACGTCTCCATCACCATCCTTATTCCTTGCATTTTAAGATTCAATATCGTATGCACTTTCTTGGTTGGGCTGATCTCGTAAGAGGTCATTGTCAGTGTTCGCTTTTCTAGATTTCGGGTTCGAACACCTTAGTAACTCTTCCTAACCGTTTGAACTAGAACCGTTCCTAATATATCTTGGAGCGTCTCCGAAGTAGACAAATGAAAGTGTCGTTTGAATAATGGCTTTCGATATGACCATTTTGGGGGAGAATAATACTGGAGAAAAATTTACGCTCTCAGCACGACATGTGAGCTTGTAAAAGAAACCTATCAAAGTGTAGAAAGAAGTTCAACTGCCAACGAATAAAATGGACTAGAGTTGCACAATTTTGTTGAAAATTTTTAGCTTTGTTGAGTCTAAATGTAATTGAATTGCCAAATTAATAAAATAAAAATACATGTCTTGCTTTTTATCCAGAAATTATCCATACATTATATTTTACTTTTATAAAAAAATAAAACATGTTTCGGAACGTAGAACACGGATCTCTTAAAATTATGAGACAAGAGACGTTATGACGATAACGCTTTGCGTGTCACATTGATAAAATATTGGCTGCTTATAAATTATGCATCAATAAAACAAGTAGACTGTTTAATATAAAATATAAATAAAATTAATCTGATTATTAAACTGCAGGACAGGTTATCTGCATTACTTTTGAATCGGTCTCAGCCGTAGATTTTAATCAGAATGCAATGTGCACGCACGCTTTGAGTGAGCTTTAAAATTAAATGCCATTTAAATATAAAGTTACCGAACGACTTCAAAAGATTAAATTTGTATTTTATTTTTATGTTTATTCAATACCTAAGTCTGTTTATGAATAGTTTCCGATAAGTGTTTTATGTTATTTAGAAGCAGGTTTCGAAAATTAAAATCATGGATATAAAAGATTAAACGAAGATAAAAATAATTGTCAAAAGTAAATTCCAAATCAGTTTTTCATAAAAATCCAATCGGATTTAGACTTTTAAAATACCTTTTTCATTCGTCATAAATAATATTTTAATACTACCAAACAGTACAGTAAAATTCGTGGTATCTTTGCTCTCTCGAAGATGATATTTATCTCGGTGATTCTGGTTTCGAGCACATGTAGAATTCTTAGTTAAATTACAGACCAAACGTTGTGTGCAAGGAGACATCTTGCTTCTACAGCATTATAACAGTTTTATAGTCTATCTCTTAACTTGTCTCGCCGATGTTACTGTAAACAACTTAGCAAAACTAGCTCTTAAACATTAGGCTTTAAGGCTGCCTTTTATTTGGATATATTTTCTATTAATCCGCTTATACTCATCTTCAACAGTGAATAGTGGTCCTATTTCTTCACTTCTTGCTTTAATCTTGACATGTATACAGTATCTCTTTTTTGAAATGTATCCACAGTTGTTTGGATTCAAAACATCACTGTCATCATTTTGTTTATTTATATCGTTTGGATTTCAAACCTCAAAGCGAGACCACATTCTATTTCACCTACCATAGGTATAATTCTGCCTACTGATAGAATAATATTTCAAAGTCTGTCTATAACTAGAAACCGACAGAAGCCATTACAAAAATTAACATCCCATACAAGATTAAGTAGTTCTATTCAATATACAGGCAAACAATTTATCGAGACAGAAATTGATTCAGTGAGTGAAGTTAATTGAATGAAACACTATGTTATAGATAATGGTTTAAAGTAACATAAATTTTACCATTTAGAGTCCTGACCGAATAAGGTTGAGCGTCCAATGATAGAGAATCTAAATATCCATGAAGCTATAAATTGCGTAGTGGCAGTTCGAAGTCTCCGTGGTCTGTTTCAGATAATAGAATAAAACGCAGCAGTGAAACTGCAACTGTAGACTTGTTTAGAAACATAATTTATGTAATTTTTATAGAGATACGAAATTACAGTTACAGTGTATTTATTTTATGCGTTTTCTACGGTAATTATGATCCGATTTCAAAAAATTGCTTTTTCCTCAGAGGTGTCCCATACAAAATTAACTCCATATTTTGTTGTATTTTTTTCATTTATGTCCTTACTTCCGATGTGACCAGAAGCAATATAAGCGAATAACATGAACATTTATTATGTTTACGTTATACAGCTTTGAATGGACCTCCACCTTTCTTGAGTCGAAGCCAACTGCTTCTGCATTCAGTCATCAATCAAACCGGGGTGCAGGGTTTCTTGTTATAAATAACTCTTAGCTTGTTAGTGGGCTTACTTGCAAATTATGCTGTCAAAGTCGTCATGTTTCTTTTTATTCACACGACTCTTGAATTTAAGTGCATGTATTATGTTCTGTTATAAATTGCTTTTCTTTTACGTGAAAGAATGTAAAGTTTTGTGTAAAGCATTTACAATTATAATTATATTTTGTGCAGACCAGAGGTTCGAAATTTACCCAGACAGTATATGATGGTTAAAATTGGATTGGGTTGAAATTATCAAAAACTTTAAAGTAACATGTATATAAAAAAATATTTTACCAATTATATCTTTGTCTTAGAATAGCGATATATGAACCTTTGGAAAGCCAGAACAGACCCCACAGAAACTATAATTTAATTCACTTTATTTTCCGTACAACTAGGCAATACGGAAAAACTAATATATTCTAGTATTTCCCACCTTAAAGCATCAATTGCCAAGTCATGTATAGTATTCAAAATAATATGGTAATACATATTCTGACCATGTCCATAGTACCCGTTGCCGCCTTATTTCATTTACTTAGAATTTTAGTCTCAATTCAGAATTCTCACTTCTGCGAATAATTTTAACATTTATACCTATCCCTGGGAAGCCTATTTCGAAAATTGGATTGGGAACAAAGTAAACCTTATATAGAATGCGTATGCTTTGAATGAATTCGCGCAGGTATAATACAAGGTAGAAGCATCGAAAGTTGATTCGATCGAAAAGTCAGCATTACGGTACTGTTGGTCTTATTCGATCTAAATCTGATCTTGATATCGTTTGAGATTAGAACGGCTGATTGGTCCTTTAAATAAAACTTGGAATACGGTATTGTACAAGTTGGCTCCGGTTTGTTTATAAAAAGAACACTCGGATACTGCAAAATGGTAGAGGTTAATTCAGAGGGATTTCCTGAACCATTTTTGTTATTACTGTACTGTTTACGGATAAGCAATGAAAAACCTATGTTGTGGGCGTCAGATTTTGAAATTGTTTAGCTATCCTGAAATAATTTTGTTTTGTTTGTAGGTATTTGTTAAGCGTATTCATCATGTTTTGGTTATATTTCTAAAAATAGGAAGTTATTTTTCGTGTATTTGTGAAACTTCAATAACTAGAAAAGATTTTCTAGGTTAAGTTAAGCTTTGAAATCAGTACCATCAATATGCATCCTCATGTTAGTGTAATCAATAGATATTGCATACACGCACAGATCTTGACTTTTTAGTTTTCTTTAATTTACATAACCAACATTAGAACTAGTCACTGGCTTTTAAAAATTTTGCTTTGATTTAATCGGATGACATCATTGAATTATAAATGCTCAGAAAATTACTCAAGATCTTAGCGACTAACATTTATTATAATAAAGCACCTACGTTGGTATTTACGTGTACGGGATATAAATATTTTTTGCATTTATTGAAGAGTTGGCGCCATTCCAATGTAACACTCGATACGTCGCCGATTCCAATCATTTTTGTCAACCAATACAAGCTTATATTTCCGAGAATTTGATTATATTTTGCATTTTATTAAATTTTATGCAATGATAAATTGGATAGTGATACCAAAAGTGGCGTTAAAACTAATAATCATATGGGATGTTATTTAATAAAACTTGTAGGTACAATTTCATAATGTGTTCTGTGTTGAATACATACATAGTTATGAAGTTGTTTTGTATATTATTAGCATGCGGCAATTATTGTATCGATTTGTATCAATATCAGTTGAAGTTTTATGATAAATGTAAACACATTTAAATATTTTTATTGTATTTGACGGGGGTATTCTCCAAGGGTAAACTTTTGGCCCGCCAGGAATATTCCAGGATTTTTTTACATTTTAAAAGTTCGTTTATTCTATAAAGGTCCTTGTAAGTAGTAAGTAAGGGATTTTTGTTTTTACAATACAAATTTTATGATTTTATTGGTTTTAAATGGGCATCTGAATGGGTCTAACCTTCTCTGGGAACATTTTTGTTTCCATCTGATTTTTCAGATTAAATCCCACTGATCTATCGATGACTATATACGAGCTGCAGAACAATAAAGATAATTATTAAAAAAAAGAAAATATTGACAAATAACATTTTGAGTCCGCTGCTGCCTATATTATTAGCTAGAAAGATAGTTTTAAATGAATTCGAAATTCTTCAAAGCGGTTTCCAATTTGCCGAAACATCGTATTGCAGTGTAACATATTCGGTTGATAGCGTTCCAAATGTCATCTGTCTGTTTCAACTAACATGTTCAGTAGTGCCAACGAGACTAATAAATAACAAGCTTGTTGTCTTAGAAATGTGGGTTTTAGAACAACTGATGTATTTTAGAACAATAGTTGCAATGGCATATCAATGTTGTTCTCTATATTTATTACCAATTTTTTTTTCGACCTCGTAACTATTGTCATAAAATACATTTAACAAAATAATCATGAAATTTTACTTAAAAAAATAATTGAGTTTAATATTCAGCCATTCATACTCTTCATTGACAGAAAGCACGTGTAAAAGATTACTTTTAATAAAATACCTATTTTTCTGAATGAAGGTAACATAAAAAGAAAGGCTTGGAAAAAATGTAGACGAAAATCTAAAGAATCTAGAATATTTTTTTCTTTTTAACGATTTATTTAGACAGAACGATTTATTAACATCCTAACCTATTAAAAACATTTGGAGCGGAACCAATAAAGTTTTTTATATTCTTAAGCGAAATTCGAGACATTTTGCAGACGTCTACAATAAAATAAATACACAAAATCGGCACATTGAGATTTATATGTAGATCAGTGACCTGTATTGGTGGAGTTAATTTTAGATGGGGAAACACTAGTTGTAGAGAGATGAGTAATCGTTTTTGCGTGTGCTGATCATGAGTCGAAAATCTGCTAGAGTCGATAGTCTCGCGTCAGGACTACCTGTCATTCTCAACCAATGATAGACAAGCTACTGGCCTGTGATTGGTGGAAATTGACAGATACACTTCACTCGACTTTACCAACTTTAGCGATTGTTTATCAATTTCCATGTATGATTTATGCTTGAAACACTGAATTGTACATGTGACTTGATGTGACGGAGCTCCACGAAGATCTAAAATGCATAACATGCTAGCAATTACAAGTTACAGCCGTTTTGGAGATTAATTGAAACAGACGGATACACACTATGATTTTGTATGTGTTGATATACGATAAGGACAGAAGCATGATTTGAGATTAAATACTTATTTTTGTATAATATCATATAATTTAAACCCGACAGTATGTGCAAATGACGTCACATTTACCTATAGTTATTTTCTGACTGTCTATCTCGCAGACAGATATTTTAGTTGTCTGTAGTGCGATCTTGATATGCTTATAACCGCTCAATATACTGAGGTAAGAATTATTTTTATCCTAGTCAAAAACAAATTGCCCATTCATACAATGGGTGACGAAAGTCTTTGATACACGACGACTTTAGTTTCCATCGACGCTCACCTGTATACGAACCTCCATGGTTTGCATTGCGGTGATACTAAATATATACAAATCGTCGGAAATATTTTAAGAAGGTTTCAATTTATGATCTTATTTTACAGAACCGTTATTATATTAATTGTCAGTAATTTCACGTCTCTTTTCCTCAAAGAGTACGCTCAAGTAAACACGTGTCAGATTATTAGACTCATTCACTAAACAGAACGTAATTATTTAGTTCGTTAATATTTCAAAGAACTGTACGATTTCTTGCCAAGATTATGTTAAATACATTGTGTTTACAAAATAAATGTGTGTTGCTTGTAAAAGACATGAGGGTCAGTGAAATACTATTTCTTAGATGTCCAGTACTAAGGCCATATAGGTAAAAATAAACATGTATTTTTCTGTGGTTCTGTTTAGAATTGAGAACTTCCCACAAAAAAATTAACATTTGTTTCACCATTACCCGACAACAATCCCTTCAGCTTTGTACATACGTAATTGAAATGAATATCATGAAATTAAAATAAATGGTAAATAAAATCTTTATTTATTAAAAGATACAGTCATACATAAGGTGGATAAATCGGTACACGACGTACAATTTGGCAATAAAATAAAACTTTATTTAATTTACATCATCCAATCAAATCTCAACGTGGGATATATTAATATTAAGTTACTGTGTATAAAATCAAAACTAACAAAATCACGAGACATCTAATATTTGTTCGATTAAAAGATAAGAATATGAGTATCGCTTAATATTTGATCGTGTTTTGTCTAGACTCGATAAATTAGCTTTTAAATACTAGTTTGTATTTACAACAATACAAGCCATAAATAATACCACCTAATAAAACTATTATAATGTAGATGAGAAAATCGTATCTACCTTTAATTAAACTGTGTCAATAATAAAGATCATCATAGTTTACTGTTGCTAGTCACAAGTATTGATCATACATTCTAATTTGAACTTTAAGACCTGTGTCATTAGGCATAAAAGGCAATAAATGTGATAATCGTGCTTACATATAAATAATATCAGTCTCGTAGAAACATAGGTAGCCTACCTCAACAAAAAGTATTCATATTGAAAAACAAAAGAATAACGTTTTATCTTAATAATAAGTTAAACTGGTTAGTGCATTAAAATGATTCTGATTTCTTTAATAGGCTAAACCTTTTTTCTTATTAATTATACCTAAGCTATTAATGAGTACAAACGCGGGAAATGTCAATCGATACTAAAATGATATTATGTTCTATGATACCAATTTTTATTAGCAACAATTTAAACGGGTCGGATTGGATCTAGATTTTTTAGTTTTAATTAAATCTCATCTTATTTTCTTAGTATTGCTGTGTTATATATATTAATATATATATTAATATTCTTAATATTCTCAGTTCAACACTGATTGATTTTGAGGTGCCGTGCTTCACCGAGGCTGTGGATGCCTGGAAAATTGCCTGCCCGAATTCAAATACTCCTGTCTGCCCATCTTCCCAGAGACAGTGGGACGAGCCGCTCTGCAGAGTAGTTCACGAAAATCTACTCTCTTCTTCTAACACTTCTGCTGAGCGTGCGCGCTTACTGGCTGTGGGAGAGTGGGAGTCAGGACTTTGGCTTCAAGCATTGCCTTCGTCGAACATAGGCACCTTGTTCGACGATTCTACTTTCCGCCTCGCTGCTGCTCTACGCCTAGGGGCTTCGACTTGTACCCCGCATCGCTGTCACTGTGGCGAAGTTGTCAACAGCCTCGGACACCACGGCCTATCATGTAGCCGTAGCGCGGGCCGCATGGCGCGGCATGCTAATTTAAATGATATTATCCGACGAGCTCTTGTCGCCGTCGGGGTTCCGGCTGTACTCGAACCCAATGGCCTGGCACGCGACGACGGCAAGAGACCGGACGGCATGTCCTTGTTCCCATGGAAGGTGGGTAGGCCTTTAGTGTGGGACGCTACTTGCGTCGATACTCTTGCGCCATCCCACCTTCCCAGTACGTCGTGCTGTGCTGGCGCTGCTGCTGCGGCTGCTGAGAACCTCAAGCGGCGGAAATATACCAACCTAGTTGGTAGTTATATATTCGAGCCGTTTGGGGTTGAGACCCTTGGTCCGTGGGGTCCGAGTGCCCATAGTTTTTTTTAAGTTTTGTCCAAACGCCTGGTTGACACTTCGCGTGACCCAAAGGCTGGCTACTACCTAGGTCAGCGCATAAGCATTGCCATACAACGTGGCAATGCTGCCAGCCTTTTGGGCACACTCCCAGTCGACAGCGATGTGGATGAATTTTTTGATGCCTTATTTTAGTTTATATTTTTTCTTATGTACTGTGTAGGCTTAGTTTTTTTTTATTACCTATTGTAAATATCTTAAGTTTAATTTTTAATTGTAATATAGTATGTTTTATTAATTATTTAATAAAAATACGAAATAATGAATAGTACTAAAACAGAAAGCTATTTGCTAGATCGAGAGTTTTAACCAACATACAAAACCTACAGTAATTTATGCAAACTATCCCAACAACAAATATTTGTAACCAACATTCAAGATGAAAGTGGCCCTTTAGGTCCAAACACAAATATTGGGCCATGGCTGACCAGATCACGAACCAATGTTCCGAACTCATGTCAAACAAGTTCAAACGAATAAACAACTTAAGGTTGAGGTCGCATAGTAAACGAATAAATGAAAACTATAGGTATTTATTTTTAGCTACATATTTCTATTTTCTTTTAATCTTAGGTTTTGAGTTTATATAAATTAAAATTAAAATATGCTTTTTTGTTAAAATACACTATGCATTAAACAAATTAATGGAGAAATTTTTCGTTTAGTCATAAATAATTATTTTGTAATTTTATAGTTTGTAATGTCAGAGTATTTTCTTTAGTTTCAGTTATGTAGAATGTTTTATTTAAATTTAATAAGGATTTTTCTTATTTTATTTTATCAAGACTCACATTCTTAATTCAAATATCAAGAATGAATTAAGATTTTCAAGTCGCTACTTTCTATCAGTGGAGCACAGTCCTATTATACACCAAAACTAATTCGATGCATTAGGAAATGTCATAATCACAGTCATTAATCATTTGAGTCAACAAATATATTATTGCTAGAAATTCGTGACTAATGTGCAATAGTTACCAAGAAAACCAGAACTTTGTTTAGACGATTTCCTGTGTTAAACAATTAAAACTCACAATAGCAATAATTTTACATATTTATTTGCTTGCATAAACATGAAGGTTATGATTTTTGAACTACACTACATGACTTTTTCCACTTTGAATAATTTTGATTTTGTTAACGTTAAAAATATACGTACAAAAAATAAATTTAAGTCAAAAAGAATTCATACAAATTAAAAAAAAGATTGTGTTTGCCACAATTAATCTAAAGAACAACTTCTGTCTCGAATTACAAAACAGAAAGGCATCTAGTCAATAAGATACAGATTTTTTTATTATTTTCATATTCTACCACTCGTATTTAGTGAGATTTTCTGGGGTAATCTCCAAAGAACTATTATAATTATCCGCCTCAATTATCGTGTTCTGAGTTGGCAGAAAGATAAATGCCTAATACTTGGGCTGTATGGACATTATTTTGATTGTTTTAGCTCTTTTATAGAATATGCGGACTAGCCTTGATGCTTTACTTCTTCGAATCGCATTTGTTCTAATGCCTAAGATCTTGCTAGTTACTTGAATAAATGGGCACCTACGTCTTATCAACGTAACATAAAATTAATTAAATGTCCGAATTTTAATGAGGTTGTCATTTACGTTATCCAATCCAATAGTATTAATTACATTTTTATTAAACAGGTCAAGATTAAAATTTAAAATTTTTAACCGCAAATGGGATAAATTGGATAATAAGCACTAATATCAAGCAAAACATACCCTTGACTTGCATTGTAAACATTCTTCTATTGTTATTGCGTCAACACTAGAAGTGCAAGCTCATATAAATACGACACGATTCACTTGTACAGTCCACCACAAGCCAGCGACAACACTTAGACGTTACCAGCTACTTTATTTCTAAGACAGAAAGTTGATTTTTGTATTCTATCTTTACATAGCATGCTTCTGTGTGGTTGAATGTTCTTACATAAAAAATAAACAAGAACTATTCTTTATGCAGTCGTTAATAGTTATATGATATCATTTCATTTTAATAGGATATTTGAATGTTATATAAACTTTTTCGTTTATTTATTTTATTACATTAAATGGTTTAGTTTTGGAGGGCTTTAGCTTTAGGTTCAAAAATCTTTAAAAGACATCCAATTATTTGATGGTAAAAATGTGAAGACATCATTAAAGTACATAAATTAAAAAGAGAGATAACAATAATATATACGAACTATTGCAATCAAGAGTGATCAAAACATTGCATAACTTTGGCTATTATTGTAATTAAACATGTTAATTTTGTTGCTTAGCGCCACCTTATCTCTCATTCATTAAAACACCAAGAAATTTGACATAATTACTCTTAAATAATATTATCACCCAATTGGTATTAAAATATAACTAAGTTTAGTTCAAATCTTTGTAGGAATACCAGTGTGACACAAGATAAAAATGGCATTGACTTCTTAATGAGTAATAGTGATTGCAAACGGATCGCTTATCGTAAATAACTAATGCAGTGTTATCAAATTAGTTTTCTCACGGAATGGATGTAAATAATATGCGTGATAGCTTTTATACTCATCGCAATTATGAATATTAAATCTCAAAAAAAAAATAGTTATAATAGTTGGGGGTTATATGATTGGACTTGACTTTTTATTAAAATTTATTAGAACGCATTCAAACATCTTTGGAGCGAGGTAATTTAAAACGTTAGTGGAAGTCTAGTTAAACGGTCTGCTTATTGAAATCATATTTTTGAAATGTACAAAATCGATAGTCAATATAAATCAAAATTGTTGTAAACTGTAATTGTGCTAAAAAAAGATTTATCGTCCGCGAAATCAAATGTGTCAAAAGATCGACGTTTACGTTTTAAAGAAACACTTTAAATATATTCTTACAATTAAACTTAATTCTTTATAAATCACAGCTAAAGCACCGCTTAGATAACATTAGTAACAGCTATATCACACGTTATTTATAATAATTGCATATTTATTAGATTAATAGACAATCGCTGCGGAACTGTGGCGCCCTCTGACATCTAATGCAATATACATCCCACTGCCGATAAACAATGCGTTGATAATGACGTATTAATGTGCTCTGTTGCTATGATTATTTTATAGACTATTTTTAAATCACTACATTAATAATAATACTGCACTTATTGTCCCACGACTGGGAAAATAATGCCCCAATGCATCTTAGAGTATAGTTCTCAACAAGGCCGCTGCGTGTTGGACCTGTGTCCCCATATAAGCCTTCCAAAAGACCCGGTATTCTCATGCTGAGGATACCCCGTAAACTAAAGAGATACAAAATAATAATAGTAAGGCGGACAACATCATATATTGTTCTGAACCCAAAGTAAGTAGCTGGAGCACCTGTGTTATGGAATTCAGAAACAACGAAGGTATCGCAAACACCCAGACCCGAGATAATGTAGAAAAGTGGATGCCTACATTGACCCGTCCAGGATCGAGCCCGGGACCTCAGAGCTAGCCACACCTTGAAAACCGGTGCGTACGCCACTCGACCAAGGAGGTCGTCTAATCATCTAGTGTTATTATTTTATGAGATACATTAAAATTTATTGAAGTGAGAATGACATGAAACATAAAAACAAGAAATAAATAAATATTATTATTATTATTAAGTAACCTTCCAAACACTGGAACAATTATTAATATGATTACGTAAAGTTGTAGGTATGCAGTTGGAACAAAATCTAACGCCACAATTTAATAAATCTTACGTCCAACTACCGCATATTGACAATAAATGTAATCATTATCATCATTAGCACTTCAGTCATAATTATTTTATTTTTTAACCAAAAGACTGCCTCCTTGGCCTAGTGGTGCTAAGCGCGACTGCTACGCTAGAGGTCTTGGGTTCGAGTCCCGAGTCGACCGAGGTGTTATTGGGTTTTTCTATGAAATGCTCAGTAGCAGGTCGGAGTTTGGATTTGTGCCCGGTTAGTGGCAAATGTGGCAATAGGCTCGCCCCCTATTACATGGGACCAAAACATATCGGCGAACTGTGGGTGTACATTGGTACACCTGTGCCTACCCCTTCGGGGATACAGGCGTGATGATATGTTATGTTATGTTGTTAACCAAAAGATCATGCCGAAAAAAAACTTCAACTTAAAGAGACACTCTTCATTTGTTTTAGAGTTCGCTTCCCTTTCCTACTACAAATATTTAATCACAATACATGACGTCACTCTTTAATCTTTCCCGTGAAATTAATGCACAATGCTATTTACACAAACCCGAAATAAACACTCCTTGAATTTAGTCGCCAATTTGTTGCCAACAGCTAGAAACTATTCAAGCAAATGCATGGGCATTAATTTGAATTTATGACAGCAAAGCGATTATTTTATATGAACCAGACTTCTGTATTTCCTCAAGGCCAAACGTAAATAGACCTATGGTATTTACTTATTTATTGAAATGTAAGATTTTCCTTTCCATTGTAGGTGCACCGGGGATTTTCGCGGTAGCAATTTTAGCCTAACTTTTCCTTTATGCACTTCATCCTGTAGTAATTCATTGTCTTACTTATTAGAAACTCCGATAATAATATTTATGAAATAATTGGACAAAATACAGGTATTTTTGATCTGTATTAGATGTACATTTTTATGCAAACGCAACGAAATAAACATGAATCAATAAATAAAAAAATTAACAACGTAAGCTTGTAAACTACACATGAGGCAACAAAAGCTTTTTTTTTTTTAAGTTTGTTTTAAACAAATCAGTCAAAGGAACCCGTTACCTGTATATTAAAGTACCTCTTAAGATTAAACCTATTCAAATGCTGATTACGACCCCTGTCACACATGGCCCAAAAGTTTAGCAAAAAAGCGTAATATGTCTTTCGATTTTGAACCTTAATGTTATTAAAATAGATATTAAAAAAGATTTTCCCGTAAAAACTTGCATTACCAACTTAAATGATGGTTGATATAATCAAGCCATTATGTCCTTAACTTAGTTTGTGCTTAACATGACGTAATTTAGCATTGCTATTTATATGTTAACAAATCAAATAATAAAACAAGTATAAGTCAAAGACAACAGCATTAATCGTACTATTATTTTCGTATTTATTGATTTTAAATGATCCAGAAACAATAAAACAATCACCATATCTAGAGTTACACAACACAGCTAGAATAAAATTAAATGTAAACATAGGAAGTGCTTGATTTACATTATAATTGTCTTTGTTTATATTATTATTGTGTACGATGCGTTGGCGGAATTAAATCGTTATAAATAATAGTAACTATACAATATTGAATACCAAGCGTATGTGGCAGACGTCGGCATTTAAATATTATTTACATGTTTGTAAATAATACTATACTTTAAACTAGGTACGTAGTAACAAAAGAAATAGACACTGGTAACGTTAAATAAAAAGGCTTTAAAAAAATTTAATGAAACACCTTTTTATAATTATTTTTTTATTTTGGTGCCAAGAGGACTTCAATGACACTAGTTGTTTGCTAATACACAAACAAACACAAAAACTTGGGGCTGTAATATTTCTTATTTCAATTAAAATTCAAATGTGTTTAATTTTCAGGGTTATCATAAATATATCAAATAATAGAAACAATAAAGCATGCACATAAAAACATTAATATTAAAAATCTTCTAAAAATAATTAAGAATTTGACTACATTTAGTCTATAAATTAAAATTATAAAAGGCTGCTAATTATGTCTTAAACCATAAATTATATTTAAAACACTTTTTGCTATAGATACAGTCTAAATAAACCTCTACGGAATTCTAATCGATCGAAATAAGTAAATGCAGGCGTCACAAACCCACGTTCGCTTCTAGATTTAATTTAAGATAATGTTAAACTATTGCTTAATTAACCATCTGTATTTAATGCAGTTTATCTCTTACAAATTATATCTAGTAACTGAAGCATAATTTAGTAGGCAATTGTCTAAGCTGACTTGACGTCGTCGAACTAATTAGCACTTTGGCACTAAGTATTTTGCTTGTTTTATTACTATTGAGCATATTTTTATGCTTGAATTGCAACAGCTTGTTTTATGTAAACAGCTCACTTTCTGCTTATCACATACAATGAAAATTATATGATAAAAAATAAAGGAAGTTTCCAGAAAAATCGTAAACCGATATATTTTTTTACAGACTTTAGAAGTGAACTAATTAACCTTAACGAGTATTTACTCACAATATTTTCTCGATGCCTTTTCAAGTTTATTATTTTCTATTAAAATATCAGGTCTTTCGCAAATTCACCTTCAATCTCATTCGTTTAACCTAGCAAATAATGAAAGCACTGTTTTGAAATTTCAACTTCTTATAACTACGTACTAATAAAAACATTAAAGACTAAGTAAAATCTATTAGCTACACACTTACATTACCCACATACATAAATGCCTAAGTAATTTGCATAGACCACTATATAATCCTACCACCAAAGATAAAACTCTAAATTGAAACACCAATTAAAAACACCTCATCGATAAAACAAAAAACCGTCTCGATTAAAACGTGCGACTAAAAGTCGAGCTATACAGGGTGTCCAGTAAATAGTCCGACAAACTCTAGTGGCTGATACCTTAGGTCAGGCCCTATCAAATGAACGCAACATGTGTTCCCCGAAAATTTACAGGTTTCGAAAAACAATCGATTTTCGGAAATTTTAGAATTTTCTACCTTGCCTCAGACTTTTCCATTTTTCTTGCTGATTAATAGCTTTCGTAATACTTTTTATACATCAAATTAATCTGGAATAGTTACTCTACGCTCTAGTAAGACTCATATTTATCTAAAATAAGAATATATTGACGAAAAAGGACAAGAAAACTAGTCGCGTCACATTCATATTCATGTTCTCATTCAGGACACCCTGTATACGTCAGCCATGTTTAGCAAGTGAAGTCAAATGCGATAATTACGAGATACGCAGTTATGTTAATGCGTACGAGCCCTAAGATTGTGCATTCGTGTGAAACAGCCTTTGAAATATTAATGTAATTATTTCTTACGCGTCTAAGAGAATATGTAAAATATTTATGAATAGGGTTGCGTATGTCGCAGACAAATAGTATAATCTGCGTGTTTACATACGTCGTCGTCAGTTTAAAAACGTTTGCGGTTATGTAATATGCCGAAGGCAAAATGTATATTGCCGAGTCACTTTATAATATGCCACAACATTTCATCGAAAATTTAAACACCATATACATAATGCCTAGGCAAATTGAAGTATTTAGTTTTTGAGGTTATCCGGCACGTCAAAAATGCTAAGGTATCCATAAACTCTGGGTCGTGAAGGACTCCTGCGGAGTATTTTTGGTCAAAAAAACATGTATTTGATCGAATATTCAAAAATTCATAGGCCCAGAAATCCATTGCTTGATTAGGTTCGACTTTGTGACAGAGATCAATAGGTTAGGTTAGGTTAGATATTGTGACCTTGCAACAGAGCGAGCGAAGCGAGCGACGACGTATGTAATTCAAAATTTGTCTCGAGATTTTAATGAGCATGGTCACCCTAAAATAACACAAACGTCGCGTTATAACGATTGAATGAGTTGTCATTTTGCCTACGGCATATTACATAACCGCAAACGTTTTTAAACTGACGACGCCGTATGTAAAATGCCAAATTATACTATTTGTCTGCGACACGTACATAAGGAATGGTAAGTTGGCTTTACGATTTTTACATAGGTATGTGTGGGCGTATTACATACAAAGGGTTTAAAAGATTATTACTATAAATAAATTGGAAATATTCCAGAATTAAGTACCTTTGTACTATATATTTGAATACGAATTATTATTGTGGAAAAGTCGTTTGATATTATTTTGTTTACGAGTTGTCTTCGAACGATGTTGATGTTGACATCTTAACGTTGAATAATCTACTTTTGATAATCTTAACTTTTGTGTTAAATATTCTGCTTCCAAAAATATTTAATTACATTACTTCAATTTTCTATTTCTTGAAGATAGAAACATTTAGGGGAAGGGGGGCATAATGGGGTATCTAAGGAAAATACCAAAAATACAGTATAATCATTACGTTTATTATGCTTATTTATTTATGGCACAATGTCTTATTGATCTAACTACAATTTGGCATAGTCTTTGGAAGATGAACTTATAGCATTTTTTTTAAATAAAAGATTTGATAGGAACTTTCGAAAAACCATCTTGCCCCTTAGCATGGGGTAAGATGGGGTAATGAAAATGGGGCAAGATGGGGTAAGCTAATTATTATCACAATAAATACAAATATGAATTTCTTCGGTGTTTTCATCATCCACACCAGCACAACCATTGTAAGCCCAACGTCCACAAAGCTGGCAGCCTACCCAACCTTCGGATGATTTCAGAAAACTATGATTTTCATCATTACAATAGAGACAAATTGTATCTTCATTATCGTAATTTTTCGTTTTGGCTGCAACTGTAGTTTTTTGTTTCTTCATAGCATTTTTTTTGAGCCGATAGCCTACATCGATAGTCTGATCCTTTGCGGAAGCAGCCGAATACTGACCTAATTATCGAAAATAATCGTCAATTATTCTGGTATTGTTATTACAATCCATTTCTATACACAACCCTAACACAAATGCAATAATACTAAGCTACTGAATTCAATACTGTATATCTTTTTCGATATAGAATACATTCGCACTATCACTTCCTAGATTCCCTTTTGGAGCGAATCTTAATTAACTACATTTTCACAATCTCTATCTACGAGTTAGGTTTGTTTGCTACTGATGTAGCTTTGCATAAAATTATCTAAAATATTGAAAACATGTAGTTCAGTTATAAAGGGGTATGAACAGAAAAAAAAAGTTTATCAGATTGATATTATCAACTTAAAATGTATCAAAGTGTTTGTCGAGCGGTTGACTATAGTAAATTAGTTACAAAGGTGATGCAGAACTAGTAACAAATGGTTTTAGTTTTTTTTTTAATTCTATCTATTTTCGTATATATTAAAAAATTCATACTTAGATAAAGCGTTTGATGTAGCCCGGCTTCTTTAACCACGTACCTTATTTAAGTAATTATTTTCAATTCATTAAATCAGGTATTGTATATAGAAAGACCGGTAGCATATCACCCTCACGCACAGACTCAAATGCAAATTATGGTCAGTAACTAGCAACACTTTTATCTCGCAACTTGGCAATAATTACTTAATTACATGTTCTCAACGATTTTCCAACCACTTTGCAGAAAATGATTATGGTTTTGGCACTAACAAGCGTACTGGGGCCGTACTATGATTGCTTATAGTAGTACTATTGCTGTTGTTAAAGCGAGACGGAGCACTTCACTGCGCATATCGCTGTCCTGCTCTCTCAACCGCAACAGTCTTGCTTTAAGAGCTCATGGTACGGAATGTAATGATATTCGTAGCGTCATTATATCTCGTTTCGTATACGAAATAAATCTCCAGCTTAAACGGTTAATAAAGAGCTGGTGTTGCTTTGATATATTAGCTGAAATATACACGATATTATATCGTTAATTATTCAACCAGGAAACTGTTGGTTACAACATCAAAATTACATTAAGGATGTGTTCTGTAGTTAGTCGACTACAACTGTTAGAACACTACGCGTCACATATGACATACAAACTTTGCCGTCGATAGTTCTGTAAGAAAATGTATGTCAGAAATTTTTTTAAAAATTGTATTTACATAAAGAAGAGTTTCGCGACTACTTCAAGAAAATATAAAAAAAATATGTTTTATCGAAAGAGAGTTCTAGCGATAAGTGTAATAAGTTTTGTGGTACTGAAAATATATTTTCTTTTAAAAAGAAGTTCTAAAACGAAATCATGTTTTACATAAAACGCACTTCAAATAATAACTTGTTGCATACAAATAATTCAATAACGATTCAGAACTATGAGATAGCTTTAAAAGGATCCGTTTCTCATTGTCATATCTCTCCTTTCATCCAAGACTAATGCTTTTCCGATATCCTTGTAGTTTAAAGTAGTGCATTTCGTTCGTATAAGGCCGGGCCAAACTTTGGCCCCAACGTTTGCTTCAAAGCTTATCCAACGTGCGGATTGAGAAAATATTGTGGGACATGGAAATTTTGGGAGTTGGCTGTCATGTTGGTTTGGTCAAGAGAATCTAAATAAAACACTCGCTATTCTTCACACGTGGTTCTAGCATCGGTCATGTTTGCTTGTTGTAACACCTAAATCTTATATACTTCGAACGATAATTTTATCATCCATCATTAATAGCAAGACGAATTTTTTAAACTTAGAACTGTGCCACTCCTCCAATAATTTTTATGCAGACGTCTTGACTTCGGCTCTGACCGGACATTTCTGGTACAATAGCCAACTTTGACCATCATACAAATTAACACGTCGTACCAATGTTGGCACAAGCGTTGGAGGCAATGTATGGTGCTGTAAAGAAGTCCAGTGTTTTATATGGTAACGCTCGAGGTTTCGATTCCGCAATACCGCTGAAAGGTATTTCCTGCATTCTGGTTTTAAATAATGGGTTTCCAGATCAATCGTTTATTTTATTGGAAGTTGGATTTAGGGTTATTTTAATTTCGAAATTCGTTTGTTTGACAGTGTTTTCTTATTGAGGTCTATAGGGTTTTGTTTTGCCATGCTTTCGTATATCTAATAATAATTTTAGACTTTTGTTAAGATTTTATTAGAGAAGTTTAAACCTTTCAAATGCCATCACAAGTCGGGTTTTCACGACCAGTGAAACTGGTAGAAACGACAAACCGTTAAAGGTAAATAAAAATACATGTTTCGACATAATTCTTGGTTTTTTATAAAGTGTATCAAGATACTATCACTTTCTAAACACAGAGAGAATCTATCATAGCATATTCTATGTATTGTGATACTTATTTCAAATCATAATCAATCAGTATAATAAACAGTTCATTAAAACAGCAGAGCTTTAATAGCTTGTAAACGAATGAATAACGATTTAAACGTTATGAGATGCATAAGATAAATTACAAGTAAATAACAAGTTTACTTTACTGATTAACAGATTCCCACAATAAAGGTTAAATTGGCAATTTATAGTCATTTCCATCGTAAAATATTGATTGGGAAAAGTGAAAGTTTTTCATACAAATATGGAAGTAGGTAGGTGTGTCTATATGTGTGTGCTATATGTATGTTAATTATTTATTTTCTCACGTGTAGGATGTATATGGCGTTCCTCATAAATATCTGTATAATAACTCACTGCGATTTACGACTCTACCTGCGTAATTTTCTTAAAGGAAATAGTATTAACGAACTTGTAATGGTTTTCTTTGAGATTAAAGTATTTTTAATGTAGAAAGAAGAAACGAGTCTGATTAGCACGTTAACTCGCTTTAGAATGATATCAAACTTTGTATTCATCCTTCATGCCATAAATATTAAACAAAAATGTAGCACAAAATGGGCACAATTCATTTCACCATGAAATCTAAACATGATTTCAACTATCAGTTATTATATTCTAACTAGTAGATAATAACAACGGCATACATTACAAAACTATTTAATAGTGTAATATTTCGCAATGACCGCACATAAGGAAGTATAATCCATTCATTAATAATAACTAAAGGCGCCGACTAAGGTAATTAAATAAATAGCTCTCAACTCATTGCATTTTTGCACTAATACCATTCTCGTTACTCATTTCTAGGGCTGATACATATATTGTGATTTTAAAATGAAATAATTTAATTTATAAATTTCTGTTTAAGCGTGGTCTAAACAGGTTTATTGGACACAATTCTTAGAAAAAAAGAATAACATATCCAGATAACTCTTCTCGACTAGCGATTTGAATTATGGACAACTTACGTCAAATTATTTGCATAAATGTAAATTTAATGTATTTGGCGATACGGATAATATTAACATGTCACTGAAAATTGCCCAGATAATGATAACTATTCTTACAGGATGTCGAGTTTAAAACAAATAGAACAACTTAAACAAACTTAGAACTATTTTAATGATAAACTACTATACTAAGCAACTACTCCAAGTGAATGGACCACAAATAAAATAATAAGACAATATCTATTTGGACAGCGAGTAAGGCTCTACAGCTTACAAGCTTTTAACTTGTTCATTATAAATGTGCATAATCAGGAAGGTTGCTGTTTGTAGGAACAGGTATTGAAATTTGTAAACAAAAGTTTGAATGAATAAGATTATTTTTATATTGAACTGTAACTAGTAAGTTTCAAGTAATAAAATTAATTTTAAAATTAAACCTCTTGTGATATTATGTCAACAGAAATGTGTATTTCTTTATTATGTACTAGCTGTTTCACCCGCGATAGTATATTTTTTATTTTTTTTTCTCTTCGTAAAAACTAGCCTTGTACTTCAAAATTTTTAATGAAAATGAATAAGTGAAGTTGGTTCAGCTGGTATCAAAATTTTTGCTTAGCAACACATTCAGATCATTAATTTGATAGGTAACTATTTATATTATTTCAACACATTTTAATCAGTTTGTGTAGGAGCCCCTACCTCTTTATTCATCTTTGTACCCAGTTACTTTTAATTTTGGCCTTACCTGAAAATCTTAACCAAAATCTGCACAAAATTCCGGTTGAGCGAGCATGACGCTTAAAGTAACAAGAGAAAAAAAGCCGTTATATTAAAACATAATATATTTTCCTTTTAAGTAGCAACCTTATATAGACCGCTGTCAATCAGTTACATGATTATACGATTTATATAAATTTAAAAGGCTGCCTTATAGGGTAGTGCCTTGTGGAATTATATATTTAGTCACAATACTGAAGTATAAGAACATTATTTTTAATAATGCTCGTTCTAGATCGGAAGTATATTGGCAATTCGTGATAATTCTTACAGATATGTGCTAAGGGTTTTACGTTTATAAAAATATAAGATATAGAAATGATAACGAGCATGTTGTCTTTAATAAGGATACTACTAATTATAAACTTTATTTTGTATCGTGTTTATTTTTTATGAGTCCAATTATAACTAATTTAAAACAGAAATAAAGACTCTCATTAAACCATTCAATAAAGTATACCGTTGTAATGCTGAAAGTGTTTAAAATACATAAATTTATCAATGAACGGTACATAGCAATCATTATTAAAAAAAAACCCTTCAGCCGACCCTGTAATTCATCTTAAAGGAACGCCAAGGAATTAAAAACTTTATGCAGCACAACTCAAAGTTTAAAATTGATTTGATGGCTGCAAGTAACTGCAAATTAGCATCGTGACCATTTATGAAACGCACTTAATTTCCATTCGGTAAGTGTCGCCGACAGAGCCTGTCATTACAGACCTGATTACGCCCAAGATAGTTCCAATTCGCAATAATGAAAGGTTATAAGTGCCACTCAAGTGTCGTTGCAATTTATGCTAAAAAGTGGTTGCGATAGAATCTAATTTACATTCCATGTTTTATGGAGCGTGTGTCGGAGTTAAGGATCGTAAATTACTGTGAATTTTGATGATAAGATTGATCGTGGTGTCGTTGAAAATGGCCGGGTTCCTTGAAGTTTGTTGTAATTAATTTGTAGCTTGTTTAACGATTTATGGACCGGTTCACTGATGATGCATGCTGTACCCTAGGGCTATCAACAGGAAACGTCCGAGAAAGAGTGTGAATTATTATTGGACGTGGTGTGAATTATAGATATTTCTTTCTGACTATACTATGTTTTATGTATATAGAATAAAACAAAATTGTGCATTTCAATGTGCAAAATTGCGTACCAGCTATATCATATAGCTGGTACGCAATTTTATTACGCAAAAACTGAAGATAAAACGTGAAAAATGTTCAAGATTTTTATTGTACTTAAATATCCTTATAACTACCTACATCAAAATATCACCAAAAAAAGGTACTTTTTTAATACCCCATAAATATAAAATTACTTCCTAAAATTAATTCTAATCTAATAATCCAAGCTAAGCTTCCTAAAACTAAACTACTTCGCACATAACCCAACTACTCGTATATAATACGCTCGCGAAGTCATGTAATTATATAATCCTTCAGAGAATCTGCTTTGCAACGCTTTTGAACCAACACGAGTTTAAATACTAAGGTATCTGAACTAAGGAAGACGTGAACTCGCTGTTCATAAATGCTTTTAGTGTTAGATGATAATAGGAATCGATGGGATAGTTTAGTAGCTTCGTGGATATAATTTTATGGAAAATTTCAAGAGGTTAAATTAACACGAAACATCAAAAACATCATCGTCATCCTTGTCAATAACGGGAAACGTGCCCAGAAGGCTGGCGGCATAAAAACATGTTTAGTTAAAAAATGTTATCATGTGGTAAAATAGTAGATTCAGTAGTAAAAGACAAAAACGTTGGTGTTAGGTAAAAAATATTAAATATAAGTACTTTCTTGGAACGAAGTATTCTGGGTATCAAGCTGATAGACCAGGTTAGGAATACAATAATTCGTTCCACTACGAAAATCACTGACGTCACTCGGAAAGCTGCCACGCTAAAATGGAACTGGGCTGGCCACATCTGCCGCATGTCGGACGACCAATGGGCAAAACGAACGACCCAATGGGTCCCTCTAAATGGCAAAAGACATCGTAGACCCAGGCGGAGATGGCGGGACGAACTGGAGGCCTTTGATGAGGACTAGATGACCACAGCCCTAACCAGAGAGAAGTGGAAGGAGGGTAGAGAGGCCTTTGCCCTACAGTGGGAAAGAAATGGCTATAAAAATACTTTCAAATTATTAATATACTTATGAGACATTATTAATTTAATCTAAGGTCTAATTAACGATAAGGTTCTAAGAAATCATTGAAATAAATCTTAATTGACCTTTGAATGAGATTTGACCGATTTACCGCATTGATAGAGAAAGGGGGTTTCCCAGTTGATATTTGAAGTGATGGAACTTTTACAATTAAGTATGAAATGCATTGTAAGGAGATGATTTTTATTTGTAAGTATTGTATTTTAACGTATTAATGGAAAAACTATATTTTTATAAGATTCGATGAAAAAATATCTATATGGCAATAGGCTCGCCCCCTATTACATGGGTCCTAAACATATCGGCGAACTGTGGGTGTACATTGGTACACCTCTGCCTAACCCTTCGGGGATACAGGCGTGATGGTATGATGATGATGATGAAAAAATATCTTATGGATAAATAACCAAGTTACATAATAACAAAAGTGTAACAATTAAGCATTAATGATTGACAATAAATAATTTACAATAATTGCTTATTATTGCAAATGTAATAAATAATTATTGATCAATAATTTTGATAATAATTGTAAATAAAAGATAATTAAACACTTCAGTGCATTTACATCACTTTATAAATAATTACGTTTATATAAAATAATTACAGTAATAAAACAAACAATGACCCAGCAGATTAATGCTGACTTAATGTAACAAAACTTGTCATTAAATGTAACTTGGCTATAAAACTTAAACCTTCAATATATATATGACCTCCCTTTATATGTGTCATACACATAGCAGTTTATATACTTATTCTTCGTAACTAGTTATCATAATTATGTTAAAGTAAATTAAACACTCTTTCCCTTCTAGTGTACCTTTGACGACTGAATTTATTAATAAATACACACCTACCCGATTTACATATAAATAATAAATATTTATACACATCTAATGTTATAAAATTCAGAAAGTATTTAACCCGTTCTTTATCATGACGTACTTTAAATTCAGACATAATAAGTCCCATTTAAAATCAAGCACGTACTTTACTACCATTTCCCATGCAAACAAAAACGTGTAAGCATAATTTAAAGAGCGAAAACTTTTAAACACCCTCTACATAAGTGCTAAAACTGCACACATAGATCAGCAGTCAGCAGCTACTTATTTTTTACTCCGACCAGAAGTAATAACAATAAAACAACATGCTTTATACGCCACCGTTTATTTTGTATACAAATTACCGTTGTGCATAATCCTGCCTTCATTATTACCTTAGTCATCACGTTATGCAACTGGCTTTATAACTCTTATAAACCGACCTCTTTACGTCCCACTGCTGGGAACATGCCTCTTCCCATATAGAGAAGGAACGAGAATTGATCACCACGCTTGCTCATTTGCGGATAAGCGATTTTAGATCCAAATTTTGGAATACAAATCCAATCCTTACGATGTTTTCCTCCACCGTTTGTCAGAAGTGTTTTAGAATAATTAAGAAAGTACATATAACTTTGAAAAAGTCACATTGGTACTTGCCTGAGTTCGAACCTGCAACCTTGTGCATACAAATCCGTTCATCGAACCGCTAGGCCACCAAGACAGTTATGTAGTTATAAAGCCGGAACCCCACCGCTGCGCACGGAGAGGCTGTGCACGTGTGTTCAGCTTCGCTTTAGTACAAAATGTATGAGAGCGTTTCCACCGCAGCGCACGGACATGCTACGCAGCATATGACGTCATAAACACACGCGTAGCTAACTCGAATAGGCGGAACGTAGCTCAGCGACGTGGCCGACCCACGCATCCCAGCTGCGTGGGTCGGCCATTTCTCGGCGACCCACGACTATGTACAGTCTCGAGCAAAAATATGTACACACATAATATTGTTAAGAAATTATTATAAGAATAAGCTACTATAAATAAGAGGTACAATTAATGTTCCTGGTATATATACATACATTTAAGTTGTGTTAAGTATAATTTATGTAAGAACTAAGTTATTTATAATTCATATAAGTAAAACAGATGTTACTACACAATACCTAAATTATATTGTTACTCGGAAGCGCTATTGTCTATATTATAAAAATAATATATTGACTTGAAGTCAAATATTTTTTTTTATTAAAAAAAAAAATTAACTATTTTATTTTCAAGTGTCATCTGTCAGTATGCATTGATTGCCAGATGGCAGAAGAGATTCGACAAAAAAACTCACTAATTTCGTTTAACAATTTCGCATATTACAGAGACTTCGTAAACGCGCCTCAAAGCAACAAAGTGATTCACCAGTTTTAAAACTTACAATATTAGTTATCCAACGTTTTAGTGTCTGAAGTATTTACATAAACACTCATTAAGTTCCACCTCGCATCTACGCGTAATTTTTACATTTAAAGAACACTAAACAGTGATCAATTGATAAAATTATAAAAACATAAAAAGTGCAGTTTCATTGTGGTGTTCTGCGAGTGAGCGAGGGATCTTCACGGTTATGCGCACTGCGTAACCGCGACAATCGTGTGCATCGAGCATCCGAGGACATAGCTTTGACAGATAGCTCGCAAGTGCGTTTGTGAAGTAACTTTTATTGTTTATTATTGCATAGTGCACGGACTAACTAGTAAGAAAATCAGTTTTGATTTTAAGAAGTTACCGCTCAAGAAAATGATGCGTTCACCTCCAAAAACCTCAGCTTCGCCATTGCACAACTCAGAATCCGAACCAAACCTAGTAACGTGTATAAATAATGAACTAAACGAAAATATTACTCAAAGAAAAAGAAAACGAGGCGAAGATGCCGACTTGCAACGTATGGAAAATATGATGCTTGAGCTGAAGACAATGTTCTCTGACTTTGTATCACAGCAATCCCAACAAAATAATAAAATTGATTCGCTACACTCAGCCCTTGAGGAGATAAGGTCACAAAACAGCATAATTAGCAATCAAAACATTGAGATTCAAAAACAGAATGAGGATATCCGAACCAACGTACAATTTTTATCTGATAAATACGATGATGCTATTCGAGAGATAGAACACCTACAGGCGCAGACTAAAAATATAATAATATATAATAATAATATATAATTCGGTAATAAATATACTTGAGCAGAAAATAGACTATTTGGAAAGAAACCTAAAAGCGGCCACAATTGAATTGAGAAATATCCCAGCAGCAAGCCCCGAGACCCGCGAAACCCTTACTGAGATGATGAAAACCATCGGTTGTATTACCAAGCAGCCTGTATCTCCATCTGAAATAAAAAATATATACCGTCTCAAAAGCAAAACGCAAACCGTGGGCACTGTCATAGTAGAATTTTCCCTTCCCGCAATTAAAGAGAAGTTCATGCAGTCAACTAAAAACTATAACAAACTTAATCCCGAAAATCGGCTGAACACCACCCATTTGCAACCTTTGGAACTGAAAAAACCAATATATATATCAGATTCCCTCACTTCAGCAGCAAAACGCCTGTTTTACCTCGCTAGGGAGTTTATAAAATCTAGTGACTACACACAATGTTGGACAGCGAATGGTAAAGTATACATACGAGAAAAGGAAGGCATGGCCAGTCACCTTATAAAATCAGAAGAAGACTTAGTTAAATTGCGAAAAGTGAAATGACTAGCATTTTTTATTCTATTTAATATTAATTTATCTATAAACTGTTTTTTCTACTTGTTATGTTATTATGGTTTAAAAATGTCAAAAAAAATTGCTAACTCGCCTGTCCATAAACATGTACGCATTTCTGGTCAACATACTTACAGTTATCATACACTCGTAAGTCCAACTTTTATCAATATTACAATTACGTTTATATTACACACTACTTTACACTACTCCTACTACTACTCACACAATAAACAAAATCTTTATATTACACATTACACGCATCCGTTAAAAATCATTGTCCTCTACCATACTTCGGGAAGACTTATACTATACCATACAGTACAAGTACCACCAAAGATTGTCACAAATAAACAGACTTTAGGAAGACACAGTGACACTAAAATGTGCAAACGGATCCTAAAATATAAAGTTCGATAACATATTGAATAACATGCAGAACATAGATTCAGTTACTGTATCGGATTCATCGGTCTGTGATCTTGATAGTTGTACTCCGCCAAATTTTAAGCCTAATTTATCACTTAAAATTATAAATCAAAATATCCGTAGTATATCAAAAAATTTTGCCGGCTTCCAAACTTTATTAGCTAGAACGAAAATAGATTGGGATTTAATTACACTAACAGAGTGCTGGCTTCCTAACATTCATAACTTGGCTAACATAGACGGTTATGATTGCTTTAGCACTAGCAACAATCTCACACAAAATGAGGGTGTTACTGTCTATGTTAGTAAAGAACTTAAGGCTTCTGTCGAAGAGCCGCCATTCCAAAATGCAAACTGTTTACAAATAAATATTGATCATGACACTGTTTTACTAGCAATATACCGACCGCCAGGATATAAAGACATCACTAATTTTATAAATTCATTAAACTTTACCTTAACAAATATTTCACACTACAAAAACATAATAATAAGCGGAGATATTAACATTAATATCCACGATCTATGCCAAGATTCACGTAAACACATATATTTAAATATATTAGCCACACACGGTCTCCTGCCTACTCATACGTTGCCTACCCGTCAACATGCCTGTCTCGACCATATAGCTTTAAAATCTCAGCGGCCTGCTTCAACACTTGTAGCTCATTCTGCGCTAACTGACCATGAAACGGTAATGTTGTTCCTCGCAAATAAAAATACTAAGACAGTTGTAAAAAAATCAATGATCCGAATAAATCATGAACAGTTAGATATGACCATCAAGCAACTCAATTTAGACAAAGTGTATAATACACAAGATCCAAATGTTGCAGCAGAGATTATGGTTAATCAAATAAAAGAAGCGATAGATAACAACTCACAAACGGTCAAAGTGGCAAATCGTAAAAAAATCGTGAAGGCATGGATTACGCCAGGCCTTCTTCGTTGTGTTCGACACAGAGACCACTTACATATAAAGTTAAAAAAGACACCAGACAATCAGGATCTTAAAACTACCTTTACTAGATACAGAAACTATTGTAATAAATTGCTAAAGAAAATTAAAACCGAATATGAAAAAAATGAACTAACGAAAGCGGGAACAAATTCTAAGCTAATATGGACAGCAATCAACAATATTACACATAGAACAAACAAGAAAGAAACACCTACTGAGCTATTGAGTTTGTCATCGTCTCCTGAACTATCGGTGAACTCTATTAATAATTTCTTTGCTGATATTGGCAAACATCTTGCGGAAAAAATAGTTGGCTTAACACCTTCAATGATGGTTGCAAATAATAACTCGCATTCAATGGTTCTACTACCCACAGACGAAGATGAAGTTGGTAATTTACTAACGTCTCTTCGTAATGACTGTGCAGTGGGATGGGATAAAATATCTAGTAGCCTTCTTAAGAAACATAAGGAGATAATCGTACCACCTCTGACATACATATGCAACCTAGCTCTCTCATCAGGGAAATTTCCCAAAGTTTTCAAAAGATCAATTGTACACCCGATCTTTAAGAGTGGGGACAGGAGCCGTGTCAACAATTATAGGCCTATAGCAGTCCTGCCAGCTTTGTCTAAAGTACTCGAGCGGATCATGAATAATAGACTTAAAGACTACTTGGAAAGCAAGAATCTATTATCTCCTACACAATACGGCTTTAGGTCTAGTAAATCCACGTCAGATGCAGTACACGATCTTACCAACTTTATCGTCACTAATTTGGACGATAGGAAAAAGGTATTGGGAATATTTCTGGACCTTGCTAAAGCATTTGACACGGTTTCTGTACCCATCCTCATCAGAAAAATGGAGAACATGGGAATTAGAGGGGTCCAACTAGAGTTGTTCAAAGATTACTTGAGTGAGCGTTCTCAGGCGGTTAAGATAGATGATTTTATTAGTGAAGAGCGAACAGTGGATTACGGTGTGCCCCAAGGTAGTGTACTTGGGCCCACTCTTTTTCTCATTTACATAAACGACCTGGGTTTGCTCACTCTTAATCAGGGGAGGATTATAACATTTGCAGACGATACCGCACTACTCTTCAGTGCTGACACGTGGGAGGACGTCTTTGCACTAGCGCAGTTGGGTCTCAACACTGTGGTAGAGTGGTTAAGAAATAACCTTTTAACGTTAAACGCTGATAAAACTAATTATATAACATTCACTCTAAATACCAATACCAAGGCGCCCACAACAGTAACATCTCATGGAATCATAGCACACACATGTCCAAATCCACTTGAAAAAAATGCATGTACTTGTCCACACCTCCGAAACACTCAACTTGTGAAATACCTGGGTGTGATAATTGATCGCACCCTAAGATTTCGAGAGCACATTGATGCACTTAACACTAGGTTACGCAAGCTAATATACATCTTTAAAACTCTTCGGGATGTGGCAGATGCAAAGCTTAAAAAAACAGTATACTATGCCCTCGCTCAATCAGTGTTAACGTACTGTATCAGTGTATGGGGTGGAACCCCTAAATCTACACTTCTTGTATTGGAGAGAACGCAAAGAGCCATCCTGAAAGTGTCATCGTTTCTACCCTACCGCTACCCCACCGAGTTTTTGTATAAGCAGGAGAAAGTACTGACAGTGCGTCAATTATTCATTAAAAGTATTATACTAAAACAACATTCAATGCTAACACACCATTCGAATTTACAAGGTAAGAGAAGATACAACCCTGTGGATCGCAGGAACATTCTTCATTCAACTCAATTCTCAAAGCGCTTCTTTTGCCACTTGGGTGGTTTTCTTTATAATAAAATTAATAGAATATTACCAATAGCTGATCTCACTAAGACTATGTGTAAAAAGAAAATAACCTACTTTCTACAAGAACTAAATTATGATGACACCGAAAAACTCCTTACTACCTTAGTGTAATAGTCCACACACACACACACACACACACTCACACACACATACATACACACACACACACACACACACTCACACACACATACACACACACTCAGACACATACATACACACACACACACACACACACACACACACACACACACACACACGCACACACACACACACACACACCAACACACACACACACACACACCAACACACACACACACATAATACACACTATTTATTTTACTAACAATTTTTTTTTATTCCTTTTTTTTCTATTTTTTCACCGATCAAAATTTTAGAGTGATTTATGTATGTTTTCAGTAGCTAAATTTTATGTTGCTAACTAGATAATTACTGTTTGAAAAGTCGGAGTCCTGGTGTCCTGAAATACAGGCTTGCAGCCTAGTTTAGGCACCAGTCTCCCACAATACTAAAAGCCTTATGTTAACATTTTAAATGACGCATTGTATAACATTGTGGTGAGAAATAAACATTTTTATTATTATTTTTTTATTATATTATTATGTATACATAATTTTGCTCGTGACTGTACCCCATGCATAGCTACGAGCTGCGTGGCCGACACATCCGTGTCCGTGCGCCTCAGTGGAAACGGAGACCGACGCCGCCGAACTAATGAACCCACGCGGCAGAGGTGAGCCACGCATCCGAGCACAGCCTGCGCAGCGGTGGGGTTCCGGCTTAACTCTTAATTCACACTTATTTGTAAAACGGGAACAATTGGCTTAGCCATGAGTTTCCAATGGACAAAGCACTAATAACTTATAAGTTTTGTTAGTAAGTGTACTTTGTACAGTCATGGTAAGCTGTTATTTATCTTTCGATTAACAATCGAACTAGGTTAAGATAATAAACTCAATTATTATTTAAAGGACATTTTCGCAATGCGGAACTTGGCTAATATATTCTATTGAAATCAGAATATAAAGTTGCTTCTGATTGTTGAGTCCACAGTGATATTAATATATCTAATAATATAGATTTCTTATTATAAATATTTATTTTTATATATTCTATTTCTCTCATCGTTTTCTTTTATATGTCCGTTTGAAACCAAACGCCGTGCTAGCAAAGAGTCGTACGAATCTTACCTACCTAATTACTGTTGAGATCAATTAACTCTGTAAACCAATTAGTGAAAATATTTTACAAAAAAAAAACACACAAAAAGTGTTCTCTTGCAAGCAATTGAGTTGTTAATCCCGTCACAAATATAAAACACACGTTAAAATAAACAGAAAGGCCTTCTAAAAATAAAAATCCATTCATTCATTCGTGTCGCACAAAGTCGTTGGGTTCTAATACTCGGGCGAACGCTGACAGCAGAAAACTATTCTAGGTCGCGAATACTCGCGAATAAAAGTGACCCAGTTACAAATGATCTGGCCGCGGCGCCACTCGTAACCAGAATAAAACACGGTATTAGGTAGAGGTGGCGTTGTGACGTCACATTGCCAAAGCCGGGAAATTAACATTGTTGTGCGTGAGTGTACTTTTGTCGTAGGTTTGTTCTTATTGGATTGGTTGTGACCAACACGCAACGGCTAACTATTGCGAATGATTTTCTAATGCGAATAATGAGTTTTTAATTTTTTTAAAACATAATTTTGTCATTGTTTGTGTTCTAATGGTTAGAACGGCATTTTGAGGCCAGCACCCCTTAAAAATAATAAAAATTTAAATAATAATAATGATCGAATTTAAATGAAAATAACATCAATGTGAATAGAATAAAGTAGCGGACAAAAATAAAAAGCTTTTTACTTTATTAATAACAAATTAAAACGCAGTTATTTTTATTTTCAATATCTTAATATTTCTCATTTCCCACCATCGTTTATCCCAGCTAAGTCTGGTAGCCAGTTTCTGCATTATCACGTAACAATCTTGAACAAATGCATTGAAGTAAAGCATCTCATATCGCTCAGCGAACATTTGAACAATATTGAACATGACTGGCTAATATGAGCCAAAACGCAGTTTGGCAAGCAATTTGACCGCTTCAAGGCACATTAATTGTTACTTCTCTTATCATAAGGCTCCAAATGCCATGGCAACCTCTTGAGATTTGCATAACCTTTATTTAGTCGCGCGCAGTGGAAACGTAGCTTTATCTAGCTACCTTAATGAGTATCATCGCATACAACAGGGTTCGGGCTTTACTTTATACTTAGCTATATATTTTAATGTATAAAAGGCACTACAGTGCGCCGCTGAAAGAATGCGTTCCTGGCAGGTCGTGGTCAAGATAAAACTTCAATGTAGCAAAAAAATTACAAAAAATATACTACTATCACTTACTTGTCCTATAAACGAATGAAACCAGTGAACTTTAATACTATGCCAGGTGACAATGAAGAATAATACGAGGTTTTTTATTTTCCCATACAAATAAAGATCAACTGACATTTGTCAGAAACGCATTCTCTTAGCGGCCGAATTATAAAGTAAGAAATAAAACATTTACATACCTAATTTCGTCAGGTCATACAGAAAGGTAACAGAAATCTTTGATGACATAAAATCTTAATCCGTTCGTAATTGAATCAAAACAAATCTCTGCGTATTTCTGAAACGAAATAAACAACTGACTATCAGGACAGCCAATCTTATCAATTCAAGCATCAACGGTACACTGTGAGCGAATCTCGAAAAGCATAATACACATTTCAAGTCGCTTTTCTGCGTTTATCATTTGTTTTGACGCTATGAATGAGACATCAAAGGTGCTGAGAACATTGAGCTGACCTAGCTCTGTGACTTAGATCACGACTTATTCTATATAAGGGCAAATGTTTGATATCAGAATAGCTTGGGAACTGTTTATAAAAATATGACGTCATTTTGTTAGTAAATTGCTTAGAGTATACATAAGGAACTAGAGTGAGCCTATCAGAGTTTGACCTTAAGCACTAGTGTGAAATGGTTTTGTCGTGAATTATGTATGAAGATAGAGCTTGCCGTTTTAAAAAATCTATCTAAACACTAATATTATCCTTACAATGTCAAAACCATCGATATTTTCGTATATAAGTTTCTCGTTGCGCGAAAATTAACTTAAATGAAAAGCGAAATGTACTAGGTTCAGACTAAAAACTGCTCTCGCTTGGCACAAGGGGAAACTAGCGATAGTAGCAGTCTATGTATATAGTACGTAAATGGTCAATTGTTTATCTTTATATTGGGTGGATATAAAACGATCGGTTTAATAATTTTGATGTGTCAGTTTGTCGTAGCTCCTAAATGACTAGACCTATTGGTAAGCGTTCTTTTTTTGTTTGAAAGCTGACGGGCTCGGGAGGCTGGTTCTTAGGTAGTTATAATTTATGAAGAACTTAAATCTGTCAAGGATTACATCATTTTTCATTTAAAAGTTATTTTGCAACGAAACAATGTTAGCAAAAGCAATGACATAATACGACATTAGTAGTAAAGATAATAATTACTTTTAATAGTTACTGAGAATCCAGTGTTGTGCTCGGTAAATGTCAATGAGTGACCTATGATCCTCTATTTCCTATTTATGATCATTCAAGTGACATTATATCTCACACTTAATTATTGTCGTTAATTTTAAGTACCTACTAACTGATAAAGGAGTTGTATATGACTAGGTAAGATTAACTGTTAAAGTTGCATAAGTGACTGTTATAAAACTCTCATTTTATTTTGTAATTAACTAGCTGTGCCAAGCGGTTTCACCCGCGTTAATACCTATATCCTATATATCCCTTACTTTTTTGAATATTTAATATAGCCTATGTTAACCGCAGATAGTGTTGCTTCTCAATAGTGAAAGAATTTTTAAAATCGGTCAAGTAGTTTCGGAGCCTATTCAATTCAAACAAACAATCAAATCTTTCCTATTTATAATATTAGTATAGACTAGCGACCCGCCCCGGCTTCGATCGGGTAGACAAAACATAAATGAATTACACACACAAAATTTTCTCTTGAACTACTGATCTAATCCATAGGGGTACTCCATTTATAAAATACTATATTTCTTTACCGTCAAAAAATTGGTTTTCAAGTAAATATCGACCTAATTTCTAATATATTTCTAGAAGCAAAAGTATTAGAAACCAACCAATGATTTAAGCCTCGACTGTTGAATGTTTATTTCACAGTCAGTAAATATTTATATCGAGATAAAATCTAGACTCCATAAAAATGTCTGATTTAATTCCCGTTGCGTTTGTCCCAGTTTGTTTTGAGATGCCTAATGATCTTTTTCAGTCTGAATTTGAAGTTAATTTCAAAAGATAAATAAAGAAACTTGAGTTGAGCTGCTCAGTATTTTTTGTCTAGTTAAAGAATTTGTTTGAATTGAAACCGTTGATTTCTTGTGTATTTTTGTTTAGTCTGATGCTTTGATGATGTAGCTAAGGATATTTTTTTGATTGTTGAATTCCATTTATGTGAAATTTATGTGATATTTAGAATAGACTTTCGTGCTTTAAAAAGATTAGTTAAAGATGCCAATGTGCTATCTAAATCGTCTTTAGATAAGATGATTCCTTGACCTAGTTATATAATAGTTAGAAAAGAGTATTTTGACTTATAAAAAAGTAACGAGACAGCTGTCAGTCTAGCCTTGTTATGCTTGAACAAAAGACGAACGGTTATTTCACGCGCGCTTTGATCACTCCGCGTTTTCTAAAAGCCGCGATAAACTCTCACCCACGTTGTATTAATTATGGAACAACACGAAACAAAATGAGCACCGTACGTCGTGACGTCATCTATACAAATACTTACACACAGCTTAATTAATACCTGCCCCGCCAACGCAGCATTCATCAAACCTCATACGAATATCTAATTTAATTGAACATGAAAGCAATTTCATGTATTATACAAAATATAATACACGCGTGTTCCGATACACGCTTCTATGATCAGACTGACAAGGAGAGACATAGTGTAGAAACGCAACTACATTTTCCTTGAAAATTTTCAGTGCGACAAGAAAATTTGAATGGAATATTTTAGGCTGTGTCATGAAATATGATATTACGTTAAGTAAATTGAACGCTAACGACTCAGTTAGATAAGACAGTTGACGGTGTTAGTAATTTTGACATTTGTAACACGTCTTAATTGGAAGGGAAGGCAGGAACGGTAGTGATTTTAGTACTGCCTTATTCATGTAATCATGTATTTGAGGTTGTAATGAAACTTTATGTTGGGTTCGGCTTAATCGCGATGCCAGATAAGGATTTGCTTTATACTGGTAAATCTATTTAAATCCATTTGCTTCCGAATTTTGCTAGCTTTGCATCTTATTACGGTTTTCAATACTAAAATTAAACTTTTGTTATTTTTGATGATGTTGACTGATTAATGTTTAGATTCTGATGTGGATTGTGTGCGGCTGCTCTTTCAAGATTACATGATAAATTAAGTTTTATATAATTATTCAAAACATAAAATACACAAGTTACTTAATGAAATATACAGTAGTATACACCGTGTAATGCAGTAAGGTTTGTAACAAAAAAACATCATAACATATAATAATAAAGGCAGATACTTAAACTGTCTTTTATTTCACAAACAGCACTTTAACAAATTATACCTAATACCCTCCAAAATTCAAAGGCCTCTAGCACAATATACAATACAACTTAACATTTTACTTGCAAGCCCACACTTAGTCGGCAAGGCAAAGCCCAGTGATATATCTACACCTAGGTCTATACAGACTTTACCTAGGTCTATGTTATACCTAGGTTGGGTCACCAAAAGGTATGCAGACATGAGGGATTTGCTAGACGAGGTTTACACGACGCTTAAGACCGACAGCTTAAATTTACCGCAGTTTGTTGGGCACATACATAACCTAAAGTTTGTTGAATTTAGGTAAATTGTGACCTACATTCTAGGTAAGAAATGTAGTCTTGACATAGTAGTTTTTTTTTAAGTTAAATTTTATGTAGCCTATTTTTTTTACTTACTCTCCAATGGTGAAACGCTCTTAAACTTTGAGATGTTTTACATAGTTGTTGGTAATTAACACCATAATGTGAATAAGACAGCATGAGTTTTAATTACGACTAAAAACTGATTTTCGTCTCAGTATTCTTTCATTAAAGCTAAAATCTTTAAAATTCTATTGCATTTGCATGCATTTTGGTTATTTAGGTTCACGCGAATGTTAGATATTGAATTAAAACTACTTTTTAAGGATTTTTATATTTAGATCCCGACGTTTCGATACCATTGCAGGTATCATGGTCACGAGCAGACTTCAATGCATTTGCAATAATTAAGGAATAATCATGAGTGCTAAGTATTCTAACAGTTCCTAGTAACCTAACTCTTTTATAATACCTACGTTTTTAGTCTCAATATTGACATCAAAAACCTCATCATTAAGTATACAAAGACCATCAAAGACTAAGTTACCAATTCCAGGTTAATTACCTTAGTTTATTTATGTTTGAAACCATCAGTTGGTTTAGAAAACGCCATTTTAAAGTAAACAATTAAATTACATTAAGTTTCCTTGATGAATGTCAACTTTGATGGATGACTTTAGATATTCTAGAGAGCTCAAATAAATATTTTGGTAAAGTTGTCGTTAAAATTAAATTAGGAGTTCCTTAATTTACTTTGTCAATATAAATTATAGGCTTGAGTGTAATTGTGAAATTCTTTGAAACTAAAGCCTGTGGTTTTATTTATTTAGTTTAAAATAAAGGAACACGAAAATAATAGTTGATTCAATAATTGAATACTAGTATGAATAAAATATTGTTTAAATGTTATTATCATTGATGGTATTCTTAGAAAATTATACCCAATGTTATTTATGTTTTCACCATTATACCAAATAGTAACTTTAAAACGAATGTTGGGTTTAGGAGCTACGATGAAACAGACAAACACACAGTCACATGTCTGTGTGTTTGTATGTGGACCGTCCTGTCAAACTTACATACTTCTTTCAGTTACTTGTTATTCCCACCATGACACACATAAGTTAGTAACTACACAAAAAAAATAGTATGAATTATTTCTATGAACAAAACGGACAATATTAAACAACTTTAGTTTATTCAACCCGCATATTCATCTCCTTAACTATTGTCCGTCTTAACAAACAACTAAGGAGACGTTTTAGTACTTAGCCGAAATAAACACATTTGTCTTGGTGTAAAGCCCGAACCCTTTGCGTGACACGCTTGCTAGCCATGCCGTCAGCTGCTCTGTGACGTGTATTTATAGCTGTTATATAACATTTGGGATATAACATTTAGTGGGGTTTATATGACTGTGGATTTTATGGTAGGTAGTTTAGTTTTTGTTTTGTGTTTTATGGATGGTCTTCGACGTTTTTGGTAGGAAGGCTAATTAAAGATTTATTTTTTACATTTTAGGCAGTGTCAACCATTGCATACTCATTTTTGACGTTCATGACTTTGTTAGATTATCTTAAATATTTCAGCCAATTGAGAAAACTACTTACTGTGTTTCAGTTTTCTGTAGAACATACCTGAACCTAGTAGAAGATATTCTTTAACCTACCTTCCAAAAAACTAACATTTATTTACTACAAAAAAAAAAACTAATCGAACAAAAAGTAAAGTGAAATAACCCTCTAATATCAACATTTCGAAACTTCACTTTAATAGCAGTGACATCGAGTGTACTCTAGCGATCGCTTTCAGACCACAAACTATTCCAATTCCAGAAGTTTTCAGCCGCCATTTTTCATTCCTTTGGGATTAGGAGCTCGAGTGTCAACTGTCGCAGTGGAAGGTTAACTGCGAGGATGTGAACGTTTAGGGTTAACTACTTGATTGATTACTGTAGTGTTTAAAGTTGTATAGTGGTGAAATTAAGACGTAAAAATATGGCCTGTTTAAAAATAATGTTTACCTCTAGCATTGTGTAGAAATTAAAAGCCTAAGTGACCGTGTAAGAAGTATGTTTACATGTATTGTGTACCAAATAATTAATAAATAGTAATAGAATAATTCAAATGTGTGAAATAATTTCAGGTTCAAATAAACATAGATGGAGGAGAATAATTTGGTCATAATTGCTAATTAACTTTATTTGTTTGTTTCAGATATCTCGTGTTCAGTTCGTTCATATTCTTCAAGACAACGAAAGGATTTGTCGGTAAGAAGTGTTCATATTGACCGTTTTTAGTTATTTTCCGTACTTAGTACAAAATGCCATCAGAACAAAATTACTACTTGCTAAATCTAATAGAACAATTGAATTTGAACTCTAAGTCTTACAAAGTAAGGTGTAAATCGAGTTAACACGTTAATTATATTTGAAAAGCTTTGTTAATTCTTAGCTTAAATACGTGTTACATAAGAAACTATATTTTATTCGGATTGACACCAAAAAGCTACCGTGACGGTCACCATTAGTGCTCGATCAAGATAAGTGTGAACAGCAGCCTACTAATATAGGGGAGCGTCTTTGTGCTTCGTTTGAATGCATGCTAGTAATATAAAATACTGGCGAGTGACATATCACTAGTTCTAACTAGTAACAAGGAAGCTTGAGACTCAAAGCTCGAAGCTCGAATGTTTGGATACTTTTGAATTATTGCTAAATATAGTAGAAAGTGGTACAAAAGACTTTCCAATTATTTATTTTATGAAGCTATTTGATTTCATGACAGCACAATATAATTTGATGTAGTCACTCAATCATTATTACTCATCTAAGATAATACCATAACATTACTTCCCACACAAGCATCCTGAATCCCAAATAATGTAATTACGATTCTCGTGACTTTAGACATTAACCTAACACCCACGGTTATATAGATTGCTATTTGCCAAACGCAGGTATCAATCAACAATGACATTTAACATTTTATCTTTTAGACCAGTCTTAACTGTAAATACGACATTCTTGGCATTAATGGCATTTTTATTGGTAATTTTTCCGGCCATCTCATGGACATCTTGAGACATAGTGGGTTGTGGAAAGAAAAAGGTTGTCATACAACTTTCAGGTTTAAGTCTCATGTATTTTTATCTTGTATTGCAAATAATATTATGTAATGAGCAAGTTGCCTATCGACACGTTCAAACGAAGCATAGCAAGTGGATGGGGTGTTACTAATTCAGCTATTTGTTTGCTTCCACTTTGACAAATAGCTATAGATAAGAAATTCGTGTTAACTAAGATGTTTATGGTTAAAATGTACTTTTGTAATCGTAATGAATACCATTGGTAACAATGACGTGGTCAAACATTAGTACAATAAAATTATGTTACCTACAACAAACCTACTTTTCTTTTTTGTGTATTTTTTTTTTCGTTCTAGATTAGCTTTAATTACTTGAATTGCTTAAAAGACAGAGCTAGAAAGTTACTTAAAAGGCAAAAAATACGTATCTGCATAAAAATATGACGTAAACTTCTCCTTACATATATTTTAATTGTAAGCTGGTACTAAATATAAAACATTCTTTTTTTCTTTCAGATGAATATTCACTACTGAAACCAATATACGACAACAGTGATGACGAAATTAATAACATCCCTGACATGATATCAGATCACTATGGCGAATACATGGTTCAGTCCTACACTTTCAACGGCAGCCCAGCTTCAGCCGACCCCGAGTCCGTAGGAATCGTAAACAAAACACTATCCTACCCATTTATAGTCAACGCCATCTTTAAATCCTATAAAGGAACTTCATCATGTCTTTTCTCAATGAAACAAGCAGATATCACAATCCTAACGTTATGTATAACCACAGTTGGTATAAACAAATCTCGGATCACATTAACTAGTAATCTGTATTCGCCGACACAACCAATGGAGTATATGTATAGTGATAATTTCATTGATAAATGGATGAAAATAACTTGGCATGTGAAGGAAGATGAAGCAGATATTTATATAGATTGCTTTAAGCAAAATACTACGAAGTTAAGACGGATAGCTGGTGAAGTTATTTTGACGGATAAAATGAAGATAGCTTTGGCGTATTCACCATCACGAATACATAAGTTTAAGGTGAGTTTTTTTTATATTTTCTTAACAGTCTGAATACAAATAATTGACGCGGTATTTTCTAAAACAATTGGTCAGAAATTGCAAAAGGTAAAAAAAAACGAGGAGAGCAAATGCCACACAAAGAGTCTAGATAAAAGGATACACAAAAATATATATTTTCGATAAACGTTTAATTTACGTAGAAAGTAGGTACTTGTTAGCCTTTAGTGTATGAATGAGGATAAGCATAAAACCTAAGATTCCATTTCGTTCCCTAATCAGTCCAAAAGTTTCATTGAACTATAGAAGGGCCATTGCAAATAAAAACATCCATAAACATGCACATAGTCGAACAAAATCCTCATTTTTAGAAGTCGGTTAATGCGGTGATTCGTTTTGACTTGACGTCGATAGAACAAGAATATCTATGAGGTCAAATAGACAGTTCTCAAGACGTCAGCAATTAGTTACATAAATAACTATGACTCACAATAAGTTAAAATGTATGATACATTTAATTATGATTAATGTTACAATTATACGATAGGCCAATTAGACCTTATGACCTATCTAGTACATAATTGCAGTCTATAATTACCTCAGATCACATCAAACAAGGGAGATTTGCTATCCTTGTAATTTTAGTATGCGTACCCGATGTCGCCACTTTTCACACATTTATATTTGTACACGCCCAAACGAATATCTCAACAGCGCACACACAAACATAAAAGTCAACGTGATTTGCCACAAACACAACAATATCATTGTTACTGTTAACTCACACAAATCAATGCTCCAATCACGGCATTTTTCACACACGCTAATGATGGGAAAAAATTGGTCGATAAAATATTTATCGATGAAACAGACAACAAAGTATGGTTCATCGAATAAATAAAAAAATATTATATAGTCGGTATTATTCGGTATTGATATATCTATTTGACTTGAAAAATTAAACAAATGAGTAGGTAGATTACTCTACACTTATATTAACGAGCTGAAGGGTTTGTTTGAATGCGCTTATCCCAGGATAAATCGGACCTATGTCAAAATTAGAAAGGTAAAGTATTTTATACCTGAGCGTAAAAGACTATGTATGTACCACAAGCAAACCCAGGGCGCACTGCTAATCAAACTAATATTACAAAAGCGAAAGATTGTGAATATGTGTGTTTGTTACTTCTTCATGCTCAGATCGTTGTACCAACTTTGATAAAGTTTAATTTTTGCTAAAAAACTGACACCGTCGTATCTCTAAAACTACTGAACCGATTTTAATAAAGCTTGCAGCATTCCCTAAGTTGAATAATACCTAGTACAACAAAAAATATTTCCGGCCGACTTAAGTAATTCGGTAATTCCATAAATGCGAATACAAACATAAAACATACATACATACACTTTTGAAATTGGGCACATTTGTTCAGACGCTGATATAGACTAATATATACGAAACTACGCAGTTCTGGAAATATAACATACATACGGGTTGAATTGATAACCTCCTTTTCTTAGAAGTCGGTTACAATATGTACTAATGTACCTTCGCCTAAACGTAACAAATACTTTTCTGAAAACCATACTAAAATTGGTTTAGCCGAACACGAGATAATCTCGCAATAGCACACATATAATAATAATAATAATCCATTTATTTCAGGCATCAAAGCCTATATAAATATAAACAATACTCTACTTAATACAACTTAGTAATACTATAAATACATACTACATAATTAACTAATACTAATGTACACGAAGTGTCGGCGTCGTGTTTCGCTGACATATACATACGGGTCGAACTGAGAACCACCTTTTTTGAAGACGGTTAAAGTTAAATAAACAACTAAAACATTAAAACACACGCTTTAACACTATATCGATACATTGTTTTATCGTTACGACAGATCACTCGTGAAACTACATCACTATTTTACGGCCGGGTACAGCGGAGGTACCACGCGACTGACATTACATTTTGAATTTGTGAGTATTGGTGACGCACGCATCCATTGCGCCATGGAGCGGAACGAATAATTGAATGATACTTACTTAGCAAGCAATGTATTTAGTATTACGCTAAGGATGAATTGTCACTTAATGTCATTTATGTTATAATTAATTTCTATTTTTGTGGTTTTATAGCAGAAATATGTAAATATTGTAATACTTACACATGAAATGACATTCCATCTTTCACGTAGTTCACTTTTTTGCTTGTATTTTTGCAAACAACAACAGAACAACTCGGCATTTTGGCAAAAATCGAGAGACGTGACGCGAGCGTGTAGGTACTTTTGACTGGCGGCAAAAATCGGTATCAAGTGCAAATTGAGCCAGATGCGTACACACGTGCCGGGGCGCTATAACATATCTCCCTTGTTTGATGTGATCTGAGATAATTACAATATGTTTTGAAGAGGTTTATGTTACTTGTTCCTATAGTGCTTATCCTAATTCGTCGTTCTGAATTGAGTACCGCAATTACATAATTTGGGTTCTTTTAAAAATTAAAATCAAAAATTATTTAGGGACTGCAAAGTAGTAGGTACTTACTTATTAAACTTAAAAAACCTTTGACTAATTTGGAAACCTTTAAAGGTTTTAAAATCGATAAATGCGTAATTTGGAATGCTAGTGCTTATTTAGCACGGATAAGAAAATACATTTTGACACTTATTAATTCTCAGAATAATATAGGTACTTTCTTAAAGCGAATCAGATTATCCCTATCCTGAAAAATGTCTCACCAAGCAAAAAAACTGTTATTATCCATATCACATTTTAGTTCACACGTAAAACGAGTATCACACTTATTTACTAAGCATCATATCACAGAGAAACTTGCACAACTTTACCCCACTTAGTAATAGTCCGTGTATCCCAACTAAGTTTAGTTTAATTTGTAATGTAGCCAAAATCTAGAGTTAAATCACACTTTATTACTTAATTAAGGAGAGCATCCTTTGCAACACATGCTTCTAAAATATTTGTTTAGAATTTCGACAATTCAATTCAATTTACGAGGTTATAAGAGAAGTGTAATTGGACTTTAAGTTTGTCACACGTGTGTGTGAAATGTTACAAATGGATACATGCTTGTATGGCTCCAGTTTTGGTGACGACATTTTGAGAGAAAAATAAAACAAGATCTTTTTGCATCTAAAACTCCTCTACTACAAATTAATTTGGCCTGTAACAAAAATGTAAACGGGTCACACCGGAAATATTAAAGTCACAATTAGTCGAGAAATTAATTCTTTAATTAATAAAAACGTTGGAAGATTCTTTTAAACAATGGACTGGCAACAATTAGGCCTAAAACAGAGTGGGTGTTATATAAGCGGTATGTTAACGGCTTCGCAAATTTTAATAATGAATATTAAATCCCTAAAATTAATTATGAATTTCTGCCACGGAATGATAAAACAAAGTTTAAAATTTGAAATTCGAACGCTCCTGTGGAAGAGGACGTGACGTAGCTTTTTTGTAAATTAAAAATAAGGTGGCCTGAAAAAAGGTTTGGTCATTAGGTCGTATGATAGTGAAGGTATTATAAATAGGGCTTTTAAAAAAAATACTTTTTATTTTTTAGATAATTGCAAATAGCAGCTTCATGCAAATAGGTTAAATTAATTCAAAAAATACAAACAATCGTGTAATGTTTTTCATATTCATTATTATAATTGGTATTAAAATAGACTAACGTTAACGTTTGCATCATAAACCCCGAAACGTATCGACAACCATAAATATCTCATAAAAACTGCAGATTTAACTGCATAAGGCATAAACCAGGGATAGACAAACGTAAAAGTTTTATAATAAGTGCTCGTGTCGCAAAGGTTTTGAGTTTCACTTCAACTGACGCTTGCCTGTCGCGATAAATATGTCATTTAGGATAACTCGGTAAACGGACAATTTTAAAAATTCATTTTAGCTACTCCTATACGTTTTAGGAAAGTTATTTTCAAAGAAAAGTAACGTATTTTATAGAGGGATTCTAAATTTTACTAAGTTATTTTAAGTGACTGAAAATAATTTTAGTTGGATTTAATAACGAATATTATTAACATTTTTTCTGAGTTGTTTTGTTAGTTTAAAGTCTTAAGGAAGATTAGCTTTTTAGCAACATTTTTCAACTACCTATGTAATAGGTGTATTACTTAACTTTCGCCGTGTGATGTATTTGCGTCACCTTATACTTGATAAACGGTCCAATACACCGCTAAACGCAACAAACAATTTAGTAACAAACAAACAAAACTACACCAGCACAATTAAACTCATAAACCGAAGAGTTTCAATTTTATATCGGAGTCTCAAAGAAAATCCAATTTTCCGTGTTCGTAAGACTCGCCTTATTTGTGGGTGGCGTTCAATGGGACAATATGACACAATCTCGGGATGAATCCTCTCGACCACTTACCCGTATCACTCAACACTGCAGCTCAGTTTTATCTTCTTTGTTTTTCTTTTTTTGAAATTTCGATTGTCGTGTGTTTTTTTTTTGCCATTTGAGTATTTAGTTTTTAACTTTATACTTCTTGTGAACTTTATTTGCAAGATTGGGACTAGCTAATAAATAAGGCTTATGCATCGATAATAAATCAAAATTAATATACGTGTATAATTGAATTTTAATTGTTTTTAAAATACAACATAAAGAGATATTCTTACAAGTCAAAATCATGGCGGGATAAGTAGGTATCCAAACAGCCGAACGACACAGTTGACTATAAACGGTTTACTCTAAACCAAGTTGTAATTAAATTAAGACAAAATACTGTTTAAGTAGGTAACTTGTCAACTTTCCAAACTCACAAGTATATAAACAACAGTAATAATTTCTGGGAAGTTACAATTACCTATCCCTTTTTTATCTACCAATACTTCATTTTCCTTCATCTATTGCACAAAGAACGAGCGATGTAGCGGAAAAGTTAATTCAACGTACTGTTTACTTCAGAGTTAGGGCGGATTGCACGGATACATATAAACGAGATCAGTTGACTCCCAACTCCAGAGTTCAAGATTCCAATTTGCATTTTACCACCAAAATTTGAACGCATTTCAGGAAAACTCACAGAACGTAACGAATGTGACAAAAAAATAATAATTTTAATATCGCCATGCATCTCTACATGTCCAACTACATAAGTGATAATAACACGTAATAATTAGCATTAGACTTAAAAATCCATAAAGTACCATTGAAGCTAATGATAAAACTTTACTATATGTACCTGTTTATCAGATACAGCCCGATGACAGTCAAACGAAATTATAGACAGTTAAAGCAAAATAACAGAGACCCATGTAAAAGTTAAACTCTATCATTTAGAACTGAGTTCACGTTTTGTTCTTTTTGACCGTAACTAGTGAAATCGGGCCTGAGTGTTTGAAGCTGTTATTGATATGTCTGTATTGAATGAGCTTCTTTCTATTATAGTTTTCTTAGACATTGTCAGAGCCTTTGATGTTGACACTATTGTATATGAAAGCTATCAATTTGTTTTCACGTATTTCTTATTACGATGCTTTCGAAGAATTGTGTTCTCAATTTGTATTTTGTTTATCCTTTGTACGTACTAAAGATGTGAAATTTACGAGGAAAAGCGATATTGTTTATTTTTATTGCCCAATTAATATAAATATCAAGGTGAGACACTATCCTACGTTAGGTATAATAATTTGCAAACATACACAGCTTGATTTATCAACAAACAATACGACACATAAAAAACGTATGACAAGACTAAAAATTATAACAACATTGAAAAAAAAAAAAAACTCGGGCACATCGACTATCGACAACTACAAACATCTACTGTCAAGACGAAGGCCATCTCAGTCTGCCCGTGACCATGATGTCTGCAAAGTTGTCGAAACTTCGGGACCTAAATTCTAAATATAAACCGCGAAAAATCCGTAAAATATAGTTAAATAAACTCGGGAATTTACACTTATAAGTCAAAAAGAATTTAACATAACATTTGTAACTAAAACACCAACTCCCAGAATCGTCTCTCAAAGCCAGTTGCAAATCCTCTTATTATAACCCTCAGAGTATTTTCAGCATTTGTCGTCATCAAAACTGTGAACTAGTGACGTGTTTGCTGAATGCTTAATGGGCAACATCTTCAAGTTAACAAATTGAGAGCAAGGCGCTCACGTATCTCTGAAGACTGAAAAACTTGGACCGCTACCTGTCTGAACAATGAGCACATAGCTACAAACTTTCAACTGTTTACTGTTGGTACAAGGTGTAAGAGGAAGCGGATTTATTAGGCTACATATGAACTTACATTTTTAAATTTGACCAAACCTCACAGTACTATACGGAACTTTTCAAGATATTTATAAATACTAGCAACAAAATCCTTTTAAAAAGAGTCTTGTCCAGAAAATTTTATCTGAGATGCAAGAAACTTTTATTCTACGCTGCCATGAAACATTTATAAACTGTATGCGTAATACTGTAGCTACACTAGGTCCTTAACTAAGATTATTTGCATACAAGCAGATGCTTGTTAAAATTGTAATAGTAAAGAGATACATAGATCACAATCTTATAGTCATGTTTTGATAAAAAATTGGTCAGATCCATTTGATGTTAAACTTTATTTATATTACACAAAGTGTAAAATCGCTTATTTCCTATGAGTTGTATCAGATGCTAAAGTAAGAAACCAACCCCGTGGTTTGGGACTCTCTCCTAAGAATTTGAGTGGGTTTCTTCTGTGGGTCCACTTTGTTTTTGTTTCTAACTTTCTTTTTGAACTTTTAAACAAAGAGCAGACATTGATTGTTTAGAATTCGATTGAACGATTAGTTTATTCCTTTATAGTTTACTTTGCAGAATTTGGTAGAAACTGATTCAAATTTGGTTCTTTAATCTTAAAACATCTTCTTCTTCTCCTGATTATTATCTTAAAACATGAAACAATATTTAAGGCACCTCGCGCACTAGACGGCCACGACCACGAGCAGTGGCCGCAACGATCAGATTTACTAAAGAAACCATATAAACGTGTCGCACTTAGCCACTTAGTAAATCTGATCGTTGCGGCCACTGGTCGTGGTCGTGGCCGTCTAGTTCGCGAGGTGCCTTAATAATGATTAATAAATACATCGTTATTAATATAAATAAAACATACTTTCTCAGAAGCCCTTCTTATTAGAAAGTACCTACTATTTCCTTATTACATTTTCCAATTTAGGAATTGAAGGTAACAATAGATTGCCAATTTTCAAAATAAATAAGAAATCTTGAGTTCCAAGAAATGTGTGCTAAAAATATTTATATACTCTTCTAACTTGACGTACAATGTAATGGGAAAATAACGTGTCACAAACGTCTCTTTAAGTAAAACTTATTGCGAAACATCACAAATATGAAAATAAATAAACATATTGTTATTAGGTATGACAATAAGAAACAAATTGAACTGTTTTTTGTTCATGTAAACACAGTAAGTACCTTTATTGATTTATAAAAAAGTAAAATATTCTGATCTAATAACGCTGCCCGCCCACGTCAAACTTTCTGTAGTCCAGATAATCGGGCCGATTCTTAGTACCGTGTTCTGACCTACTTTTTGTAGGTCAGATTTTTTTGTAATCAGGTAGTGTGCGTTGCACTATTGCTATAGTGCAACGCACTTAAGTGTGTTCTTTTCTTACAAAAATCGGTAACCAATTATGGACGTGGGCGGGCAGACCAAAAGCGAAAAATTCTTCATATGCCTAATTAGTTGAAATATTATTTAACCCTTTAAATACGAAAGCAGAACAAATCATTCCAAAAACAAAATCGCGTGGGAAATATGTCATTAAACGAATACACATGTAAAACAAAAATAAATCATAATAAAAAGGTTGGTTAAGCAGTTAAAGACGTTAAAAATTCGTTCAGACCGCTATACGTGACCTCATTTTGTCTAACATTGATGCGACGAATCAAGATTTATGGCACAAAAAATAAGACGGATCTTTGATGTCTACATACTTAGCAGTGAAGGGTTATAGTCTCTTGTTTTTATGATTTAATGGTGTCTAAAAGAATTAATAGTTGACGCTAGTAGACTGATGTTTGTTGGCTTGTAAATCATTTGGTAAATAGAGCATTAGAATTCTTGTTAAATGGGTTAATTGAAATATATTTTTGCTTTTCATATATCATTTTTTTATTCTCTAGGTCATTGTTCTTTTGTTTGCATGCCTTAACGTCTGTACTTAATTTTTTGAAACAGTTTTGAACTAAACTGAATTCAATTTAGATTCAGTAGACATTTATAAATAAAATAATCACAATAGTTTTATTGTAAGTAGTACAAAGCTCGATATAACTGATGGCGCCATTTATGATGGCACAATATCTTCACACTTGATAAACGGAACTAAAACAAAAAACAATCACTCACCAAACCAGGACAAACACACATCATTTACAACAAAAAAAAATACATTAAAAAGACATTAACAAAATCAAACGCCCATCAATATTCCTAAATACTTACTTCAAAATCAAACACATTCATTTTCACATCACGTAACAATTTGAGTTTCGGCAGCACCTTCGTACGCGTTCAAACTGAATCCTCCTTAAATTTGCCTCAATTCTCAAGCGGAAAATCCAATGATTTACTGGGTTAAAGCCTTATCATAATCTTGCACGTCCCTCATATTTCACGGTGAGTTAGTGGCTGACTCACTTGCACTATTTCCACTATTCAAATGACTATTAAAAGTCTGTCTATTGTAGTCTGTAGTGCAAGCTTTTAAGCCATCGCTTCGGTGTTTTCTTGTTAATTTTTCGCGATGTTTGCCGTTGACTGCTAATAGGATATAATAATATTATGGTCAAAATTAACTTAAAATGTAAGGAAATAGTTTAATATACTGTAGAACATGTAGAACCATTGGTAAGCCTACGTCATAGAATACGTATAAGATATATCATCCCAGTAGACATTGTAAATTAAAACAGGCCGAAAAAAAAATGAAATAGAAAACAGCCAATAGACAGCTGAGACTATTTTCACCCTTACCGGAGAAAAAAGAGGAAAAAAAATTGAGCATTTTTATTATACAGCATCATTTTACTCATCCAAACTTCAAAACATATGACGTCTACCTAAATATTCTGTTTGTAAATGATTACTTGACCCAGACTACGTTTCATCAGTTCTACAGATCAATAAACTATAGAATTACCTTCACAGCGATCGACATGATACCTAATTAGTCGACGCCAACGCGGCGACTCATTTACTGCAATGGCTAAGTGGGATCCCTAGGGCTTGTCGGATGATTCCCTCACGAATCTGATCTGCAGTTATTTTGTTCTGGAGTTGGCTATTATTGTCTATCTAATTATAGAATGAAACACGAATTTTGTACATGAATAGATATATAGTTTGACTAGCATTTTATGTATGTAGTTAGTAAAATTGTATGTTGGCACTTCTTTTCTCAGAACCAAGTTATTCATTGTCACCATTGACATTGTCATACATTAAAACTTAATTTCTAATCAGCAACATTATTTAATTTTTAATCCAAATAACCAAATGGGAAACCTGAAAGCATACATTTTCTCTTTTAATGACCTACGGTTAAATGTAACTTTGGGAACAGGGATATTATTAATGAAGTCTGATAAAAAGTAACTACAGGATATCGATATGCCTACATGTATTTTTAGAGTATTTTTCATATGCGATAAGAAAATGAACGTTTTAAGATAAAATATGTAATTAATTATTTTAAAAGTACCAAAGTAAAAATAAATTAATAACAGTAGGAAATGTACGTATTTATGAAAAAACAATTTTCATCGTATTCATTTCAGAAAAGCACTTACAGTTCATGATGAAATTCGCTGACAGTCTAGACAGACTAGTAAGTGAGTCCAGAAACCCCACACCCTTTGGATAATCATAATCAACCCTAAAACAATTACTAATCTCTAAATCAAAGTGTTCAATAAGATAATCGCTCTTATCTTAAAACAACATTTCCAATAATCAACATAGTAGTACCTATATTGTGAGGCATTCTGCACACATTAGCAAATTAAACCGTTACACATAAATATTTAATCAGAATAGCTAAAATCTTATTAATTCCCCGTTTGTTACAGAATAAGAACTTATAAACTTAAGAGTCGTGACTCGCGTACTAATAAGATACACGACGATTTGCGGGTTAACAAGACCGCGTTTTACCGTTTACACCTTTGTAAAAGAATATTTGGAAAGATAAAAGTCACATTATATTCAAAAGATGTTTTCGAAACAAAAATGTTACTGAATGAATATTTTTTAAGTGGAGCACCTTACAGTTTTGGTTTTATTTAATAATACATGTATAAGGATAAATACGGTTATCTATATTATATCTACTGTGTCTGGAAGTCTAAAGAAGAATGAAACCTTTATTGCCTGGAAATACGAGAACAAAAAACAATTGCGATAATAATATATAAAAACACAATACCAAATTGAATGCCTGTTAATTTAACCAGCACCAAAATTTAGTTGTCACTAAAATGCTGTTGATTTTTTGCGAAGTTTTAAGTGGATCGTTTAACACTTTTGATTTTAATTAAATAAGGTGGTTGAATTTGGTTATCTATATCTTTATTTACAGGGCATGGAAGCTATTAAAAAAACTAGTAGCTAAATTAAGAAATCACTTAAGTTTATGATGTAGTTTACATAATTAATTTATAGTCATAAAATTGTTTTTACAAGACTAATTAGATAAAAATTTGTTAAAAAAGAGGTAGCTTTAAGTTAGGCCCACAGTTTTATTAGTTTAATTAAAATAGTCTTGTTTCGCTCTGGTACAATCGTAGGAAAAGTTGTCATAATATAAAGTTTACCGGAATAATTTTAAGGTTTACACTAAACTATAAAATATGTCAACATTGAATTAGTAACATTATTTTGTGGGCTTGTGATGCGGTTGATTTTTGAATATAAGCAAAAAATATTATGAACGTAAATAAAAAACGGTGTTTTATTTTTCACCACCCTGTGCACATAAGTATGGCATAGTATTGTCTGGTTCTTATAAAAAAATTGTACAGAATATTGTTATAAAAACACAAAACCACACAGGTTTACCTGTTTGAGCTGAAAATACCCGTAAATTAACACGCTAGTTCATAAACATAATAACACTTTATCTCTGCTCTGCACTTCAAGCTACACTACCAAAGGTCTATTTAAGGTCTAAATAAAGTGTAGTACATTACATGCAAGCCACGCCATCCATCTAGTGTACCCGTCAGTGACAACACGAGGTAAAGACCGTGTATGAAATAGTGGTACAGTACCACAGTAACTGTCTAAATGTAACATTACATGTTACAAAGTTCTGGTAAATAAAAGGCTTTACATTAAATTAAAGCAGTTACTGTAAATAGCAAGAGAAAGTATTTAGTGCATAAATAATGTACGACTTGGTAGTAGCCTAGCGGTTTAATGAACGGATTTGTATGCACGGGATTGCAGGTTCGAACCCGGGCAAGTACTGATGTAACTTTTTAAAGTTATATGTACTTTTTTTAATAATTCTAAGGCTCTTCTGACTAACGGTGTAAGAGAACATCGCGGCATCGTGAGGAAATCTGGATTCCAAAATTAGGATTTGAAGTCGCCAATAAAAATTGAGCAAGCGTGGTGATGCTCGCGCCTTCTCTATAAAGGCAGACCTGTGAACAGCAGTGGAACGTTTATAGGAATTATAAATAGTGTACAATAATTATTTGGACTGCTGAAATGTTTAATAGTTTATTTTTGTCCTTTTGGTGCAGGCAGTGCTAAATTAAACATATAAATGACATACGTGGAATGCAATTTATGCAAATAAAATTAATTCATCATTCTAAATTTAAACTAAATGGCCAGCGATAAAACTAATAAACTTCAAATGCAAATATTCATAAATTGAATTAAATCAACACATTAATACAATTTTATTCAAATATATTAGATGGTTTTAACAGCATGTTACATAAAGTGTAACTAATACATGATAAAATAATTCAAACATTTATTTCATACTAATGTGTATGGTTTTAAATTAATGATGCATTACCTCATTTCATACTTCAAGAGTTTTTCAAATAAAAATTAAAAACAGCGCTATACTACTTCTCGTGATCACCCATGAGAACCGAGGTATTCAAACGTCAGCCAAAGTGATCACTGATCATTCTTAAATATTAGGGTGTACTTTTGTAAAAGTTTACAACTCCATGAAATAGACGGGTGTTTGGAAGCCCACAAATTGGCAGCATCTTTATCTCGACGCAACGTATCCGGTTTTATTTTAAAATCATCATCTGCTGCATCATCTGCTTAGTATTTTTCCCAAACCTTTATTGCTTCCAGACTTGCCGGATTCAGCTGAATACCGTATTTTACGTGAAGCGACTGCTTACCTGACCTCCACTAACCATTTAACTGGGTAACACCGTATCCTACAATAAGACTGGTTATGTGAATTGACTTAACGACTCTCTAAGATCAACGTATGACGGTCAGGACTTACAGCTTAACGTGCTTTCCACGACATTTTTTCGATTTAAACGCTTTTCGTTCACAATGAAAATGCAAAATGTTGTATAGGTTTCCCTTTTAACACAGAGTTATTCACGTTAACCTGCGTTGTATGTATAATCGTTTTTTGTCTTTACGTTTTTTTCGTTCAGTGAACTGCGAAGCGTTTTCGTTTTGCCTCACACGTGTTTAATGTGAAATTCTAATGCATTCACCATTTTTTGTGAGCGCTGATGTGGATTTTATACGGTATACCTTTATTTTATTCATGTATCTTTATTACGGGAAGACTTGTTTGTTTTAATATAATTTGGTGGAAATAAAAGCTTTTACATGGTCGCTATAATCTCTTTTCTTTAGATAGACAAAGATAATAATATACTCTTTGTTGTGACGAGGTAGATGCTCTGTAAGTTGTGCCTATAGATAGAATTTGATTGAATAAACAATTCATACTACGGTTTAGACAATGGCTAGTGAAACAGAACATGGTGTGTCAGACTTATATACGAGTAGGTATGATTACTGAAGAAAACGGTACGCTTTTATGCTTGTAATGCCGGACATTAGACGTTGTTTTCCAGTTTTCTTCATACTATACCTTACTATAAATTAGCACCTCTTTACGATCTAGTACCTAACAGCTTGAAGATAATTAGAATTGAATTATTTGATATGTAGAATTTTCTAAATACAGACAAAAAATTCATAGATGTCCATCAATGTTAAATATGTAACATTATTTGTTTAAGTATTGTTTGTACATAAATTATTAAATAAAATAAATAGTTATAATTTTTAATTTTAATTTATTTATTTAATTCAGGCAACAAAGCCTCGTTGGCCTAGTGGTGCTAAGCGCGACTGCTACGCTAGAGGTCTTGGGTTCGATTCCCGAGTCGACCAAGGTGTTATTGGGTTTTTCTATGAAATTCTCAGTAGCAAGTCGGAGTTTGGATTTGTGCCCGGTAAGTGGCAATAGGCTCGCCCCCTATTACATGGGTCCTAAACATATCGGCGAACTGTGGGTGTACATTGGTACATCTCTGCCTACCCCTTCGGGGATACAGGCGTGATGATATGTTTATGTTATGTTATGTTATGGCAACAAAGGCCCATATTAAAATACAATACTACAATACAAAAATAACAAAATATAAAATACTATAGGTACATAAACAAACTATAATATAAACTTAAAAACTATTAGGTATTCTTTTCAATTTAACCTACACTTTTACCAGTACGATATTCCCCATTCAAACTGATATTGATTAGCCTTCCTTCAAAAGTTATTTGAGCACAGTTCATCAATAACATAGTAATTGTTCTATGTAATTTAATATTTGAACATGAACGAAGCATGTCTGTTATTAATCATACTGCTGTAAGATAGATCGGTTATTATAGATTTTTGAGTAATTGGCTGTAGTATGTGTATTAAGTTTGTATTTATAGAAGGCTGAACAGAGGAAAAAAGGTTCTCAATTTAGTTATAAGACTGTAAGTAGTAGACTGTAGTTGCTAGGGAAAACGAGGTTTTTGGTGTAATATGATAAAAAATATATTCCTAATTCGGTTTAATATTCTTGCGAGTCAAAACATATCGACGGTCCCTACGTATAAAAAGACATGTCAAAATTGGCATTTTTTTTTTATTGTATCATTGGCTTTAGATTATCTATGCGCACATACTGATGTACGATTTTTTTTTTTATTTTTTTTATTTACCTTGTTTTACAAATCGTATAAAAGAACAAGTATTATAAATACAACGAATAAGTGTCGTAGATGCGGACATCTATACATATCTTTTTGTACGGTGTTTTAAAATGCGCGCCACTCGGTGCGAACGCGGTCTTGTCAGACATATCGCCATTTAGGGAGTTCCCCGAACGAGACAGGTCGATGCGTGTTCGTGTGATGAAACAATTTAATAATTTGATACAGTTTAGCTTTAGTGGTGTGTTATTTAGTTATAAGTGCTCATATTACCTTCAACAATACACAAACATGAATAACAGCAGATCAAAGTTATTGGTGGATATTGCAAACTCCAGAAATAATGTTATTTGCGTTTCTGAAGCACAAGATTTAATTAATTATATCGATAAAGCTAATGAGGTTAAGTACCTAGTATTCCAAATAAGTATACATTAAACGCTCAATAATACCAAAAACCGATTTAATATCATTCTTAGTTGTTTTTATAACCTAGAACGGCAGATTATCAGTGTAGAAGCGGTCATATCAGACATGTCCGCTTATACTATGACTTAGTAATTGCGTCATTTTTTTTTCACAAATAACAATAATAAATTGTATGCTTCTTTCAAATATGCTTTCCTAAATAATTGTTACAAAGAAAATAACTTCTTATTGTTATCAAAGTAAATGAAGTTATGTTTTACATGTTTGTTTTTACGCGTGTTACGCCACGGTACAAGCCCGGAATCGCTGACGATAGCCAACACCAATTCTGCGCATCGCGACAGCGTCGTCACGCGGCGCCGACACGAGGAGCCGACTCAGCGGAACGTGCATTCCCATCACGCCACTTTTATTTCGCAATAATTTATTTGAAACCTATCATTTTGTAATAAAATAACATCCATTCTTGGTACAACCATCGACCAATTATCACCTAATTAGATTATAACTTCAATTGTAATTTTGTTATACAATAAATTGTCTTAAGTAAATTGGTTTTTTTTGCATCCTCCGGCTCCAGATCTCTTATTTGGCGCAGTCGGTAGGATACTCGCGGGCCGGTTCGCGAGAGTAGCTAGCTAGGATCGCTATTATAGGCGCGGTACGCGAGTACGCGAGCTACCCGGGTGGCTATTAAGCACCGTACGAGTATCCGGATCTACAAGACCTGCAGCTGGGAGGTGTATCCAGACATAGATACCGCAGAGAAGCCAATAATGTGCATGTAAGTACTCTAGAATTGTTCTTGAGTTGCTTCCTTTTATTTTTACTGTGTAATTTTAATCCTCCAAGATTTTCCATCCCAGGCAATCGCGGACCCCTAGGTTAGATAGATCATCTAGGTCAGATTTTATAGATTCGTTCAGACAAAGTTCTGATATTAGTGTTAGTAATAGTAATATTACGGAGATGGCGTCGATTGATGACGTATATAAGGCTTTGCGTATTGTCCCCGAATTTGACGGGAACACAAATGTCCTGACTAGATTTATTAAACTTTGTGATCAGTTAGTGCAGGCCTATGTTTCGCAAGAACCAGGACATGAGCTCATAAATTTAGCGCTTTTAAACGGGATCCTTAATAAGGTAACTGGACCCGCAGCACGTTTAATAAATACTAACGGTGTCCCAGAAACTTGGGAAGGCATTCGTAGCTCATTAGTGAACAATTTTTCTGATCAGCGCGATGAGACTTCGCTTTACAATGACTTGGCTCTATTAACTCAAGGTAACTCCACACCCCAAGAGTATTACGAAAAATGTCAGAGTTTATTTGCAACTATCATGACGTATGTTAGCCTACACGAAACCGTTCAGAGTACTATAGAATCAAAACGTTCACTCTATAAAAAGTTAACCCTTCAATCTTACTTAAGGGGCCTTCGGGACCCATTAGGATCACGCATCAGATGTATGCGACCAGACACGATTGAGAAGGCCTTAGAGTTTGTTCATGAAGAAATGAACACTCTGTACTTACAGCAACGTAATGAACAGTTACCAATAAAGAAAGTTTCACCTCAGGTTCCTACTCAACCGATGAAGCCATTCAATCCTGTCATGTCGCCTATGCCTATGAATACGTCTACGCCTATGCAGAGGCCATTTAATTTTAACATGCCCGGTCCTTCACGACCGAACGTAGTTATGCATTCTCAACGTCCTCAGATTATGTGGAGACCAAACTTTAACCAATCGCCGCAATTCCAAGGCCCTTCCCGCACTCAGCAAATGTTCGGGGCACACCCTCCTAATAACAACGGACAAAATAACGCGTTCAGAACTCAGCCTAATTCCCAACCTAGAGTGCCAAATGCAAATGACACTCCCAAGCCCATGAGTGGCGTATCTCATTATGTGGCTAGACCGATGCAAATGCGAGGTCATGATTGGTCGAGGAGTGGTAATCCACCACCTTCCAACTATTTTAGGAGCAGAGAACTTAATCTTAACGAGTGTTACGAACATCCCTATTTCGAACCCTATTATGATGATGGGTATCAAGACTATAACTGTGGCGTGTATTACGAACAACCTGACTGCATTTACTATGATATGTCCATGCTTCAACAACCTTGTGCTGATATGCCTTGCGCGCCTCCAGAAGAAGCGCCAGCTAAAGCTACGACCCCTAATGATGAAAATTTTCAGAAAAGCCCGAATACAAAAGAGTCAAAATAGAAGTTAATCTGCAGACACAGCGATACTTACCTTATATAAAAATTTCTAATCCACCGTTGAAACTGCTTATTGATACCGGGGCAAATCAATCGTTTATTAGGCCGGAAGCTGTAAAGAAATATTACCCACACTTGCCCTGGAATTACGATCCGTTCGAAGTAACAAATGTCCATGCGACTAGCCGTAATGATTATTCGATTAACTTACCGTGTTTTCAGGAATTCAATGATAACACCGAATTAACGTTTTATATATATAAATTCCATGACTATTTCGACGGTCTGATAGGGTTGGACCTCCTAAATAAATGGGAGTCTACTATCGATCTTAAAAATAATAAACTCGTAACAAAGTACGCCACTAATTCAATAGTAATGTACAACTCTCGTAATTGCAATCTATATGAAGATATCATTCCCGCAAATTCTTCAAAATTAGTTAGAATCCCGGTTGATATTCAAGACGGTGACGCATTTATTTCGGAACAAAGTATCTCTAATTGCTGTGTGCATGAGTGCATTACTAGTGTAAAAAATAATCGTGGTTATTTAGAAATATTTAACCCTACATCGAACGATTTAATATTTTCCATGGACCACCCAATTAAGGCAGAGATTTTTAACACTGAAAGTTTTAGCATACCATCTTCACGTCGCGTACAGGAAGTTTTATCTCGGTTACGCACTGACCACATGAACGAAGAGGAACGAGCTAATTTAAAATCGTTAGTTTCCCAATACGCTGATGTGTTCTATTTAGATGGCGAACCTCTCACCTTCACTAATAAAATTAAACACCATATACGTACTACAGACGAAATACCGGTTTATACTAAGTCATACCGTTACCCATTTATACACCGCGAAGAAGTACGAAATCAAATTGCAAAGATGCTGGAGCAGGGTATTATCCGCCCTTCCGAATCCGCATGGAGCTCTCCGATCTGGGTAGTTCCCAAGAAAGCAGACGCGTCCGGGAAAGTCAAGTGGCGTATTGTAGTTGACTACCGAAAGCTCAACGAGAAGACTATAGACGATAAATACCCCATTCCAAACATAGCAGACGTTTTAGATAAACTAGGAAACTGTAATTATTTTACAACTCTCGATTTGGCCAGCGGATTTTACCAAGTGGAGATGAATCCAGACGACATTACAAAAACAGCATTCAATGTCGAACACGGCCATTTTGAGTTTCTGCGAATGCCGATGGGACTTAAAAATTCTCCGTCGACATTCCAGCGTGTTATGGACCATGTCCTTCGGGATCTTCAAAATTCTATCTGTTTGGTCTATTTAGACGACATAATTGTTTTCAGCACGTCTTTACAGGAACATATTGGTAATTTAGAAAAAGTATTCAAAAGGTTGCGTGACTCTAACTTTAAGATACAAATGGATAAGTCGGAATTCTTAAAATTAGAAACGGCTTATCTGGGTCACATCATTAGTAGGGACGGGGTTAAGCCAAATCCCGATAAAATCACTGCCATAAAAAAATTCCCTTTACCGCGGACTTCTACAGAAATTAAAAGGTTCTTAGGACTATTAGGATACTATCGTAAATTCATCCCTGATTTTGCAAAGATTACTAAGCCAATGACACAATGCCTTAAGAAAGGTTCTAAGATAAATTGTAACGATACTAATTACATCAACTGTTTTGAAAAATGTAAAACTCTGCTCACCAATGACCCAATATTGCAATACCCCGATTTTTCCAAAGACTTTCTGCTTACAACTGATGCATCAAATCTAGCAATAGGAGCAGTCCTTTCACAAGGACCAGTAGGATCGGATAAACCGATAGCTTATGCGTCACGGACGCTAAATACAAGTGAAATAAACTATAGCACAATAGAAAAGGAGCTGTTGGCTATAGTTTGGGCCACGAAGTATTTTCGGCCGTACTTATTTGGACGCAAATTTAAAATAATTACAGATCATAAACCTCTCCAGTGGGTTATGAGCTTGAAAGAGCCTAACTCCAGATTAACGCGTTGGAGATTAAAATTAAGTGAATACAATTTTACGGTAATATACAAACAGGGCAAAATGAACACGAACGCAGACGCACTTTCTCGGGTCGAGATTAATACCGGAGAAACAGACTCCATTGCTGTAAATGTATCGGAAAAACCACCTTCGTTAGCTGATTCGTCCACGGTCACAGCTCACACTAGTACCGAAAATCCTATTCTAGAAATACCGATTTCAGATGATCACCTAAACAAATTTAATAGACAGATCTGTTTCACGGTAGTAGGCGATATAAAGAAACGTCCAACGGTTTCTAAGCCATTTGAGACCCACACTCGTACTTCAATTCAACTCTCAGAATCAAATCTCGAAGAAGATGTGATAAATGCTGTTAAGGAATATGCAAACCCAAAAGTTAAAACCGGGATCATAATATATCCCCCTTTGGCAATGTACAAAATAATTCCTATTATACAAGAGAAATTTAGAAGTTCGGCAATGAATCTAGTCCTGACGAAAACCGAGGTAGAAAATGTCAAAGAGTATCTGAGACAGCAGGAGATCATTCAAAAATACCATGAAGGTAAAACCAACCACCGTGGTATTAATGAATGCTATCTAGCCCTTTCGCACAAATACTATTGGCCAAAAATGCGGGAGCAAATTGCTAAGTACATAAATGAGTGTAACATATGCGGCCAGGCTAAATACGACCGACATCCCATAAAACAAAAATTTTCTATAGTTCCGCCGCCAACAAAACCATTTGATGTGGTCCACTTAGATTTATTCACTGCCCAGAATGAAAAGTATTTGACAATAATTGACGCGTTCTCTAAATATGCCCAGGCATACCATCTCCGAGATGGTACCGCTGTTAGCGTTGTTCAAGCTTTCTTAAAGTTCTGTTCTCATCATGGGGTCCCAGTATCCATAATTACCGACCAAGGTCCTGAGTTTACCAATCAGTTATTCACTGAATTCACCAAAGTCCATAAAATCCAACACCACAAAACTTTGGCCCATGCCCCTAACGATAATGGAATGGTCGAGCGACTCCATTCCACTCTATTAGAACACTTGAGGATCTTTAGATTACAAAACCGTAGCGAACCAGTTGTCAATCTTATGACATACGCGGTATTAGCGTATAACAGCAGCATACATAGTTTTACGAAATGCCGACCACTCGAAGTAATTACCGGGCATACGGATCCACGCGACCCCCTAGATATAGACCTATCTGCGCATTTACTACAACAGTACGTCCTCGAGCATAGGGATAAAATGTCTAAGCTGTATGAGGCTATAAGCGAAACTTCTTTACACCAACGCACGCAATTGATTGAAAATAGGAATAAAGATAGGGAGCCTGAAAAGGAGTACGAACCGGACCAGCATGTATTCGTGAAAAACCCATCGGCTAGTAGACAAAAACTCGCACCTCGTTTTACTCATGACACAGTTCTAGCAGACCTACCTATCCATATATATACCAGAAAGAAACGTGGTCCCGTTGCCAAATCGCGTCTAAAGAGAACGGCTAACACTAAACAATTGTTACAGGATATTACTGATGATGTTTCTTCACCTGGCCCGAGCGGAGGACATAATACTTGAACGTTTAGAAGATGGGCCTGGATTACTTCCTTTTAAATTAGGAACAGCAAAGATAATTTCACATTATCATTCTTTTCTCCTTTACATAGATCTAGACGATATCAAATCCAAAGTTAATGTAGTTGCGTTACAGTTGAGTGAGTTCAAACCTTTAGCTAACAATAGCACATTATCACTTTTCGATCCACATATCAGTTATCTCACGGACAGACTTAACCAGTTATCTTCCCAACTAGAGAGTTTCGAGCCTAGTCGAAATAGGCGTGGCCTTATCGACGGATTAGGATCAGTAATTAAAAGTATTTCTGGTAATTTGGATTACACAGACGCATTAAAATATAACAATGCCATCCGAGTTTTACAAGGAAACGAAGAAAAGTTAACGTCCGAATTTAACAGTCATATCAGCCTAACTAAAGACTGGATGTTGAAGCACTCCAGTATACTTGAGAAAATGTTAAACAACCAAAATTTAATTGCCAAAAAACTCAACTCGATAATAAAACAGGACATATCTAAGCAAGATCTAGTTAGCTTCGCTCACTTAGCGCAATACCTATTGATCTTAAATGATAATATAGAATCTCTGTCAGACGAGCTAAATAAGATAGAATATATGTTAGCTTTTATACACGCATCAAGTGCTACCCATACCATGGTTAGTTTAGTTAATCTTAAAAGCATGTTAGGTAAGTTAAGATTATTGTACTCGGAAGATGAAATCATCGAGATTGATCTTCGAGAATATTATAATGTTATTAGATTAGGTTCATATTATACTGATAATAGAATAGTCATAGTCATAAAATTGCCGATTGCCTCACCCGGAGTTTATACCCTGTATAAACTATCCATAGTCCCTAATAAGGATAACCTAGTTCTTATACCTACCTTACCCTACATAGCAATTCAGGGAACATATTCTATGTACATAGAGACAGAATGTCCGAAGCTAAATTCATGGTACCTCTGCGAAGAAAAGATTGGATATAAGATCCTGGACAAACCGGACTGCATTCAACAGCTCATCACGGAACAGCATCTCAACTCCTGCACATTAACACCAGTCGTCCTACACAAAGAAGCCCTGGAACAATTAGATGACAGGCACTACACTTTGAACTTTCCACACCCAACTAAGGTTCAAACCTCCTGCGGACAAGAACAATTCCAAATGCTACAAGGAAGTTATCTGGCTACCATACCTCAAGACTGCATTATGAGAACGACAGAATTAACTATCGCTAACGTCAACGATCGGATTAAAGGACACGTACTGAATATATTATCACCCAGCATCCATAATGTCTCTCTGAAAACTGAGGAATCGTTGGTTCAACTCAACTCAATCAATCTTGAAAGCCTCCATGACAGTTACAAGAAAGTCTCCGTGCAACCCTCTGTTAAACTTACGCCGATAACCGATAAAAGCATCTACCATACTACCATACCTGTCTACCTAATACTATTAGGTGCAGGTGCACTTAGTATTGCCCTATTATATCGACGTTACTTTGCGAGAAATAAAGATCAAAAAGGCGATGCTACCGACATGGAAGCTGCACAAGATATGTATACTGAAGTGGAACCCAGAAGGAACTTACGTCCCGCCGAAATAAGAGTTGATCCGCACACTCTAACAGCAACATTTTCAACAGCTGTTAACAAATAGTTGCTGGTCTACGGGGGGAGGTGTTACGCCACGGTACAAGCCCGGAATCGCTGACGATAGCCAACACCAATTCTGCGCATCGCGACAGCGTCGTCACGCGGCGCCGACACGAGGAGCCGACTCAGCGGAACGTGCATTCCCATCACGCCACTTTTATTTCGCAATAATTTATTTGAAACCTATCATTTTGTAATAAAATAACATCCATTCTTGGTACAACCATCGACCAATTATCACCTAATTAGATTATAACTTCAATTGTAATTTTGTTATACAATAAATTGTCTTAAGTAAATTGGTTTTTTTTGCATCCTCCGGCTCCAGATCTCTTATTTCGCGTAACTCTTAATGTTTTTATGGATTTGTTATTATTTACGGTTACTTACTGTTCAATAAACATTTTTTTAGTGAAGAGATTTGTGTTCCTCTGTGTAATGATTACTTATAGCTTGTTTTTTTTTTTTTAGACTCACGTCGTGTTTATTCCGAAAGCAGTATTTTAATGGATCTTGAGGAAGTTTCTAACGACGAAAATCAAGTTGTTGAAGCACACAGTAACAGTAACAGTGAAAAAAGCAATAACAAAAAACAGAATTACTAACAAATCTTACTGGCTAGATGAAAAAAGGAAGATGCTCGTTAATTTGGGTGAAGCCCATACATCTCGATCTGGCAAACAACAAATGGCAAAACAAATAAAGGGTCCATGTTCATCTAACTGTCGATTAAAATGTTTTGATAAGTTTGATATTCTATCTCGCCAAAATATATTTAAAACCTTTTGGAATCTAGGTAACCATTCACAGCAGTGGTCGTTTATTGCTTCACATATGAAAGAAATAAGAAAAAAACAATGGACAGAGGGTTCCAAGAGGTTAAATGTTTTTAAGTTTTTTTTGCCGCTTTTGTCTGGTAATGGTCACAAAGAAAAGATTATGGTATGCAAAACCATGTTTAAAAATACATTTTCGTTAAGTAACACTTTCATACAATCTGCCATCGACAAGCATGATAAAAATACGGGTATTTGTAATAAAGATATGAGGGGATTTCATTCAAATCATCCAACTATTATAAATGCGCCAATGAAAGAAAGTGTAATTCAACATGTTAAAAGTTTTGCGCCCATAGAAAGTCATTATATTCGCAAAGACTCAAATAAACAGTATTTAGATTGTGAATTAACTTTTAAAAAAATGTACGATCTATATACCGTATGGTGTAAAGAACTGAATTTAACTAAAAATTTTGCTGCTTCTGTGAGACAATACAAAGATATTGTTAACAAAGAACTAAACATAGCTTTTCATTTACCCAAAAAAGACCAATGCGACCTGTGCCATGCAATGAAAAATAACACCTCGCCAACTTATGACGATAAACTGAAACATAAGTCACACATTGATAACAAAAAACTAATTCTAGAGAAGGTGTACAATAATCCTATTCCTATCACAGAAGTCAAATATAAAGACTTGCTTAGTTTATGCGATACTTTGATTATTCCTAATAAGTATCATGACTTTTATAGAAGCCTTAAGCATAGTGAGCAAGAACAGGGCAATGACGACGAAGATTGTTAAATTTATCTTTACTTTTTATACATTTTGTTTTGTTATTTAACTGCTAAGGAAACTTTATTAGTAATAAGATGAATCAGTCTGAATAAACCTGTGATGATTTTTAAAAGTTACCAATTAGGTGTTAAAGATGAGGCACATACTCACATAATTAATAAGTCGATAGGTAGTTAATTAAGCTGTACCTACTTCATAAAACTGTGATGATAATTAAATACTAGGTACAAATTGCATTGCTAGACATGATCAGGATGAGGAACATGCTTAAAATTAAAATTGTTAATTACTAATATTAGACAACAGTGATTTTTTATGTTTAGTTCATACTTCAGTGAGTCTATAGGTACCTATTATTTAGATGCTAAGATGATTGTTTTTTTAATAATAGATAATGTTGAATTTATAAACCTTGTTTAATTAATAAAACACAAACCTGATTATTTTAAAAGACATATCTTTATTTACATTACAAGAACTATAGTCCTACCCCGAATGACTAAAACCACGTATATAGTGATATGTCTTCATTGAAGTACTTTTTATACCCATGGGTGACGAATTCAGGATGTTTAACGTATTGATTTAAAAATAGTAACATAATCCGACATTTTCATAAAACATTTTATCTAAATAAAATATCAGACACTGTATTTTTGTTTCCTACGTATAAAAAGGTATCATAGACATGACTTACATACTTCTATTTTATTATCGGCGTAGAAACGGTCATCCGTCAGTTTTTCCAAGAAAACGTAAAAATATAAAATATGTGTAAATAGCATTATAAAGCTCTTAAAACTGTTAAAATATTGTAGAAAAAAAATATTTATTATTGGTCATGGAATTATTTCTAGGGCGTGTTGAACACAAATTACGCTCTCCTGTAAACCTCGGTTTTTGACTTGACCTTATGTACGTAGGAACCGTCGATATACTCGTATACGTTTTATTATTTAGAAAAAATATAGTCAGATTTTCGTATAAAATATCAAACTCGTTCGTTCAAATAAGGTTTAATAGAATAAACTATTCCAGGAAAATGTATAAATAAAATAGGGTCTTAAAAGCTGAAAAGACTATAAAAAGGTACCTACCCAAGTAATTATTTAATATCCCGCAAGAAATAGTACACCAAACAAAATTTTATAAATGAAAATCGTTTTCCACGAAAATCTAAGTCTCTAGAATTAATTAAAGATTTAATCTACACGAACTACATTAAATTATTATTATAGTTAACAAGTTTGTTCCTTTGACGTTGTCCGCTTATAATAACTAAGACAGATCGTCATTTACTTTGGAAGAAAGCCTTCTTCTTCCATTACTCTGAATTTTTGGTCGTCATTATAATCTGTATTGCATTGTAATGTAAACGTTAATGTGTTATTGTTATGTTGTACTTCCTTACAAGTAACTGAAACCTACACTATATAAGCCTTCACTGGCCTTTTAGAGACATATCTAGTTTTTCTTAATTATTCAGAGTTGTAGTGGGTAAAGCTGAGAGGTATCAGTTTAAAAAAAGGAACTGAAACCTTAAATCTTAAGTTTTAGCTACCTATCACATAAAGGTATTTTAGTACGAACACTAAAAGCCATTTACTTTGCATTTTTTCATGCTGACCAAAGAAAAACCGATTACTGTTCAAAAATAGAACGAAAGGTATACAACCTATTTTAATTTTAGCAAAACTGAATGTCAAAGTTAACCCAACCGCGGATAACTTGAGCGTTACATTCAAACTTTCGATAGGTTAAGGTTGAAATTCAAAACCGAGGGAGGGGAGAAAAGGGTTATACACATTAGAGTACACATATGGAAGCATAGAGTGCGCGGATTACTAGTTGCCCGTTGGGCCGACCATAACATTTATTTTTTGCTGCAAGTACTATGCTCGTTTAATTATTTATCAGAAATCCACTCGTGATCAGAAGGCTTCTTTGTGCCTTGCACAGAGAATCGGCATGGCAATTGAACGTGGCAATACTGCCAGCCTTCTGGGCACGTTTCCCGCTATTGACAAGGACGACGATGAATGTTTTGACGCGTTTTATTTAGCTAGTTTTATTAATTTATATAAGTTTTAATTTAAGTAAAATGATGTGCAAAGACAGTCGTTTATGCGAATATTACGATGGTTCTGATATTATTAGGTCGGACGGTTTTACTCTGTTTTGATGCCAATTTCACGTCCACACTTGTTCATACTCTTCACAGTCCACACTCTTAACGCACACTCTATAGTTCTCTTTATACTCTGCGTTCCACATGTACCTTCCTTCTACATAGAAGGTACCTTTACTATACGATACAAAGTTTGAAAGCGGGCTAAAAGATATAGAAAGATGAATGGGCTACAGTGCCCCGACGCTCGGTTAGGTAATATCCGCCACGTCATAACTTCACAGCTGCTGCGGATCTGCTTCCTCTGTCACAAGGAATTAGGAAACTCTTTGGATGATTTATTTTGTTTTCATTTAATTTTAGTAGTGTTTCAATGTTTAGTGTGTTTGATACCAGTTTTCCGAATTAAGCGATTTATGTCAATAGTTGGTGTGTATAGAAATTATTAGTTTAAGAAAAATGTAATAAAGAAACGGCTGAAATAAAATATATATGGAACCACTTTTGAGTCGTGTGCTAAGGATTTGACCCGTTTTTTTTATTATTTTTTTTTAGTTTTCTTTTAAAGTCGGTAAATGTAAATCAAATCCATGTGTCCAGTCTTTATTTTCTTAACAAAGAACTGAACGAATATTCATAACTATTACTTACTATCACAGTTTACATAATAATATTACATTTGTCCTATTTGCTATTTCCTTTGACCACACATGTTGAATAAGTTATAGCCCATCTATTACTCGGTGCACACAAATACGTCACATTTATGTCACCACTGACATTTATATCTCCAACAATAGCACTTCTCCTTAATAGTCATTCACAAAACCATGAAAAACTACTTTCCTGGTTTCGGTCGGAAAGTATGTAAATTCTGACATTAATTGAAGACTTATCAAAATAAATTATTTAAGCTCGAGGTGCTTAGGGTATGTTTGTAATGAATAAATATGTCTATTTTATGTTTTATCAGTATGTATTTGGGATTGGTGAGTATTTTTGGGTTTTCTTAGAAAATGTATATCAATAAGGACATAGGATGTTTTGCTAGCCAACTTACTGGCTCACTGCGGTAGAGCTCTCCAAAAACAAGGGACATACGGGCACTGTTTATCTAAAGAAAAAAATCTGCCACAAATCAACATAATAAAAGTATCCAGAATTTCAATATTGTAAAAAAACTTTAATTAATTAATTTTATTTATATTACATAATATTATTGTCAATATTTATGTTTCGGAATTTGAAACTAAAAAACGAGCCGCAACAAAACCCGTTTCAATTATTTTGAGTCTTCTATATTAAAATTATGTCCATTTACTTTTCTACACTAAAAGGCATTGAGCACACTTAGCTTCCGAACTCCGTATCCGGTAACATCCCTTCGTAAAGTGAGGTGCGCTCAAAATCCGTTCGGAATCAAACTGCGGCGAAACTGTTCGGATGCACAAGTTTGTAGCTAATGTATTTAGACAGCTTTGGATGTCGCCAAGCTGGGACTGCACGTAAATATAGGTATAGGTTGGTAGATACAATTAGTGTACCTAAGTTTTAGTGTTGGGAGTTGTTTAGTCATCTGCGGATTTGAGTTTGAACCGAGTTATGATTGTCGTAAGAAACTAGTGATGATGTTTACGCGTTTGTGGTTACGTGATAAGCCAATTGTTGAATAGAAACAATTGACTTTTGTTCCTCTTTTAGTTACCTTTACTGATATTATTTTTATAAATAATTGATGAGGCAATCGATGTGAAATTTCTTTATTTGTGGAAACAGCGCCATTATGCAAACTGAAATACATAATAATATTAAAATGCATTAGTAAATACTTACCTGAGTTTACCTGTAGTCAAGATGCCTGCAAAAGGATCAAAATAAAGTAAAAAAAACTGTGTAATCCGTCCATATTTTTTATTCCACCTCCGAACAACGCATTGGTTAAACTACCAACTAAGTTATTAGTAACTGCAAAGCTACGCTTACACACACACAGTTAGTGTCATCAAACATTAATTTATTCACAGCGAACAAACTTGTATGTCAAGCTGTAGCACTAGTTACACCAATCGGTACACACATCAGCAGTAAGTTCCAAATTAATCCAAGCAGAACACCCAAGTTTCTTGTTTAGAGAACACTTAATATTATCATACTTGCTGTACGTGCGATGTCTGCAATTGGGATGTTAATTACTGAAAGTGCTAATCTACTCGTCGATGTAAGCTATGCAATTATTCGCATGTATGTTTTAAACCAACTTACAACTGTATACCTCTGTAAAGTAAAGCATTGTAAAAAAAAAAAAGCTATTTACTCCACACATGTTATTGCTCGCATGTATTCTATTTATTTTACAAATAAAACTAATATAAGAACAAACTCTAACTATACTAAAATTAAAACTTACATAAATAAAAACTAAACAGCGTCAAAGAACTCATCGTCATCCTTGTCAATGGCGGGGAACGTGCCCAGAAGGCTGGCTGCATTGCCACGTTGAATGGCTATGCCGATTCTCTGTGCAAGGAACAAACCAGCCCTCTGATCACGAGTAGATTCTACCAAACGTTTGGAAAGTTCTTTGAAAAGATTACAAATAAAATTCAAGCATCATTTTAAAATCTATTTCAGATTATTTATTTTTATAGATCCAAATACTATGGCTTTCTAGGAACCTTGCCTGGAAAATACGCCAAATGTGGTACATTTATGTTTAACTCAGACATAATAATTATTATAATAAACGTGATTTTTTTATTATTTATGTATGCATAATTATATCTGTGTGGAAACGTTTAAACCGAAGGTTTCTCGTAGTTGAATAATATGCACAAGGCATTTAGCACGGTGTTTCGCATAATTTTCGGCAAATACTTACTTATTGTTTTTACCACTTAATTAACCACATTCCTAACAATTCAATTCAATTTTTTATTGCATATTATGATTTTGATTTTTTGATTTTGATTGCATACCATAATGTGACATAGGTGCTCAATACAGTAGGTTAACAGCTCATTATGGACCCTGTAGGGCACAACAAAAGACAAATTGAGACACAAAAATTAAATTATCATTTAAACAGGAACACAATATGCTTATTAAATTCAAAGTAAACGTGTCCGTTTTATAATCTTTTCTTATAAAGTTCCTATTTATCTGTTTATTTAGCTCGAGGAACTACAAACAGCGTTCAGCTATCTAGTCCACCATTACCCAGATCTAACGTCCAGTCATACAGGAAATATGAAACATTTATTTATATTCGTCTTAGTATGAACTCTGCTTACACTAAAACGGGATAGACGCTAGTTCTTGGTCATAAAAGTCTAGCCTAGTAAGTAATAATACCCTAAAGTGATGGACTCTCAATGTCACATTATTTCTACATTATTGTGTTTTAGTAAGGATTTGTCTGAATAAACAGTCGGTGGCGGCTAATTTAGTCTTGAAATAGATTTTATGGGCATATGACTAAATTGGTCGCAACATTGTTGCTTCACCTTGTATGGATGTCGTACTCGTACGATATATACCAACCTATGTTAAAATAATTCGTTTTATGTAGACACCTATTGTGGGTCATTAGTCTATATTAAGAAAATTGTGTTGTGATGAAAGAATACAATAAAAAAACATTAGATGAAGACAAATATTTGAGTATTACATAGTCAAAGTGTGAAAAATATACGATAAATATAACGATTTCTCTGTCCCATGAGTCACATATATAAACATTTTCATTGTTTAACTATTGTGTCTACTGGCGGGTCAGTTTTGTTGTTCAAATCGCTGAATCGTTTTCAAATATACACTCGCAAATAGATAAGTAATGTGACACCACGTCGAAACACACTGAATAAAAATGTAGATTTTCATTTATTTAGTTACTTAAAAGTGTCATTATTTTAGCACGCAGCATATAATTATAATTTAAAATCAAGATATTGTGCTACCCAAGTTCATCCACAAAAAGATAAGGTATAAGGTTTATAATACTGTTTTACATTCATTTTAGTGCTCATAAAAACTTGTCGTATCCTCTGACAGTGTCGGCTTTCGGCTTTCTCTATTTTGTGAAGAAGTTAATAATTCAAATGTTGAGAAAAATTGAGGTTCAAGTTGCGAAGTGCTTTGACATGAGATCACGCGAACTTTTGACAATTGTTACTTACATTTCGTCTGTTTTGTTTTATTTGATTCTTTTGAAGTTTTTGTAAAAAAAATGTTATGGAAATGATCATTTAGACAAATAAAAAATTACTGTATTTACATTATATTTATGTTGGAAATGATTTGTAGTCCTTTAAAAAAAACAATATTACTGTAGATAGTTTCTTACTTGCGATATCGTCCGTCGGTGTCGTCTAAAACTATTTGATGCACTAAAGCATCTAACGACTTTTACAACTTTTATCAAAATGTTAGCTTTGATAAAGCGCCAACACACTTCAATTTTATAAACAAAAATCTTATTAAACCACCTTGCTTCAATCTTCAAAATTTTACGTACAAAATGTTTCTAAAAAGCTTCAATCTCGTAAAGTCTGGCCGTGTCGATGGCAAGCGAACATTTTCCTTCGTCTATTTCATATAAAATCTCTCTTCATCCCTGCACAAAAGCGTACTGAATCCCGTCATATTTTTAATCTTCTAGCAGAACAATAAGACTAGCGTTCGGGCAAAAAATGTCCTTATACACTCGACCTGTGACCGACGACGAACTATTAAATAACTGGGTTTTAAACCCAGAATAGATTACACAAACTTTTTTTGGGTTTTGAAATAAAACTACCTTTACGGATTTTATCGCGGTTTGTGTTTAGATTTTAAGTCAGGATGTTTCGACACCTTTGCAGGTATCATGGTCACGAGCTGACTTTTTTTGGGATTTTTGTATAATCAGACTTTCCACTACTATTAAGAAATCGTAGTAGTAAGTTAGATACCTAAACGGCTATTTCTGGAAATCAATCCTACCATAATATCCTCCCGTCCGCTTGTTAGAGAACACTTAGGAAATGTTATTTTGTACATTGCCACTATACGCAAATGCTGATCACTCAAATTTGCACCAACACGCGAACTCGCGAGTACGTGACAATATTTGCAAATGATTTCGCGGGTGTTTTGTGGCATTTTGTGGTTTTGAAAGCATTGTAGGTCGTTTGCGTTTAGTTTGCGTATGAGTGTTACTATGCCACACGTGTAAAGTTTTTTTTACCCTAGTAGGTAGTCAAAGTAATATTTTTTAACTCACTAAAAACTGTAATTTTTATTCTTAGAATATATTTTTGTTTTGATAGGGTGTGCTTACTTTGCTGTCCCATGGTCAACAGATCAGAATATCTGATGATTGCTTCTGGAGAAATCGAGGACAGACTGCAAATATGTAGGTTTTTATACTTTTAATTTAAATCCTTGTTTTATTTTGTTTCAGGGTGCAATACAAGAACTAAAGCTATACACAAATGTGAACGAAGACACAATAAAGTATAACGTGTGCCGCAAGGTAAATATATAAATTATTTTTTATGTTATGTTTAATTTAATTTATATTAATATATTTACATTTTTATATTCCAGGATAAAGATATTTCAGATATAGTTAGTATGTTTTATGATATTTAGACTTCCGCTTTAGCCTATGCCCATGCTGTCGAAAACTTGATTATAATTGGTTGGAATCTTTTTAACGCCATTGCATTTAATGTAGAGCTGTTTTGATTATTTATAATGCTAAGATACATAGGTCCACATACTTAATTTTGCCGTTCTACATTCTAAGTCAGAGCTACCTACGTATAACATAGTATAATGATATATTTCTACATATATATATTTTTTGTAGGCTGACAAAAAAGCGTAGATGGCGTTAAAAAGATAAACATAAAACAAAACTTTTCTAAATTTAATAGACTTAAAAATTTCCTTTCTGAAATTGGGAGATTTCTAATTGACTTTTAATACACTGATGTAAAAAAAACTACCTCCTTATTCCTTAACAAAATACCTGCGCCCCGTAAATTAGCGACATTTTTACAAGCGTAAAAAATTACAGAAATCGCTTAAATGTATTTCTGTTAAAAACTTTGTCACTTCCATACATTAATTGGGTGTTATTATTAATTTTAACGCTTGTAGAAATGACACTTATCAAGGGGACCTGAAAGCATAAAAATATAATATTCTTCGTGCTTATTGTAATTATTTTATCATCCTGAGCAAAGATTCGACTAACTATGTTCAGAAAGTTACAATTGTATTGGACATTACATATATTTTGCATTCACTTTATAAGACTTCTTAATATAAAGACTAAGAAATTAATTATTAAAATACTTCTTATTCTATTAATTACTTGGAGATATAAATATGGCCAATGTAATCAAACACATTCCGTCAAATATGTATCTGCCCTATAACATTTTTACGAAACGGGATAAAAATACGTCATAATTTACGTATGTATATGCAAAATCCATGCTATCTGTATTTTCAAACCCATCCGTACACAAGAAGAGCAATCTAATATAAAATCCATATAGACCATAAATAAAAATATTCCTAAAATATGTTAAAACTACAGTTAGTTACAATAGACAAAGTATTTATGAACAAAAACGTATAATTTTATTTAATTAAAAAATATATGTGTAAGATTGAAAATTTAATTTATTTATGTAATAAATCGACTGAATATTTTTTAATTAATAAATAAAATATTTTCCATAGATAAATTCTACGGTCTCAGTCACAGTAAGTGCGTGTTCTTGGTTAACCCTAGGCATGCTTAGTACGCAATCCCACTTCTAGTTGACTTTGATCAGTATGCGTATGAATGTAGCAGTTTAGTGTTAAATTCTATTATTTTCTGCTTCTAGAAAAAGTGTGAAGTGTGTTTTAAAACGGAATAGTTGTATAATTCAGTCTATTCATTTAATGTAAAAAGTACGTTTTCTGTAAATAAAAAGGGATTCTGTAAATATCTAAAAATACAATTTCTTTTTTTAGACGATTTCTTTGTATATAAAACTGTGTTGATGTAAAATATGTAAATAAAAAACGTGAAAATGTATAACAAAATCCTTTAGCTACAAAATTCTAACAACTAATATTGGCTTTATGTAGTTAGTCTCTATGTAGAACTTTATGCTTATTGCAGTGTTGTTTATAACTGTAACCTAAAATTATTAATGAAATTAACACCAAAACCCATTTTTTTATAGAAACCTCTCACACATCTCTTTATATTTACAGCTAGGAGAATTTGGAGATTTATTCACAACTTCAGGTATTTTTATCATTTTTTTTAAGCATATATAACAGTGTAAATTTATATTTGTATTCAAATTAAGGAAGACACGCAAGTAAAACTTGAGAAATTTTAATACAAAAATATTCGATTTAATTATTGTACATAACATATTTACATGATACATACATAATACTAATTCTTTTCCATTTTTTATACGGTAGAGAAATTCATCCAACAATACTAATCTAATACTAATAATCATTTCAGAATCTCCACTCCCTGAAAAGGGGCAAAAGGGAGAAAAAGGTGATATTGGTAAACCTGGCAAAGATGGTGTCGACGGTATTAAAGGTCAAAAAGGAGATATAGGAGTCACAGGAGAACCAGTAAGAAATTAAATGTATTTATTTTACAAGCTGTAATTTTTTTTGCTATATATTTTTATTTCGTTGCAAATTTTCAATTTCAGGGTGTGATTGGGCTTATGGGACCGCCTGGTACTAAGGGCCCTATTGGTCTACCAGGAGAAAAAGGGGTAAGTTTAAAATAATTTGATGAAAAATATAATTAAATATATTTTCCAGATGTTTTATTGAATTGCCTTAATTTGCAGTCGTGTGAATGTTCGAGGGATGTCGTAACAAGTGTTGTGGAAACTATGCCGGAACTTAAAGGACCTACTGGCGATCCGGGTGCACCAGGTTTAACTGTAAGTACCAAGAGCATTTCGACTCAGTTTGCCTTATTAATTCACATTTAACCTTTGGCTACTGAAGGTAATTGAGGGATATGGATAATGATAAAAACTATGTAATTGAGGGATTTTTATAAAATTATTTAGTAGATATTTATATTTTTTTTGTAATTATGAATTTTTACAAATTTAGTAGTAACCCGTCACGGGTGTTTTAACGCTTTTGACTAGTAAAATCAACAGCGTTAAAACAATTGGATTTGATTCGTTAGTTTTCATAACTCTAAGAAAAACAACGAAAAATATTGGAATAAGTAATTGATTAACTTAGATGTAACTGTTATCAACCAGCTGAATAATAGGCGGCACCTTTACACATAATTTAGAAATATGTTCCATTTATTAAATTATTGCGTGTGTCAATATAAATAAATAAGCTTACGTTCATCTCAGGGTAACATTGGTCCTCAAGGTGAAAGAGGAGCGCCAGGTTTAACAGGTGAACCAGGCCGCATCGGTGAGCCAGGTAGAGAAGGGCCTGAAGGACTGCCTGGGCTACCTGGTAGAGATGGTACGATAGGACCTCCTGGCCTCCCAGGCGCTACGGGACCCCAAGGACCACCAGGTCCAAAATGTGTGGTGATTATTGTTTTATTTACTTTTATGTACCTTTTTCTGAGTACCTCAACTTTTAAGGTGACCTGGAATGTTTTTGATTAGCATAGTAATCAAAACCATTTTTTTTTGTGCTGAGCTAATCTGTTTTAATAAAAGCATAAATAATTAGTGTTATAAATCACCGTTAATTTAACACAAATAAAAAAAAAACTTATTGTCATGAAAACACTATTTTTTATTGATTTAACATTAAGGACAAACGTCCTTAATGTTAAATCATTAAGTGGACAAGCAAATTCAGAAGTAACATTGACAGGAAACAGAAGAAGAGGCGATGAAAAGGAGGGTTTATATACCCGGTGAGGTAGGAGCTCCGGGGCCAATAGGACCTCCCGGGACACCAGGACCAAAAGGGGATATAGGTGAACCTGGGCCAAGAGGTGAAAAAGGAGCGCTCGGACTTACAGGGATTGAGGTAATTAATCTTCATATTTTCTTAATCAAATAATAATAAAAGATAAAGAGAAATAAAAGTGACAGAATTATATTAAAAAAAGTAAATAATAATCAATAATTTTAAAGTAAAGGAATTTCAATTATTTAATGTAAGTGTAGGTAAAAGCATTATTTTTACATTTAAGGGGCCGGAAGGTCAGCGTGGGCCGAGAGGTGAGAAAGGTGATAGAGGTGAAGCTGGTTTTGATGGGTTACCAGGAGTTCCAGGCCACCATGGTATGCCTGGTGATAGAGGCGAAAGGGGTAAGAACAGAGAATTAACATATCAAGTCCACATTAAAGCAAAACAAATACTGATACTCAATTTAAAAATAAAATAATTTTGAACCTCAAGTATTTACTAGAGCTTTAACAATAGACGATTGTCTGTCGAGTTCTCTAAAATAAGATTTAACTAATCAAAACTAAACTATCGAAAACATTCCGAATCTATTTGTAGAAAATATTCAGCGGCTCTCAATGCACTGATAGATATCATAATTAAAAAAAAATTGCGTCAAATTGACATTAAAGCAAGATTTAAGCAGTAAGTAAATTGAATTACGCTCAAATTAAATTCAAACTTCCCGTCCAGGTGAAAAGGGAGATAAAGGCTCACCAGGTCTGGCAGGTCTACCAGCAACCCTAACATCAATTCTGGACGACACCATGACTCCAGAAGAAAGTAAGTAAATCAATATCCAATAATAACAATCTCCTCCACAATACCCTGTTTATTTAGCTATCCATTCTAGTTCGAAACAACCTGAATAAATTTCAATATCAAACAAAGCATTCTGGTCACGGAAATGTAATAACGTAAGTAGATTGAATCCCTAAACATTTTTTGTTACTATGGCCTCTATTGGCTTTGATCTTGACTTGACGTTGTATTATTGTGTTCTATCGGGTTTTGCCGGCTCTATTTTGCCATACGAGAATTTAAAGAGACTGGATAAGGGTAGATTATCTAGTCTTTTTTGTCTTTTTGCAATTATGTGTTACTTCTTACATTTTTTCGAAAACATTACAAGGTATTTAAATGTTCCTTATATCTAACCCGATTTTTTTATGAGATGAGACGTAAGATTTTTTACTGTTTTAAGCAATTAGGTATAAGCAATTCTTTATAAAAAGTTTCCGTAAATAACCACTAAACTTCATAATAATTATTCTGTTCTACTATATTTTATAAGTAAGTTTGATTCTTTAACCAATTATATTTTATTTTTCAGCGGAAGCAGTTATAGAAAAACTAAGGGGTTTACCTGGAGAAAGGGGAGAAACAGGTGAAAAGGTATTTCATTATCCGCATTGAAACCAGAAAAACGGACTTTATGTCTACTTCAATGTCTTTTATAAATCATGTTCTTACTAACTTTTTCAACTTCTATATTTTAATCATCTGTTAATAATATTATATTTATACTTTTCAGATTTAATCACATTGTCATCATATTCCATTTTTTTTTAACATGCAATGTCTTATTCGATAATTAATCCCGTACATAATATTGTCAAAAAAAAATAAGTTAACAGGACAAGGAGCCATTTTTGACCCAAATAAAAGCAATTGGGATGATTTCAAGCTCTGAAAATAACTATACATTTTCTCTGTAGGGTGAAAAAGGAGACCGAGGATTAGACGGCTTGGAAGGACCTCAAGGGGAGAACGGTACAGATGGGTTACCTGGTGTCAAAGGAGACATGGGCCCTAAGGGTGATGCGGGTCAGAAAGGGGACCGAGGAGCAACGGGACCACCGGGACCAGTGCCTTCCAAAATAGCACCAGTAAAGGTAAGAATTTCATGGAAGGTTGGTGTTAAAACCTCATGTTTTTCTACTAATTATAATTATAGTAATCCAGCCTATAAACGTCCCGATGCTGGGCACAGGCCTCTTCCCATGAAGACAAGGTACGAGCATTGATCACCGCGCTTTCTCTCTGCAGATTGGCGATTTCAGATCCCAAATTTTGGAATCCAGGTTTCCTCACGATGTATTCCTTCACCGTTTGTCAAAAGTGTCTTAGAATAATTCAGAAAGTACGAGTACATAATAATATTATTATAACTTTGAAAAAGCCACGTTGGTACTACCTGAGTTCGAATCTGCAACCTCGTGCATAGAAATCCGGCCGACATCGCTCTGCCAAAACGATATAATATAATTAATAATTTAATATTTATTTCGATATGTTTTTATGATTATATTCGGAGTTTATCATTATTTATAAATGTTCTTTTTAACAGTATTGTATCAAATACTTTGTTTTAGGGTGCAAGAGGAAATCCTGGCCCGCCTGGTAGACCAGGCCCTCATGGCAGTAAAGGCTACCAGGGAAAAACCGGACCCGCGGGCCCCAAGGGACAGAAAGGAAACATTGGTCTACCTGGCCCTATGGTACGTTACCCTACAAATTATTCAACTACAGTGTATGTGTGATTTAGTGGGTGTTGATTTTTTTACTGCAATTTTTTATTCGGTTCGATTGTTTAAGGGACCCACGGGACCTCCAGGATATAATGGTACTATGGGCCCAAAAGGGGATAGAGGAGAAATTCCAATTATTGATTTGGTCAAGGTGAGTGTTTTATGAGATCGTATTTTAATTTTATTAAGATTAACATTACACATTTCAATAAAGTAGATTAAAATCTATTGACCCTTGGAACATAAATAACTCTTTCGGTGGTCTTACAGTTAAAAGGTGAAAAAGGAGATATGGGCGTAGTAGGTAGCCCCGGTTTGCCAGGTGAGCCTGGTCTGCAAGGTCCACCGGGAACTTGCCAGGAGGTATCAAAACGAGCCCCCATCGTCCTACCCGGACCCCCGGGGCCACCAGGCCCCCCTGGTCCCCCGGGTATGCCGGGGCTACCGGCAATAGAGGTAGTGACTACCCACGAACCAGAAATCAAAAATTGGCATCAAATAAATCACTCTTATACAACAATGTCAGGTAGAAATTCCATTATTTCGTCTTTTAATATAATATTTATTTTACTAGGTTCTTGAATAAAACGGAAATGTGTTGTTGTTTGTGTTCACCGTGATGCTAAATTACATAATATTTAAATCGGAGATTTTAAGTCTTACATAATCGAAATTACTCATGAGAATTGCTAAAAATAATGTTTTTTTTAAGCATGACCTTAAATTACGGAATATTTCGAAATACTTATTAATTTAAAAATTGACGATGTTTCAGGTGACCTGAATGACGATGACGATTTCTACGAGGCTAATACGGTTGTTTACAGAACAAAAAGAGCGCTTATGAAGGTAAAACCAACTATTAACCTTAAGATCCTAAGGATTTTACGTAAACTATAAAAAATGTTGTTTTTCTAAATTTTTAAGTTTATTTCATTAATTTTTAAGCCTCGTTCTAAAATAGACTATCTATTTTTGACACAGGATTATATTTCAAACGAATGCCATTACAATATTAATTTCAGTTACTCTGGAGTTGAACACTAAATTGTTTTAGTGACCTTGTTTTATGGGAAACTTTATTGTTCTGAAAGCATTCTTAAGATTTAAAGCAATAACACGATGCTACAAACTCCTAGGAAGCAATAAATTTTAAAGTACCAGAGTTTACAGAACGTTTTGTTGTAAACATGAGCCATTGTTCTATTGCTATATAAACTTGTAGTTTATTGCAAATAGATCATTCGACTGTCTTCGGAGTAGGATATAAAACTTGTTACTTTAATCGTTTCCTTGTTGCCTAACTCCATTTCATATATACAATTATTCTACAACAAATTCAAACCAAAAATTTCATAACATTTAATTTTATTTGAGTTACCGCCAGACACAGACAAAAAGAGCTAGGTTGAAGCAAAAAATCAGGCATTGGTAAACAAGAAAAATATTCAAAGCGAAATATTTCTTCAGAACAGTACCATTACCTAGAACAATAGGTAAATATATGTACATAATTGGTTTCCTTTGCAGAGGACAGAGAAAACACAGCTGGGAACGTTGGCATACGTTTTACAAGAGAAAATATTACTGCTGAGGGTTGAAAACGGATGGAAATATGTTGTGGTAAATAGCTTTATTGATTCTGAATAATAATGCATTTTTGTGAATATGGTTTCCTTTTACCTGGCCGTTTATTCATTCATGATAAATTTGTTGGGGTCAACGCTTTTGAAATGTAATGAAAGGATTTTTTGGTGCTGAAATTTTGAGTAGGTATATTTCATTGGCCTGTAAATAAAGATGAACGCAAGATATACGTACATATGATTTTTGATATACCTATAGATAAATTACTCTCTTTATACGTATTGTGTGGTACTGACCTTGGGTAAAGACATCTATTTTTGTTCATTTAGTTCGATAAATCTGTCAAGTCTGAGCAATTATTTATTTATATTTTAACATTTGATGACCATTATTGCCGTTCATTAATCTATTGCTGCATAAAGCTAATGTTTAATATGAAACAACTTTTATGTTTTATTTTGCGATTTACTACAATCACTCAACAGAAGTGAGATTAAAAAATCCAATGTTTTTGACGACCAAAATTTTGGCAAGTGCAAATTACGATTATGTCTTTCACCGCGACTTTTCATTTCAAAACTGTCAACATCCAAGTAAACAAATTGTTTTTTTTTTTGCTTTTTATTAGTATAGTGATGTTATATATGTCATATGTATGTAGGAATATGAAAGTGGACGAAACGGAACAAGTATGTAAGGATCGTAGAAAGTGGAAATATTTTTTTCTCTGCCTACCCTCAGTAGTATGTATATTTTTATGTTACAGATGGGTGAAATGTTAATGGACCAAGCTTCACAAACCACGACTGTGAGGGCACCGCATATCGAATACACTCGACCGACCGCGACCCCACGACGTCCAGTAAAGAAAACAAGAGGCACTGTTAGTATTAAAGATTATCATTTTCTTATATCACACCTTTTAAACCATTTAGAAATCTTATACATATCTCTATCTATCCTCCCATACACTATGTTTTTGTTTGTTTGTTTATGTTGTTCTTGCTATAATCTTTAGTTACGATTGGTTTCATAAACGTCCAATTGCAACAGTCACTTATTTAGAGCAAAGTTAAAAAAACCCAATTGTGAAACAAGAAAAACAGTAGGTGTTACATGACAAATGGGGTAGAAATATGCCCATTTTTTACCCCGCAGTTCAGTCATTTTAAGCTTCATGACTTCGCAATACCTTGAAGCGAAAGTCGTTACATAAAATCTCGTTTAATTCTTCTTTTTCCAAGCTTTTAATTATTTATTATTCTGTTTTAATGGATTGAATCTATTTATAGTTTTATTTGAAGTCTATTTTCAGTACAATGTGTACCCTCGCGATGTTTTCCTTCAATGTGTAAACAGTATCCTAAAATAACTTACACTGAACTTGATTAAAATTAAATGTGAAGGTCAAGAAAGTTAAGTGCGTCATGTATTCAAACTGCTTGCTGAAAAAGCTTTGGGATCCAATAACATTTTTTATTTATTTATTTATGTTATAATGATGATGAGATGAGAAAGTGACATGCATAAACCTTAATAAACCCACACAAGATATATCTTGCAGTGCTTTTTATTAAGGTTTTGTAGAGTCCACAATTATCAACACAATAGGTCTTTGAAAAAACTTGTATTAACATATTGTTCCATGTATTTATGACGGCATCCATGGTCGAGTGGCATACGCACCGGTTTTCAAGGTGTCGCTAGCTCTGAGGTCCCCGGTTCGATCCCCGGACGGTTCAATGTATAAAGTCACTTTTCTACATTGTCTCGGGTCTGGGTGTTTGTGGTAACTTCGTTGGTTCCGAATCTATAACACAAGTGCTTAATAGCTACATACTTTGGGTTCAGAGCAATGTTTGTGATGTTGTTCGCATTTATTATTTATTTATTAACATTCTATGTATGTGTTTTTAGATCCGTATGGTGGCTCTTAACGAACCATACGCTGGAAGGATCATGAATACGAGAGGGTACTTGCGCGGAAGAGAAGCAGTTGATTCCTTATGCCACGAACAGAGCAAGCAGGCTGGCAGACGGGCTACATTCAGGGCATTCTTAACGACAAAGTAAATACTGTGATCCTTTTTATTTTTCTTGCATAACTGGCTTTAAAAATCCGTTTTGATTGATATTTATTTATGTTTTTTGTGAATAGACTAGACGAGCAACGTTTTCTTTTGCATTTTGCGACCAAACTGTTTGCTTGTGATAAACAATAGTGCCCTGTGGGTTGACACAACTAATTTCTTGAACATTGACAAATAATTTTCTTTCCTTTTTGTTCTTTAATTTAATCATTTTTTTTTTGTGTTTTTAAAATTTGTGACTGAATTAATGGGATTTTTTTTATAGGAACCAGGATCTCATATTCTTAGTGGACAAGGCGGACAGAAACTTGCCTGTGGTGAATCTAAATGGTTCTGAGCTATTCAGCTCTTGGGCAAGCATATTCGATGGGAGAGGCGGCGTATTTTCAGAACCTAATTTCACTATCTTCAGCTTTAATGGGAAAAGCGTTATGATTGATCCTCAATGGTAAGTGGTAAAAAAAATAATCTTTTAAGCATTAATTTTGTAAATTTGACTCTTATTTACGTACCTACGTCCGTGCCTGCTTACGCGTATTTTACGGTAAACCCTGGCTAGTTTTAGGCCCTCCTAAATACCTGGTCTTTGATCAAGAACTGAAGCGACGATATCGAAAATTAATTACTTAATTTTGGGGACAGTAATGTCATTATATAAATATAATAATATACTATAATACACATATTTTCTCTTTCATTTTAGGCCGCAAAAAATAATATGGCACGGTGGATACAATGACCACAATGGCACCGTAAATCGAAATCGAAACTGCAACGAGTGGCAACATCAGCATCATAATATTTTCGGTGTCGGATCATCGCTACAGACTAACCGACTACTTAACCAACAAATGTAAGTATTTCGATATTTTTGTGAATATTTTAAGCCTGCAAAAAATATGATATTTGCTATCTCTGTCAGACAAACTTTAAATTACGGGTGTAAGAAAGAAAGGGAAATAAAATAAAGGTGGATCCAATTTAAAGCAATTGTTACCAGGCCTAATAAGCTGTTGAAAATTATGTGATTTAATAGATTGTTTTTGTTTCAGCTTTTCCTGTGATAATAAATTTATAGTTCTTTGTGTAGAAGTAGAAGCTAGCAAAGTGAGGCGTAAGAGGTAAGTCAATCAATAGCTTATTTAGTAAGTCAAGTATACGAAATATTCGGGTAGTTTTAACCAAGCTAAGTTCATAATTTTTTCCTAGATAATCATAAAGATTTGTCAAAAAAATGTACCGGTTGGTTGACGACGACTATTGACATATTAATACAATTAAAAAACTATTCATATCTAAATTTTCTGACACAGGAGAATGTTAACTTATTATAATAATATGTCCTAGTAAACTCTCTGGAACCCGAAAATCTGAAAAAGACTTGGACTATTTAATAATAATATAGCTTTTATTTCACCAGAATCCATATAATGTTAGTAGTACATGTAATAACTTATTATCTAGTGTTAGTACCAATCACCCTTCGCACAAAGAATTTCATAATCGGAGAGTGGACATTTAATGTTTATTAATAAAATTATTTTCTTTTTCCAGGCATCATCGGCGACGTAGCTTATTATTAAATTAGTTTTAGTAATTAATATCCCTAGAGAGTTAAACCTATTTCTACGGGTTTTAAATAGGGTTCCTAATGCATATGTCATTATGTAGGAACTATGAGTTCTTACTAGTCACAGTTCAGGCTTTGTACGGTTAAATGTAAGTTATTTAATAAATGATATTTAAGTTGAACTTAATTTAAATTAATATAAAAAAAATACTTAAACACGGCTTAGAGTTGGACAAGATAGTGGTCTAAATTGATAATTATAAATTCACAAAAACGTTTTTAGTCCCTTCCGCATTGACTAAGAAAATAACTAAAAACTGTATTAAGTCGCTTTAGATTAAAAAAAATGTAGTTACTGATACCGACAGATAATATAATGCTTGTTTTATGTGTGATGCATAAAATATAGTCCCATTTATTTACCAAATAAGGTATTATTGTTCAAGAAAAACTTAGTAAAAGTTATGAAAATAAGAATTGCTTAGAGTAACATCGAACGCGAAACTATGTATTAAATAAAATTAAGTTTCTAATTGTGTCTTAAGGCTTACTTATAGAATACTCATTTGAGAGCATTTTGAACAAGATAACAATATTAATTGTGATACTTTCAGAGACAAATGAAATGTATGTTATAATTTTCTTGTTCTTTGAAAGATTAAAAAAACCTAATAAATAGCTTCTGGCATATTTTATAGACAAATGACTTTCGTCTTTTATTATTTATTAGTAAATATGTTTGTACATACACCTTTAAGTAGATGTAATTTTAAATAATCACTAAGCACAGAAACAAAGTAATGATCGAAGTATTCACAGTATACATAATATGAATACCTTTTCAAAAAACCTATCAGTAAAAATAGTTTTTTCTTACATTATAATCGGATCAAATAATTTTAATAAATACTTAAAATATTCACCAAATTGACACTGCCAATTGTCTTCCAACACACATTTTTTTGCCATGTAATATCACAAGTCAACTTAATTGCATAAGTTATAAAATATTATTAGTATTAATAATAAGTTTTCCTTTAACCTGTTAAGAGAATATACAGTCAACAGTCTAGCTAAAATTAATTGCAGAAACGAACATTTGTATTTTCCAGTTATTTTAGTCATATTATTTATACTTAATTTTAAGCCTGTGCCATAATAATGTCATCGTAAGATAAGAAACAAAACAATAACAAATAAAATATTAAAACCATATTAAAGGACTTTTATAATTATTTCACACCTTCTATGTACCTGTGAAAACTATGTATCTACGCATAAATCATTCTACAAATAACTTACAACAGAAAATTGCGTATTTGTTAACAATATTTGATCAAGTAGAAATCTCTGCAAAATCTGTCACTTCACTAACATACGATTCTAAACCACCGCCTGTTCTTTGTAAAACCAACTAAAAATTAAATAAGTAAGCAATTAGGTTAATTATTTATTTATTTATTATAAAAAGACATGCACATAACAGAAGCTCCTTAACCGAAGTTTAATTCTTGTAAGTACGATAAAAAACGGTACCATACAAACGAGTCCAAATACATTAACATAAGATCTAACCCTTATAAAATCCCTACAATAATCTCAATTCGAAATTAGGTCTCCAATCCCGCTGCCATTTCCACATTCATGCCGATGCATTTCTCTAGAAGTGCCACAGAGCTCATTTGCAATAAGAGCGGTCGGAATGAGCGCCATAATGCGACTTGGCCGGAGTTACCTCGCTGCATTCACCACAAGATTGCAATAACGCCCGCCATCTATGAGTGCAGTCTAAAATTTGCTAGGTGCTCATTTTCAAACGGACTTACAAATTTTCTTCGATTGCACAAAGGTTCTCTTGTTTTTTGTAGTAAGGTGGACTTTTTGGTTGTTTTTGGAGTTATAGTCGTTTGATGTCTGTTTCGAAGGATTGTCAGTATTATTAAAAGTAATCGTAATCGATGTGTAGCTAGCCGTGGTGAGAAAACTAAATGATGTATTTAAGAAAATTCTTGTAGATAAGTGGCATAAAATTTGGTATAGGATGATTAGCAGACAAATTTTTTTTTCGTTCTCTTCGATTTACTTTTAGGCGTTCACAATTGATAGATATCACAATTTACTAATTCTTCGATGCCTTTTTTATTTATCACTGCAATACTATATAATAATATAATAATCAACTAACATACTCTTAATTGTGAAAGTAATTAGTAGGAGTAGTAAAAAGTAAATGGATTATTTTAAAATAATCTTGGTACTGGCATAAAAGGTTGGGGCAATTAAAAAAATACTTTTTTTATGAATTTTCCATCGGTCTCGTAAAATCTTAGATTGTTTATTTTATTTTTACCTGCATTACTAGATACAATAACCAACTCACAAACTCTACCAACCATTATAACTTCGTCACAAAAACGTAGCCTATAGCCCTACATATCCCCCAATACATACGACCCAACGTTCTATCAAAAGTTGTAAATGAAAATACCGACACGGAAACACACAACAATCATCCAGTAACCACAGAAAGGTTATGTGGACCGATTGATTTCGCTTCCAATTGGTATTTTTCGGCAGTTCGTTCGAGTCACCAATTTACAAGCCAATATTCAGTGCCAAATGTACTGGCCTGGCCTTTGAAATATTTGATGAATGAATGTTATTTTTATTGTACTGTGTCTAATGGAATTTACTTTAAATGTACTCTCGGAGCTTGTAGTGTAAAAAGGTTTTGAATGAACCTCTACCGTCTGCTAACCAGCCTGTTTTGAAGGTAAATATAAAATTAACAGTTTAACTGCTGCATTAAGAAACGTTACTGGATGCTTAAGGGATTTCATGAATTCCTTGGAACGTTATCAAAAGAAATCCTTTATGTAGTCATTAACGTCTCAGAAATTCAGTTAGCATTTCTTTGATGACATACTCTTATATTCTTTCATATTTTGATGACATTAACAATAGGTGTTGATGTTTAGTACTTTAGAAGAACAATGTACAGCTACATAATTTTTCAGACAGAAAAAAAAAACCGCCAATGATTTTATAAGAGACCGTTTTCTTTTCTATTCGGAACCCTAAAAACAACTGCTTTTCTTTTATCAGACTACAGAACATTTGCTGTAGACACGACTGAAAATAAACATTAAGTTGCAAGTCAGTAACTAATGACAAGCGAAGTAAAAACGGCACGGTTAATATGCTTCTTAAAGCTGAAAATCCACAGGTCGGATAGATTGCAGTGCGAACGTTACTATGGGACACCAAAAGTAAATCTTTTTAATGTAGCCGAAAATTTATACGTGTTTTTTTAAAACAATGATTTATGAATAAAATAATTTCGATAATTAATGAATAATTCTGTAGGTAACATTTACTACTTTATATTATGTCTTTCACTAAACATACACTAGTCACCCATCGTAGTACGCGCCAAGCTAGTTTTCTCGATCTACCCGACCCCGAACAAATTATGACTAGTCGATGATCACTTTTGAAGGGGCACAGATTTATAACATAATACCCTCAGCTATTAAAAGTGTTAACTCATTTTATGTGTTGAAATATAAACTTGCTCAGTATATTATGGATAATTAAGTGTTAAAAATAGTGTTTGATAATCGTGATTACTGTTAATTATTGTTTGATGATTGTGAAAGTTTATTGTGTTGTTAGTGTGACGATGAACAAAATTGTTTTTGTGGAACTGCGTTCTCAATGTAAGTGATTATGTTGTCTTTTTCAAGCATACATTTTTTTAATCCTAAACCTAATTTATATTATACACAGTAATTTTCAATACATTGTACTTATTAGATCAATTTAAGATGAATTGAAAATTGAAGTAGATTTTTTTCTATTTGAAACTGTTTCAATTTTTATTTTCAAAACGTTGTCTTTGTGTATGTAATGAGACACTTCGCTTCTAACTTCAAGGTAACAAAACTTTATACTACTTGAGTATTTGATTGAAAGTTACTACAAATGTACAACATAATTTAAGATATATACCACTTGTGTACTGACAACTATAAACTTTTGAACCAAACAAAACCACAGCTTCGACTGATGTTGACGAACTTATGGAGCACGCTGTATGTTTAGTTGCTAGTTACAACTTGGGCAAAATTGTTTAGTAATATTACCGCTACTCGTTCTTAAATAAAAATATTTGTTTGTTAATTTGCTTCAAAAATTTTTTACCGTAATAAATATAGCACTTTTTCAACTTTAAAAAAACGATAAGTAGATATCCCACAAAAAAAACTCAAATCACTTTTTCACAATTAGAAAAGAAACTAATATTCTTTGATGTTCTCCCAATTATAAACCCAGTCTACATATTGATATTTTTTTTTATTTCATAACTACATCAACAAGAAAGATTCTGAAGGAATTAATTTTTACTCCCATCCTCAAACCAAAAAAAATGAGGAAAGCACTAAAGATATAATACAAGCTAAGTGTAAAGTGAGAAAAGTACCCTATGAGTTAACGTGGTACCCAGATTTGGCCGTATTCCAACCACCAATCTCCTTAGCGCAATATCCCACAGTTCTGTATTATTGCAGTGGAAAACATAAATAGTTGCTAACTGTCTGTTCCCGTGATAATATAGAGGCATTAAGTTTTCTTGGCACCTTTGCCTGCGATCATAGGACAGCGGTTAAGTGAATTGTATGGCTGTAATTTGGATTGTTTGTTCATGTTAATGCACAATTCAATAACAGGTTTATCGTTGCTTTGCTATATGTATTTTGTTGTATGTTTTGACTCAATGATTCCATCTTTATGTAATAGGAATTATAAAGTATGTTACGCTTGCAATATTATTCAGAAAAGGCATACAACTACCTACAATCTTCTTACTAGACTGCCTCGTTGGCCTAGTGGTGCTAAAGCGCGACTGCTACGTTAGAGGTCTTGGGTTCGATTCCCAAGTCGACCAAGGTGTTATTGGGTTTTTCTATGAAATTCTCAGTAGCAGGTCGGAGTTTGGATTTTGCCTGTGTACATTGGTACACCTCTGCCTAACCCTTCGGGGATACAGGCGTGATGATATGTTATGTTACAATCTTCTTTAAAATCAATCCATAAGCAATCAACCAATTCAATAGAAGCCATATCAGTTATTTCGAAAACTCCAGGACATTTATTTGAGTGTCTAAACTCAGTACAAAATAATAGTAATTTTATTGAAGTGTTTTGCTTTTTTCTATTATATACCGATCCTATATTAAAATATCTACTATACGCATATCCAAAAAAGTGTGACATAGCACCTGCACCAGTTGTTTTCAATTAGTCGGTGTTGCTAACTATTAACAGTTTAAAAACTCCCCAAACACTTTATTAATAACAAGTGTTGCCAGCAACATAAATTAATAATCCAGCTCTGTGCTGGGACCGAAAAGTTTTTTAATATCGCCACACTATATAATTTGACATTCATTTTAGAGAGACACTGAATAGCGAGCCGTGTGCATGAGTTTAGTATTTAAGGACGTCTTCATTTTTCATTAGTTTTTATGTATGCCTCTAATTATATTCCGTGTATAAAGACGTGGAGCTAATATTGCTTTTTCTTATATTTCCTTTATTGCTGGTTCTTTAAATTGTTTAGTAGTAAATACAAATTATTGACATAACGAACGGCCTCAACTGTCTGCATTCATATTATTTTATCGGTTTAAATTAATTGTTCATTGAACATAAATCATATTATTAATTTTATTTATCCTCAGGGTACGTAGGCCCATAGATACCTTATAAACTAACATTCATATTTTATAAATTGTAAAGAGGTATCCAATGTCTTAAACAGACTTAGACTCTGATTTAACATTGAAAAAATCCGTAAAAAGTAGTTTTATTTCAATGTCTAACATTCGCGTAAACCTAAGAAACCAATAATATTTAACATTTTTAAACCAATCAACCAACAAAATCATATTATTCAATCACAAAACGGCACAACACTGTACCGCATTGTAAACCACCCTAAAACTTTTAAAACCAGAAGAAAAACCGCTTAAAAACCGCATGCATTCGTTTCAAAGATCGTTATCGGTCATGGGACAATGGAACGACTATTGTCTACGATCATTAAAGCTACCCATTCCTCTCAGTTGATGGCTTCCGTTCCCACATTTTCTTTTACAGCACATGCAAAGCTCGTAACTACCCGAATAAAGACATGGTGGCTTGATTTGCAGTTTGTGTTTTGGCTTTTAAATGTTTATTAGTCAGTTTTTAAACAAAAAAACATTATATTTTGATAATAAATAAATAAATTATACTTTAAAGTCACTGTTTCACTCAAAAAATTATACTTAAACACTATTGTTTTTATAATTCCCTGGAAATGGCTTGTTTTTTTTTGGCTTAATAGGAAAGAGTCACAGTACGAGTATGTGTAGTTAATTTTTACTTAAATCATGTTACTTATTGCAATTTGTTTTTATGTATGTGTTTTGTTCTACGGGTTGAGTTTTTTTATATGTCAGCTGACATGGTTTTTGAGGTTGAAAAAGAAGGTTAATAGCCTTCATTCTCGTGGGGTAATAACCAGCCAAAAATAATCTCGACCTCCCAATTTGGTAGTTTTATTCACACAATTATGTACTACCCACATCCACTTAAACTTCAGCCAGCTCTCCAAGAAGTTTCTTAATTAATTGTTTAAATAACATAAATTGGACCCAATATCCAAAATCCACAGTAAGTCCCAAACAATACATACTTAAGTACGTGTAAAGGTCGCCCTTTGATAAACAAGAGTTTGAGGTACGACCATCGACGTACTATATGCATAGAGTGCTACTATCGCTAGGTTCCCCTTGTGCCAAGCGAGAGCAGTTTTAAGTCTGAACCTAGTACATTTCGTTTTTCATTAAAGTTAATTTTCGCGCAACGAGAAACTTATATAAGTAAATATCGATGGTTTTGACATTGTTAGGATAATATTAGTGTTTTAGATAGATTTTTTTAAACGGCAAGCTCCATCTTTATATATAATTCACGACAACAGTTGTTCACACTAGTGCTTATGGTTTAAACTCTGAAAGGCTCACTCTATAGTTTCATACGTATACTCTAAGTGTACGACCTTAAATTGAGTGTGCTAACTAGCCAGAGTTGATACTTAAAACAATTGAAACTGTAATTCTCTTAGAGTCTGATATGTAAACAAGTTTGTAATTTTGTATACTTTGGGTTAAAATGGACTTAGATAGGATTTAAATTAGGTACGGTGTTAGTTGTATTATTGTATGAGTTTTAACCGTTTAATCACAAGCATTCTTAGAATCACTAGTCTATTTTCATACGCAATAGTAGTCCTTAATCATGCTACGAGTAGCTGTGTCGTGAGTCGAACTATTATTAATTATCATTTTATTTCTTATTTTTTTGCATTTTATGTAAGTTACTTATTTATGTAGCTTTCAGATATGTTTCCTTGAAGTAAATGTGGTAGAACAAGCTAGGCATCATACGTCCGTTGACAACTACGGAAAGGATGAACTACTAACAAAGTTATCTCGAAGTCATTTTTCATAAAAGCTTTAATTTATAAATAACGTTTTAAAAACAAAATTAAATATCTCTTTTATATTTTGCAAGGTCTTTTTCTTTTAGCACATAGACGTTTGAAAGCGGTTAATAGTTAAGTTATAAGCGTCGTAGGAAGTTGTGGCAAAATTTGGCGCGCTCCCAAGCACCGCTTAATTACTGAAGGGACAAAAACCAAAGGCTTTTTGTTCATATTTTGTTGTACAGAATGGTCGTATAACGTAGTAATTAACGCTTTGTAACACATATTCTTATAGTACAGTTATTTAGTTCTTTAAATAGTAGAGAGAAATAGAGTATTTACATTTTAATTATGTGGCAAATTTAATTATTGTATCAAATTTCTGCGTGTTTTTTTGCAGTTTTTTTTTATATTTACGACTAGGGTATTAAAAGATGTAAATAAGGTAGGCATTCAAGATATACCAAAAGTCAAAATAACTATTAGACTGGAAACATAATCTTAACGAAGGGCAATTTATTTTCGTCTAAAAATCCTTTATTGTAATATTAATTCCTGAAGTAAACAGAAATATAAGCAGATATATCAGATAATTATAAGAAGGTGTGTATTACTATATGGCACTTTTATACACAGGATACTAAATACTTCCAAACACTATCAAACCAAAGATCAACAAAAAACAAAAACATATCATTCAAGTAGAACACAACATATAAAAACTACGTTCAAATAAAACAAGTGGCGATGTGAAGAACGATGAATTTTCTTCTGACAGTGCAAGAGAAATAGTGGTACAGATGTACTTGCCTATTATTTATTATTGTTCGCTCATTCTTAGCGTGGAGCATTTAGTTTTTCTTTGTTTTTAATCTGTTGCTTTTTATGGTATTAAACTGTTTGTCTGATAGGAGAGATAGATATAGGAGGAGTAAAGTGTAGGTATTTAAATTAATTTAGATTATTAGGAGAAGATAGATTGTATTAAAGTAGTAGTAAGTAAAGTGCAGAATATTGTCAGATTTATTTTTCCTATAGTTTCTTAGGCGAATTTTAATTTTTAAATAACCAGTTCTCTACCTTTTGCCACCTATGTTGGGGTTGACTCGCTGTTAAAAATATCATTTTTCATAGAACGACTAATTACGATACTACATAATTAGGAAATAATATATGTTAGTAAAGAAATATGACATATTTATTATAACTTTAATTACCTAAGAACAGCACAAGCAAATATCATAAAATTGTTTCTTTCTCATCATCATTGTCATATTACTATCATAAGGATTATTTCAAAAAAACGTATCTACATCAAGATACATCCTACCTCTTTTACTGTAACCTTAACTAAGAACCTAGTATAATGTAAACTCGTTATTTATCTCACTCAGTCATTCCAGTAACGTTTATTCGCTCCAGTGTTGCGGTCGCAACGACACTAATTGCGATGTCGTTTGTCCAAAGTGAATGTACATTAAGCGACTTAGTCTCGCCGGGAATTGTCTATCGTCTAAAGCGATGTTATAGATCTAGATTAGGAAGTTTTATGTTTAGCTATTGGGAGTTTTTTTTGTTATAAAGTCAAAATATAGACTTTAATCATCATATCTTATTAAATAAGAAGATAATGAAATCATCCTCAAAAGATGTGTCCTAAAAATCTCAAGCATACAATACAAGGTTCTATTATTTTAGTGTCATAACAGTCTTAGGTCTGCTTGAAATAGGCATCTAATCAATCACTTATCTTACTAGTTCAGCTGACTGTGTACTTAGGACCGTATTCAAGCTGAGGGCCCATTATAATATGAAACTTAAATATGACGTGTGAAAACGAAATAAGTTAGCACTCGTCTAAAATAAAAAAAAATGGTTTATGTAACATTCCGTTGATAAATCTAGTAGATAACCCTCGATAAAAATAAAAATCTTGGTGTGCCTCCGCTATCGATGCACTCAAGATTTCCTATGTAATGTCACTGAGCCTCAGACACAATACACGGAATGCACGATAGTAATGTTGCATGACATCTTATATTTCTCAAAGACTGCACCACCCAAAGGATTCCACAAGGAACCTATGATATTCCAAACGCCGTTCAAAGCCATATATCAGAGTACTCCGCGACAGCACTGAGTGATGTCCTAATATCCGCCATGAAATGGTATCGTCAGTAATGCTCCGGGCCTAGACGCGGATGTAGGATCCGTAAGATCCGTAAGATCCGCGCTCGGACGCAAGGCGCGGATTTCAGATAGACGCAAATGTCAGACGAAAGCGAACGAAAGAATTTATTACGAGATGTCGAAATAGCTGGAATCAATTTGAATTGAAATATTCACTGACTTCGAAACGTAACTAAATATTTTAAAGTTATACTGTCGAGCAATAAAATATGATGATGTAGAACGATTTAAATCCGTTTCCCGATGGTTTCTGTAAAAGCTTTTGGTTTGACTTATTGAAGATGCAATTGAATGACTTCAATGTCGTTAGTGAATGCATTTCAACAATTTTATTCATTTTCGTCCGTCTTTTTTTGACTTTTGCCAAAGACGTTGATATTTTTCAAAAGCCAAAGACCAACTTTGATAGCGTCAGCATCAAAATTTCCAACCAAGTTGCTCCATTGTGACTTCAAAGTTACTTAATATACACGTATACCATCCTGTCAAATAAAAATAAATTAATTATTATTAAAACATGGGCAACATTTTCTTAAAGGACAATGGCAGGTCTCCATACTAAGAATTGTCTGGGATCAAATTGAAGCGTCCCTTAATGAAAAATATGTTAAAAGATTTGGCGTTAGTTCTAGAATCTATAAATGAGACTATTTTCATTTGAGAAAGCCGGAAAAAAAAGATTTCGGTGTTAGAATTTTATTATTTAGGTTATGAATTAACGTCAATGTCAATTAGCTATATCTATAAAACATAACGCAGATCGAAATTATGTCCTTAAGAAATGATAATGTGGTGTGGTCTAAGTGAGAATAAGAGTATTTACGGATAAATGGGAAAAACCTAAATAAATTCTAACACTCGATGTAGAGTAGTACTCAATTTAAACTTTTAAACTATCGCGCTGCATATTATAGAACGAAACGTCAAGCCCTTAAGGTATTTACGCATGTACGCGCTAATCCCCGTTCTATAATATTACTATAGTACTCAATTATTGAATGTTTAAGAAAGCTGAGCGCGTATTAAAAAAATTCACTTGCCGCGTAAACAATGGAACTATGTTAGGGCAAATAAAAAACATATTTTGTTTAAAATAATTATTTATTTCATTCTTCATCTCATTATCATCATAACACATAAAATGCGCGTGCGACGATGATCTCTATCGTAATCTTCCATAGTTATTGTTATGGGTTTACAACAAAAATCCAATTCTCTATATAGGCACAATCGAAGCAAAGTAAGATTAGCTTATGCTCACGCAAAAGCAATATCGTAGTCCTAAGGGCACGCACTAGTCACACAAGGCAGTATCAATCAGTCCATAAACAGTCCAGGTAGGGTAAAAATAAATAGAAAGCCAAATATAATCATAAAACACAACCGACATAGTAAACACGGAAGGATTTTGTAGCATAGAAAAATATAATGGAGAGTAGTTCTGTAGCGTCTTCACTTGACAGACAACCACAGATAACATTCACTGTCCAAAACAAAAGTAGTGCTGCACTTTTGGATTCGTTTTTCTTGAGAATCGATACGACACTGAAACGATCCTCTGATATTTTGATCCATTATTAATTGGATTTAAAAGTAGGAGCATTTCTTCAAACATATCATTGATTAAAGACGAAAGAATAGATAATTCTAATATTATGTTAAAAACAAAACGAACTCTACACGGGTCGATCGATCGGTCGATTATATCGATCATTCGTTTGATTGTACAGCGTCACAGCACTATTTTAATGGTAAAATGTCGAATGTAGGTAACCTAATTCGAACATCATTTTATGAGCTTTTAAAAACATAAAAATAACTCCGGCTTTTACAAGAAGAAGTGAATAATTGAAAAATCGTAGAAAATTAATTAAATTTGATTGATATTTATGAAATCTATGGACGCCAAAAAAAGTCCAGACCAAATTCTGCCATTGTTCTTTGGATTTATAACCTGAATACATAAGATACCCATACGATCAGATAAATACTTTTCGTTATTCCACAAAAACTATCCGCGTCTTTATTTTCGCTACACTCGTATTTGTTTTATATCCCTCTAAAGTAAAACTGACAACCCTATTCTGACCCTTATCGCAAAGGATTATATATCTTTTCGGGGTATCGAGCAGCCATTGACCTCAGCCAAAAAAGCAAACTCAATTTATTCTTACAAACAATAGAGAATACAAACCAGATAAAATATTGAAACTATAATTCCCAAAAGCGAGTTATGTACAGAACAGTTAAATAAAATACAGAAGACCTTACATTATGCAGTACGATACGTATATGTAATAAATTTGACTACAATATCGGTATCCAATATGCAAATAAGCATACCCAAAAATCACAAGGGGAAAATAAAAGGATAGGAGAAACAAAAAAATATTATGATAATCAAATGTACTGGAGTCTGAGTTATATCAAACGTTGAGACTTGATTTGGGCGGGCTGGATTCAATGGTTATATTGTATTTATGTATATAAGGCTGTATCTTCGATTATTGTTGAATAAATATTTAAGTAAGCACAAAATTGTTTGCTGTTGTTGTCACTGTTCTCCTGGTAGCTTTAATTATTGAAATGTAAATCAATTTAGTTGGAATTTATCATGTAAATTCAATATTACATCATAAAGCATCGCAAAATGTTACACATGTAAGGAGTTACTTGATAAGGATTGAACCCTTAACAGGCCACGTTCACTTGCTTTTTGGATGTAATTTGAACCAAATTCCATTTATTTTATCATATTCGATAACAGAAAACTTAAGTTAAAATATGCAGAATTTTATGAAAGGTATAAAGTATTTTGTAATCAAACCAGATGCTCAAAATTCAGTAAGCTATATATAGATAGAATTATAGATTGGGAAACATGGTTTAAAAATACACGAAAATGATCTTCTAAAAGGCTTTTTAACACTATGTGAAATATAGAACGGGGAATGGAGCTTACATGCATAAATATCTTTAGGGCTTGACGTTTCAACCGGGTTACACCGGTAGTCGCAAGCAGACTGGAAATGCGATGTCATCGCTCCATGCACGAAGTAGACTGATGATTTTTCCTCATCAAGCCCTAAAGATATTTATGCATGTGCGCGCTAATACCCGTTCTATAATAATACTAAAAATGCAGCGCGATAGTTAAAAAGTTAATATGTGAGACTCATTAACGAATCTCGCAGTAATTAAGGAGAATTTCGTCCCGATAGTGAAGCAACAAAAATAATAGAGCTATCGACATCCATCCTGTGTGGACAGATCATTAAGACCGGACGGGCCTGACTGACGATGGCAGTTAGTAACACGTTAACACTATAAAATGGCGCTGTAGCGAGAAACAAGTGAATTTTCACGGTACAAAAAGTTTGTAAGCAGAGTAGTGCTTGGGCAAGATAGAGATGATTTGGGGGCTATGTAATCGTAAATGAAATGTATAAAAAGAATAGTAAACATGAATATAAATCAGAAGAAGTAGAGGAATTTGGAAATTTTGTGAGTATCAATAAGGACTTCGCGGTTAACTATTTATTTCTGAACCAAATAGTAATTTCGATAAACAAGATTAGAGTTCATTCTGTATTTATCTCCATGATAAAGCAAGATTTTAAATGAAAAAGAAACATGCCTTTTTTATTTGTTCACTAGTTTGTAAACTTTCGAAACCTCTTTGTTTGTTTTTGTTAAACCAGGACTTTTCTGAAACCAACATACAAATAGCAATGACATGCGAAATTAACCTAAACATTTTCATCTTAAAGTCGTGTGCACACGGACTGTTTAAAACAATCGGTATTGACAGCTTCAAGCTACGACTGAAAAGCGAATTATAGAGGCAGCTGTAAGCTTGCTTTATCTGACGAACAAAACACGATCGTACGTAATGAAGTCAGGGCAGACTAAGCGTAGGTGTACGTGAGCCGAATAAAGACGGGCTCAAAATAAATATTATTATTTACTCTATTTTCAATTTCTACAAACCAATAGACCACGTTTGTTTTCGATAAAATCAAATATTGGGATTTCTTTACTAGATTTGGTTTGTAAGCACTTTTTTGTTGGAAAAAATATTTTTTTATAGTTTTGCGCGCGCCGAAAGCCTGTTTAACTATAGGCTGCGTGGAAAGAAGGCCGCGTGGAAACGTGTGGAAGGAGGAAAGGCCTTTGCCCGGCAGTGGGAAGGTTCAGGCTCAAAAGAATAATTAATGATAATTCTTACAAAAAAAACCGACTTCAAAATTTCTATATTTTTTCTTTTGGAACAGAAATGGGACCAGACTGGAAGCACCAGCTTTCGAATAAAAAAATAATTATTTAAATCCGTTCTCCCAGTTACGAGGTAACAGACAAACAAATACCTCTTCTTTTTTTGAAATCGGTTAAAACCTAAATTTGCTCTGTTTAGAAGATGGTTGATTTAGTTTAGTAGCATTTTAGCGCTATTGTAGAGTGCTAATGACTTAAAGGGTTAGTCCCTTGTAATTTCTGTGCTAATGTTTAGGCTATTAAACCTAGAGCTTTCTCATTGAAGGGGTCTCTTTTCAATTTAGCAACAAAAGTTTTATTTACGTTTAAATGTTTTCTTTGTTGCGATCAACATATTAAACCGGTTAGGATCAAGGAAGTTTTGTTCTGATTAAAATCCGAAAGAAGTTTATAGTCCCAGGCATATCAGAAGTATTCATAGTGTTTTCATAACTATGGAATTAATGTTTATACTTTTTACACATACGGGTATTTAGTAATTAATTTGACAATATTATTTTTACAGTATTTAATTTTGAGCATTAAATACCTGCTATTATTAATATCAACAAATACTGAAAAATCCCTTTTAACACTTCAGGAAAATAGTAATCCAATCACATTTTATTCAATCGTTTTTTGAATACAGTTTAAAACACGGACCCTAATCGCATACAACAATAAACAAAACATACACAAAAACATTATAATTTCAGCAACAATAACTCGTTTGAATATTCAGGAGATCAATCAACATTTTTCACGCGAAGCAACATACAATGAAATAAACAAAGTATGTAATCCTCGCGTTAAAATTGTAACACAGGGGCTCGAATATTACAAGAATTTAAGCCAGCAAAATATTCAATTTTCATTCTTTCATGGATATTGATCAGTTATTCCAATGAACGGAACATTGGAATTGAGTGTTATTTGAGCTGTTTTTTGGATGAAGTCAGACAATAACATAACATATCATCACGCCTGTAACCCCGAAGGGTTAGGCAGAGGTGTACCAATGTACACCCACAGTTCGTCGATATTTTTTAGGTCCCATGTAATAGTGGGCGAGCCTATTGCCACTAACCGGGCACAAATCCAATTTCATAGAAAAAACCTCTAGGCCTCTAGCGTAGCAGTCGCGCTTAGCGCCACTAGGTCAACGAGCAGTCAGACAATCATACTTTTATTTAATTTCTACATGGGAAACAATAAAATTATATTACTATCAACGATACTATTAATTCAAAATCTTGACTGCATGTTTAATCATGTTATTCTATGATAAAATGTTTACAATACATACTTGTCATTATAATATGGTTAAATACGAAAGATGAAACAATTCATTAAAAATAAATCGTAATTATTAAGTAAGAGGTCCTAAACACTTTAAAATGTAATATGATTATCATGACATAAAAGTTATGAATAATTATTTCGTAACCACAGCATTTAAAAGATTACAGTACAAGTCTTGCAAATTCTTCTTTGATCGGCAATGCATCAAGTTAGAAACTTGTGCGGTAAACGATTTGTCAAGAAATTCTTTGGAATACAGAAATTTATCGTTTAAAATTTCCCTATGATCTTGAATGCTTGTCAAAGATGCACCAAACGATGCTTCAGGTAGAGAGAGGAATATTATAGAAAATTGAAATCAATGGAATTCCGAAGAAATACTGTGTTTTGAGGTTATCGATAAAGTGTAAAAGGAGATCGTTATTTTTATTATGTGGTCTTGATATTTAAAGCTGATTATTCAGGGAATGTTTGCTGGTACTAAGGTAATTTGATGATGGTGGTTTAGAATAAACAATAATTTAAGCCTTGGGTATGGAATTTTTTTTTTTTTAAATTATAGAAAAATCTACTTTAGGTCACAAGATTTATTGATCAACCAATTCCTTTTATTTAAATAAGTCAATATAATTATCAATTTTTGCATGGTAAATAATGAGCATCTTTAAATTTAAGCTTGGCTATTAGTCCTACGAGAAGATCCATTTTAAGCTTAGCTAAATGAATGACAAAATTAAGTAACAACTTCTAGCCTGAAAAGACCTAAATACAAAATCCCACTGATCTGGCAAAATTATAAATGTGTAAGGTTGTTTCAGTTAGTAAAAGATTTTTATCTAGAAATCCGCGTCGCAAATAAATCACCAATAAATAATTACATTGTATCAACATCAATACCCTATTTAAGTAACTACACATTTAAACGGAACAAACGAATATAAAATCAGATATTATTCATAGAACAACGAAAATAATTAAAAATCAATCTACTGGGCCATTACACACGCCGCAACAAAGCAAAAAATTCATTGGAATTCATTCAATAAAAACAATAAAATAGGAAAATTGACCGTAAAATATTTTCGGTAAAGAGTTACTACTGTTATTGTAAAAAGGTTTTTGTTTATCATTACACAACCCCTTTCAGATTTCAGATGATAAAGGTGTTGTTTTGGAGAACTTTTCATGTGGATTACATTTTTTACCGTTTCCTAGCTAAAAATAATATTTATTTCACAACCTATTAAAAAGTGTCGTTTATGTATATTTTCCGTGTAACTGTAGTGAAATATACCTACATTTAAAGAACTAAATCGAACATTAAATCAATAACATTCAGTAGGTATATGTGCTATGTATGCTAACTCCATTAAATTAGAGAATGTAATGTTTGTATTATTTGTTGCCATTATCTTTTCAGTGTTATTTATTTTAATCAATGCTTATACGTAATGATTATTTCATAAACTCCTTTGTGGTGAAAACCATTGGTGAATTAGTTTAAGACTTTGGTTCCGTTCAAATTACACGTACAAAAACAAAGTTTACGTAAATAACATATCATCACGCCTGTATCCCCGAAGGGGTAGGCAGAGGCGTACCAATGTACACCCACAGTTCGCCGATATGTTTAGGTCCCATGTAATAGGGGGCGGGCCTATTGCCACTAACCGGGCACAAATCCAAACTCCGACCTGCTACTGAGAATTTCATAGAAAAACCCAATAACACCTTGGTCGACTCGGGAATCGAATACAAGACCCGTAGCGTAGCAGGCGCGCTTAGCACCACTAGGCCAACGAGGCAGTCTCAACAAAGTCTCAACAAAGTTTACGTACCAAATAATATTCCATTCATTAAGTACTAATTGTTTACATTTATATATATACTAAGAAAGCACGTATTGTATAATTTCTTGTTGAATAATAAGTAAAAAATATTATCATCTAAAATTATTTCTAAACAAAAAGATACAACCAAAATGACGTTAATCAAAATTTTCCAGTGCCCATCTCATTTCCCTAAAAAGTTAACAAGGAGCAATTCTCAAAACATTTAAATTTATCACGAGAACAATAGCCGAAAGTTTCTCGCTAAAAGTCTTAACTCGTAAACGCGTTTTAAGATTGTTCCGAAAGAACCCTAAAATGCCAAAAGGCGAGTTCAATTTATCTTTGTCAAACCTCAAGGGGCAGACACTGTGAAATCTCCACTCCATTTAAATGCTATACAACCTTACACTCGATGCTAGAAATATATTCAAATACAATTTTCTTCAATCATTTAATGTCAGTCAAAATCTACAACGGATATTTGCTAATGTTTTTCGTGTTTTCTGGTTAGATATTTCATCATCTCCCGAGCCTTTTCCTAACCATGTTTGGGTCGGCGTCCAGTCTTACCGGATTCAGCTGAGTACCGTATTTTGTCCCATGGGAAGACTAGTTGTCAGAATTGACTTAACGACTGCCAAAGATCATAGTACGACTGTCGAGACCTACGGCTTAACGTGCTATCCGAGGCACGGAGGGGTCTCGGTATGTTTGGGTATGGTCACCCATGTAAGGAGCAACCGCGGCGATAGCGGCTTAACCTGTATTATCAGTCAAACCGTACGGGTATTATACACATAGCCAAGAGCTATAGTTAGAAGAAATCCTGGTTAGATATTACTATAACCAAATATGTATTCATGTTCGTAAAAAAATAGTTTATTTGATTTTTTTCTATTTACTTGACAGAGCAAATGTTGACTATTTTATTTCAGTTTGAAAATAACATTTTGTTTGTAATACCAGCATATTTCCGAATAAAAACAATATACATACTAAAATATTTGCAGTTATAAAGTTATGTAATCGTTTGCTCTATTAAAATAACTGAGCATATTTGTGGGTAACCAATTTCGATGAAATTATTCATCAACTAACTTTGTGCCCCGTATTTTAATTAAGTATAAATATTTGTTTGTATCGTTTATGATATTATACGGATTATTGTTAGCTGTTTATTTTTATATATCTTGGATTTCTGGGCCTAGTTACATTGGGGATAAACATATTTAAAAACAAAATTGAATACACTACATTTCTCACTAAATCACGCAGTAAATGACCAAGCTGTGGTGCCTATATTTTTCATAGTCCCATTTTTCAAAGTAATGATTACGAAAGTCATCAAATCATTATTCATTTACAATCGAACCTTTAAGAATTAATTATAAGAGATAACTTTCTATGATTTATTTTTTATTTTTGATAAACCAAAAGTAAAACACCCAATTTGTTTTAGACTTATGAATTAAACGTGGGGTCAAGTAAAGACCCAACTATTAATTACAAAACAAAACAAGTGAAGGCAAACAAAATGCATTCCGCTTTGTTCATGAGAGAAAATTTCGTTCCCAACTGATATAATACAGGGGGTTGCAGCCCAAGGCTAAATTTACTGCCAGTATTAAACATCTTCAAACTATTAACAATTTTATTCCGTACACGTAAGGTTTATATTCGTTTGAATTATTTAAATGGATAGTGAACATGAGAGGTAATTAAGATTTCATAGTTTTATTCAATAATATTTTTCTTGTAATTTCTAGAGATAGATGTGTGGATAAGAATATAAAGCGATTCATTATTTAAAAGCTTTGAATTATCAGACCAATGCAATGGTGTATTAACATTATCAATTTAATGAATAAAAGGTAAATTAATTTTGTACACTTCTTGATATTATTATACAATGTAACATAAAACTGTGTTTCTCCAGTCGCGTCTGATGCAGTACATAGATTGCATATTAGAAATCTTTAAGAACCTGAAAAAACATTTCCTATCAAAGCTGTTTGTAAATTGTAATGAACTAAAATTTGTAGGCTTCTAGTAATACCTAACGCGAAATACCTAACAGTATCTATATTCCACTTTAAGCCTAATAAAAAAGCAGAGAAAATGATTTCCTGCGCTTTTCCCTACTGCTATCTGTAAATAAAATTTATTTACAAAAACTTAGTAAATAAATAAAAAAATCCATACACGAAGAAATAAACAGTGCTCATTATTTGAAACAGTTACGGAACGTTTTCGAGGTAGTTGAAAAGTTCCACGGCAAAGGAAACATCTGTTCGCTATAATTAATTAGAACTCTGCTCACACTGTCTTTGTTAACAGCTTGCAGTTTGTACGATGTAAAAATTGTACTACTATTATTATAAATTAAGGAGCAAAAAGTTTTTGCAACGAACAGTTAGACAAATAGGATGTTTATATTTTAATTAAAACTACATATTTAAGTTTAATATTTTTCATTGAATTTAAAGTATTTACCTTTTCTAAAAAAAAGAGGGAAAGCTAAGAATTTTGAGAAAATTAAGGTTTAAAAATAAAATTAGTGGATAATGAAAATACTCGTTTAAATTGTTACTATTTAGTCCTTATCCCACCTAGTCCCACCACTGGGCATATGCGTCTTCTAAAACAGCGATTTATATCATACAAATACCTAACTCATATTCAAGCCATTTTCTTACTATTTTCTATACATAAATTACTATCTACTAAACAGTAGTTTGCTCTACAATTGTTTAGCATTCAGATTATAATTCTTAGCGAGGCTCATTTGGCTTGTTAATTGAAAAAAGTCGAGCCTGATAATCCGTCGTGGTGCATTGCGGTGCTGGTTCTCATAGCTGTTATGTAGACAAACGATATAATGCATTGCAACTTGTACCTCATAAAGTATACCTATTGATCTAAACGAAATATTTTCAGAATAAAGTAGTACTAATGAACACTTAAAATTTAGTGTAGCTAATTTAAAGTTATGATTTTTTATTTAATATTTATTGTGTATTTTTTTCCATTAAGGGGCGGATTTGTTTTTGGGTACGTTCTTCGGTATCTACAAGAATAAAGCCGGAACCCCACCGCTGCGCAGGCTGTGCACGGATGCGTGGCTCACCTCTGCTGCGTGGGCTCATTAGTTCGGCGGCGTCGGCCTCCGTTTCCACTGCGGCGCACGGACACGGATGTGTCGCTCACACAGCTCATAGCTATGCGTGGGGTACAGTCACGAGCAAAAATGTGTAACATAATATTATGCGAAATTGTTAAACGAAATTAGTGAGATTTTTTGTCGAATCTCTTCTGCCATCTAGCAATCAATACATACTGACAGATGACACTTGAAAAAAAAATTACATATAGTCAATATATTATTTTTATAATATAGACAATAGCTCTTCCAAGTAACAATATAATTTAGCTATTGTGTAGTAAAATCTGTTTTACTTATTTGAATACTTATTATAAATTACTTAGTTCTTACATAAATTATACTTATCACAACTTAAATGTATGTATATATACTAGGAACATTAATTGTACCTCTTATTTAAAGTTGCTTATTCTTATAATAATTTCTTAAAAATATTATGTTATACATATTTTTGCTCGAGACTGTATATTATAGAGACTATATATTCGTGGGTCGCCGAGAAATGGCCGACCCACGCAGCTGGGATGCGTCGCACGGCCGTGGGTTGAGCTACGTTCCGCCTATTCGAGCTAGCTACGCGTGTGTTTATGACGTCAATTGCTGCGTAGCATGTCCGTGCGCTGCAGTGGAAACGCTTTCATACATTTTGTACTAAAGCGAAGCTAAACACACGTGCACAGCCTCTCCGTGCGCCGCTGTGGGTTTCCGGCTTAAAGATCGGTCTTGTTTTCATGTCTTTTTTTTATGCCAATTTTTAGATACTCATTTACTGTTGACAATTAATTTAACTGGGCGTCTTAATTTACTATAAAAAAAACTTTCCTGTCAAGTAATACGGAAAACGTTTTGTGTACTCAAAAGGTTTGGTTAAAACGTTTTAATATCGTTCCTCCACATCGGTGCATTGCCTGCAGTCAGCAGGATTTGTGAATAAGCCACCGCTCACCCTGTTCTATTTGTTGCCAGATACCCTTGTTGCCAGCTAACTAGCGCATTTTGGCTTTATTAAAATTAAAAATACATCGTTTTTCTGCAAAAATGCCCGTATTTTTTCTCATCAGTAGTTTTTATACATTAGTTACAATTTTATTTGAGAAACAAAAGTTTATTTTTAAATATAGACTTACATATATTTTTTAAGAATTTACTTTGTTTTTTTTTTCGTGTTTTGTGTAAAGGAACATGTTGTAAGAATGTCATTGTTACGTAATAGTCAACCATGCAGCGCTGAAAATTGTTTTTTTTTTTACTTTTCGCCAAAACATTAGGGTCAAAATGTATTGCAGAACAAACTGAAAATATATAGCGAGATGTCTGAGATCGTATTACAACGGAAACAAAACGGCTTACTCTGGATTTGCGAATTTCATCTTTAACCAAGTTTTGTTTGTTCTTCGAAAAGGCAAGGTTTTCGTAACATTATATTTGTTCGATATTATCTTTGCAGTCATTGTTTTCTTGAATTTGAAGCGGAACTCGCTTTGTTTGAAGAAATATTTTGATGATAGGCACTATGGAACAGTTGTTGTTAAGCTGTGTTTGGTCTGAAAACTGCGGAGGCGTTTTTCAAGAACTTTGAGTTTTTAGCAGTCAGCTAAATTCTCAATGTATTTTTAACCTTAGATAATTTAATTTTCTTTTGTCTCAAATAATTAACCCACCCAATGTTTACTTACAAATGGTATGTAATAGTACCGACTTGTAATTTTAGATTGATAATAGCCACACTGCTTGTATTCCAGCAATCTTATTTTGCTTTTATTAATTTATTTAAATTGCTTTTGAGAGAGGTAGAGGTAGCTGGTGTTTTTCTGCTCTTCTATACAAACGATGAATAGTAAGACAAAGTATTTGTAAGTGAATACCAAGCGGTACTGTGATCACATCAGTCGGACTTACGCCACATGTAAATCATCCCAATTTATATGTATGCAAGTTTCCCACATCAGTCGTATGCACTCGTGTTTGACTAGAAATCTTCTATTTTATTTGAAAGATGTATTTCATCTCGTTTGAGTTACCCATGGGAAATAGTGGAATTCACATCAGTCTTTATTTGGTTCCAAATAATTACGATTAAATTAAATGAACCAGTAAACTAATTCAATGATCAGTCATGGTATTTTCCATTTCAAGAGCTGTTTTTATCTTCCACGCTTTTGTATTAACGTTAAGTTTCAATCACTTTTGCTCTACATCGAAAACATGTCAAATCTTATTAAAAAAATTCTTGACCGGTTTAGACACTGAAAGCTTTAAGGATATGATTTTCAATAAAACACATTTCTTACATTCCTAAATTACCTGCACATAACCAATAAGTTCGTTGTATCATAAACATCAGAACACCATCATACTCGTACAGACAAACAAAACACAAAAGCTCAGCCGTCATTCATTCCCGTCAACGTTTATGATTTCATTTCTCGGCTCCCTAATATCTTCCAAAATCTCTGAAGAGCTACACGATACATGGCAACGTTTAGCCCAGCTCTGAGCTCTATGCCCCAACGGGCAATTTTACGGACAATTTCATGAGATAAATTCAGAAAACGGTATTTTTAAATTTTACCTTATTTGTTACATGCTTCGGGCTCTATTTTAGATTTTGACGGGTTCAGCTTTTGCTGTTTGATCTATTTTAAATTGTGGGCTGTTTTATAAATTTTGTTATTTTTTTGGGTTTAAAATTACTTTTTATTTATAAATAACCAACTTTTCTTTGATCTGAATGGTAGCTAAAATAGGTATTAATTTTAAATAACAAATACCTCTTTACTTACTAAATAAAATACCTAATATATTACCTGTTTCTATATCAATAAATACTAATAATAATACTGTTAAAAATATCGTCGAACATAATATCGAAATAATAAAAATAGTTCTCCGTCTAGCATTAATTTAAAAGCGTTTAAACTACAAAGTGGTCATGAATAATTCATTTATTAAAAGCTAACTAGGAATTTATTTAAGTTTGTTTTCGAAACAGCAGATTGCCTTTTTGTTATTTAAAGCTATACTAATAGGCATTTGTTTTCTCAAGCCTTTGTTGCTTACCGCATTCTGATTTGTCGGTGCGGCAGCGGTAAGCAATCAGTTTGCTTGGTATGTGATATACAGAAAGCTTACCGAGCGCAAATTTCAATGAGCGTTTCTTAATCGGCTGATTGGAAATTAACCTTAAATTCATTATTTCCAAACTCTTTCTGATCCCCAATTAGTTTAAAACAACACACTGCATTGCGATTTCTTATCAATCCAATTTTCGACTTCAATATAAGGAAGGTGAACGAAAACTTAGATTCAAATCTGCAAATGAGAAACCATTTGGATGTTCAGTTGGAATGGCAGTGAAAGCCTATCTCTAGCCTTTACGGTAGGTGTGAAAACCGATATTCAGATTGGGGTCCCTGACAACCTGTTTACATACGAACCGAGGTGTGAAAACCTTTGTTTTTGGACTTGCTACTTAAGCGAGACAGTGTGTGTAACAGAAAGAGATTTTTTGGTACACGGCCTATTGTGTGTTTTGTTTGCTAAAACAATCTTAAAGCTGCCAGCCTTCTGGGCACGTTCCCCGCCATTGACAAGGTTGACGATGAGTTCTTTGACGCCGTTTAGTTTTTATTTTTGTAAGTTTTAATTTTAGTATAGTTAGAGTTTGTTCTTATATTAGATTTAATTGTGTATTAATAAATAGTATCCTATCTTAGCATTGTAAATATGTAGCCATCGTCTGAAATTAGAAATATTTGAAGAATTTTAAAGAGATTTAGTATGAGAAAATCTGAATTTAAACTAAAAAACACAGGATCCCATGTTATGTTGTGTCATTTAACACATGATGTTGTGAAAAGCAATTTAAATTTTCAAAATATTTAGGCATGTATACAGTAGACACTCATAGTATGAAACTGAAATTTCCGTACCATTCAGATTTCGCTTTAAAATTACAAAATAATCCCAACCTCCGATGTATTAAAACGTTTACGAAACCTACATTCGTTTCGTACTAAACCATTCTGCGAACGATTTCTGTGTGTAGGTTCTATTTTATTCTGGCTGAGAACACACCTACAAGGCTTTTCCTCGCTCTATAACACCTACATACTAAATATTAAGTGTAACAAGAACTGTCTTATGTGAGGTGGTTGTTCTTTGACAATTCTATTCTTTGAGCTATTTGCATGAAGGTGTAATCTGTTCGTGTACCCATACCCACAGGTTTTAGGGAAAATATATTTGTAGTACTTACTCAGAATTATTATGTTCTATATCTTTATATATAATTCTATAATATTCGAATTTTTCTGTCCCGACAGTTAGCGCCGCGATCAAATTAAAAAAAAGTTTTGTTATCATTGTGTTATCGTAGACCATGTAGACAGGACAAAGTCTGTCGGGTCCTCTAGTCGTATTATAAATTATAAAGATTATGACACGTTAAAACATCAATGTAACAAGGAATCAACTCTAAGGTAGTAACAACTATGAACTACTATACTGTTTATAAAATATATTTTTTGAAGTCGATCCACAATTGCTTGATATTTAACTTTAAAACATACAGAAAAAACCAATCCCCGCATTTGAGAACTTCCTCCATTTGATAATGTAAAGGTTTAAGTTGTACAATGCTTAAGCTATTTTCACGTATCGACGGTTTTCTTACACGAAATGGCAAATAAACGAATGTTCCCTCAAAAAAATCGTTCAGATCATCATTCTTCCTACGCAGACTTACCCATCTTTTTAGTCCAAAATTCAGCCTGGATTAAGGGGTGAATGACCGGGATAGACATTGCTTTAGTAAACAGTGTTTGCAAGTAGATCATGTGCTCGTGTCACAGTTCATGCATAGTCATCTCGAGCCAACCAATCTACTGATCCGCATTTCTTTGACCTCAACATTTTCTAGAAAATATCCATTATTATCTTTAGGTTTTTTAGATGAAAGTGGACTTTATTTGGTAGGCATGTTTTTTTGATCGTTAGTAAGCGACTATTGTGTTATTAGACTCTACTGTTACATTAGCATTGATGTAAAAGATATATTTTACTAAACTAATAATTCGTAGGATATGAAAAAAAAAAATATTAGATTTAAGATAACTAAATATTATTTATTATAGTGTAGTTTGTTGTTATAGTCCAAAATAAAAAAAAATACCACAAATCTTCAAAAATAATCTGCAAACATTGTGTTACCAAAAGTGTAAAGAAAAAATAATTATAAACAACCCTTTGATGTCTTCCTTGTGGCTTTTAAGCCTTTTAATGCTTCCATTGCGTGACCTAATTGAATTTGTTTTACTTTTAAAATAATTATTTCATTATTGTTTACGACCCTTTAAAGCGTGTTAATCCAGTCTAACCAATCGTGCAAAGCAGACAAATATAATATTTTAATAGTCTTTCTGACACAATCATGTGACACACATACCACAACAATAAACAAATATGAAAGCACAGGACGGCCTTCATCAGAATTATTCATCTTGCAGCGTGGGTATGTGGGTAATCCGAGTAGGGTTATTTGAATTAAAGGCGGTATCTTGGAGACTTTAACAAGTTTACTTGAAATATAACTAGAACCACATTACAATAATCACTAAGGCTCTAATTAACACTCAATCACACAAAAGTACTTAGATTTAAACAATAGATAGCGATTCGTCGGAAAACGTGGTGCGCCAGCGACCGCTCTATCATCTTCTATCTCAAGATGGCCGCCTCGCTACCATCGACTCGACGCTCCGCTAGAGTGACAGAGACAAGCTGCCACTCTTGATATTAAACCTCTTTGTGTGCGCCGACAAATACGTATACAGCAAACATATTTACAAATAATAGTTTCAATAACAAACTTAGTTGGAACCCACACCTAAAACTGAAAAATAAAACCAGTGTTTACATTTTATCAGCGCCTGAACTTTTACAACGAGAAGCCTGATACAAAAACAATATGTAAATATATTAAAATCGATGTACAAGTTCCGTTATGTAAAAACTTGCGCATTAGTTTCACAAACTACCCAACTTAAAGTTTCTCAAGAGTTCTGAACCCTTTTAAGCAAGCCTATACGCTGAAGCAAAATGTTTTACTTTTTTATTTTTAAATTTCAACACAGATACGCTTAAAAACTTGTGTTTACTTCATACTTTGTTGTGCAGGAATTCCTTGTTTGTTTTTCTTTGGTTTCTAGGGCATTCTGTTTCGATTGACTTGATTTTTTTACCCATGTTTTATACCCAGTGCAAAATGACTTTCTTAATCATCATGTTTGCTTCGGGTAATTTAGGATTCTAACCTTGGATTGCCCAAAATCACTATTAAAAAGAGAAAAAAGCGTGTTTAGATAAGTATCAGCTACAAAAGCAAAGAAATTCTACACGAAACACAATCCCTCGTTGCCTTCAAAATCGAGCTGACTGTGTACTCTAGCACAATACAAATCTCATCTAACATTGTTAGTCACCGAAGACCTGACATGGTCTTTGATTGGTGACATTTGCAACACAACTCTATTTCACCTAATACCAGCAAATTGTTCTACAAGCGTAGAACGTTTTCGAAACTGATGAACTCACTGTTCAGTTCCATAAACAAAAGTCCAGATTCATTGTCAGACTAAAACTAATTTACAATTCTCGTCTACACTAGTGAAATTTATATCGCGTTTGTGTATTATATACCCTTCACCTGTTTCGGACCCAGTATACTAACTAGCAGAGGGTAATCTAACCCTTTTCCAATTAATTTCAGACAGGTTCTACTGTTTAGAATAATCCTGATATTAAATTACCCAAATAGCTAATTAGAGGTAGATATCGGGGATTATTTGGTGATTTTAGAGGATCCTAATTCGCATTGACTGCTTTGAGACTGAGTAACTATTGAGATTTGAATCGATTCAAATTTATTAACAACGATTAAATTAACCTTCAAATCCTTAAATACATTGACCCTAGTCAAAGACTGTTAAACTATGTCAGCAATTTGGCCACTTTCCACTTGAACAATATCCACTGCAGACAGACTTCTTATCTTCGTATTTCTTACCTTGCATTTTATCCTCAAACATCACACACATTGATTGAATCCTACCTAGCTATAGGTAATCATAGTCCATCAATTGGGATCCTTTGTTGAACATGGGGGACATTTCGAACAAATGCATTCGGACAAATGACGAATGAAGCGACAAACTGGCCGAGGGTCTGACGAGGCTTTTGATTGTAACGTCGGCAACATGACGCTGTTAGTCGTATAGCTGTAATACGTATAAACAGTTGCGTTGATTAGACTGGAAGTGGCTCGCGGGTATAGTTCTGAAAAGGCAGTTTCTTGTACGAACAATGCGCACACTTAATGCGCTGACCAAAAAAATGTGATGAGTATTCAAGACACGAAATGTTTTTTTATTAGCCATTTCTGTCCCCCTGCTGGGCAATAAAGCCTCTCTACCTCCTTCCATTTCTCTCTGGTTAGGGCCGTGGTCATCCACTTCCTATCAAAGGAGTCTAGCTCGTCCCGCCATCGGAAATGGTTTTATGATTTTTTAATGATTAAGACAGTTTTGGGCGACATTTTGGACATAAAATGATTCCTCAATATTTCCTTGTTATGTCTGGTATCTCTTTAATGTCGTTTTTTACATATATGGCATAGTTAAAAAATGTGCATAACTAATCATTCCTTAAGTACCTACGTGATTTTTTTTTAATTTTGGACCACAATTTTGCACATATTTACAGACTTCAAGACCGTTTCCAGTATCAGTACATCGTGGGCAGCATGTAGTGCTCATTTCGCACTTACCCTTTTGACGGCCCTAAAAAGGTCGAGTTCATTTGCCGCCAACGCCACGTTGGACGGAATGAGACTGTTTCACAGTGGATTACAGAAGCTCTGTACCGTTTTCTTTGTATGTTGATTACTGATTGGCTAAGATATTGTTTGAGGAACGTGAAGAGTGGAACAATAAGTCTTGTACGGAGTCCAGTGTTTTGTAGTCCGTAGGGATTTTTCGACCGTCGATATCCACTCAGGACTAAATGTGTGGCGATAAGTGTGGTTCATTTTTTCTTTGCTGTATTGCTTTGTGAAAGTGAAGAGGAAAATATAAACAGAATATAAAGGACATTTTTAAGCGCCTTTTTGTTTTTAAGTAGACTGTTATGTGAAACACTTATGTGTTTAGGGTTTCCTTGGCCCATGGTAACAATTCTCATCAACCAAAAGTTATGTCGTGGACAAGAGCCATTATGACAATGTATTGACCTTTCTTTTGAAAGACATGTGCAATGGAGTATTACGTAAATACTCATAAAAATTTACATTTACAGTATTTGTGTTGAAAATAAAAGTGCTGTTATTTCATTGTTTCAAAAATATACGCAAATAGGTGAATAAATTGAACAGTATGAAACAATGTTTCATATAAACGTTTCCCAACCCTCTAAACCACAAAATACAGTCGTTACCGTATAAAATGAATGTTAAACACACTCCTTTATCCATTCAGCCTTGTCTAACTGAGCCATAAACATCAATAACTGGTACAAGGATCTCAAAATTCATATCGCACTGCTATAACTCAGGATTTGAGCCTATTTAATACCGACGTTGTAACCCTTAGCTGAACCCGATTACGTTACAAACGATTCCAAGACTCGGTACCAAATGACCGATCTTTTTCTTACTTCCATTTGGTACGAATGAGGTCTTAGAAAATTTTGCACAAGGAAATTTTAACTTTATGCCAGAAGTGTAGGGTTGAATTTTGGTTGGGTTTTTTAAGCATGTGTAAGGGTTTACCTTCGTTAGGATTGACTTTAGGTGTTTGGATAGATACGCACGATTCGTTTTGAGTTTTATTTACACTTGATAGTTATGGTGTTACAGTGTTGCTGGCTTTTGCGATATGTTTACGGATTTTTAGGGATTCCTTCAATATACGCGCATTTATTGAAGTGTTTCGACCTTATTGAATAAAAAAGGATAGTGTTGGGCTAAACTTAAACAGAAAACCTTATTTTTGTATCAGAGCAAAAATAAATAAAAAACTTGCGAAAAACATCAGAGAACTTTCAATATAATTACAATAAATTTAGTTCACTTATTCCATGGAAGCAATACAATGTAAAATGAGGAACTTCAGTTATGTAATTCAGAATTTCAAATAAAGACGCAGATGTCCGAACTAATTTACTAACAACTGAACCGTTTTCCAGCAGATGTTATATTTGTACAAAACTCGTTGTAATTTATACAATTAACTTTGAGAAATCAATTTACTATTTTTATGTAGGAAACAGAACCAATTACGAAAGGAAAAATAACGTAGTTCTATGAAAATAGTCTTGTCTAGATATCTTTCTTATTTGCTTTTATGTGTCTATAACTTTCCTATGATGATTGTTGCACTGACATCCTGATTTATATCTTTGATGATATTTTCTTTATTTTCTAATTATTTTGAAATAGGTACATTTAAACGCACACAACATCATATTCTCCTCCATCCTCCATATTTTCTTACCATAGTTATAAAAATTTTATTTTTTGTCTCCAGGATCAATGTACTATCAAATTATTACTTAAAGCTTTCATTGGATTAGATTAAACATAACAGTACGTCAAACTTCCGGTCTTTAAACCCTTAAAAATCCACTAAACATTCAGCACTCAATAAACCGACACGTCTAAACGAAACACAGAATACCAATAATGTAACAGTTTCATTCGAGCGTTTAAATTTGAAATCAGAAGCGACTATCCGGGCGTTATACCATCGAGAATGTTCGCTGGCGTGCGAGACAGACGGATTAACTTTAAAACAGATCTATTAATTGCAGCTAGATGGGTTTTTGTTTAAAAACTGTTTTGTTACTTGAAAATGGTTGGATATAAGTTGTATTTAGAACCTGGAAGAGCATACCAGTCTGTAAGGACTATTCTATATAAGCAGAGTAAATATACTAAGTAAAAACGTCTTACATCTGTAATGAGAATAGAAAATAATAAATGTTTCCTCCATTTTGGTTAGTGACCCTGACTGCTATACCAGAGGTTGTTGGTTCGATTCCCACCCTGGACAAATGTCTGTGTAATGAGCACGATCATTTGTTCTGTGTCTGGGTGTAATTTATCTATAATATGTATGTATTTAGAAACATATAAGTATGTTTATCAGTTGTCTGGTTACCATAACACAAGCTCTGCTTAGCTTGGGATCAGATAACCGTTTATTAGATAACCGTATTATTATTTTAAAATAATTATTTGTACGCTACTAAAATCAACAAAAACTCTCGTCAAAAACGAGCCTGAATTGTTGGTAAACTGGACAATAATGAGAATAATGACGATACTTAAATTTAACAAAGGATTTAGAAGTTCTTTTCAAATTAAAAATAAACAACTGCATTCATCTTTTAATTAAACAGCATCTCCTGAGACGAGTAAATCTTGCAACAAACAGTTTCGTAAAATGAACCGTTGCAGTAGTGAAGCGTAAAGATGCATTGTAGCCAGTTGATGAAAATATACGAAAAACACGTCTTAAGACGAATTTTTAATTAAAGTAAGTTAATATGTTGAAAATGTTAATCAGTATGAATGTTTGGACTAGGGAGTCTAATTGTACTACATCTACGGTACTTCGGGGGTGAAAAAATTAAGTCGTGATTTCGGATTTAAAACAATGTAGAACTATGGTCACCTACACTTATGAAAGTTATAATAACTACCAAAGTTCGTCGCCCGCACTAAATTTGCAATACCATTAAACTTCTATACTGGCTATACAGTTTCAGGTGATCTTTTTAATAATTATAATGCTCAACTTATTCCACAAATTTTGTTAACCAAAACCATGTTACCATTTCACTTCCTAAATTCTCACTTAAATCTTCTTCCCACGCATTAAGGTCTAGTTTTGCTTAATTTTGTGTAACTTGACTGAATAGGTATCTTGGTATTGTCTTACGGTGGAGACATGTCTGAAATTACATATTTCAAGTTTATTAGTTAGAGTTTTCAGGTGGGGAGTTTCAGTCGTCTCGCCAGTCTTATAGACTTTCAGTTCATCTTCATTGACTTAGTAGACCTATATTTATCAAGGTGACAATAGGGTAAACCAATTACGTGCGTTTTTGGTTTTCGACGAACTTTTATTAAATGATTTTGTTGAGGGATCGATAATTTATATAACTCTACCATCGCACTGTTCAATATTCATATCATATTATTTTCTACTATATAAAAATAAGTCGGGTTTTCCTTCCTGACGCTATAACTCCAGAACGCACGAACCGATTTCCACGGTTTTGCATTCGTTAGAAAGGTCTCGGGCTCCGTGAGGTTTATAGTAAATCCATTTCAAATAAAAAACTAAAAAAAAAATCTTCATCTATTAATCATCAACTATTAACCACCACTAGTCTAAAATATAAATATAATAGGTTTAAGTTTGAAACACAGTATTGTTGTAGGTTTTTTTTTTGCTGGATTTAAACAAATGTTACGAATTGATAAAAAATATAATGGCTATATTATAGATAAGAGGTAAAACGAATATTAGTTTTTACTTGAATTGTTAAAGTCACATTGCTATATTATTATGCTTACTTCAAACAGAATAAGTTCAATACCATCAATAAACAAAACGCGTTATAATTTACAACTCTGTTCTAGCCAAAGTTTGATACTTAAAGATAACACTCGATAAAATATTGATGCGAATTAATTCAGTCAAGTTCAGTTTACTTGAAATTCTTGTAAAAGAGAACTTTTATAGTAGAATTAAAAAGCACAAGCTAAAGATATGGTAACGAACCCTGGACGACTTTTTTTTTGGTATATATCTTTGTAGTTAGCCTGAGCGCAGGCTTTGACTGCTTTACCCCAGAGATCCCCTTGCCAGAGACCATGGACCTATCTTACAAAAACAACATAAAGTACGTTTAACAAAAAAAAAATACTTTGGTTTTTTTAATGACAACATCGCCAACACACATTGATCTGTGCTTTGAACCAAAAGTAAGTAACTATTTAATTAAATTTATTAGAAAGGAATAAAGCCACAGCATACAAAAACAATTCTAATTTTAGGTAGCAAAACCAGCTTGATGTAAAATTGTTAAACGTGCATACAATCTACTGTCTCTTACAAAGTTAACTAGGTTAAATGATAATAGAACCTGTCTAATTAACTCAAAGCAGATGAAACCGCGACTTCTTGTTCACAGTATGGCAACGTAGTTCTGACAGAATCAAGTCCTATTTAACAAGTTTGCAGCCGTATTATGAACTAAAACTAGGCACAAATATGTTTTGAGAAAGATATCATGATAAAATCCTTTTAGCTTTATAACGTTTGTAAAAAAAATATTTTTAAAAATTTTCACTGTTTGCGCTCGAATACCACCCGAAAGTACCAGTATTTTACGTCATATCGAAGTTAAATAGCTGTAATTAATTCGAGGTAGTGAGAAATAGGGAGTTCCGAACACGTTCAATCATAGTAACTCATTAACAAAACCAGCAGTTAGAGATTGCGATGGGCGTTGCTGTTTCCTAAGAAGTTTGTCTATTACCAATATATATACCAACATATATACCATTTAAAAATATAGGAACGTAATATGGTCTTATATTCGCTAGGTAACCAACAACGGGTAAAATGATCCCAACTTTAATATAAGTCAGAATCCATGCGAGTGGCGTGGGTGTTAGACAATAATTTAAACTTGGTGTTGAGATTTAGTAGACACTTGTAAAGTTTACAAATTAATATTAGTTTTGTTGCTACCTTGTGTTTCTTGGCCAAAAGGCAAATGGTAAGCCCCGTTTTCCACCAAAACGGATATGAAAATATTAAGAGCCTCATAGCGAGCAGGTTGTTTCCACCAAAGCTGTTTAGAAACTCGTATCGTAACGTGCAAAGCAAGGAGAGGTCTTCTCGTCCAATGTTCTCTTCGTCTCACAAGTGCCACATAATAAATAGAGACACCGCACATATTCTCCGTTCTCGTTCTTCTAAACCATTTCCACTGAAGCTGAACACAGAACAGACGTCGAAATCCTGTTGGTTGCTTATGACGGTTCTTGTTTCGTCTCCTATTTAGTGGAAACGGACCTTAGTTTTGGTTATGTATTTCTGTGACTATATCTTTATATTCCCAATCCACGCCCTGCAAGTGAGGAAGCGTGGTGATTGAAGTTTGTTCCATTTTCACGTGAGAATAAAGAATCACCATCTAGCTCATCATTACACTAGAGACTTTATGTTAGAATAAATCTTATTATACCTCCACAATAAGTGCCTAAAAGCAATAACAATTTAAGTAACAGTAAGTAAGAGAACACTTATATTTTCTTGCAAAATAAAGTAGGCATATATTTAAACCTTGTTTCCATCCTACCCAAGCTTTATTTATCTCCAAAAATATAACAAGCTAAACATAACCTATATCCCGTTAAGTGGTACCTTAAAACCAATTTTCGTCCTCCAAAAACTTTGTACGGCCATTCGTTTACCTACGTAATTAAATTGCGGCCCATCGGGGCCCTGTAATATTTACTAATTCATTTTTATCAGGATTTCATTAAACTTTCTAAATCCGTAGAGATCCGTTAATACTTATGGAGCTATAACTAATGTAAGCCAAGAGGCTTGTAGGGTCTCGGAAGGATCAATTGGTTTATCAGAATTTTTGGTTGAGAAATATTTTTTGCTCATTCACTCCTGTTATTGACTAATTTTGATTTAACTACGCCTTTTATTAATTAAGAAAATATTGAGAAAACAAAGCAGTCAAGCAAGTCATTATAATGGACAAAAATAAAGTAATGCCCATGATAATAAAGTATAATTCTAAGTCTTAGTTCTAATTGAGTTTTAAACTTACACTCCTGTTTCTATTTAAAAATGCAATTTTAAAGTTTTTTTTTTTTCATAATATTGAATTGGATTGGCGATTTCAGATCCCAAATTTTGGAATCCAGGTTTCCTCACGATGTTTTCCTTCGCCAATCCGCAGAGAACAAGCGTGGCGTAGTGATCAATGCTCGCGCCTTCTCTACATGGGAAGAGGCCTATGCCCAGCAGTGAGACGTTTATAGGCTGGATTATTATTAATATTGAATTAAAATATTAAATATGATATTAATATTGTATGAAAAAGAACTCCCAATCGTTTCACTAAAATCTGTTATTCAACGACGTTGATGAAAACCATTTCATGTGATACAATTTCCATGGAAAACTCGAAAGCTATAACGAAAAGCAGCGCATAAAATCATAATATTTACGGAAGTGTATTGATCGTAATGGCGTCTTTGTATGTCTGTCTGTCACAGATATTAATAATAACATCGTCGACACATTCAGCGTTTATCATGCTTTGACATTTGCTGAAGCAATGTGCACATGAAATATATAAGACGTTTACACCTCACGAGACGGATCCGATACGAGATTTTTTTAAACCTGAATGTGTAGGTACTAGAATTAAAATCACATATATTTTACTTGACATATTTTGTCACAAAGAGTACTAAACTCCGGAGGAAATTAGTAGTAATTATTTGAACTACGGATATACGTATTCACGTTGACTTCCACAGTGGGGTAGAAAAAAATGCTAAGGAAATCGAATATATTTCCTTAGGTTATTTAATCATAACATTTTAAAACAATCTTGTTTTAAAATGTAATGATTAAATAACCTGAGAAAATAAAAATCATATAATTTTACGAAAATATATTCGATTTCCTTAGCATTTTTTTCTACCCCACTGTGGAAGTCAAGTCAAACGTTGTCGTTTTCGTTCGATATACAGATGTATATCGAACGAAAACGACAACGTATATTAAATTGGTACAGTGCAAAAAGACATCCATGCTTCGTAAGGTGTAAACGTCTTTTAGAAGGCGAAATATGTTATAATTATATCGTTATTTGCTCGTCTCAGGAAATGAGCCCCAGTGCTGTATCACATTTAGTGGGAACTTTCATATCAGACCTGATATTGTGTTTGCTACCTTATCTATAAATATAAAGGCACACTTCGAAATGAACTTCTATATTGAAGTCTATACTTAGCTTGACGACCTCCGTGGTCGAGTGGCGTACGCACCGGTTTCAAGGTGTCGCTAGCTCTGAGGTCCCGGGTTAGATCCCCGGACGGGTCAATGTAGAAAGTCACATTTCTACATTGTCTCGGGTCTGGGTGTTTGTGGTACCTTCGTTGTATCTGAATTCCATAACACAATTAGTGCTTTAGCAACTTACTTTGGGTTCAGAACAATGTATGTGATGTATAAAAAAAAAGCTCAAACTTTGCAGGTATAATAAAACTATTTGCAGTAAAAAATAGGACATGAATATACACTTGGGAAATTCTTTTTGACGTAAATTAAAACGAGATTAATATTGACCACTTCAATATTTTGTACTGTGTTTTTAGTAAGTGGGTAGTTAGTGTATTTGACCTGAAATCGTCATTTTTTTATCATGAGATTGTTTTTCTCAAGAGTAACTAAAAGCCGATTACTTTAAAGGCCTTGAGCTAAGTTTAATTATATACAGATATAGGATGTAAAAAACATACTTAGCACCAGACATGCGTGGTTCTACTTTATAAAATATAATGACTCTTGGGAATCTCAATCTAGAAACTAAATAGGTTCTGGGCAAGTATTTTTCTAAGACTAATAAATAAACATAACATAAAACATAGCATATCATCACGTCTCTATCCCCGAATGGTTAGGCAGAGGTGTAATAATGCACACCCACAGTTCGCCGATATGTTTAGGTCCATTGTAATAGGGGGCGAGCCTATTGCCACTAACCGGGAACAAATCAAAACTCCGACCCGCTAGTGAGAATTTCATAGAAAACCCCTATAACACCTTGGTCGACTTCCGAATCGAACCCAAGACCTACCTTAGCAGTCGCGCTTAGCGCCACTAGGCCAACGGGGAAGTCAATAAATAAAAGTTACGAATATTTTATTAATTTATTTATTTCCTGTCTTCTCTAATGATAACAGATACAATATATTCCCAAGGCGAAACAGTTTTGTCTAAACTCTATTTATTTAGCAAATCTACATCTAATTATTCTATTACATACAATAAATACAACTCATTATGTATATTTATATCTTATAAATATTTATAACATTACACTCGATTTCCCTTAAGACTAGTCAGGAAATTAACGTTATTATTATTTTTTGAACAATCGTTTATGTTAAAATTATAATAATTACAAGGTTTCTGAATGATTACAAAGCATTTTTTTTTTATTTAGATTTTTTAAGATTTTCTTCGACAGGATATCACAGCTATTAAAATTAAATTATATACAATATGTCTTATGTTATGGTTTGTTAAGGTAATAGTTCGTGGGCACATAAAATGAAACAACTAAATTTTGGTGTAAAGCTAATTAAAATCTAGTGGCAAACTATTGTTGAATATTTACAATTAAACAATATAAAAACAAAAACCTGGAATGTTTTATTAGTACGATAAGATTATTAAAATGCACTCATTTTATCATTTGTTTAATAGATAATAATATTTGTTAACCCTTCTTGTGCTTTCCAACAATAACACCACAAGATCTAATCAATTTTTCAAGTCTTAGCACATAGTTTCTGACGGGTAAATACCAAAGTATTCTTAAATAGAGGGCAGCACTGTAGCTTGTTATTTTTAACGCTTAATAACATGATCATTGGAGGCCCTTTTTATTAAATGAGTGATGATTTAAGTACATTATTGCAAATGGTTGATGGTGTTTTTAATTTAGTTTTCAAGCTTAAAGATTTCGATTTAGGTTGCATTTATTTTACATTGATAAGCTCATAGATTAAGAGAAAACTTGATGGTATTTGATATTTTCATGAAAGTTTAAGATAACATTTAGATTGAAAGGGGAAAAAATACAGCTGAAAACAAAAAGGAGATTTTGTAAGTAGGACACAACACACGATAGCATATTAAACGTCAAAAATTCAAAGAAGATATTTATTATAATTAATATGAAAAAGGACACACAAAATAGATACGAACTTATCAACAACACCAATAAAGTCACAAAATCATATCAATAACATTTCGAAGATCAGAAATGGCCTCCATCAACTTTATGTCATTGAACATAAAACACATTTTACGTTAGCATTTCAAAGCCCTATTGATCTTATGAGCCAAATATTGCCAAAGCATTTTTATTTATGTGACAATTTCCATAAGATCGAAAATTTATTACCACTTCTTCTGAAGTTGCTTCGATTTTCTAGATCAACATGTAGGTGTCAATCAATTTTCGACCTTATTGAAACTTCAACCAAAATACGTGGTGTCAATTAACTTTCGACCTTATTCTGGCACGAACAAAGTCGGTAATGCACTAACACAGACATGATAACTCTCTTCAGTTTCTGGTTAACATAGGGTTGATCATGATGTTGGCGAGTGCGTTGCGTCGCTTGCGCCAGGCGCCGGCGCCCTGCGCGTGGTACTGCAGCTGCCGGTACCAAGTGCGCGTGCGCGAGTTTTCTTCCGCCTGTAATAGAACAAAAGGAGTTTGATTATGGACAAAGCATGTACATAAGGATAAATATTAAGTTTTATTTATTTATTTTTAGCCCATGTTGTCCCACTGCTAGGCAAAGGCCTGCCTAACCATACTATAACTATTTCTGAAAATGCGAATACATGCCTTGAAAACGTGAACGCAATGCCATTTATTAGTTTAACAAAACCTAATTCTTGAGGCAAAGCAGGAATTAAATAAAAAACAACTTTTTTGTTGCACTGAATTTAGGAGTTATGGCAAATTGATCATCATCACGAAACCCGGTGCTGAGCATAATCCGTTTCCCAAAACGGGCTCATTACAACCCAGGTTTGTTAGAAAATAGCTAATATTTTTCTAAATTAAATAAATGGCTTAGTAAAACTCACCTTAAAAATATACGAATCCTTAGTAGTAATTTCGTGTACTTCAAAGAAGTGTTCCGGTTCGTGGTCGGCGGCCACCACACATCTATCCAGGAACAGTGGCTCCCTCTGCAGCGTGTACCGCCCCGCCTTCTCTCTTACCAACAAGAGAGCTGCTTCTCTTACTCCGCTGCGGGCGAAGAGAGCCTCTCCCTCTTTCTCCCTCGCTTCTCTGTCTCTCGCTTCCCGTGTCTCTCGTATCTCGTTCGTTTTGTGGGTGATCGTTGGCTGGGGAGGAGAGTTTAGGTTGTTAAATAATATGTGTTTCTTACACGTATTTTTAAAGCCAGGGTTAAATATAATTACCTTTTTTGGTCTAGATACGATCTACGGTTGGATTATTTGATCCAAGAAAATTTGAAAAGTCTAATAAATACGATAAATTCTTTAAATGTTGTTTTGTCCATAAATTAGAAACTTTCATCACATTGACCAAACTTGTTATTTCATTCTATTATCATTTATGTAAGCTAAGTAAGAATGCTAGCCCGGATCTACTCGGACCTAATCGGATTATAGAAGTATAGAAACTATAAATACTTGAATTGTCATCTAAAACTTCAATAGCAACAAAAACAAAAATCAGTAAACCTCACCTTTCCGTTAGTTACCAAAAGAGCGTTGATTGGCGTCAACTTGATGGTGCGTCCTTTCCGCCAGTTGTTGTCGTTCGGCTGAGTGAACAGCAGCTTGCCCTCCATTGCGAACCTTAACACAACAACATAAAGCACAAATTTCAATAACAAGCCCCCGAGGATTTTGTCGTCATTTTATTTGTAGGAGCTATGTCAATTTGGTGGAATAAGGTCGATTGGGCTTCGCGTCACTTCAGAGTGAGCCGTGTTATAGGTGCGTAAAAATCCTGCCTTATTAAAGGTGAAATCGTATGTAGAATATAAAGCCTAGTTTACGAAATACACGGATTTTATAGTTTACCTACACTATTGGTAGAGCTCCTACAATCAAATAACATTGTCTGGATTCGCTTTTGTGAAACTTTTTAGTTTTTCAATCATGTACCTACCTACATTTTGATCAAGAATTTAGTATTCATGACTGAAATATTAAGGTCTCATTCTCTCAATCTCTCAAATTCTTAAAAACATTTAAGTTTTCTACTTATAAGATCCTGAAACATTCAAATATTCTTCAAAAAGTAATAATAATAATTCACGAAAGGTAATATAACCATATTCTTGATCATAAACAGTGCACATTCTAATTTATTTCGTCTCCAGTTTAATTTGCTTGCTGTTGGCAACATCGCGTAATGTATTATTGCATATGACGTCACAACAAGGGGTTCCTTGTTCCAACGTCGTATAAATTGTGCGCCAGCTAAAACATTAATTTTACTGCAGTGTATTACTTGTTAAATGAAATATACACCTATGTGCTCTACGTATCATTTTAATTAGCTAAAGGTACATAATAAACATGTTTTAGAAAATAATTTAGAACCGATTGAATCAGATTGTACCTACGTCATTACCAGAACACAGATGATATGCAAAGATAACTTAGTACCTAATATATACAACGAGACAAATAAAAAACAGTCAAGCAAAGAGTGAATTGTATGTATTTGAAAACGCTTGAAAAAGGGAAGCCTTTACCCAATAGTGTAATGGGAAGGACCGCCTATAAAAATGCTGTTGAAATTAATAGAATTGAATAGAATAGAATTTATTTATTTGCTCGAAATATGGTGTTTACAGATCTTACAAATTAATACAGTTCTTAATGAAAAAAAAAACTGTTTAAAAGCAAAATACGGTCCTATTACAATTCGCTAACTGTTCTACAACAACCAATCTTAACAAAGGATTGAAAGACGAAGTAAAACCTTCATTGTTCACTTTTACGGTTTAATAAGACATTTCAAACTAACATGAGGGTATAGCGAGGGAACTCTAAAACTTTATAACCTTTTTACACGTATAATTACTAGTGTTTGCGAAAGTCTTAGGTCGTAAAAAGCTCTGTTGAATAGCTCTTGTCACTGTTACTGCCACTAAAGCAACGATTATCAGCTTTATGGTCCAAGTAATAAGAGCTAAGAGGTGATCACGGAAAATATAAAAGTGATCTCAAGATTGAGAAATTATTTTTAACTTGCAGCTTCAAGAAACTTATTGTGAAGAATTTATATTTTCCCCCAATATGACAGTATTAATTAAAAGGGGATATCTTTTTGCTGTCTCATCATCTTTAACCGTATTTTACGTTACGTAATTAAATAGCAACATGAATGTAATTTGACATTAAATTACTCTTTTAAATGCTTGTCCACTAGCGTGAGTATTTTATGGTAACATGAAATATAATTAACGCGCTGTAATTAGTATCAAAGCTCAAAAATCATAAAAACCAAAACTAATCACAAGTATTGAAATGAGAATAGTAACTAGTTAGCTCATTATTACAAATAACATCATTGTACAAATAATGGACTAGTCGAGAAAAGTCGTGAAGTCCTTAAAACATTTAATAAAGAAACAGAAAAGGTACATTCTCTCTGAAACATAATGAGAGTTTACAACTTAGACCATGAAACAGTTCTGCCAGCCGCAATGGATCTAGTAATGGGATCATTTGTACCATCCACCAATTGAACAGAATGTTCCGTGGCTACAATTTTCCGAAACATCCCAATGTAAAGTAAGAGCTTTTTGTATCATCCTAAGGGAGAGATTGACATCAGCTTCTAGTAGATCTCGCTACAATTTCATTTAGGTTTAATTAAAAAAAAATGTGAACATAAAAATGATTAAAATACATATTCAAATTCAAAGTTACCTAATACCATAAATACGTGAATAAATTATACCATCTTTGGTGACTTTCGAGACGTGAAACTATGTATATCTGAACGGTTCCTATCTAGAAATATTTACCATGATTAATTCATAGCAGAATTACCAACGAAGACTTAGCTTAGAAACCCACCTGGCCTCATCATGATTCCAGTCCAGCACATCGACGGCCATCTTCCTCAGCTTAATATCAGCGACATGGAGATCATGCGCGGTCCTCCTAGCCGCCGCAAGTCGTCTCCACAATGGCACGTCTCTGGCCGCAGCGGCAGCGGCTGCGGCTGCTGCGTTGATTTCTTCGAGGCGGGATTCCACGCAGCGTTGCGCTGACTTCACGTCTTCCCGCTCCGTCGCGCACGCAGCGGTAGCGCGGTACAGACGGGAGAGAAGGAGGGGATATTTTGTCACGCGTTGTACTGGCACCTGGAATTGTTTTTGTTTACAAATTATTTATAATTACAAGTAGAAAAGTAACAGGTATTTTTACTAGAGGTATTTTTTTTAGAAATCTAAACCTAAACTGTCTCTTGGTTAGTGTAGTATTAATAAACACGGCACATATATATATGTTTAATTTTCACATTATATACCAAGCAGCAGTAGTACTTTTATAAGAGTAGCTTGTGAAATGTAATATATCTTACCATGAGAAATGAGTTTAGATTCATCCTCCTCAAAACGGCGTTTTCCATCTGCGAGACGCGCAAGAATATCCTCAGGAGTTCCTTCTCCTTCTCAAGACCAGCCAACAGAAGGGCGGCACCAGCCTGCTTCACGCAGTACGACTGGAACGCTGACAGCATGCCTGAACACTCCAGCAAGATTTTCCCTACGTTCACAGTCAAGAGATCCTGAAATAAGCAGAAACAAACGTAAGAGTTTATTACAAATAAGCAAATTACGCTATGTTTTGAGTTAATTAATTGCAAAACATGTAGTATATAAAGGGTATATAAAGAGGCATACCTCATCTCCTTGATCCACTGCGATTTCGAGACCATCACGTAACTTTTCAGACATAACTTGATTGTTTTCAATTAACTCTTCGACATTCAAGAAAATAGCACTAAGCTGTTCGTGATTAAGTAGACCGGCTACCAACATCGGCTTGTAGAATTCTTCAAGGATAATTTGTAGATCTCTGCCGTATTTCTCTTCGGTTTCAACAATTTCTGTGATTATTTCCTTCCTTTCAGCTCGTTTCTTGGCACATTTTCTGCACACTAATGGTGCGTATATTGAACCTGTAAAGGCACCTAAAAAAGTTATTAAAACTGTCCCTATTGTTATTGACTAAAATAATACATTACAAGAATTTCCACTAACCTTGTTCAGTGACTTGAGTTTCCACAGTAGTATCACAATCTTCGCAAAGATGTATAGGCGTATCCTTATCAGTTATCATATTGCAAGGAGACGTCTTACCCTGCAATCTACTCCTTGAGGACTTACTCGTTTCTGAACCAACGCCAGAATCATTTCTCTCAATTTCTGCTGATGTCTTTTTGCATACAACTGCCTTTTCTAAAGTTTCGTGATTTATGATTAATGAATTGTCTTCGCTTGAATCTGAAGCATTTGATAACTGGCTAGTATTACTACTTAGATGTGTCTGAATTCCTTCAGTATTATTCGTCTTCTCCTTTAATTCTTCTGACATATTCGATGATTCATTGTGACCAGCGTAACTTGTAATATACGTTTCTTCGTCGTCAATACCTCTCTCTTTAGCATCTACCAAGTATGACAAAATATCGTACTTTGACGCGCCTTCAAATATTGACCGCGAACCGCTACGTTTTTCATCATCTAAAATCATAAGGGAATTCGGAGGCGGATTTACGGGTAAAGGTGGTGGCATATCTCCAATCTCTTCGTAAATAGGGTCACTGTTCAGCCGAATAGACTCGTAATGATGATCGTCGTCAGTATTATTTGAAATTTCAATATCACATAACGCCGCGTCAACTAACATTTGATAAAATTTCGATCTCGTTGAATTCGTATCGTCTTCGGTGGATAATTCACTCGCCGACGCGTTATAACAGTCTGACATTGGCTCAAGATCAGAGAAAACTCCCATAGCACCGCTCTCATACTCCATACTTTCATAGGGAGCTGAGCAGCTATTATCTTCAGTTTCTGGGCAGACGGACGAATCGTTAATGTTTAGATTTTGTGACTCGTCGTCTTTGGCACTAGTCTCATTCTTTGGTTTAATTTTGTCTTTTATTTCTGTTTCCTTCGCACTCTCTTCCTTCAAATTTTTTAATGAACTTTCTATTAATTTCTCTATAGTAATTTCACTGCTGTCTGCCCCTTCTGAGTTTTTAGTCTCTTGGAGTTTAATCAAAGAATTTTCAATTAATTTCTTAACCAAATCTGAATCCAAACCATCGGCTAGATGAGCAAAGAAAGGATCATCAAAAAGTTTTGTAACAACGTTGCCATTCTTTGGTTGAATATCAGGAGACTGTTGGCTATCGGAATAAGTGTTGTCATCATCTTTCTTACCGCAAACGTGTGGAATTAAATTGCGTCGAACAGCTTCAACAGGATCACTTAGTATTGATGAAATATCGTTTGAAGACTGTTGATCTCGCGAGCCATAAATTTCGTCTTTATTTTTGTCAGCATAATATTCTTCGTAAGTGTTAGCTTCTACATTATTTTCTCTGTCTTTAGAGAGGACAGCTCCAATGTAAATTTGACTCTTAGACTTTTTTACTTCATTCTTTGGAGTACCAACACTTATTGTCACGGTTGTTCCAGTCTGATAAGTATTGCAAGTGTTCCCATAGTCATCATTTACGACAACAGACGATAAATAAATAGGAGTATCACTGCTTACGTTCATAGTCGAGTAACACTCATTGCCATTAATTTGTATAGATGTTTTTCTAGGCTCGTTTTCTGATGACCTTAAAATCCCAGAAGCAGTTTTTGGCTCATCAGTATCAGAGTCAAATTGTTTTACACGCAAAATAGTTTTTTGTTCATAATCGTTAGCGTCTGACCATTCATCACTAGTGGAACTAGTAGAATTGTTACGAACAAAGCGTGTCTTGACGTAATTATGTTTTTTAGATTTTGTACGTTCTTTTGATCTCAGCCTAGGAGGTGGCTCCGGTGACTCTGATATTCCACGACGAAGATTAGAAAGAATAGTTCTTGTTATATCGCTGCTGTCACTAAGATTACCAGATTCAATATTGTCATTACCCTGAATCTCAGTTACTGGTTGAGAAACTTCCGGACTCGTCGGTGTTGCATTAAAAATGTACTGATTCTGGTTGCAGACTTCATTTTCAAGTACCGACGTTAAGAAAACTTGGCTTGTGTGCCCATGTTTACTTTTCGGTCGCAAAGCCATTGTATCCAAAAACTTCGGTGGATCAATAGACAAGGTTGATGTGATGCGTTCAGATTCCGAACGGCGGAGAACTGGTATCCTAGGAATGTTGTTATCTGAAAAATTACATAGCAATAAGAGAGTTGATCAATGGTTAGTTTATAATCAATTAAAAATCCCTATGAAAAGTGTATTTTAATCTTACCTTCTTTGTTGACATTATTAGCAATTTCAGCAGTTGCAGTTTCAGAAATCGAAGAAAGTGTAGTTTCTGTTGTCGTTTCAAGGTTTTCTTCGATCACTGTCTCAAATCCATTTTGCATTTGTAGTTGTTCGCTGGATTCAATATCGTGTAGTGATACCTGACTAATTAATTCAGATAATTTAGCGCTGGATTCATCTAAGCTGTGACTTACAATGTCACCTTCAGCCACAACATCTTCTTCAGTTTCAATGCTCACTTCAGGAAGAACCTCTTTAGGAGTTGTAGCTTGTTCAAGGTTTAGTTCTGCAGTATAGATTACCTTCGTTTCTTCATTTTCAACCAAAAACTGTACACGTTTTCTATTCAGTATATTATGAGAATTCATTGCAGCCTTCTCTCGGGGCTTTGGGAGATAAAACAAGGACGTATTTACTCGCTTACTCTCATAATCGTCTGATTTTTCTATCTTTGTTGAAGTATCGATTAAATCGTAGTTTCTGGGTTTCTTCAATATTGATTTAATGGTATCGGTATTTTGATTTTTACCCTTAGAACTACGAAAATGATCATTAGCAGATTTTCTATTCGAAATGCGTTCAGTCAATCGATTATCACTTTCGCTGTCGTCATCTGTTTTAATATTTCTTATTCTTCTCGGTGGCCGTTTCGGAGAAACACTTTTTTGTTTTGTACGATTTGATGTCGGTATACTTAAAATTTTCTTACTCGTACTCTTACTCACGGATGCTGATTTCTTATGATCATTCTTAATATTTGGCAATGACAAAGTAGGAGATACCTCTTGAGATTTATTTTCAAAGGGTTTGAGATCATAATCGACGGGATCATACAATGATCCATCGTCTACATTACATGATTTAGGCTCATCAGATACTCTAATTCTTTGTCCACCAATAGCTTTTACACTCGAATCTGACCTAGATTTACTTGAATTCGTGTTTTTATTTTTCATTGATTCTTGAAACACGTGTCCAAAATCGTCATCAAATTCAATTTCCACTAACGATTTTGAATTGCCATTAGATTTGACTAAGTCATAAGGATTGATGTCACACGACAATATAGATTTTTTTGAATCATTGCTTGTATTACCTTCCTCTTCAACCCATATTTCGTTGACGCGACTGACAGACTTGCTTCGGTTTTTACGAAGTGTCTCTGGACTCGTCGGCTTCTTTGTCTTAACACGACATGGACTGATGCTCTTGGCTCGTAATCTTGTTGTTGAAAATTGACTTCCAATACGTGCTTCATGAGGAGGCGCTAGTCTGTTACGTCTCATCAAATCATAAGGATCAGATTCCCCATTTGATTTAAGTATAGTAGGTCGCGCTTTCGACCCTGGTACTCTTACTGTCCCAGCTCTAAGCAAACCAGACGAATCACGACTGATTTGAGGACCTCTAACCGTACCCCCAACCCGCAATTGTGGGCTATCAGCTATAGTTAATGGCAAACGAGATCCCTTGCATTTCTTACAAATACTGACTTTGGTTGAGCTGGTTTTCTTTGTACCGTTCAGGTACTCAGGACAGGAACATAGTATGACAGCATAGTTGTGGGGTGTAGGTTTTTGAGGCGTGCTTATAAGAACAGGACCAGGTACTTCTGAATAAGCGGAGAAGACGCTGGGTCGCATAGGTGGGGTTTGGGTCCTGACGGACCCGTAGAGCCAGGTCTCAGCATACTTCATTGATTTAGACAAGGCTGATCCTCCTGGCCCGCTGATGGTCCCGTACATGTACGGGCTCTCTGGTGATTTCTCTGATGTCTTGGAACTTCCTGATGTGTTCAACTTTAACTTCGATGACCATTTCTTCGGCCGCGTGCCCTCTGTCGTATCGTATATCTGAAACAAAATGAACAACCATTATTGTAAGTGCGAAACAAAACAGACAAACTAGATCGGCGCCAAAATATTATTAAGTATCACATTACAAACAAAAACTTGTTTGAAATGCTAAACACAAAAACAAATGTAGTTAAACATAACAACATATCACATTTCATTCGATTGATTTGAAAGAGGCATTGAAGCAATATTATAATGTTGTTTATTTTGTAGGTTCCCATCATCATTTATACATCCTGGTATTACCAGTCAGGAAATAACAACTAGTAGTTTACATAGCACGTTTTCACAAAACTTTTCCCATAAATATCTTCATCCAAAGGCATTTTGTTTACTAACTCTCGAAGCTAAGAGCTTTTTCATGCAAATATTTTTAGCCTATTTACAAAGTCGAATCGATACTTGACAGATAAAGCCCGTTACAGATAGAATTACAATTTGTTTCTTTTCTCTTTTAAAGTTAAAGTATTTATCCAATATCGTGATGTATTTTGGGATAATGTAAATGCGAGCTTAGAAAAGATTCGTTTTCCTTTCGTCGACAGTCTCAATATTTTATTTGAGTATTTATAAAACAGAATAAATATAGAAATATCATTATATTTCTGATATTAAACATTAAAACTCCTTTATTTTTAGGAATATTATTTATGTATTCAATTTCAAATAAGGGTTTTTTTTAACAAAATTATTTTTACTTATTTTCTCGAAACTGACGTCAGCAATTTATTGAATTAACTTTGTTTAAATTAATTCCATGACACTGTCGAAAAATCGCTTCTAAAAATTTGGTTTAAAAAACAGTTTAATTACGAAAAAGTTCAGCCAATCTTCAGTGAGAATGTTTTCATTAGTTGCATAAATGACTCAATACCTTTTAGAAGTTAATTGACCAATCTAAGTATTTCTGAACTGATTCGCTGTTTTTAGATTTTATCTTAACAGCTTTTTTTCTTTTAAGCATCGATTATATGTAAGAAATCAATAGGTAACATTTTAGAAGTAAAGGTAATTTGTTTGACTTTTTATTTTACGTAGGTATATTTGAATTAAATGAAAAATAAAAAAAGCAACATTTCTAACTTAAAATAACAATTTACGATTAATAAACGTACTTGGGCTGAAACTGACTGTCTTTCTTGTTGACTTAAAAATGAAATGTATTTTCATGTATAGTGAAAACAAAAAGCGTTTTCAAGACAATTTTCGAAAACATTTCGGCATTCAAAATCCAACATAATAATATATGCATATAGCTTGGAACATTATGTTTTCTCTAAATACGTCAAAACTACTTTTGAATACAAATGCTGAGCATTTGTTAGGAGCATTTACTGGATTAGGGTCTTGTACAAACATAAGTAAAATGAATTTTGAATGTTAGTCTTTTTGATAAAATTACAAATTCTACAAATATTTTAATTATGTAAACAGCTACTGAAAGTCAATATCTAAAGCCTGAATTTCTTATCGATGTATTTTGTTAAAGATACTCGTATCTTATTTAAGTTTTAAACCGCTTAAAACTTTTATTTTTATTTGAGCATCTTTAATTTACTCAGTATTTCTTAAAGGAATGGAGTACTAGGAATATTTAGCATTTAATCAATCATGTAAATAGAATTTACTAAAACGATCTGAATTTAGAAAGCGTGGCTTCTTTTCAATTATTTTAATGCCATTTAACTTTTATTGAATTAGTTTAAAAACTTCTTTAGCTTTTGACTTCGAATTTTATGTACTAAATCTAATTTATGTGATAATATACTTTTTCAACTCTAGTTAAATTGACTACTAATGAAAAAAGACTGCTAATAATAATTATATTTCTATATTTTTTTTTTCAGTGTCATTCAGTCATTCATTACCCTATTCCAAAAGCATAAGTCGTAAATAGTTAGTCTTGATCAAGTGTATATTATAATACTAAATTGTTTTACTCTTATTCTCTCTAGAACCCATACTTTTGCAAGTTTGAACTCATGTGACATCAGAAAGTCGAGTACCGCAAAAAATTGGTAAATAATTTATTCATGTTACACTGCTGTCGTGAATATGACCAGCATTAAAACGACGCACAAAGCAAACAACAGCTTAGCGCTACCGAATAGGGTGTCCACGCTATAGGATCACAAACCAGATTGTCTGCCTAATTACCAGTCCGGGACCGACGTGCTTTGTGAGTTGTCCACCCGGGATAGTGGCCCGGGATAGTGGGAAGGGATAGTGGCCCGGTATGTCCCGGACAGTTTGATTACGGTTACCCCAGCTTTTGATTTGTCAATCCTCGGTATTGGCGGATTAGATGGTAGTTTGCTCTTAATAAGATGCATCAACTGTGGACTGTGTGCAGTCGATTGTTGAGATGTAGCTGACTTGATTTGAGTTGGTTTGTCAGCTGATTGAGTAATACCGTTTATGGATAGCTTGCTCATAAAAGTTGATTTGGACATTTTCATAAGAGTTAAAATTTAAAATATTAATGAAGTCTTTCAGACCTATGACCAAATGGAAGAGAATATAATCGTGGTACATATTATATGACAATAGAATATACTTTAGCAATAAACGTAGATTTATCATTAGTCGCGTCTTCAATAAACCAACTGCACCAATTCCGTTACATTATCCGGAAAATTCGTATTATTGGAAAACTTCTTGAAATCTTGAAACACATTACTGTTTTCCTGCGGTGTAAATATGAAGTTCCTCTTCACCTTCAAACCTAGTAAACAGAGTGTCAAAATCCAATCACACCTAAGAACTGTATCAAGCGATTTTCGACCTTAACAACGTTAATTACGTTCTATACACACACTATGAGAACATGACTACCTGTTATAATGACCCCTAAGTCCATTATCTGTCACGGCGACAGTCACCCGCATCGCTGACTTCGAAAGGGTAACCAGTTCATCGTAAACAAGCTATTGTAGGGATGTTATGACGTAAATTTTCAGATAAAGTTGGGGATAACTTAATATTGTTATATTGGGTTTAGTTTCGGATCTAAATGCTTGTTTTTTTGTAGAACTTGTGAGGAGTAAAACACCTCATTTGAATGTCAAGTAAGGGTGATTCAACATGACTGTTAAAAACTTTTATTGATTTTGTTCCTTTATTTGTGTCCGCTAAATCTGTTTTTTTTTTTATAGTAGGTATAATAATTTCGGATATTTTTTACTTCGTATTTTATCCGATAGTTTCGGTTACAGTTTAAAATCTCTGCCATCCTTACTATATTGTTCAACTAAATAGTGCTGTAAGGGGCGATCCGTGGTTTTCAATTTAATACAACAATAGGCTACACGGATAGACTTCATTTGAATAATCGATCCTTAGGATAATGTGGTTAGGTAGATAGGGTATCTAATTAAACGACTTTTGGAGTTCAGAAGTTCATGGAAGAGGTAAGGTAGGAAATTAGCTGGAGATAAAGACGTGATCCGCTGTCGAAGGAGGTTCAATAGTTTTGATTGAGAAAATTTTAGAACGAAATAATTTGATTTCTTCAAAGAGTTAAATGTTTAGAATGTTGGCACATTATAGTGATGGAGTTGAATTGTTAAACTTAACTTGTAGACTCTACGTTTTTCAAGCGGCAAAAAATATATATCTCAATTGTGTATATCAATAGTTTTTTTTTATAAATATACTGTTATTTATTTACTGTTTATTGTAACAAAGCGACACAGCAAAGTGAACCCAACATTCCAAAGGTATTAAAAAAATGTTTATCTATAAAGGTGTATTTACCCAATATTTAATAAGTTCAACAACGTAAGTTCATTGCCAAGTCATAACGATAACCATTAAAACACGTGTTAACAAATAAAACATTTTAGGTGTTGAAATATCACAATAAAAGTACTAAAATAATTAAAACGACTTGCGAAAGGTTTTAAGACATTTACAGGCTATTCAGACGTTAAGCCGCGCTTGCGCAAGGTACAGTCACGACCAATTACTTATTGTTAGAATGGCGTAGTACTGTGCAACCATTTTGTACTTTCTATGACATTGCTATCTATGGTAATTTGAGTTAAAAGGGAATGCAATCGATAGTATAACTGTATAAATGCATTGGAAATATGTTATCATAAATGTTAAAGTATGTTGACTGCTTCGTGCTGGATTTTGTGCTAGGTGGGTATGAAACACTGCTTAATGTTAGATTTTGTTCTAGGCAGATATAAAACAACAACAAAAAATTTATGAAACTACCCGTCGTCGAGTGTACTACGTGAGCGCGACAAATGGATGTGCGATTAACGCTTATGCGACAAAACTGTACTGCGACTCACCGTAGTTCGAATGCACGCTAGTGCGACACACTGAAGATCGACATTTCGCTAGTGCGACAAACGATTGCGCGACAGTAGTTCGACACTACGGTAGTGCGACACTACGGTAGTGCAGTACGTTGGTGCAGTATTGCAGTAGTTTGACACCTAGCAAGGGTAGTGTAGTACGTTGATGCAGTATTACAGTAGTTTGCTGAGATAAATTTTGAATTACATATATTAAATAAGTAGATATTAAATAATCAAAGGCCGTCGCTCGCTTCGCTCGCTCCATTGCAAGGTCACAATATCTAACCTAACCTAACCTATTGATCTCTGTCACAAAGTTGAACCTAACCAAGCAATGGATGTCTGGGCCTATGTCGGTTCTATATGTTTATGTTCTATTTCTTCATATCGCACTAGCGAGATGTCGATCTACAGTGTGTCGCACAAGCGTGCATTCGAACTACGGTGAGTCGCAGTACAGTTTTGTCGCTTAAGCGTTAATCGCACATCCATTTGTCGCGCTCACGTGGTACACTTTCTGAGTGCACATATTTATTAACACACATATTTAGAAAAGTACTGAATATATTAACAATATCAATTTCCTAAAACGACAGCAAACATTTCCATCAATCGTAAAGTCAATATTACTTATGAATCAACTGTATTTTGTGCAGCAGCGTTAATTTTTTTTTTCTTTTTAACTTCTATTTTTTTAGGAATTGGGGGAGGCCTTTGCCCAGCAGTGGGACAGTATAGGCTAGGGAAAAAAAAAAAAAAATCTTCTAATATGAATATTTATTTACTATTTAGTTTTCATTTCTTTTCTTTAATCCCTCATATACATTACTCTGTATATAATATACATACCAATATGTTAATGTATTCCAATTCCCGGTACATAGAGATCTCTACTAAAAACTAATTTCCCTACGGGGCCAGACGTCGCTTCTTCACGTTGCCACGGGATAAGAAACTTAAACTAGACACAAACTTACTGACAGTGGTTGATGATAGGCTGTAGTAAAAACGGGGTTATTTGTTTTGAAGTAAAGTAAAAAAGAGTTGTAGTAATAGTAAACATGTGTGGTTTTATAGTACTTTATACCAGCTTGGTAGACCAAGGACACTGACAGTGGTTTATGACAGGCTCTAAACAGTCACGAGCAAAAATATGTATACAGCGTAATTGGGAAACAAAAGCAAGATTTTTGTGTTGAAATTAGAAAATAAAAATATGTAAATGATTCAAGAACTGCTTCCAATAATTTCGCCATAATATGTTTTACAATAGCAATCTAAAATTGAAGTAAAAATTAATTAAAATTTGTAGAGTGTCCAAATATTTTTGCTCGTGACTGTAAGTGTTATTTAATTTGAAGTAAAGTAAAAAAGAGTTGTTGTTGTAAGCCGTAGTGTTTAAAGGCAATCTTACCTAACCTGATTCTTTTATTATCCCAATATACCGACCAACTACCCAGCAAAAGCCACAACTATTGTTCATCTGTTGTTCGTGATTTTTGATGCAATTTATGTAATACGGTTTTTTAATACCTATAAATTAAACTAAATGTACAAAATTTATTCAAATTTTTATCATACAAATATTATAAAACGTTCAATAAGTAAAGCATTAATAATAATAACTTTATTTAATCTCATCTGAAGTTGTCATCCTGTGTTTGCTTTTTTGAATAAAAATAAGCTTTTACTCTGAAGTAAATGGCTGCAGTCAGATACAAAAACATTTTTATAATGTGAGCATTTCATATCCAAATAAAACCTTAAGTTCTTAAATAAAATTATAACAAATCCTTAGACATCCTAACAAAATAAAATAATTCAAATAAAGTTTTTCAGAATATGGGATTTGTTTTTGAATCAACATAATATTTCCATTGATCCATAAAATTCGTTTAGCTTTGGATTGGATTCTTGTATAAAAACATGTGTTGGCGGGTAAGCCTGTGTATTAATTTAAAAGCATTTACTTGAAAATAAAAAAAACGGTTTTAAATAAAAGTGAAGAAATTATAAAAGTTCAGCCATTATTTTACACATTTACATGTGTTTTTAATATTTCTGTATTAAATATTAAAAAGTTTTGTGGTTATATCATTTATTAAATTCATACTCTATTTATTTTTTAGCTTTTTCTATATCTATAGCTTTTTCTTATTTTTTATCTGATTGTACTGTTTTCAAAGTTTTTGTAGGGTACTCGCAGTCAGACATTTAAATTAAAAAATACGATGAAACTACGCATCTGAGATTACGCAGCGAAAAGCATGAAAAAATTGAATAATATCTTAATAATAATTGTATACAGACAAACAAATATACTAAGAATTATTACACAAGTGCGGTTTGTAATTCTACTCTAAAGAGATCGTATGACAACTGCAGAGTTCAGATATTTAACACCCGGCCTTCCTACGTAACCCAGTTATTATCTAGAGAACTAACATTGATCAGTGTAGGATTTCGTAATTATATCCTTAGATACTTAATTACTTATATTTCAATAAATCGTTGAAGAACTAACTCCATAATATCCATTTTGGTAAATGAAAGTGACTCCTTGTTTTGAATGGTAACAGCAGAATTCTAAGTCAAATTACAGAAAAAGTTATTGAGTTGATTTTTTTTTTTAATAAGGAATAATATTGAAATTCATACTCTTTGTAAAATAAGCTGTGTCTTTGTAAATTTGTATGTTGTTTTTATTTTATATCAAAGGAATTTATGTTTATAGTGTTTATTATGTAAATCATAAAAGATAAAGTTGTCAAAGAGGCTTTAAACTGATAATATTATTGAATCAACTTTTCTATAAAACATTTATTTTGAATGTAAAAAAATATCTGTACTTTACAGTATATTTACTTTCAAAAAATAAAATACAAACATCTAAAAGTAACATCAACAAAACTCGCCAAGGTGGTTTGAAACCGTTTCTGAAGTGACCGGATAAGGCTGTATGGTTGAGGAAAGCCTCAACGATCCTTTTGACCACTGAAATTATGTTGCTAAGACCCACACAACAGGCCTTACCTACATCCTAAGGTATTTCTGAACTGGACTGGAAATTCTATTTAGGCATATAGGATACAGAAAATGAATGGAAGATAAATGGATTAGGAGAGTTCATACAATTTACAACGGAGATACTATTTGCTAAGTGAATGTAGGAGCTAGGCGTATAGCCATTCCTTGAAATAAGCTATATTTAAACTCATTCTCTGAAAATTGCATTGTTTTATTTACCTACGCATTTAATTAACAATTATTTTTCATAATTCTGAAATTCGATGGTAAGATATTTTAATAATTAAGTCTGCAGATATTTCAGTGAGCTTATAAATACGAGTACTTTCTCAAAACTACAATATGATTGATAGATACAAACATTCCATCAAACCCGTACAGAATCTATTACGGCGGAATATCATTTTCACAAGCGAAACAAAATATCAATTATAACGTACTTCGGGAAACTTTGCCACAACACGCCAAACTGTATGGACAACTTCTATTCATCTTTACGAAGAAAATGTATCAGTATTTTTGTTGGAAACTCGATAACAGGGTACTTCGGAAGTTTGTTAAAACGTTACTGGCTGATCACATGTGCTTTCATCGCACTAGTTGTTTCAGATTACAATCGATTGCAATCGATTCAAAACGATTTAATCGTATTCGGTTGTGAATTTTGATTGCCTGTTTGTATTTGGAATTCTGTTTATATTTTCAATTGTTTTATTTAGAATGGCTTTAAATATTTTTTTTGTGTTTGGATGTGATTACGTAGCCTTTACAAACTTAGTTTGGTTGGTATAGGATTTTGAATGAATAATCATTTTATTTTAATAGAGACAAGTGTTTAAGGATTGTAGGAAGTGGAAAGAAGGGATCTCTGCCTACCCCTACAAGGAAAAGAGGCGTGATTATAGTGTGTGTATGTACAAGTAGGTAACTTAAAATATTAAAAATAAAATAAAATAGGAACACGAAAGAGTATAACTAATCAAATTTCTAATCCGTGGACAAAACAGGGTATCAAATCTGACCATCGTTTAAAACGCAACTATCATTACACGCTTTGTGGCCGTCCAAAACAAAAGGCAGCAACAATAGGCTTGCAATCGAAACGCAAACCAGCTAGTCTATAAATAAACAAAGCAACGTTTCCAGCCTCATTCCCTTTACTTTCCAATGCGATTTCCCGGCTCGCGTTACTGTAACCCTATAGATAGCGTTAACTGAGCCGGTTTGCGCACCCGGCTCGTGTTCGCAACTAGGTATGACATATTTTTAACCACAAATTGCAAGGAATATTATAATCAAAAAATAGAAAAAAAACATAATTCAAATATTTTACCCTCCTTCCACTCTCTTTTAAGAGAGACTGTTGCCTTGCAGTGGGACAGAAATACCTAGTTAAAAAAAACTAGGTATGACTAAAATGTTAAAAAAAGTTTTCTTTTTTTACTTATTCTTATATAACATAAGGTTAAACTTTACAATGAATTTACGAGCCAGAATGATTTACAAACAAATGCTAAGTTAAAAAACATAAGCAGAAGAAACATTGATATCAATTCGCGGAATCAGTAAAAAAGCTCCATATTTCACACGAGGACATATTCACATATTTTCACTGTCGGTGACATAAATATGGCAGATCTAGTTCTCTAGGGTAAAGCGTAGGCATCTGATCTGTAGGCCAAGCCACCCGAGATTAGCCAGCGAGATATTTTAATGTAGACCCGACTGTCACTTACAAATGATGAAGAAGTTTCGTCATGTTTTATATCGAGGTCAGAGTAGTTGGGATATTATTTAATCTATGTGAAGATGGAGGGTCGAACTATGACCGTGTGGACAGAGGCCATAGTAAGTCGGTGACTAAAAATCTTGGAAATCGAAGGAAGATCTTTGCTCTACAGTGTGCATATTCAGGCTCGAAAATGATACCTGTCACCGTCTTGTAAGAGCAGAAACGAGATTGAGTTTTGCCTAATAGGGTAGTGAAAATAGCTTCTTATCATAGTAAAGCTCTATAGACAGATCTCATCATCATTTCAGCCGTAGGACGTCCACTGCTTGAGCCTTGGGGCATGGGCCTATTCAAATATGGACAGATACTTCTCTTTAATTCATTTAAACTACACACACGCACATTAAAACTTTATAACATAGACAAATCTCGCGAATTACTACAAAAGGTGAACCTTTATATTCTATAATCTAAACAAAGTATTACCCAAATAGAGTTCATCCTAAAATAACATAAAGCTAACATAGTAAGTCAGAAAACTATCAAAGGAAATGAAAGGAAATAAAATTATTTCACCGAATTCCGGAGTGATCCCGTGATTCCTGATAGGGGAAGGTAAACGATCTTACCTTATTGGGCTTTGTCCGGTTTATCATAATAGAAGATACTCAACGGTATTTGATCAAATATATAGAATAAACTTGACTTAGACTTGGAAAACTATACCAACTATAGGTTTTAGGAAATTCTTCTCCGACTAACCTATCCTAGGGTTAGGTATACCTACTAGTACTACTACTACGCAGGTACCAGTTGGAATAAAATCAAATATACATTTAAAAAGAAATACCGGACTTATTCCTAAAGTGTACATCAGAATTGGTCTCAAAAGCAACAGCCAAAGACACATATAAAAACAATACACAACCTGTAAATCTTTCCCCTTGACTTTACAAAAACCACAAAACCGTGGTCAAAACAAAAAGTGGAAGAATTTGGCAAAGCCACTATTCCACGAAGCGATTCCACCATTCATAACGACCACAGACGAGGAAAAACTAGATAACCACAATCACTTGCGTGGTCTGCTCTGTGGGCACTGTGGGCTGTGGTACTGGGCCTCTAAACGGCTTTCCGACAGGATGAGCGATAAAATCGATACGATTCACCTGCGTTTTTCTCTTGTAATTTGGCCCTGTAGGCACATTTTTTTGGCAAAATCTCCACAAGGAGGTCCCTTGATAGCAGATACATAACTACAAGTTTAATGGATGTATATGTGGTACGTGTAACGTTTTCCTTGTCAATTGGTTGGTGTGGAGTCCTCTTGTTATAAAGGTTGGTCGACATTGAGAAAATCTAAACCAAAAATATTTTTGTTACTATTCGAAGAGTCCTAAGTACATAATATCGTTTTGAGTATTCATTTAGGATCACATGGTTTTTTTTAAGGAAATGGGTCGTGTTAGTTCAAAAGAAGATTTTTACTCGTAAAATAAAATAAACATAAAAATTCTTTAGACGCAAAACAGATAATTGAAATTGAAATTTCCTGGAACAAAATAATGAAGGCCAAAAAGACTCGATTTTTATTTCAGTTAATTTTAATCTGGAATAAATTGTTTCCACGTGTACCTCTACCTTTATGTCTTTGTTGACCATCGGAAATACTGTTGATATTTTTCGTGCTATTTCGTTCGGCGCGGTTTTGTTCAGCAAAAAGTCGAGCGAGCTCGCATGAGCGGACTCTGCCCGCTTTTTGTACAATCACCTACACAGTTTGTTATATCAATACCTTTATGTACACGAAAATTCCGACGCTACACCCTACATGATAAGGATGAGAATTGAATGTGCTACTCATGCTTTTGTTACCACGATAAAATGTACTTTGTTAAATACTCGGTGGCAAACTAGCCGGTGTTTTCATTAGCTTTCGAAATGTTTTTCCGTTTTGAGAATTATTGTAAACAAAATACTCGAAATATTTTCGCACTTATTTCAGTTGTAATGCTTAAATGCCAAGCCTTCCCACAATGGCCTACCGGGAAAGGCATTGCAAAGATAGTACAGAGAATTTTTGCACATATTGGCAGACTCAGTTTTACTCGACTGCCAAGGTCCAAAAAATTTGGTAAGTTGCTTATCTGTGAAATATATCAAGATAACAAGTGCATTTCATCCTCAAATACGGCATCACAGAAATGAAATCTCAGAGTCTGGTAATTCATAACCTAACATTGCACCATTTATTTGCCTCGCTAAGACCAGTATTCCAGCACGCACGTTGCTACAATAAACTATGCTAAGCTTATTTTCGCTGGCGGTATAACTTGGGCTTTATTTAAATAACAATATAAGTGAGGCTGCAAGTTGTCGAATAAATAGGCAAGTTGCAGGTCACGTACAGAAAATGCAGTTTCCTTTATTCAATACTAGTTTTTAACGGGAAAAATAATTACATTAAAAAAAGTAATATGCTAGTGTAGTCTATTGCAAGGATACATACTAAGAGAGTTAACGTTATTAGATATATATTATTCGAGTTAAAATTTCCAAAATAAATAGTGTCGTGTGAACTATTTATTACCAGAATATTGTCTCTCGTTGTTGCAAAATTACAGATGACTTAATCCGATGATATCAATACCAGTACATTTCTTAAATTGTAACCCTCATTAAGAAAGAAGGAATTTATATCTCAGTCCGGACTCCGTCAAAACAGTAAAATAGTTTTTGCGTATTGAAATAAAAACATTTGTATGTATTCTACATGTTTGATGAAAATAATTATATGTATTACCACTTGATTTAACAAGTATCTAGGTACAATACACCAAGGAAATAGGGTATTTATAAATGGCTTTATTTGATATAAACGGAAGCCTTTTTATATGATATTATTGTTGAAAAGAAGAATTGAAATACGTTAACGAAATAGTAATATCGCTTTTCTATACGTTTTTTATGACGTATAAATACATAAAATATTTTCCGATATGTTTTTCCTTGATTTTATTTAACGTGGATCTTATAAGAAAATATTTATAGATAAATAGATAGATGCGGACAACATCACATACATTGTTCTGAACCCAAAGTAAGTTGCTAAAGCACTTGTGTTATGGAATTCAGATACAACGAAGGTACCACAAACACCCAGACCCGAGACAATGTAGAAATATGATTTTCTACATTGACCCGACCGGGGATCAAACCCGGGACCTCAGACCTAGCGACATCTTGAAACTGGTGCGTACGCCACTCAACCACGGAGGTCGTCAACTATCACTCACAGTAGTCAAGATAATCGATTATAAAGGAAACTAACTGCACAAATAGTATTGAATAGTAAAACCTGTAAAATTGTTTTATGTGTGTGTAAAGAAATGAATAAAAGACTTAACACATTGATCATAACAACATTTTCTGCCTTATCGAACAAAACAAATGAAATCATCATCAAATCACGAGAACGCATCAAAAATTCAAAGTAAAATCGTTTATTAATTAAACGTCCGTCTATCGTTTAATAATATTAAATCCTAAGCTTTATCCAAGAAGCCATGTTTAGGCTAAAATTAAAGATAAGTAAGCCGTTAATATAATTTACTCGGCTCCCATTTCTTAACAGTTACGAATAGGACTTCGGGAAAATCGTTCGGGATTTTCTATTATCAAAATTTGTGAGCCACAAATGTCTGAAAATGTTTCGCGATTCATCAACAAATGGATGAACGAAATCCTTAATGTACGAGTATATAAATCGTATATTTTTAGTAGATTTATTTCATCCGTTGTGATTCTTAATCATATCAAGTATCAACTTAAGTGTACTTTGGTAGTGCTTTAGTATATTAAATGCTTCGCTTAGATAGTTTTTGGATGATTTGATACTTCGGAAAACTCAAGACGGTTTATTGGAGATTTTATTTACTACACGTTTTTTTTATTTTTCCCTATTTTATATGGTACATGAAACATGTTTTTGACGATTTGTTTCATAACAATGTTCAAAGGATTATTAATCCCCATTTCTGAACAATACATGAAAAGTAAATCCAAGTTCTTCTTGATATGCGACCAAGTAAGTGATGTCTTAGTATATTAACTTTAGATTTATGATAACGTTTTGTAAAATAAAATCATTGTTCAGACGCCTTTTTTCTCTATAATTAACTACAGCCTTCTGAAGTGTGAACATAAAGAATGATAAAAACTGATTCCAAAACGCTTTATTTTATGGAAACAAAGTTCTTCATATCCATTTTCAATTGAAAAGTAACCCTCACCTCGTAAGTGTGTCACAAGTGTTCGGAGTAGTTGTAAGCAGGACATAAAGGAACATTATTGGATGAGTAACCGAAACTTTGGTTGCGTACGCGAACTGGACTTGTTAGTTTCACCTCAATGTGGTGTGGTGGGAGTTATAAGCGAGAAGCGTTGAGCAAAACAACGTTGTGTAGGTATTCTGAGTTGGTTTTAGAAGATATACAGCAAAGTGTTTAATTTTATCTTAAATTAAATGTGAGGCAAGGCAACTCAAGGAAATATTTTAACAAAAATAAATAAAGTAGGTAATATGACAATTTGTAAATTTAAATTATTGCACGTGCTTCAATTACTGTGTAATATAATATATATAAGTTTTACAGAATTATTATTTTTTACAGAATTTCCAGCTGTACAGTTTTAAGTGAAAGCGTTTTACCTCACAAGAGTGGCGAAACGCGACAGTTTTTAATCTAGACGCATGTTTAAGATGATCCCAACGATTTCTTGTCACGGGCTGTTAAATTTTTTATTGAATGCCTTTTTTATGCGAACATATAAAATCGACTATAGGTCCTTGTGAGGTGTAAAATCGGTCTATTTTTACGCCCCCGAAAGTCGTAACTCGGCGAGTGGATTTTTATTCGTTTGACATTTTTTTGGAACTGTAACTTCGGTGCCTACATTTCGAAGATTTTTTTACGTTCCGCATAAAAAATTGAGTTGCTATTTGTAAGTAGCGAATTTCTTTTTATGTTTACTTCTTAACTTTCGTATTTAGACGTTGATGGGGTATAAAGTGTGTTCCGAATACGTCCACGCGGAAGGCACTTAAAGTCGACTTTTTTTTATTTATTGGCTTACTCTGTGTCCGCTTTAAAAGCCTTTTTATTGCTAAGTTAAAATGGTATAAAACGGGAAATTTACAGAGCACATAGCTGGTACATTTAAGGTTACAAATCCTACAGTTACCTGATATATAGGTCAGTTAACATAACATTAAAACCATTTGCGGTACAGTAAAACTAAAGTACCCATCGTTTAAAAAAATGCGACAAAATAGAAATTAGGAAAACAAAACTATACTACAAAAGCTCAAAAACTATAATTTTACTTCCTAAAATAGATTCTTAAAATTACTGTTTCTGTTCTCTACAATGTCTGAAAAATACTTTCCCTAAAAATACCTTAACTTTTTTATACGGCAGGTTGAACCTCTTTATAAGGACCTTCCACGAACTTACCTGAAACAAGGGAAATAAAAATTTAAAATAAATTTCTATAATTAAACTTTACTGTTCATACAATTATTTAAGTTTTTTACTAGTAAGGATTAAACTTAAGACATAAAAAATAAAAAACAGTTATGGGTCAATATTAGAAGCGGGCAGTAAGAATAGTAAGTAAAGACACACACACACACAAACACACAAACACATACACACACACATTGACAAGCCCGGTAAACCCATAATAAACCGCAAAAAACTTGAAAATTATTTTCACACTAAGTATAAATATTTTGATAAATCCACTCATGGTATTAACTACAAATTACGAATTCCCAATACGAAGCAACTAAGTAATAACAATAATACTCGTAACACAATATTACTGGGTACTTAAGCAATAAACCAACATGTGCAGTAAACATAACATTTCAAGTATATAAGAAAGTCGTTAAATAAATTGTATACTTTATCGCGTTTGTCACAAAGTATGCGCATTAAGTTCATGTGTAACATTATTGTAGGAAAACGGGTATTAATGTATATGCGAATTAGTATGTAGATTGAAAATTAAATATATCATCACGACTACCTTTATAAATAGGGTAAGCAGGTGACATTTATGTCAACTAAAAAAAAAAAAACAAAATAGAATTTGCGACGGATGCACACATTAGAAAAATAATGTATGGTCAAATCACAATGACATACAGACCAGGTCAAAACGATATCATCAGTGTTTTAAACCAACCTCAAAAAATGAAGCAATTATTTTTTTTAATGCTTGTTTATTTTGTATCTATCGTCTACAATGACAAGTCATTGTTCAACTTTACCATTTGTTTTGCACATCGCAGCAGTTTTAAATGCGATTAACTATGAAGATTATAAGCAGAAAGGTGTTTAAATATAACCTAAGTAGTGAAATAACATAAAGCCATAGGTACTGTTACTTATGAAAATCTAAAGAACCTTGGATATATTTCCATCCTACATCAAAGTTTTAATATTCAGGAAAAAATAACGGCTTTACCGGGCATCAATCAAGCCGCAAGTGTTGTTGGCAAATTAAGAGCATTATATACGGTGTATAGAAACCTAGTTCAGAAAGGTTCTTTTTCAAATATTAGGGAAGATAGATCATTAGTTTCTTTGAAAATGCTTTCTTTTACGACCTTATAAGGTATATGAAACATTAAAATGAGATCTTGATTTTAAATATTTCATATAACATTATTTAGGTTTGTTTTTATATTACACATTTAACATCAATATTTTTTACACAACTCGTTGCATATTTTTCGACTGGTATCAAAGCACGGTTGCATATTATGCTTTATTATTTCAAAGTGGTGCACTTCATTATAACTTTATTTATCGTGAAATGTTTAATTGTCGCATTGTGTAATTGACGCATATATTTAACCAATAATGTAAAAATAATTGTATAATTTTGTTTTTAAAAGAGTAACTTGGACTATGGAGTTTCTTGCCGGCTCTTCTTCATAGGAAAGACACTTTGGAACCGAGCAACTAGAATCAGTAGAGTTAACGTAACGTTTCTTGAGCGCCTTTTTTTTTGGTTTATAAGAAATAAAAACATTTTGATTTTGATTGTATTAAATAGTTTAATTTATAACAGGAAAAGCGAAACTTACACTCGACAGCGCATTAAACATTTCTTTAATACACTTCCACAACGCACATATGCAACTTTTGATCAAATCTACAATACACATCCATAATTAACAGAACAAAGACTTCTTTAAAATTTAAAAAAAAAAAGGAAATAATAAAACCAATCGAAGCTACTTCCTTTACCTTTTATACTGTCTACCATACAGAGTAACAATTTCTTAGCGCAGCTGAAAACTCATAAGTTTCAGCTCACAATATCGCGCGCTGTGTTCAATAACATCTGCGATAGTCTTTTGTTTTTAATAAAGTAACTGTTATTGTATAAAGTATTTGGTATTTCTTTCGGTTTTAATTTAATTGGTTTAAGAAGTTGTTGAAGTTTTCATTTAAATTAATATGTTCATAATGAGCATTTTACGTGAGATTTTCCCCGACTTATATTTTTTATTGACGGCAATGTTGTATCAATAAGATTAAAGTTTTTTTATTTTTTTGGTATTTTTTAGGTTCCTACTATGTCAGCTTCACATACGAGTAAACTATTTTTGGTTCACCTATTGTGTGTATCGTTAAGTCATTAATTACAATTCATATTTTTAATTGGGATGAGATTAGCCACGCCTCTTTAGACAACTGATTGTTTAATTGAAAACATAGTTTTAACAAGCATCAATAATAATTACTCGGAACAAAACTAAAGTTTAATTCCGTTGTGTAAAACAATTTTACTATTTACAAAGGAAACGGATTGGTCAATTAAGATGAATATAAATTGCGATAACAAGATGTATAATTGGCATGATCTCTTCATTGCTTTTAGAATTTAATTAAATAACCGAAACACATGAATAACTATTTAATTACACAATATCACGTATTGATATTTAACGGAAATTATTTAACAAATCATATTTTTATTGATTTAAAGCAAATGTTGCTTAACTGTATGTAACAATAAAATAAAAAGAAACTTAAGTTTGTTCTCGAAAAGCTATTTAAAAAATATGTCCTCAATAATTCTGTACAATAATTGAAAAAATAAATTAATTTTAAAATCGAGTTATCGAAAAACGGACTGTATGTTTGAATCTTTTCAGCCAGTATTCCATTTAAACATTTAATACTTCTGATAAATGAAATACAGGTAAATTGAAAAAAGGAAATGCATAAGAAAAATCATAATAATCCTCTTTGCGCGGGATGAATTGATCTGTAAGGGTTGTCAAGGGCTTATAATTATCTGAACTCCCGTGGGACCCGCCTCCGACCTTAATTACATCGATGGGCAATGTCACATGATAGGGAAAGGCAAAAGTTCCATTATAGGAGCACATTGGATCATGATCAAGTCTGTTGAATTAAAACTACAATTAATGGATTTTGTCGCGGTCTGTTCTTCGTTTGTCAAAGTTTTGTATATACATGACCACAAGGGATAAATTTGGAAAATGATTTCACTGTTTAATAGCAAGTTAGAACATTACGTTTAATAAGTTAAGAAATGTCTAATTGATTCTGGTTAAAAAATTACTTAGAACTTGTCTAAGATTTTTTTCTTTTTGAGTAGGCTGAGGCTTGAGGCGGCTTATGGTTTTATCTGGTTTTATGGGCATATGGTTTTCTCAAAAATGCATATCCATTTTTGAAAAAACCATATGCCCATAAACCATACCATAATGGTACTTATGACCGTCTCATGCCACTCATACTTCCAAAATACAAATTAAGTTTTGTGAAAGATTCTTAATTAATTAAATACGCAAGAAAACAGTCAAATATACAATGAACTACACTCCAGCAAAATAATATCATCTATATGAAAAATAAGTGGGTAAGAAAATCAGCAATATTAAAATGGACCTTCTACATTATCTCCTCTTGCACCAATACCAATGGATTTCGTTTTATACACTGCCTTTGTACATCGTTATTTGTGATTTAAAATAAATGCCTTTTGGAGCACAAATTAAAATGTTAACTCTTTATATCGGGCATGTTAAAATGCAAATGGTTTATACAATGTTATTATAGTATTTAACACTGATACGATTAAGTTTCAATCGAACAATGACAGTATTCTGGGTGTTTTTATTTGCATTGGCTTCATTATTATCATGCAGAGAACTGGATTAATTATTTTTGTATGGACTGCGGTTTTCATGTTTAATCTTATTATAGATAATTCTCTGTGAATGGTGCGTACCTATTATCACTGCATATTATTCGATGGTTTCTTTAGTAAGAAAACGGCATTGCTTTTTATTTTTCTTTTTTTTTAGTAACTTGAAATAAGGTTTTTTTTCAGCACAGGCTGCAGTTACTTAATTAAATACATTAAAGCGGTACGTTTATTAAATATAGACAATTTTAGCTAATTGTCTCAAAACTTAAACGCAACCCAATCAAAAATACAACACAAATAACAACAAGCTTTAATTACCGAAACAAACCTTCAAGAAATAGCGTAAAATAAATACATAAACACAAACAAACAAACGGCTAAAGTACCAGGGCAGCATAAAAGCCAAATACTTTTGTCAGCTCGTTGAAAATAAACAGGCGAATAATCTTGGCGCTAACTACATGAATTGTAGCGACTTAGCACGCAAACGGTCGGATTATGAATCACAAGTTATCCAACATGTGGGAGCCACGTGAGTTCTTGTGACGCAGTTTAAAGGCTTTTAGCACTCCTGAAATTGTTATTTAGTGCTTTACATAATTACATGTGTGGATGCAATGCTTGCATTATCTGTTCAGCGGTTGCCACGAAGGGAAATGCTTTGATTAATTGCTCGCGTAAAATGGAGAATGTGAGGCGGTTTTGTTGGAAATGTTTTGAGAGTAGAAAATGTATAGTGCACGATAAATAGTATACCGTTGTTTGGTATCATTTTGATGTAATGTAATATCGTAATTTTTTTTCATATATTTGCTTATAATATTCGATAAACGATATATTGCTTATAGCGCTTCAAGAATGTATGATAATATGAGTAACATTTTTTTTTTTTGGTTTTTGAGGTCCTTATTTTCTGTCAGTCTGAAAGTCCACAGAAAACTGTAAGAATGATATGTGAAAGAAAATTTGTCGGTATCTTGGCTTTTCACTTTTTTAATTTCGGACTGTAAAGATCAAGAAACCTCAAATGCAGATGGGAGATGCAAATGAAACAAAACAACTACACAATTACATTTTGTAAGTATAAGTAACAATACATTCAAGTGACAGTCAGTCTTGCTTTCCCGTATCATGCGATAGCGACGGCCAGCGAGAGTGACAGCTTTCTATGAGAGATTAAGGGTATGGCCAACATGTGATGTTGACAGTATCTACCGGATGTCTGTGGGTGCCGCGGTGAGGGTAAAACTTGAAGTAGTTATTATTTGAGGATTGGTGTGTTGGCGTGTTGGCTATTTGCGTATTGGACCAATGTTGGTAACGGAATCAAGTGACTGGCGATAACCAAATACTAAAAATAGTTTTTTTAAGTATTTGGTTTTAAAGTTGCGTTTTGGTAGTTTAGTTTGGTTTAAATAAACATGCCAAATATTTATAGTTTTTAAGTTTTTTATTTTTGAAATAAGTCACTTAAATAGTCTTCTCTAACCGTCTTTGAACCGTGGAATTCTAGCAACAGTTATTTAATGATTGTACATATTATTTTATTTTTGGCCTACAGTCAGTCATTCATCATCTGCTATTGCCAAATTGACATAACAATCACAACCCCATACCAGTTACAAAACTAAATCTACGACTTTCAAGTAAAACCGAACAAATGTATCTCCACCATTTAGGGCCATCGAACCGGTTTACAGCTCGTTTCAAAGGAAATCAACAATAAAAAGAAACTGCATTGTTTATTGAAATCGAAAGTTTAACTCAGTTATATAAAGAAAGTGACTAGGTTTAACAATAGGATATTCGTGTAATTGCTTACAAGACTAAAGTTTAGGGTTATTGAACTTTGAAAACTGTTATTACTACTACCACCATTACGCTCGAGACCAACAAGCCTTATGATTTTTATTAGTGTAATCCTTTTTGTACGAGTTGATTAGATCAATATTATTATTACAATTGTTTTTAATTATATTTTTTTAATTAAATTCATAGAGAAACTCTTTACGAAACGAAAGAGCCTGGAACTTACGACACAGGGAATCCTAGTGTAAGTTTCAGGAATCAAACTATTGTATGTAATTTTTAAACAATAAAATTATTTTTTAACTAAAACAATTCAATAATTTAAAGTTTAATATTTAAAAAAATAATAAACATTAAATTGTTCTTATTCCTATTGATTCCGATTTCTATTTCCTATTATTTTTGTTCAAAGTGCGATAGTATCTTGTTTTTGTTTTTCTGTTAAAGGTATATACTGATTATACTCCCACATTTCTCGGAAGATAGTAATAAGGACATTGTTATAGTGGGCGCATTTACTGAACGATTCAAAAGAGACTTCAAAGTAAAATAGTAAGAAGTAATGAATACGTTTTAGAAATAATCTGCCACACAACGATTACACAAAATGACAGTAATATATTTATCCTAAGTCGTCTATCATACCTACCATTAAAAAAATCTGCCTCTTTTGTTTAAAACACTACATCCTATTGGTCTAAATCACAGTCAGTTTAATAACCATAGCTAAATCAGGGCAACAGGTTATAACCGACCAAAAATAATATTTTCGATAGCCGTTACGTTAAAAACTTACATAAACTATTTCCTTAACAAAAAAACATTTTTTATTAAACTCGTGACTAGTGGCGATTATCGCATAACAACGACCCATGTCTCGTGCATAGTTTTAACACAACGGAAAAATCGCAAACATTTATCAACATTCTTGAATTTAAAATTGAAATGAAGCGAAAACTCAGATTGTCGTGAAGAACGATTTTTCCGGCTGCTATGGAACGAATTACATTTATTTTTAGTTACATTTGACGTTTAAACGTGGGCTTTTGACGGTGTGAATAATCTGTTTATTATTATGTGTAATTATTTATGGGAATTAACGCTTATGTTTATTAGTAATGCTTGACGTTTCAAGCTATTCTGATTTCGGGGAATTATATGCCTATGTTACGCTTTAATGTAAACAAAGTTGAATGAGACTTGTACTTACGAAGAATAAGTTTATTTGAAAAAAAAAAATATAATTTCGTCCTTTAAATCAAGTATTTACTCTTGCATTTTTAGATGTTATAGAAACTGTTATGTAATTCCTATAACATGTTTTTTTTTTTTCAAAAATATTACAAGATTGCGGATGTGTTTGCGTAATACCAAAAAGATTTCTGATTTTATGTAATAGATGACAGAAGATAGAGAAATAAACTTTAGACGAAGTAGACCACTATATAAATTGCAGATTTTTATAACGTTCAACAATAACTGCTGACCATTCTTTTACAGGCATCAAAGCCTAGGGATTTTGATTTTTTCCAGCATAAGAAACTCAGAAGAATAAATACTCCGCTGAACCTAAGTTAAATGGCACAAGCCCAAGAGAATCATTCTAGCCATCATAGCAATCTGTATATCCATGCAACTCTTCAACACAATATGTATTAAGATTGTAAAGAACTTTCGAGATTCCAATGAGTTTTCACCTCAAAACAAAAACCGGCCTTATTAGAACACTTAGCATATGTTACTAAGACGAGGAAAGCAATGCCTCAGTGGAAAAACAACTTTTAAATAACAACTATTACACACTAGCTGTGGTTTCATCCGCGTTATCTAGCCCCGTTCCCGATATTTTCAATAATCCGGAGTAGAGACATCCAACAAATAGAAGATCATGAAAATCAGTACACCCGCTATTGAAATATAACGGTTGAAACTTGATGTTACATAAAAAAAATAACTTTTGATTATGTGAAATTGAAATTTTCGATTTAAGCTGCTTAATTTTATGTGAAATATTTAGCAGCAAAAAAAAAGGATATTTAAGTAAAACAGTTTACCAAACGTTGGCCCATCCAATCTCCAAACCGCTGTTGACATAGTCTTCGTATTAAAAGAATAGTGTATACTGCAGTTTATTTTTAATTAGAGATAAGGTTGGACAGTGCACTGGTTATCTGTGGCTCTACGTGATCTCTGTACAAATTTCTGTTCACTACTATCGCGACATCTGAAGATTGCACACGTTACGGACGCAATGGTTTGTATATTCTGTTATGGTTCGAGATTGTCTTAGGTTTGGTGTAGTCTTTGTTAATATTATACACTTATACATTTATGTGTTGGTTCGTTATCTTAAGGGTCTTGATAAAGAGAGTCAGTAAGAAAAATGTGGAAGAGAGAAGCTCTTAATTTAACAATTTTTACAGTGAAAAGTCATTTTATGGCGATTGATTTTGGTTAGATTAATGTCACATAATGGAACAAATAGGCTGAATCTATTGATCGTCGTAAGCAATCAACATTTATTTTTAAAATTTCAGATATCTGAGCATAAAGTAAAAAAGTTAAGATTTCTTATAGCCAATTATTTCGGCAACATCAATAATCCATCAGAAACGTCACCGACACCAACCCAGTCACAAGCTTTTAAAATAGTTTTTCACACTACTACTGACGTTCAGCAAACTTCATAGAAAGAACCTCAGAATCGCTCAATCAAAAAAAAAAACAAAAGATCATAACAGCCTGTCACAAACTTTATCGATACTAAACTTAGCACAACAGATTAATATCTAAACTATCTTCAGAACTAGCTAATTACGTTAGCTCTTATATACGGTATTCATTCTCAACTCTACTTAACAGAAATTTAATAAGTGATGTAGCTTAGGTACGAGTATCTTCGTAACTTTAACGAACTCATGTGAACTTAACTGGGGTATGCAAGAATATACGAAGGTTAGTTTTATACAACATAACCAAAAGAAGTCACATACACACACGTATAATAAGAAAACATTTACGGGAAAATCAACTGGAACTATTAAAAAATATTAAAGTCCCTGAGAGTAACAAAAATAATTAAAATCACAGAATCTCGGATTACGAACAATGTTAGGATATTTGAAAATTGCGCTTATTTTTGTCCCATGCCTAGATCGAGCTCACAACACAATATGCAGTCCAAGTTTTCGAGGTGACAAAAATAGTTTATGTTTTTCCAAAACCAGGAACATTTATTAGAACGCAAAAAGTAAAAGCTTAATATGTTATTTTGTATGATGTCACCTATAAACTCATTAAACTAATCTGCTAGGTTCGCAAGCGTGGTCCGCTTCACCGGGAGATATATTCTACAATGTTTTCGATATTATTTAAAAAACTGGTGTTTCTGTAATATCTTGTAAGATCTAACTTAACGTAACTTAACTCGTCTTTGTTCCAGCCGTGTTAATAATGCTTCTCTTTGGAATTAACTACAGGAATTGTTCTCATTTTGCTGTGTTTTTTATTTTGTTCATCATCTAATCTGTGTAGGGTGCGTTAGATTAAAAGTTTTTCCCTTTTTTTATGCAGTATGCATGTGAGGGTTAATTAACATCTGAGTTTATTAGAGTTGGGCTTAATATTTTTTTATTTACATTTTATTTCGCAATGTGATTAAATTTATATATGTGCAGTCATGTGTAAAAGGAAACTTTCAAAGACAGCTATCTTGGTGAGCGTTTAAAGGAGTTTAAAAACGTCGAAGTCAATTTATAGCAGCCGAAGATTTTGATACTACGTATCAAAATCGTGTTTGACGCCCTCAGGCAAAGTGGAGTGACGATTTGCGCAAGACGGCTGGAAGGAGCTGGATGCGAGAAGCCGAGGATAGAACTAAATGGCTTGCAATTAGGAAAGCCTATGTCCATCAGTGGACTTCTGTAGGCTGATGATGATGATTTTGATGATACTACTAAAAGAGCAAGCGTCATTTATTTGTTAAATGAAATTAAGAATATTCGCCTTTATGAAAATTAACTAAATAATCTTACTTTTAAAACTGTAAGTATAAACTTACATATTATTAAAACGGTAACTTTCAGGTTGAAATCCAGGTACAAAATTAAAGCAAATAGTAGCTAACAAAATACAGTCAGGTACACAACGCTAAGTTTTAGTCCAAACAATGTAATCTAGAAAAACTGAGCTTAAAGGACAATGGCGAAATCATTGTTGATGTAATTCTTATGCGTCTATAAACGTCGTCATTACAGATTTACATGAAATAATAAGTTACATTTTATCAAGCTTTATTCAAATAGCGTCTAAATCTATGAAAAATATATTTTAAATTGGAAATACAATTGATTAAATTGTACTTTGAGTGTTGCCATGACTGAAAGTTAAATCTGAACTAAGTCATACGAATATATTTCGCTAGTAAACTAAAAAAGCTGTTTTTTTAGAATATATTGAAGTTTTATGAACAAGAATAATCTGAGGACATATTATTTCTTCCCAACATTACCGAAATGAATAAATAGAATCAAAATAATAATACGTAAACTTCATAGAGAAATATAATAATTGGGTAAACTTCATTCCAGCATGGCAACAACAACGGATACAATCAATGTGACATTTTGAGTTATGTCAATTGTCATTGTTTGTGATCTGTCAATTTAAACGTTCGTTACTCCTATTATTGTTGTATCTATTCTATTTATTTTCTTTTTAATTTTGATTTGGAATGCGTATGGACTTTCTGTGACGTGTGCTTGCCAAAGGATTTCTTACTTTTGACTCTTATTCTACTTCTTACTTTGGATTTTACTGCGTGTAAGAGAGACGATTTGTTTTTCACGATAGGAAGTCGTGTAAAGCCTCTCAGCACCAGCTGGTTTCCTGGATGAAATCGTGATAAGGGAGGATAAAAATAGATAATAAAAAAAATATATAGCTGTGTTGTTTAATTTCTTTGACAATCCCCTGTTAGAATTAATGCTGTTTTTTATTTCATTCTTGCAGTTGGTCATCTATTTTATAGACGATTTTGTGCATTTAACAGTATTACAAGAAAGCCTATAAGAAAACATTAACATATTCTGTCAGGATTACAGATTTTAAAAGATACCTCTGATTATTACTCTCTATATTATCAAAGCGATACCAGGGAAAACCTAGTTTAATAATATCTATATTAATAACTATGAAAGAACCGCATCCGATCTTTTAAAAAATTAGTGACCAATTCACGAGGTTTACTTCTTCAACATATTTCCTATGAATTTCTGTTATAAAAATGCAAAGTCGAGCAAAGGTAATTAATTGCTTGCCCATTAATTTCACTTTTAGATAACTGTTTTTTTTAGTTTGAACCTCTGAGTATTGATAAGAAACTAAAGAGTGAGTCTATCAGAGTTTGAACCGTAAGCGCTAATATGAACCAGTTTTGTCGTGAATTATGTATGAAGATGGAGCTTGCCGTTTTATTAATTTTATCTCAAACACTAATATTATCCTAACAATGTCAAAACCATCGATAGTTTCGTATATAAGTTTCTCGTTGCGTGAAAAATAACTAAAATCAGTAAACGAATGTACTAGATACAGACTAAAAAGTATCGGTGGTAAAAACAAAAAGTATGGTATCGGTCTACGTATATGTAAAGTCTATGGTTTGAACAAATCTTAAATGACAAGACACCTACCCTACTATTCTCTATGCACCTAGCCTGAAATTCTTTAAAACTTAAATATCTTTTATTGGTGACTTCGTTCATCAGTAAACCTTAAGACAATATTGTTCAGAAATCTAAACTCTATATTTTAAGATTTTTTTTATTAGTAGACGCAACAAAATTATGTCAACAAAAATTTGTATGGGAGTTCGCCATTGTCCTTTAAACATTTCATACTTTTTTGGTACTTTTTTTAAGTATGCACAACAAGTGAACTTTTCACACAGTGAATAATGGAACGTGAATAAAACTCGTGAATTACATTTTCATCAGAAGTTTTGACACTTATCACAAATGCATAAGGTTCAATTTTGATTGCCGATAGTTACAGGTGTAATATGATTACCTACTAAAACGACTGTAATTTTACTTTAGGGAAATGAACTATTCATTTATCTCGAAGCTTAACCATCTCATAAATAAAGTAATAATGAAAATAAAAATGACGAGAATTTATGAATTCAAAAAAAGAAATATGTTGTCGCGAAAAAGTATGAATTAGATATATTTAAATTAACATTAAGAAAATTATAAGATCATTACGATAGAGATTTCAATCTCTCTCAAACTAAACTTTACACATAACATTGAAATAGCTATATCTAGAAATGTCACCTAATATAACGATAACAGTCTACTCAAAGGCCCTGACACAAAACATTTGCATTTATAATAAAACCGCAGCTTTGCATTCAAGGAAAACTGTCTGCACTTTGTATGTGTATTAATAATAGATAATAATAATCCAGCCTATAAACGTCTCACTGCTGGGCAAAGGCCTTTTCCCATATAGAGAAGGCACGAGCATTGATCACTACGCTCGCTGTCGTTGGCGATTTCAGATCCCAAATTTTAGAACCCAGTCACGATTATTTCCTATTTAGTTTTTTGTATTTTTTCAATTTTATGTCCTAATTGGCTAAATAAGTAACATATCATAGGGATTTCTTTTACAAATTAATCGTCCAACAAATAGTCTTTTCGTAAAGAATTCTCGTAAAAAAAGAATAAAACTAATAAGATTTAAGAATTTATGCGTAAGTATACAATACTAATTTAATTGAATTCCATGGAACGTTTCAATTAAATTGACCCTTTAAATTGAATTGAAACAATTGGAATCCGTTCGTTTAGTTGTTTTTGGCAAAAGTTTCTAAAGTAGGGCGCCGGATCGGACCGCGGAATAATAATTCAATAATGTGAAATACCAGAACATTTCCTGATAAAAACCTTAATTTTATTAATGTGTCTACTTATACTAAGAAATCATCACTAAGAAGGGGTTAAGGGCTTACATTGTTGAGTATTTTGCGACATACAGAGGATGCGTATCGAGACTATTCCTGCCATATTTAAGACAAAAAGAACCAAATCCTAACATTTCACATATTAATTAACGTTAAGCTTACGTTTTCTATTTCCTATTGCGTTAATTGTAAAAATTACTTAATTATTTACATTTAAAAGTAAAAATAATTACCATCTCACACCTCATTAACCCTTTGATGACTCGACGGACAACAATTTATGATCAATTCCAAACCGCATTACCGAGTATACAAACCATCAAAGTCATTCCAAAATATTTAATACTACTTTAATCACAACCTTTAAAAGTGACAAGAAAACTGACACAGCTTCGATTCAGCTATTGCTATCCTGCTTCATTTGGTAATTTTTACGATAATTGGCATTACGATCAATAATTGGTTATAACGATCATTCTCTTCGAGAGTTCAATGAAATTTTAATGTAGGCTTACTTGAATTCGAAAATGCACAATGACAAGTACACTGACCGACCATTGACATGCATTTAAAATAGCTGAATCGAGGACCAGTACTTTCACTGGCTAATAAAAAGCGTATGAATCGTACAAACTCAATCAGCGGCGTATTAAACGGCTGTTATCTAAAGATACATAAATATTAAATATTCTGATGATAAGCATGAAACTGGTATCTGTGAGAAATGCTTTCTATTTTCTGTCATTTGTATTTTTATGAGTTAGCAACTGTTTTTTACCGTGTTATGTGAATTGATCAAAGTTGCGGTGGATAGAATTAGTGAGTTGGTATTACCAGTTTTGGTATTTACATCCAAAGAATTTGCTTCATCATTAGCTTTAGAGTCGACTTACACTAAACATAAACTTTTTTGCTCATATTCTTCTTTTGACGGGCCTGTTGGTCTAGTGGTTAGTGATCCTGACTGCTATACCGGAGGTCGTGGGTTCGATTCCCATCCGGCACAAATGTTTGTGTGATGAGCACGATCATTTGTTCGGTGTCTGGGTGTAATTTATCTATAATATGTATGTATTTAGAAATATATAAGTATGTTTATCAGTTGTCTGGTTACCATAACACAAGCTCTGCTTAGCTTGGGATCAGACAACCGTGTGTGAGATGTCCTGGAATATTATTATTATTATTTTATTTTCTAAGTCGGTCTGAGTTTCCCAGACTCGAATCGATTGTATTTCTTAACAAAAAAGGTTCAGCAGTGGATGAAGTAGACTGAGTTAACAGCAGGACACTTTTTCATCCTCAAAGAAAAATGCAAAATAAAATTGTTGACCTACACCTACATTAGGAAAAGGATACCAATAACCATTTTATTTGAATCCTTAGTAAACAAAATATCACTTTATTAGAACCACAGAAATAAAATTCGGGTTTTATAGCACATAAACAAAAGATATGGCCAGCCATGAATTAACTATTGAAAACAAAAATCTTAAGATTCCTACAAGACTGAGAATCCAGGAACACTTTGAAACAGACAAATGGACTACTAAATCATTAAAATTGCCAGTACAAATCCTCATTACTTTGTATACAACCGTCTTGTACTCGGGAATAATAAAGAAAAATATTCAAAACATTCAGCCACCCTTCCGACGTTATCACTGTTCTTTGCTGAATTAAACTCGTTGTTTGTCTGTATGTTTGTATGAATTATTTTATTTGTGTCTTTAGTCATTTGATTCTGATTTTCAGTTGAGCCTGTGCCTTTATCAGCAGTTTATGATACTTGGATTTGGACAAATGGACGATATTAATTGGTCTCGTACAATCTCTGTACACCTTGAAAATCTCTTGGGTGACCTGGATTTTGGGCATTGACAGAGTAATAAAGTTAGTAGAGAAATGCATTAAATCAGAATGATGAGAATTTTAGAGCAGAAACTTTTCAAGAAAACTTTATTATTTTTCCAATGCTAAGCTGGCGTTTAATCCTAGATAAGGGTATAGAACAATAAAACGTTATGCTGTAACCCGGATCTGCAGCTCAGAACGTAAAATTGAAGCAACTCAGATAGCCGTCACGATAATTCTTCCATGCCATCCCGGGTTCCTTTGCTAAAGGAGTATAAAAATCTACGGACAATCTCAGCGGAAAATTTATAGCAACAATAAAATGTGGGATGTTTCTTCGTTCTAGCTAAAAGCTGTACCGGAATTGTTTGAGCCACAATTCGTGTAGTTCTTCACAAATATATCTTCTATCACAAAGCACTAGTGTTGAACTTTGTTGGCAAGATTAAAACGCTCCGCGTAAGTGTTTTGCACTGTCAAAATTGGTGCAACGTTGTACGTGATTTCATTAGCTGTGAATTCCGTGGTTTATTTGATGAGTACGTTTACTGTGGAAAATATTTCTTCATTAAAATGTATAACTCTTTTATTATGGGTGTAATAAGGAACTTGAAATATCATATTACTTTAACTGCAGGATTCTTTATTTTGACAGTTGAAACCAGATATGATATTGCACGAAAAAGTTTAAAATCCTTGGTTTCAAGGTAGTTCCTCAAACATGTTTGTATATAAAAATACGCGCGAGTAACTTCTGCTCTTGCATTGCTGATGAAATAGATCTCAATCTTAAAACTGTTTGTAGGTAGTACTTAACAGTTTTGGGCAATTGTAACACATCCGCGGCCGAAGATTCATTTTAAATTAGCTGACGATCAAAATTGCATTAAATACACTAATGTTATTTCAACACGTCTTAATCCAAATCTAATAATACAACTTGTATGAAAAAAAGTTGATCACGTATTTAAGAAATACAAGTTAAACCTTGTATAAAATATTGTACAGTTCAACTTATGTTTGTTTTAGAGTTATAACTATTATTCATAATTATCAGACACAACGATTATACTTAGTAAGAACGTAAGAGTGATACAGACTTATGATCATTAGGGTTGTATACTAAAACAAGCTGAAGCTAATCTTAATCTGTGTAAAAAATCTAGGTAAAACCTTAACACCGAGCAAAAAGTGATTTCTAAACATCATTGTGTCAACACCGCTAAGCGAGAGGGCTATTCACCTAGAGCTAGGGTTGTCACTACAGTTTTAAAGAAGTTGGAGATTGTTTAAGAGAATCGGTTTTAGGTGTGGTGTACACAGGACAGTGACAATGTGGCGTAAATCGCTAATGTATTTGAACTTAACGATAAACCATAATTATGTCGCAAACACAAAAGGACTGTCAGCGTTCTAGTCAGCTTTGTAAGTCGATAAAAAGCTGATATGAAAAGGTATCAAATGTTACATACAGTTGCACATTTAGACTGTTTGCGCTCAGGATAACTGCAAAGATCTCTACCAAAAAAAAAAACTGTTTACACATCATCTGACACGATATGGTATCGGATTCCGACACGATATCAAGGATAAATATGCATATTACGAATCCGACATCCGATATCGGACCGGATGATGTAAAAGACACAAGGTACGTGTTTTATTTACTTGCACCTCATCGTGACAGATGATGTCAAAACAATCTTACAATTAAACAAAGTTAAATAATTTATACAGATAAATTTTATTATTTCATCATAGTGCATTTAAACTTATTTTAGTATGTGACAACCCTACCAACAGAGCTCGCTTTCGAAATCAGTTTCACTATCTCGTTCCCTGGCCTAGGCACGCTCCTCTAGTCAGCTGTTGTAGAAATTAATGGCCGAAGTTTGTTTGAATTGATAAAATATTAGCACCGACTGTCTAGGAAATTATGTGTTATGAGTTATGGTGATACATAGTCGAGGTTCTATTACTTCTCTCGTTGTTTAGTTTTGATGTTTTGCTTATCTTGGGCTTGTTGGAGTATATCAGTTTAGTTTTATTGGTGGTAGTCTGGAAAGGGCTCTGTCGAGAAATGAAGTAGTTATTATTATTATTATTTTAAATATTTCATATTATGTTGTACAATACAGTATCCCACAAAACCAGTTCAGTGGTTTGACTGTGTGATTTGATTGGTTGAATCTATTTATGGTACTTATTAGATAGTCTTTTGTTAGTGAAATTGTACAGGGACTTGGAAGGATCTAAGAAAATCTCTTTTGGCTTAATCGGTTTTTGCACCATAATTTTTAAATTCCTATCGCTGAGCTGCTTTTAAAAATTACTTAAGAAATTATTCTCGTACATTTTCATATATCTATTTGTTGTTGTTTTACTACTTTGTGTGAACTTTATGCTTAAATTTAATTATTACATTCATTTTGACACAACATACGTAATACAACATAAACTTTACAAGCAATATATCAAAAGCAATATGATTTATCGAAGGTAATATATTAAACAAATATCCAATGGCTATAATTATAGTAATAACTGCAATGACCACTTCCTCATATTTAGAATCGCTTAGAAATTTTGTATAATACTTTAGTCACGAGTTTTTGTCCGCATTCAATGCTACTTCTATCAATATTATGACCAGTTTTTATCGTAACATGTAATGTAATATTTAATAATATGTTCTTAATAAACAAATATTAATTTGCAAGTTTAAAATTCGTGTAGGTAATGTAGGTATGTAAAGTTTTCAGTTCCGCATAGTTTTTTAATGAACTACTCTAAATCTAAAATGAACATAACATAACATTACGCCTGTATCCCCGAAGGGTTAGGCACTAACCGGGCACAAATCCAAACTCCGACCTGCTACTGAGAATTTTATAGAAAAACCCAATAACACCTTGGTCGACCTGGGAATCGAACCCAAGACCTCTAGCGTAGCAGTTGCTCTTAGCGAGGCAGTCCAAATGTGTCAGTAAAAAGTAGCAAAAACGTTAAAGAGAAATCACAAATTACTTTATACTGGTCTATTTAAGGCAAACATTATGGTCAAATACAAGACGATGAATTATGTACAGGATACTTAAAAAAAATCTAAAATAATCAGGTTAAGGTATTGTTTGAGTGAAATTAAATTATGTGCTTTAAAAGCAAAAAGTAACATGCTCTTTAGCTGAATTAAATACTACAACTAAATACACCTTATAGCTTAGTTTATCATAATACAGAAAGCTCCTTAACTAGACCTAACTAGTGGTTCTCAAGTAGTACAGATACATAAAATTATCCCACTAAGATAATTCACTCATAACCCATTCTTTTTACGATTATCGTTCATAATGACAAGGTTAAACCTCTTTACCTACGACTTGACCGCGCTAATTGCCGACGAACAATTTAAAACTGTAGACATAAACACTGCCTCATTAACGTAAAATGTATAAATTTAACTCAAGGCGTGAGTGTGACCCACTTTTAATTGGACATTTGTACTTTTGTACCCAAAGAAAAAGTTTGTGGACATTTATTTTGACATTTACACGCTGTGCGCAAAAACGTTTAATTTTGTTTTGAAGTGTTTTAATAGGGATTGCTTGTCTTATTTTATGAAGTTCAGAAATATTTTTGCGTCGGTTATAAGGGTATTCGTTTGTTTGTTCTTAAGAACATTACCCTATTTACCCAGATTCATTACAATTGACATTTCAGTGGTATATACTCGTTGACAGAAAAGTCAGACATTGAGAAAACGTAGATTACAAATTCTTTTAATAGTCACTTTTTGATAAACGTTTCGCAAAGTCCATTAATAATGACCTCATCCTTTTATGGCATGTGTCAATCATGACACCTGTCATCAATGACACTTACCAATTAAAAGGTCAGGTGAGTCGACAACTTAATTCAACATTTTATTGATCAAATATTTATTGACACAACATCCTATAGAATATAGTCCTCGTTTTATCATAAACATATTTAATGATGCGGGTCACCGATAGATGGCGTTATTACAAGAAAGCGATGTTGCGGTAATGGCGCGAATGCATTGCGGCGTCGGAACGGGATGGAGCTAACGACCACAGTTTAGCACATCATTGGAATGAGAACAGCGGATAGTAACGCCTTTGTTTGTTTATGTAAGTTTTTGTCACATTATTTTATGAAACCGTATTTAATATTTATCTTGACACAGGTGATAACCTACACCGTATTAAATGTGTGGATGTTTTATCATTTATTATAATTTATATCTCACCCAAGTAGTCAGTAATCACGTTGCAATCATCACGAGACAAGCTTTAATTTTCTAATTACATAATTAGATATAATTAAAGTTTATTATTATGTAATTTTAATGGTGTAAAATAAAGAATATTCTATCTTTCTTTAATTTTCCTCTTTGTATTTGTAGTAGGTATTGAAAAGGGGATATTAATTAATCTAGATGTAATTCGTTATCTGATTCTGCATGCATGTAAAACGAATCTTGTACAAAATTACACAAATGCAAATGTTTCTTCCTATCAGAATTAAATTAAATCTGTAATTAAATAAATATTTAAACAACTTAAGAGGGTTTTGACAGCTTTATCAACACCTCAAAACTCCTTGAAAAGCCAAATTTAATGAATCAAGGTGATTGAATAAAGTAATAAGTATTAACTTAGTTATGTTTTAATGATTTATTGACTAATAATTATTTAAAACACTTTTGATAACTACTTAGACCTGACGTTCGATGATCGATTGGTGTAATTAAATGAAGTTTAGTCAATATTCCGTATCGCAGCTAGGTACTATGTTTTGTTTTTGCTCAATATTTACATGTAACTAGAATTTAATTTATGTTAGTCTGTAAGTAGTAATAGGCTTAGGTAAAGAAAAAATATCAACAAAGTGAACCTATCTTTTTTCCATCTTCTTTCTTGAAGTTCGGAACCCTGAAAGCTACTGTTGTGTTTTTACTAAATAAAGTATTATTAAACCATCTATTGTCCCCGAACAGGTCCTGATATTCAAATTACAAAATCTATAAAAAAACTGAATTTGGCAAAAAATAAATCTTGGAAAGAAGCATTTTTGTTCGGATCTTCAAAGTACGAGTACTTTCATAGATGGTAAGACTTGTCAAAAACAACTTGTAATTATTATGTAATTAAGAACTGCACATACACGGAGAAGGCGTTTTCTCCGCGTTAATTTCACCGCCATACCTTTTCTGACACACCCACATTCACTTGTACACGTGTCGTTATAGTATAAACACTAGTTGACAACAGGTTATGTGAGAAGTGGCTTTGTTACAAGTTTAAAGAGATATCTGCAATAAATTTTGATTTAAAATTAATCTTTGTTGAAACTGTACACACACAAAATCGTATTTGACTTTGTGTAAGGCACTCTGTAACAGTAGGTTCGTTTTTGTTGGTAAAAATGTTAATTAAGTTCGCCAAAGCAAAGTAATTTCAATGAGATTTTCCACCCGATCAATAACTTTTTTTTTACTTATATACCTCCGAAACATTTTTAGCGTTTATTCTTAATTATTGAATTATAAAGAGTGGGTTACAGTAATTTTCTTACCTTCAGAAAATGTGTTACACACCACATTTTCATTTGACAAATACCCTCTAATAGCCAACAGTACATCATGTATAAGGTACCAATTTAGAAGAGAAAGAACATTGGAATGATAGCAGTTTACTTCATTAAAATCAAATCGAGTTCAAAACGAAATAGTCACGTAAGAGATTTATGGAACAGCCCTTTGGCCTTTCTAATACAACACTACTATGTGGTTTCCATAGATTACTAGTAGTACTTAGATAATAATAGGGTAATTTGAATCGAAACCAAACTTCATTATTTTTCACTAAAATTAAGCCGTATTCTGAGGAACACGTTTCAGAAGAGAGAAAGATATGGAGCTGTATGGTGAGACTAACTCGCTTTGTGGTTTTCAAAAACATTTAAAAGAATTTGGTAATTAAATTCTTTTTTTTTTGGGTTATTTCCAGACTTAGCGAGTTTAAAACTGTTCAGATATACTACTATAAAAGCTTACTTATATATTTAATAGTTAACCTTTTTAAAACCGGAATTAGGATGTCTTAAAAACGTCATAATTTGGAATAATCTCCGGATATAATTCTTATTTTAACGTTCATTCATGACGGATGCTATAATCGTCAATTTTACATTTTAATCTATCACCAAACCAGTTTAATGCGGTTTCATAACCCGTAAGTAGTCTTTAGAATTTTCTACAATGAATTATGAACCTTATTACTAAGTGATATGGTTTAAATTGTTAGGTTAAGAAATAAGTTGTTTGATGAATAAATAAATATGGGAAAGCAGTGTAAAATAATTTGTATTACTTATTGACAGTCGTGAAATTAGCATTCCGTGCGTATCTAGAATTTTGCTAAACTTGCATGACGACTATTTCGCAAGGCATTTTAAACTGTGGCTTTACTAATTATTCATTTATTTAAATAAAAAAGTAGTATAGGTTATATGAGAAATTAATGTTAAGGTGCTCCCTCACTGCGAGCATTCACGTGTATTGTAACATTATAGATTCGAGTTTAAGCATTACATTACAATAATACCTCCCTGACCAACGAGCATTTGCGTTTAATGTAACATATTGATTCGACTTTGATCATTTCATAGCAATGAATTATTACTGTTGTTACAAGTTGTATCAAGATAATATTACAAGGTGCGCATTGTAATGCTCGGTTCTCCTCCTTCACTGATGTAATGCTCAAATCTTTAACGATACATTACACGCGAATGCTCCTGGTGAGTAAAATAATGAGGTCGAATATCAGAAGCTAGTTAAGTTATTCGACGAAATCGACTTTTGCCTAAGTTTCATCAATTTTGTCTTTCATAGAATACAGCAATAAGGTATTTACAAGGAATTACGAACAGATCTTCAAATGGAAGCTACAATCTAAATTATGTCTTTAACGTCTGCGACCTTATTTAATTCCCTGTCTTGTCAATAGCAAGGCAAAAGCCAAAAATCTATTATAAATATTGATTTTGCACAAAATAGGTCAATTATTTGTTTAACATACAAATTACAAGCTCAATTCTATAAATACGAAACGTAAACAATTAACGAAGTTACATATACCTAACTTAAACATAATTGGCGTTTCGGAACCAATTACACCAATTCTCATTCGCTAAATGTACAAATACAATTTGATTTCAAAGATTTCAAACTAAATCCCAATTAAAAATGAACCTTCAGGTTTGAACATAAGGTTGAATTTAGTTGTTTAAGGGTACTGAAAGTCGAGTGTTAAGAGGCTATAGTCTGCCCAAGTGTAATAGGCATAATTAGGCACGCGTCAATTCAATAAACGGATGAACGCTATTATTAGCAATTAACATTCTTAGAATTCTTATTTCTATTGATATTAGCCCTAACATTTTAATCTAGGTCAGACAATTAAGTTGTTCAACGAAACTTTGAACAGGCTATATCGTTAGGCTTGTAATTGTCGACTCATCTGACGTCGTTTTCCTTGTAGACTGCTATTATAAACTTTTCACTATTAAGACTTAGGAAATGTTTGAGGTTTCCTTTGCCTAAAAACCATGTAAAGACTAAACAAAAAAAGGACTAGTATAGAGTCTATGATTGGTACTTAAAATGTCAGTAGAGAAATAAAAAAAAAACAAAATAGTCTCACATTACAAGAATAAAAAACAACTGTTCGAAATTTAAAAGAACACATTCGCTATCATAAAGCACATCCTTTCTTATTCTTTTTAATGTCTATTACATGGCCAGCGAAATTTAAAAATAGAATCACACAAAATGCCCGAGGCATATTGGAACGCGATCACATTATTTTAACAGCAGCATTAGTAGCTCACCTGATTGCAAATGGCCGTATTTAATAGATCGATGCAATTTGTAAAATAATTAAAGATGCCTCGGGCATCGACTGTACATATAATTATTATTCTACATGTTATATCATTGAATTAGATAACGAATGTTTATGTAACTAATTTGTTTAGATGAAATGATGAGACTAAAAATTTGTTTTGAACTTCCTTGTTCCGATAATATAATTGGATGATTTTTGAGGCATAAATAAAGTTAAAACTTTGTGGACTGAACAACAACCTTAAAATAGATTTAAATGATTATTATTTAACAAACCAGTAACTTTTCCATTGCCCTTTCTAAAATATGTCTGATTAGGTAATTAACAATCTTTCAAAACTTTAAAATTTGTAAAATAAAATTACCTCCACTGCAGACACACAACACAGGTTGATCTAATTTTACCGCCTTATAAATCTCTCCCATTTATACCACAATCTGTCTCAAAAAGCGGCGTAGTACATACATATTTCATTTCTTCCATCTATCTAATTACAAATAGGATTCATCCCCTATCTGCGATACATATCATCGCATCTCGTCGCTTCCTCTTTCGTTAGACATGAGTCGCCTGCCCCGATTTCTATACAACGCAATTAATCTTCGGGCAAATTGATTCATGTTGGGAAAAGTAGGTGATGTCTAACACAAAGTAGGTATGTAATTAGTCTTTATTTAATGTGTGCTGATATTTTGTCGTGTTGCTTAAGAGGTAGTTTTTATTGAGGTTTAAATTATGATAATCATAGTTTGTGTTTGGTTTGTTGGCAATTTATATAATTTTATTCTTTTTAACTTTAGATTACTTAACAGTAGGTGTATGGATAAGAAACATTTGGAAAAGAGGGTGAAAAAAATCCTTCGAACTAATTTGACTTGTTCTACATTTAGGTGTCCTAAATTCACAACGTAATTTATATTTTTATTTTTTTACTAAAAACGTTATTCGACACCTGATCCAAAATTACATTTAATCACCTTCCGTACCGAATCAGCTGTTTAAATTACAAGTATCAGTTAAAAGGTCGTTGACCCGCGGCTGCAACTTTAACGCTGTCAGTAACTGGTTGTTAGCATGCGACCAGTGTATTAGCAAATCGCTATTTTCTTAGCAATATAGTAATCAACTCAAACTGTATTACTTAAGTGGTTCATGCAAATAAAATACTTAAAATAACTATGGATCGCTTGTAAGAGATGGGAAGTGAAACAATGTAACGTAATTTTGAAAAAGTTTACAGGGTATAATATTGAAATAACGAGCCACTAAGTGTAAGGCATTTTGTTAAGACATCGTCGTTCAAAAAAGACTTACGGTAAACTACAAAGTTCGAAGTTAACGAAACTATATAGGTCATTAATAAGTTATTACGATCTAAGTGATTATTCTAATAAACTTTAATGTATATATAGCTCATTTTCGTTCAGAAGTTTCTGGCCATTATACAAAACTTATTGTGAAGTACAATTTCCACTTTTTACACATTTATTTTGAGAACCTGGGGAATGGAGTTAAAATTTGTTATTATTATTTCCCCTTAACCCTTCAAAGCCTTATCTCGATTTAAAGTAACCGCCAACCTAACGGTTCCGAAGTGCAACGATGCAAACGACATATGCACAGCATGTGTTAATTTGCATAATGTTTTTAAGCAGGTGACTTGCCAAATTTAAGACAGGCCCGAACGCGTTGCGATGACCACCCGGCTCTAATCAATGTTTAAAAGGAATAAGAAAAGTCAGAAGGTTCTTTAGTACCTACTGCAAGGTGATAAATAAGATTAAAATGGCTGGAATTTTAGTTTAAGGCAATTATTTGTATGTCATAAAAATGTTACTTGAAAAACAAAAGCTCGAAGTTGAGTTATCTACATCAAATAGAAAGAAAGTATACAAAATATAATGAAGATTATTTAAGTAGATAATAGCAAATGTACAAGGAACCACACATAACTGGAAGCAGAAAACTAAGCAAACGTCCCCTTTTCCTATTGCTTACCTGTTTTCAACACAAGCGAAGAATTTTACTATTTCAATAAAATGAAACTGGCAGTGTACTCTTACCCCAATTATTTTATTATCTCTTCATAGTTAAAGCTGCAAGCTTATCAGCCAATCAACAGACCTCCTCACTATTTTACGTTTTAAATTGGAAAGCGCTCGTGCTAAACGGCGCGCGCGCACCTGTTGCCTTTCACGCCATCGATTGCGTAAGCTTGGTATGCGCTTTTGTTAGCTTATTGATATATTATTTATCTAATAGTGTGTATGTTATGAAGTTACGACATACATACAATAGTGCATAAAGTGTTGGTTTGTCAGTTTAGTACTGAATGCGGTTTTAATGATGCATTCAAAAGGTTTATATTGTATCAATGTTTTTGCGTAACCTACATAAAATCTGGACATAAATAAGCTATAGCTTAGCGAGAATTATGTAGAACATACACATAGTTATCGTCTTACCATTTAACATATCATCACGCTTTATGAGGTAGTGGATCCCTGATACCAAAAAGTACGCACCAGTTAATGACAAATGATTGTACAAAAAAGGTATGATAGTTCCAAATCAATGTTTAATAGCAAATAGTAAATACTAGAGTTTGAATGAGCAATCCAAAATATTTGAATAAATATCAATAACGAAAATATTTACGAGCGGCAAAACAGCAAAACAATTTTATGAACGCCAATTAAAACCAAATCAAACATGCATTTGATTATATGAACTTTAATCCTAGTTATGTAAAAAGTGCATTTATTGAACCAGCTCAGTAAACGGTATGTAATGTGAAATCAATTTAATTGGTTGTAAAAATAATTGAACTTTGGCTCTGAGATTTGATGAATCTGTACGAAATATGACACTTATGTGAGATATTTAACATACTTTCTAAAACACAAAAACACTAAGATCTGAGGTAGTCGTAAACTATGTATAAAGCCGGAAACCCACAGCGGCGCACGGAGAGGCTGTGCACGTGTGTTCAGCTTCGCTTTAGTACAAAATGTATGAGAGCGTTTCCACCGCAGCGCACGGACATGCTACGCAGCAATTGACGTCATAAACACACGCGTAGCTAACTCGAATAGGCGGAACGTAGCTCAGCCACGTGGCCGACCCACGCATCCCAGCTGCGTGGGTCGGCCATTTCTCGGCGACCCACGACTATGTACAGTCTCGAGCAAAAATATGTACACACATAATATTGTTAAGAAATTATTATAAGAATAAGCTACTATAAATAAGAGGTACAATTAATGTTCCTAGTATATATAAAAACATTTAAGTTCTGATAAGTATAATTTATGTAAGAACTAAGTAATTTATAATACAAATAAGTAAAACAGATGTTACTACACAATAGCTAAATTATATTGTTACTCGGAAGCGCTATTGTCTATATTATAAAAATAATATATTGACTTTGAGTAAAATATTGTTTTTTATAAAAAAAATCTTTGAACCATTTTATTTTCAAGTGTCATCTGTCAGTATGCATTGATTGCTAGATGGCCGAAGAGATTCGACAAAAAATCTCACTAATTCCGTTTAACAATTTCGCATATTATTATGTATACATATTTTTGCTCGTGACTGTACCCCACGCATAGCTAAGAGCTGTGTGGGCGACACATCCGTGTCCGTGCGCCGCAGTGGAAACGGAGGCCAACGCCGCCGAACTAATGAGCCCACGCAGCAGAGGTGAGCCACGCATCCGTGCACAGCCTGCGCAGCGGTGGGGTTCCGGCTTAATTGTAATGAGCTTTTTGTCATATAAAAAAAGGACATACATTTTAGTATTAACAATATATTTAAAACTAGCTTGTGCCCGCGGTCCTTACCACATGAGGGTTGGTTATCGCAAAAATAAGTAACCTAAATCCTTTCTTGACCTCCAGGCTTACGTCATACTAAATTCCATCTAAATCGGTTCGGTGATTTAGCCGTAAAAGACTAACTAACAAGCACACAGATAGTTACTTTAACAGAACTGAGTTAAATAAGAAGCCTATATCCTTTCTTGACCTCAGAGCTTACGCCATACCAAATTCCATCCAAATCGGTTCAGCAGTTTAGCCATAAAAGAGTAACATACATACAGACGTACGTTAGGTTTTCGGAAAAGAGTTATCTTTAAAACACTATCATATTCAACAAACTAATAACCAACACATATCAGATCTCAGTAGCTCTAAACACTGCGCATTCCTCAAGGAAAGTGAATTGCCCGCATGCCAGTAAGTTATGCAAGTATGCTGTTAATTTGCCAAGTGACCCTAGCTGCTAGCTCCCGGACTAGTTATGAGATCGTGTGCATAAAATAGCTTGTAACTGACTGAATAATCAACGGTGATCGGTTCTTACTAAGGTAGAGATCGACTTTGTTTGACACAAGTTTTGCAGTAATTTACAGAAATTAAAAACATTTTTTGGTCGGGCATAGAGTTCTAAAAACGATTTGTTTTATTTGTCTTAAATATTCATTTTTCTTATTTATTTTTGAATGTATTTAAATTAATGCTGAACAAACCCTTAGAAATTATGGCCAGAACCAACTAGATCATATCTACTTTTAAGCAAAAAAAAACTGCATCAAAATCGGTCCCGTCACTTAGGAGTTACGATGCCACAGATCGTTTTTTTTTCGTGTTGAGTGTTTAACTATGTAGCGTTTTTTTTTTCTCGATTACGGACATCTCATTCGATCGAAATAACAAATCCCTAGTCCAAAAATATTCATACTCATAAAGAGATTAATTTAAATAAAAGAGCATCACCTTGCTATCTCCAAAAAACCATTACAAAATAAACAGCGATACACGATCGAGAATCCTTTGTACTACGACCTCAGGACGCAGACTAGTCGTGATGTTAAATCGCACAAACGTTATTGAGAGCCAATCGAAAGTAAGGTCATAGGTAATCGTATTCTTGTTATAGTAAACTCGTTTATTGATTGTTAAGGTTTAAAAGTCTTTGTGTATTGGCTTAAGCTGTTGTCCATCAATGTCCAGAATTACATTGACGTAGAAATAAGTCACGTTCTCACTTCTTCAGAAATAAACAGTATACAGATTGAAGTCGTTTTGATGATAGGATGTTTACTATGTTTACTATTTCAAGGTACTTCACATTTATACATACAGGCTCTTGTGCAGTAAAAAAAAAACCTTGTTTAAATTCCTATTTTACATCAATTTTAAAAGACGAGTTTAAAAATTAGTTATTCTTTTGACCAAAGCCATGAATTTCAAGTTTGCAACTCAGGCAATGTACACCAGTCTTCAATCGCCAAATCAAGAAATCCGTATCAAAACCAAATGTCTGCAGATACTAAAATTAGTTCAGCGCAGTCATAACTCTCAGAAAATCAAATACCCATACCGCTGCGCTGCGGCAATCGATTTATCTCGATAAATCGTTTAGTGATGCGAAATCGCTAACATACTCACAAAAGCTGAAAGTGTATAACACAACATAGTCTTAGGTACAACACTGTTTCTTCAACCATTTTACTATCATTTTCACTTTTCTTCCAATCGTAAATTTTTGCATTCATTTCAGATTTTCGCACGTTACAATTTGTATCTAAGATGAATCTGTCTTTAACAGATAATTACGCTTACAATGCTGTCGTACAAACATTTATGACACGTTTCTTGCGTGGTACAGTTTTATTTATGTGTTAACTTTCGCTTGCTCTTGTAGTTTTTGATTGAAGTGTTTACTTATCTAATTGTGAGTCATTACGTGGTATGTGTTCGATTCACATTTGTTATTTTACAGTTCTTATGCGTTGTTGGAACAAACATGTTTGCCTAGAGGAGAGATTATGTGAAATATTATGGTCTTTTGTAACTCATTTTGATTAGGTAATTTTTCGTAGTCATTATTTAACAAAGCATGCTTATTGTGCTTCCGTCTTTCGTTGAAGGTTTACAACAGTATCATCATCATCATGTAAAACAAAACACTAACTACAAGAGCGCATAAAACCATGTGATTTCACAAGCCAACCTTCATAACTCCTAACGGACAACTCAAAAACTAAATGGATACGCAAATTGCCAATACTCGAAAGGTGTTTAACGTTGAAAATGGTTAGAACACTTGACCTAAGTTACGGTGGCATTGTTTCTCAAACAACGCATTTCAAACATAAGGCCGGACTTCACCATAGTGGACACGAACGGAGCAGAGCGCAGAAGTTTTAAATAACCAATAGGAATTAGCAGCTTTGGTGTCTAGTCGGGCCTGAATAACGACCTCCTATTGGTTACATAAAGAACTTCACTGCTCTGCTCTGCTCGTCTTCGTTTTGGTGGAGTTTGGCCCTGATGGTAGAACAAACAGCTGCCATATTTGGATTTAGGGAAGTGCATGTGAATGAGGCTTTCCATTTTTTGGGAGACAAAAACTTGTTGTACAGTTGACTTTGTTACGAATGTGGTGGCTTTTGATTTAAGTTAATCTCATAAACACTTTATAGCTCCTCTCGCATAGAACGTTTAGAAGAAGTTAGTTCGGAATAAGGTTGCCTAAAACATTTGAACTTTATTTATTTGATTCCTATCATACCTATATCATATTCCACTTGCCCTAAGAAACAAGACATGTATGTATGTTTTAAAAATCTGCATAATGCGGTGGAAACTATAAAATTCTTCTAATCTCTTCCGATTCCCCTTAACAAAAACGTTTTAACATTAACGCATGCACATTAGTTGCTCAGAAAAAGTCGAAAAAAGTTTTCTAACGATCTTTAACGGAACTTAATCACTTTCTAAAACAAAGCATGTTTATGCAATATGTTCGGTACAAAGCACCATTTTGATGTTTTTGTATACTTCTCAAGATGACAGATTGAAGAGATAATTGCAATAAGATGGTGTGGGCTTAAGTACTTACGTAACTATTTTTTTTATGTTATTTTTGGTATCGGAAGTTATGTAAGAGGAAATTACTCCGACGCTTATACCTTAAAATAGTGAGACCAAAAGCTGCAAATAACATGATCGATATAACTTATTAAAAGCGCAAATATAAATTTATTTCTATGGAAATACTTTAACGCAGCCTAATTGCTTTATATTTTTTACATCTTTAGATCTATTTGAAATACTAAAAGAGTTAAGAACCACCTTGACCACTGGAGTCAAGTTCAGAGTGATTTGAATGTAAGGGTCAGTGCTATTCAGATAGTAGATAACTTTCATCTGTTTCAACAGGAAACAATGATGCAGCTAGCTTTACCCTGCCTATACCCTTGAAATCTCAATCGGTCAAATAATTTAATTTCAACGAAGCCTTCGTCAAAACACTGAAAACAGCGCCATCTATAATTTCAAACCAGTACTCACCCGTTGCGTGGCATAGCAGGAGGGGTCGAGACCGCCCCCGGGTCGGAACATCGCCGCGCTGACTGCTGCCATCTGCCGGCTACCTTAGTATACCCTTCCACCGCGACATCGCTCTGAAACAATAGGCTTTTGTTAGCTTTATGATGTTTAGGGAGTATGGGTTAGGATACTAGATGACACCGGTATTGTAAGGGTTAGAAAGTCTTAGCCAAAAAACATCCAAGACTAAAAAAAACTGATAATGATAGTATCAGTTTCTTAAAAGTGATCGCTGATCTGAGTTGACTTTTTGCACTAAGCTACTAAGTTAAATACGGGATCACCAGCACCAATTTGTTTTTTGAGTCAAAAGACTCAAACGCGAAAACTATACTGCTACTCATTTACACATAAGTAGAAAAGCACAAATAGGTAGAAAAGCAGAAATCCAGTATAATTTATTTTAAATTTAATTGATAGATCAGGTTATCGATAGTTATTTTAACATACACACGGCCTCGAACACTAAAGGTTTTTTTTATATAGTTACTTAACTCTCCAATAAATAAAATGTCGTTCTTCGCTGATTAAATCACAACAAGTTTCTTTTATTTGATCCTTTACAATTAATAGAACCAAGAACAACTCTACGATATCCTACAAACTGAAGTATTGCACGTTCAAGAAAACGGGTTTTGCAGGACAGTTGCAAAGTACCGGGTAAATTAGTACTACAACGGGAAGTGAGTCATATTCCTGATCGGAAATGGTGCCAATGACCTTAAGGGCTTACGAAATTGAACTTAGGATTGAGTAGTTAAGCCTTGGAGTTTAAAGGTAAAGATAGGCAGTAGTAGTAGAGTATAGGGTAAATAATAGTAAAGGTAGGAGGTAGACAAGAAGAAGTTATTATTTGCTAAGGTATTATTAGTATATATATTTATTAATAGGCCTTAGTAAATAATACTTTTTTCTTGGTTTTCGCAAGGAAAGTTTGCAACAGTTATAATAATAGAAAACGAGATTAAAAGGAAAAGTTTTGGTAAAATAGTTGTAAGTTTTCTGGTCAACATCTCTCAAGAATAAAATGTAATGGTACGGACAGAAATCTAACTTGAAACTTCTACCAATCAAAATTATCCAATGTATCGAAAAAATTCACAAGATTTCATCAAAATTGAAGCAACATTGAAGCAACATCTATTCGGGACTAAAACCAACATAATGTTATAGAGAGAATTGCATCACGTTTAATAATTTTAAATAATAGTTTATTTAACAATTCAACCATTTATAAATCTAAAATTTAGCTTTAAAAGATAAACGCCAATATTTGCTTCATGTCTAGACGTGTAAGTGACCTTTGTATAAAGGTACTACACGACCCAGTTTATACAATATAAAATAAAACGCGTTTAACTTGTTCTTGAAGAATGGGTATTGGTTGAGCATTTAACTAAAAAATAAATTAAGTTTTTGTTCATTTTTATGTGGAACATTGCACTTAGGGTGGCCTGATTCCTCAAACAATAACTAGTTATTTATTTTTTATAGCTATATCTTGGTAGACTCATCACCTCCAGATCAAAAATAGCTTGCTCAAAAATCCTGTGCAGAAGAAAACAGGTATTTTTCGTACCATTATACAAAAAAAAACTATTATATACCAAACAAAAAAATTAGCATCATCACCAGCTTTTACAGAAACCTTAGGCTCAAACAGCTCACTATAGTTTTGGCCCTATCCATAAAATACCAATGCATTTTGTTTTTTTTTTATCTCTAACAAACACACAAACAATCAATCAGTACAACAAAGTTCAATAAACGAACCTTCATACAAAAAGTGAGGCGCACGTTTGCCGCGCTTCCGTATGCCGTCGCGTCACTGCACTCGGGGTCAATGGCCTGCCTTCCTAGAGACAATTCCCACACAGGTCGCGGTAATGAGTGTGTCAGTGCACTAGTGGTGGGACTAGATCGGGAACTAGGGGGAACGGGAATCGAGAATTAATTTGCTACTTTTAATTTTGAGTGAAATTTGAAAATTGAATTTGGAATAGTTCCAGCCAGCACCCAGAACAGAGTGTCTGGGTGCTGGCTGGAAATTTATTTAGAAGATATGTTTTTTATCTTCGAGTTTATATAATGTGAATCTACATTAATTTATAGACGTATTATATGTGTCATAAAAATGGAATCCTTTTCTAGACATGTGACTCAAAAAAGTCAGTCACATACGTTAACTTTTCGTCATATAATCGAATTTTAATGTGCTAGTGTGTGTAGCTTTAGGCAAACATAAATTTATCACACATACCTATTGCACATAATCTTTCATGGCAATCAGAATAAATTGAATTGATTAATAGAATAGAATGATGATGTTTATTGTTTCAAAATGCACATCAAATATATTCCAAGATTAATTAAATCAGACAACAAGAGAAAGGGATATTATTAACATATTACTTTGGAGCAATATTAGCTAAGTGCAGTAGAAAATAAGGAAGTCTCGGTTACCATATCTTATAGTAAGTTCATAAGTTCAGATTATATTACTCTAAGTAAAACCTTGTAACTTAACTCCTTCCTCGATGTTTCTACGAAGGTGCTGATTGCTTTTACGATTCTATGGCTAAAGTTAAATAACAAGATGCCCATTTAAAATTGAAATGCAATAAATGAGCTAAATGAAGATCAAAATATAGCTATGAATAAAAAAAATACTACTAATGAGTTACGCGGGGCGCACGTGGACAGAAATCGCCAAGAACAGAGAGGTTTGGAAGAAGAACTGAGAAGCCTTTGCCCAGCAATGGGATCTAAAGTTGGCTAATAAAAAAAGAAAAAAACTAATGAGTTAAATAGTTTGCTTTATCCATCTGTAATACTTTTTATAACTTGAACATTTTCATACAATACACTTTCTGCGGTTTGACACAACAATAAATTAATATTTTTAATTATGAATCCCGTTCCCAGAAACACTAAGAATCTTGACAACACTATTTCAAAACGTTATACAAAGGTACACTATAATACTTACAACCTACAATGGTAACGTTTACCTTTGTAAGTAAGCTATTTATTGACTAGAAATGTACTTAGATAGTTAAAGTAAGTTTTAAATAAAATACAGGAAATTGTTGATATAAAATATTTAATTACTGTGTGTAAATTCTAAAAAAACTACTGTAAGAAAGGCTTTCAATAAAATATTTATTGACTTCCGTAACTATTGATGACGTTATCTACTACCTTAGTAGTTAATACTTAGTAGTTAATACTATTTAATACCTAATACGTTTCCTAACATATTACATAATTTATTTACATATTTTATTAATATCTAAATTAAGAAAAGAAAGAGTTTCTACTAACTATTAATAATAATGGGTTAGTATTAATTAATTATTATTTCAAACAAAATTTTGTTTCTAAGAATTATTTATATTTAAATGCTTAGTAACCCCTTTATAACGTTCATTTTATCATTTTAAATCATTGAGAATTAGATATGCGATTACAAATTATAAAATTATTGTAGTTCGATTTTAGATTGATTTATTATAAAGCAAATATTATTTGTATAATAATTTACATAAAGTGTTTTAGATAATAATTTTATTAATAGTTTAAATTATTGTGGATATAATCAGCCGACCAGAATATATTCGGGAAAGGACAGATGATGTATTTATAATTAACACATTTTAATAAATAAGTTGATCATAAGAACAACGAAAGATAGAAATTCGGTCAGAAGGTCTAGCTATCACATCTACAATCGGATATAAGTAATAAATAATTAGAACAACTGTGATTGTAAATGTCCGATATGAATTGTATCTGGGGCGGAAATCATAGTTTCTATTCGTACGCAAATGGCCCATTAATAACTAGAACTACAGGGGTTTGAACACGGTGATAAATATTTAGCAATTATGGTAGAAATGGATAACAATTATTTTATCTTGAACTTAATTGAAAAGCCTATTTAAGATTTTACTTTAAAAGTTTTTTTACTTGCATAGGGATAGTATTTGCGTAGATATTCAAACTGTATGATTTGCACATATTTATTGATTAAACATAAAACACTTGTTTTTACTTTAAATTTTGTAAAAATTGTGTCTCTGTCAAACATACGCCATTATTGTCACGTGCATCAGACCACTTTAATTGTAAATTTTAGTTTTATATGTATGTGATGTGGCTGTACTTTTATAAATAAAGAAAAAAATAAGTAAATAAATAAACATACTACGATACAGAAAGTTTAAACAAAAGAGGATCAACGTCTTGCGACAAAATAAATAACAAACAGATTTGTCTTTAATATTATATTTTTAAATATAAATGTAATTCTTTAGATAAATAATAAAAAGACAAATACGCTAATTGAAGTAGCTCCCACCGTTAAATATTACGTATGGTCATCATTGTTTTCATTATAGCGTGCAAACACTAGTGTACTATCGACGACGAAAGTATTCAATTATTAATAAGTGGCATAACTCGTATAAATGATATATTTTACAATGCGATTAACTGCAATGCTACGTGCAGAGTGTAACTTTACTGAATAAATATTTCCAAATTAGGTTAAAAAGGTCTTTTCAAATTAATAAAGCTTCAGTACCTACATCTTTTTTTCGTCTGTTATATCTTTATTTGCAAAAGTGTCTTAAATTACAAAAATATCATTATTTTCACAGCGTTAATATTTGAAAACAGTAGTACTCGTAAAACCGTGAAGTTCAGTAATATTTTTTGTCGCACTGTAAATGACTGTTACTTTATATGGTTCTGTTACTGACTGTACAGTAATAATTCATGATATAATTACAGAGGTCAGGTAAACTGACCGAGTGTTAGCGTCACCTTGCGAGTGCTTTTCTTGGGTATTATTATTTCTAAGGTTCTGACATTCAAACATAATCATAAAAAAGAAATTAATATTACTCAGTACTTTAACGTAATACATAATAACATAGTTATCTTTAAAAACCCTAAACAGTAAAAATCGTCGGTTATTTACTGATAAGATATTACATATAAGTGCTTAATACTAACTATGGTAAATATATAATAAAAAAACTTTAGTTGTACCTATTATTCAGGGTGAGGGCATACAAAACAAATCAAAGTTCATGAAAATCATTTCACCCGGTCTTGAGTTATAACACACACTTATAACAAACCCGACCTTTTTTTCTATATTTCATAAAGTTTTTTATAGTCATTATAAGAGACACGTTTAATTACAATCCTACTAGGACCTACTACTACTACACACGTTTGTAACTACAATAGTTAAGTCTTAGAAGCAATTACTAAGTATTTTTAATTACAAATCCATCTTCCCTATTCCCGTAAGTTAGTCATATTAGTCAAGGATGTAAGGAACCATTTACCCACGTTTCCTTTTAGAGATTGAATGGTTACCTCGTCATAACTCGCCATAACTCGCAACAACTCGTAATTTCTTTCCTGCATCATAACCGCTGAAGGATGTTATAATGACATATTATTATGAGCAGGTAGTTTGCTTATTCTACAACTAGTGTTATTTGCGTGCGTAATTAAAGTGCATGTGCAATTGTGCATGTGACGTGAACGCTGCGGAGGAAATTCTATGTCCTGAGGAAACAAAGGGAAATAAATACGGAAACTTTGATTACAAGTAAAATATATGAAAATTCATAAAACCATTTTACAGAAAAAAAAAAAAACATTAGATACTTATCACAGATCATAAAGACCGAAATCGACTGTTCTGTGATGCACTAATAACCAAAAATCAAAACAAAATTGCTACTTAAGTAGATTCAAAATAATGTCATACCTACTAAAAATAATTGAATGATAGACGAAGGTATATAGAACGTATCACAACTGTAAAACAATACCACAAAAAATCACACAAATTGAAATGTGACCATGAAAAAGTAAAAACAGTAGCAGACAGTAACCATAGTTGGGCGATAATGACATAATTATGATTTGCGATCACAGAGTATAAAAGTAAAAATCTATAGAGTGCGTGTATCGTGAAAAGCCAATTGCGCCGAGCGTAAGCCCATTTTGGCTGTACATTGTTATTCACATAAAACTATTCTTGAGGTTTATTTTATATTTTATGTCCCACCATCCTACCTTTGCAGGTAGCATGGTCACGTGCAGACATAATAAACGACGGACGTTTATGCAAAAATATCTAGATGATTCCGATATTATTAGGAACGTAAATTTGAGTTTGAGATAGTATTTAATAACAGACCGCGGCGTTTTTTAAACGGCTCTGTTTTGATACTATTTTAACGACTAATCTAGTTCACACAAGTGCTCACGGTTCATACCCTAAAAAGCACTCTGTAGTTTTTATCTATCCTCTATGTTTGCGACCTACAAACGAATGTCCCAATGACATAAAGATTCGCAGGGAAAGTCGTACAAGCGATTATTCGAAACCAAAAGTGGACAAATTGACACAATCACGGCACTATTGTGACTAGCGAGGAAATGACTCGAGGTTTTGGTGTTTTAGGTGACATACTGAACTTGTTGTTCATAATAATAGGGATGTACAGTGTCGATATTCTTACTTTTGATTTTTTGAAAGTGAAATCATAAGTTAGGTTCTAAAAAATATAGTGATTAACATTGTGAAGTTATGAAGACGGTACATATTTATCTGAGTCCTGGTCTGGAAGTCGACCCCCGACACAAAAAGCAAAGTAAAAAAAGGTTTTTTTAGATGTAGAAATTATATATTCTGGCTTTGATCCGTGACGAGTTATTATTATCTTCTTAGATTGAGTGCTCTTTACAAAATCATGTATAAATCATGAAGGCAACCCTAAGCTTAACTCTAAGTACTGGCTTTGTAAACTATGAGAAGTTTCAGCAAAAAATGTCTATCGTTGGACATCAATTTCCATTGTTTTTACGGTCGAGCAGTATTGCCATTTACTTGTATGGGAGTTGGTCAGTTAAACATTAGTCTAGGAAAAACACAGCAAATGTGTGATTTTCTTTTGCTATTGAATTTCGCTTTTATTTACTAATCACTGTTTTATGTAGCCATCGTTACTAATATTATTAAAATGAATGTTTGTTTGGATATTTGTAACTCTTTCACTCAAAAACTACTGAATGGATTGTATTAAAACTATACAATAATGTAGCTTAAACATCGGAATAACACATAGGCTATAATTTATAAAGATAGTGTATGAATTGACATTCACGTGGGTGAATCCGCGGGGCAAAGCTAGTATATATATAGGCAAAAGCTAGAGCCAGCTACGTATTTAGAGTTGTACCATAAAAATAATCTTCTATAAAATATGATTTAAAGCTATATTGTTCTGCAACATAGTTGCAAAGGTGCCTAGTTTTCTAGAACGTGACCTCATCGAATTGTGACGAGCCAAAGATATGGGCACTTCCAATAATGGCTAGTTGTAGTGTGACTTACACAAAGAATATAATGGGTAAATGAAGACACGTATATTTGTAATATACGTCTATTTAAGCTTCTGCCCGGTTAGTGGCAATAAGCTCGCCCCCTTTTGCATGGGACCTAAACATACTGGCGAACTGTGGGTGTACATTGGTACACCTCTGCCTAACCCTTTGGGGATACAGGCGTGATGGTATGTAATGTTATGTCTATTTAAGTATAAAGAGAAACCATCTCCTATTTGATATGACGACCTCCGTGGTTGAGTGATTACATACTGGTTGTCAAGGTGCAGATAACTCTGAGGTTCAGGGTTCGATCCCCGGATGGGGTAATGTAGACAGATAATTTTCTACGTTGTTTCGGGTATGGGTGTTTGTGATACCTTCGTTTTAACTGAATTCCATTTATAGATTACTCTATATTATATTTCAGTTTCTTACTTAATGTTTAACAATTTATTAACAGACCGGTAGACTGGCTACGACTAGTAACCGAACTAAACGTGACTTTTCTTTACAAATAAATCATTATCTTTAGACATGAACATTATACTATCGGGATAACAAAACATTTCATTTTATTAAGTCTTGTGAAATAGTTGTGACTGTTTTGAAGAACTAGACTTTTACTAAACCTATTTAGTTATAATAATATGACTGCTACATTTAATTATTCATTCGAGTTTTCAAAGATACCGAGAAAAGACAAATGTTGAACAAGATGCTCGCTCCCTTATTTGTTCTTCATGGTTGTTTTCAATATCATTTGGTCTGCCATGAAAAAGGCACATAACCTTTACTACAAAATTTTCCACATTTATTTTAGACTGCAACCTTTTGCAATTCCCATTCTGAAAAATTTAGTTTTATTTTGAATCGAATTAAAAACAACTCCATTATTTTACACCTATAAATGTTTATCGTTTATAATGTTTTATGTCTTATTGGGCTTCTATTTCTAACAAATAAATTTTTAAAAATAAATAAGACATAAATTTTCAAAACCCCTAAAGGCATTATTGGCATCTTAAATCCACTGTGTCACTTTCGATGCACACAATTTCTATTGTGCAGTAATGACCGTCGCCTATTGACCTACTGTCGCCAAGTAATGATACTGCCGTTCCACTTTGCTTCAAAATTGTTGAAGTTGTTGGGGACTCAGTGATTCAGTATGGTGAATGAAAGAATTGCAAAGTGATTTTGTGAGAGATAAACTTCTTGATGAGATGAAAGATGTATGAATAGATCATACTGTAAGTAGATGAAGGATGATTTTAAGGGCAAGAGCTTGGTATACTAATTTAATTAATTCGAATGGTTTATGCTTGCTGCGGTTAGACGTTCGTAGTAAAATTTTAACCAGTTATTATTTGGTTCTGAAGTTAATTATATAAAAACAAGAATTTGATCTAAAAGGATCCTGAAGGCCAAACAAACCAGTAAGAAAAACATTTGTTTGTAGAAAATCACGCTCAGTGTAATAAGTGTGACTGTAAACAAGTATGTATTTAAATGTGACATGTTTGTTATTGCACTGAAGGAAGAATATCATAAAAGGTATGTCATAAAGTTGCTCGCTATAGTAAAGCGTGGGTAGTAAGGCTTGTGTATGATACCTTATTTCCTTAAACTGACTAAAGAAGCTTTATATTTAGATGACAGGCTTATATGGGTAAACTGATTGAGATATGAATGTTCGTAGAGGTAAGTAAACAAGTTACTTACTTTAAAGTTCATTGACCCTAGGTACTGCCAGATAACATTATGTGGATGTAAGTAAATATGAAACAAAAACCTCAACAGTAAGATATAGGGTTATATTTTTTAGATGGCTATTTTTATTCAGATAAATTCATAAAATGATGCAATGCTTATAGGCTTATGCAAAGCTTAGAATAGAGATCAGATTATATGACAGTAAATATTAAAAAGCATATCAATTTTAAATACATTTTTTTCACAAATTGGTGAGGTCACATTGTGAAATCATCTTTGATAAAAAAATACGATCCATATTGAGTTATAAAAGCTTACTCCTTGTTTACTGATTAAGTGGGTGTAAGACAAGTTTCAAAAACAATATAATATATTATTATGAGTCAATATCCTGCTTCATAAAAGTCCAAAAACTGTTACAGGCGTAGCCTGTAACCTGTAAGCCTGTAACCTACCCACTGTTAAAAGGCAGTCACAAAAGGTCGACTTCGAACGAATTATGAAAGATAACAATCAATTGAAATCAAATTTATTCCATTATTATTCAAGCAAATGCCAAAAAGCTCTACGTATTCAAAAGTAGAGCGATTTGGCGTTTGTTTACAAATAGTTTCAGTTTTCATGTGTTTTTATTGGATTATTTTTTATATATTAAGCATCTTACTTATTATTCTAAACAATATTTACAATAAACTGACCGTTGGAGTAACTACAACATTAAATTGAACACACGTTGCCTTAGCTATAGCAAAAGGGCATGGAAAAATGTAGACGAGATTCCTGTGTCCAAAAAAAAACATGTAATCGTGGAAAAACTGCCAATAAAATAAATATTATAGTAATATAATTCACGGGAATAAGCGCGTATATACATAAATACCTTTTTTGGGTCTTGACGTTTCGACCGGGTTACACCAATGTAAACTGCATGTACGCGCTTATTCCCGTGAATTATATTATTATAAGTATAAACTTTATAAACATTCAGCGCGATAGTTTAAAAGTTAAACTTAAATTATTATTATTTTTTTAATGTGAACCTTCTATCCCTTCCTGTACAGTAACAAACGGCGCACTTTCTTGCAACCTACATAATTTTATCTGGTGCAATATCGCCGCACGCGCGGAACTTTACCATTCAAATTATTATACAGCTCCTTGATTAAGATACGAGATAAGATGGAAGAATGAACGTAGGTTTAAAACGTAATAAATAATTGTATTTAAATTATTATTGCGTTACTTCATGGTGTGGCTGTCGAGTTGAAGCCAAATAGAATAGAACATCCGAAGAGGTACCAATCTCCTTCTTAACATGAGGTAACATGCTTTCCGCTGTGTCTTTTCTCTATCATGGAAACGAACATATTTTTTCTTCATTAGACTTATTTATATTCAAATTATCGATCAAACAATATGAATGTTAATTATACTATGGTGACATTGCCTCAGCTAATGCAAAAAAAAACTTTTGATGTTATTACGTAAGTAGAAATAGATAAATTTACTTAATGTATAACCAGGCTTTTCATTGTAACAAATATCTTCACACACTTAACACCATAAAAATATCAACACCATAAACATTTTACGGCACAAATAATGATCATACATAATTCCACGGTTTCCCCACACAAAGTATTGCTAATTACCGTTCCTTTACTGCTTATCCTGCGAGTGGAAGTGGTCGCGACCTTATATGAAAGTACCGAGTTACGCAGTAGGGTGAGTACACCAGTTATCGGCTTTCGGTCAGTTGTTATTTTATGCGCGAAGAAAGTTATATTATTTAATGCTACATATATCTGGATCAAGTCATGTTGTAATTGCCACATAAGTATGAATCATAAACTTAAGTTTACAATTATGCAAGAAAAACAAAAGATTGCTAATGACGTTTTTCACAAACACACAAGGATCAGTATTTCTTGTATTGGAAAATTATGTATTTGGACCAAAAGTAGATTAACTCCAAAACCACTTGAGGAGTTCTAAAAAGTATTAATTTATCAAAACGCAAAAATTGGTATCCACACTAGCACAAGACACAATTTTTAAGAAACTAAAAACACTGAACTCCCGACAACTGGGAGTCTCACCCTACGTTATTAACAGTTTTATTATTTACAACCTTATTAGTGACGTTAAAAGTGAACATAAACCTTTCCAATACACTGTCGCGATTGGCTATAACTCGTCATTTGCAAACATTACTTGTTTTTACGCAGTTAATCATAGTGAATTATTTACTGCATATGCGATACAGGAGCTTTGAGAATGTTTATTACTTTAACATAGTGCTATTCAAATTAATAAAGGTACCTATTAAAATACATAATACAAGTTGTTTAGTAACCCCTGTCCGACCCGATAAGGGGATATAGGGTTCACAATCACATGCCTAAATAAAATATGAAATTTGGAATATTCTTGAGCATAAAAATAATAAGTAACTTTGCAGGAAAATAAAAAACTACACCACCATTTTCGTCGGTATTAATAGTGGCCTTTTGTATGATCATTTGGCAGAACCTGTGAAGATCGCGTCATTCTCACTAGACATTTTGGAGAAAAAAAAAGAGTTTATGTTATAATTTTATTTTTACTTTTTCCATTTATTTTTACATTAATGTAAACAGATATCGATACCTAACAACCCCTTAACGGATCGGACAGGGGTTTCTTAACAGATTTTCCGAAGATTTTCTGTCGTTAAGGTTCATTTTCCTTTGACGCGTCCCTCTCTATATAATATACCATAGCTAGGTGTCTATTTCTCTAACGAGAATTAAATGGCACTTTATCTTATTGCAAAGTAAAAGGTGACTTAGCGCTAGTGACTTATCGATATTGGAATATAAATAATTATTTTATGTAAAGAAAATTAAGTTTGTCTTCAGTAAACATGCCGATAAAACTGGAATATTTATAAACAGTATAATTACAAAAACTTAATAACACTAATAAAATAATATTGGAATTGTCCGGTCCTATGTACTTAAGCTATTGTAAAATTTTTAAATTGTATCACTTGTTCTTTTAAATGTTTTTTCCTTTAAGAGACCATGAAGGAAATAAAATTATAATTATAACTAACAACTGCAAGTGACCGTAAAGTATAAATAATTTTAATTTCAATAAATTGTAAACACATTTTCATTTATGTCTCACTCTTTCAATATATTGTAGACTGAGAACAATTTATATTACACGTCGGCCTAATAACTATGTATTGCGATAAATAAACGTCCCATTTCACTTCCTTGTACAATAATTCTTATTAAATTAACCATTAGGTTCAAATTCCCTCGGCAAATGCAAGTAGGAAATTACAAACAAATAAAATAATATCGATTTATACGGTTATGGCAATATAAAATGGGTAATACTAACGTTTAACTGAGACTTCATGAGCAATCCAATAAAATGTATTATATTATTATGTGGTACTTAGTTAAGTAGGTGCTTATAGGTTTTAGTGATATCTTAACTCTATGGTTATTTTTTTATAGGAAAATCGGTGTAATTTGATTACATAATTATTTTATTTTCGCGAGAAACGTGTGCACCAAGTAAATTATTACTATAGAATCTTAAGCTATAGCTCAATTTTTTATGGAGTTTGTCAACAATCTAATTATTTGATGAAATATCTAATTCAGCGTAAAACATTCATGCGAACAGACAGTCATCTTCTATTATTCTTACTTTTAAACTGCTTTTAGTTTACTTGCGACCACGGGAGGTGAAACCCGGTCGAAACGTCAAGCCCAAAAAATGTATTTATGCATGTACGCGCTTATTCGCTAACGCAAAAACTAATTTGCCATAAAACTGACATCTATATTCAGCGATGACGTTTCAATTCCATACACTTTCGATAAAGCAATAAAATGACACCAACAGACCATCAATATTCAAAACTATTACTGGGTCAGAAGGGTCTAAACGCCGGAACAAATACAAGGCATTTTCTAAAAACTGCATTAACAGTCTATGTGTAGTACCGCTTTCTATACCTGCGTGACACATGTTAATGTATGTGTTAGGCAATGTTGGAGGGGTCTTTGGTATTAGCTAGTTTAGTTACTGGACTGGACTGAGGTGTTGGATATAGATTAGTAAGATTTTATTATGCTAGAGGAAACAAAAATAATTGCGAATCAGAATTTAGTTTAAAATATGATTGATGTCTGAAAATATTGTGTTTATCAAACGACTTCAAAAAAAGGAGCACTAAACTAACACACCTATTCGAAACTTAAAAGTCAAAATGAGAAACTCAGATGAATATCTAAGTTAATTAAATTCGTTCAATAGTTTTACTAGGCACCGCCTTCAAAATAGAGAGTTTTTAAATAACGCAGTTATTTTGTCCTTTTTACTGCATTTTATTTTTGTTTTGAAGTCGTTTCTTTTTTTGTTAAAAATTATTTGTATTTTATATTATGTACCTATAAAATACTAACAGGGGCAATTCAGATAATTTAATTATACTGACAAATGTACACCTACTTGCTACTGTTGCCATTGTAGGATTGCCACTGACTGTTCATTGTAGGCTTATCTGATTACACTAGAACACTGGAAACTCCCACCAACTGACTTTAAAATAACAGAATCGCCCCAGTAGTATAGTCATGAATAAGTAGGAACAAAATTATTCTTACATAAGATAACAATATATCTTACATAAATCTGTGAAATAAAGAAATAAAAAGACAAATGATGGAATATAACTATCATCAGTCTGGGAGTCATGGGCTGGCATGGGCAGGCATGGCAGCTGAGTCATGGGAAAAAATACAAAGAAAAACCTTTACAAATAATATCATAAATAACCTAGCCAAGCCATAAACAAAGAATAACAAACACTTAGTACTTAAAGTTATTCATGGCCATCGATTTCTTATGAAAATAAGATAATAAACGACAGTTTATGTTACAAGAGAGACAATAGCCTCATTTTTATTCCGCACAAGCCAACATCATTAGAAATACACAGAAACTTGTTTATACGTTTCTAATACTAAACACTTTTGCAGAAAAGTATATTGTAATCAGATTTATTCCTGAGTAATGCTGTGAGATTTATTTCTCTAGATCAAACTGTCCCACCACTAAAATATTAAAAAAAAAACGACGGATTTATGTTTTGAACATTTGGCTTATCTAAAATAAAAGGTTTTGTACCAACATTTATAAAAAAATATATAATTATGGCGGTGTGAGTATATTATTTTCCTTTGACCTCAAAGAATAAAAGCAACTATTATTCAGTTGTATCTTAAAATAGTCAAACCAAACGACACTGAAAGTCATGCTATAATTTACATAAGTTTTAAACTACATGTATATCTATTGAGCACACGGCCTATAGATTTATCTTCATAATAAAAAACTAAGCTAAGTACAACCACAGTGTACCCTTTATCAAAACATGAAACTAACATCTAAGCCACTCAATCTTCTTTGAGTTTTTATCTCAAGACGTTTGTCGGAGACAGCGGCTATTGCAGCGAAAAACAAATAAATAAGCTCCTTCATAAATGCCGTAACTAATATGGCTATATTATCTTCCATCTCACTTTAATGACGTGTAAATGACAAGGACATGTAGCATCGGTAAATGTCGAGCTTTTATTAGTTTTGCACTTAGATAATAGAGATGGAATTTTAAATTATAATTGCGTCCGTTTGCTTTTTATATAGGACTTGATGTTAATGTTTACATTTGTGGTGGGCACGGATATATTTCATTAATCTGTCTGAATAAGTGTATTTTAAACTCTTAGGTGCAATGCATTTGCAAAGGTAATAGTTAAAAATATTTTTAGAGTGCCCTCAATTGAAACATGATCATTTTGTTCAGTGTGGACTGCAATATTTTTACAAATGACTTATAAGATACTAATCACAATTTATAACAAGACATTTCACTGACTATAAATAAATGAAGCCATTAAAAAATTAAGTAGAGACACATCATACAGAAAATCTAGTTCTTTTCCTCATGCAATCTAAATCACGATTATAAAACAAAATCATCCCACGGTAACTCCAATATTATTTAGTATTGCATCATTGCTATCATAAATTAATTCACTACATGATTCTATCAGATAGATCTGAGATTCAATTTGATCGATAAATAAAATGCATCTCGCAAGAACCGGCTTACTATAATTTCCTATCGAAGATTTATTTATTAAAACTATCACTGGACGGCAAGATTTGTACGATTTTCACGCTATTTCAAATTGATGTTAGATTACAAGATTGAAGTAGCAATTTAGTGAGTTATGATTTAGATGTCAAAGAAAACTGTGATTGAAAAATACTTATTATATTATTCGGTATATTTTTTCTTTTAACTTCGTGAAATTGATTTTGTTTTGTTTCTTGTTCCCTCGGCACAGTGCTTAGGATAATTATAGATAATAGATTTAATTTAAAAGCATTTTTTTTGACACAGGTTAATCGTCTTAATAATGCAAATTAAATATATTTAAATAACTTTACGATTATTATGTACCAAAGAATTGGAATCCGAAAGGCAATGGCCTGACAATAACAATATCTTTTTTTTATACTTTTTATAAAATCACACTATAATGCGAATTTAAAGGTCAAAGTTTAAGGTTTTCTGGATAAAAGCCAAGTGCAGTAAGGCCACCCATTGTTCGATATATTTTTATCACCAAAACTTATTTGTATTATTTTACATTCACAAATTCTCTGGCCCAGAACTTTATGGGCTTACTGAAATACCAAGGTTATTGCGGTTTATATATTTCTTAACTCTATTTATTTTAAGACCTTCGGATTAGTAAAGATCTTTTTTATGTGTTAGTGACAATTAAGACGAAATTGAAAAGCAACCTAGAATTATTTAATTAACCTAACTAATTCGGTATGAACTACTTGGGTAATCAATTCTGGTTTTTCTGTGTATAAAAAGACGGCCAGTCTGTCTGTTATAAAAATAAAAACATTCAACAAAATTTCAGTGGGTCAATTACAGGCTGTTGTTTTTTACTTTTAGCAAAACTGATTACAGCCAAGACACAGTAAAACTTCTCAGCGTAATTTTATACTTGGAGGTTTAGATACAGCTAGTTCTGTATGTCTATTCTGTAAATAATTTCGATACTGAGCTTCACCTGAGTGATAATAAAGCTTATTTCAAAAGTGAACCCAATTAGCCTTGATTTAGAATTCAAATTTGAGAATACGTTTTTACATCTCACCGCGGATTCCGCTGTCGAGATATGAAAATAATGTTACAAAATAGCGCTATTGGTGTCATTTTTGTCTCACTCTAAACCCATACGTCAGAAAAAGAAAAAAGTTAGCAAAATAAAAAGCTAATCCAGAATCAATCTCGTGTTAATACCGGAAGAGACAAAGTGAGAACAATTTAATGTACCAACGTGATCTCATGTGGGAAGCTGAATGCTGATCAAGATTGGATGCGATTTCCGCGGTAATCTAGAGGAAAACGGTAGAGATTTCGATTACAGAGATGTAGAGCATTCTGTTCTTTACGTAGGCAAGTTTTTGTTATCTTCATACCTGTATATGACATGTATATGTAGGTATGTCATGTAGTGTGTACCGTATTTTCTTTGTCTACTATACGTGAGGTTGTGGTTGAAACGACTACTGAATTGTTCTTATAGCTGTCTCTAGAGGTTTATAAAAAGTGTGTCGATTGCCGTATATTGCATTGTTCAATTATTACAACAATAATTTGGCAGTTAAAGATCAGAGACAAAACAATTGAAAATCATTAAAAGGTTCCAGTAAAACCCAATCATTTCAGGATTTTTAGGTATAAGTTTACCTACTATGCGGACTTTTTATTAAATGAAATAATTGAGTTAAATTTTGAAACAAATGTTATCTGATCAAAACATGTTTAACTTTTGCGAGTATTTCTTTTAAGGAGCCGATAAGGTATTCAGATGAGACGCACCAATAAATAAAAAAACCATAAAACGAATTTAACGACCGCATGCATCTGAATAAACTGGGCCACTTTAAATTTAATAATATCCGCATTTTACATTTTAATAAGTTCATATATTAAATAAAACTAAAATATGTCAGACATGTCGTGTTATTTGGTAACAGAGCATGTTAGAACAAGACGTGCTAATCGCGACATGTTCCCGTTTTTACTGGTGCGTCACGTAACCCCAAAAGCAGAGGTGCTCAACCTTTTATCGAGCACACGTTAATTTTGTGAAAAGTTTTTTAATACTGTATCCTTTTTTATGTAAGGTTTGAAAATGTAGAGGTTATTAACATTGGTGACTATTGAAGTATTTTACAAAACAAGAATTTATAAAAAATTGGGGCATCTTTCCTTTAGGTGTCATTTCAATATAAAGAATGTATCATAGCTCAAACCAACACTGCTCATTACACAGTTGCATTATAGTCTACACATTTTGCTATTCCATACCTTTACTATTTCCTAATATGACCATAAAAAAACTCCAAACATTTACATTGCAAGCACAATAAATAATTTTAATTGACTCACGCCTCAGGTTGAGCGCCTCTGCCCTCAATTCTCTTGCCCATACAAACTGACTAAAATGTTATTATAATCACGTCTGACAGACACTTAACGACATTACGCTATGTTTTCCCACGTTTTTAGATTACTAAAATTCGTGCGTAAACTCGTAGTGGAAATGTGAAATGTGTTTACTTACAAGTGAGTAATCGTAGTTGTAAATAGACGAAGGTATAACAATATAATTTTAGGACCAAAGATTTTTGGTCATAATTCAACAGGAGTAATATTTTGGAATGTAGTTTTTTGAAGATTTTTTATTTTACTAATGAATTCATTTATTTAAACAGTGAATAACTAATAGTAATATTATTGATAAAAAGAATTTGCAGACGTCGTCGATAAAATAAAGATTTGAATTTGAATATTCTACAAAAAATTTTTACAATAAAAAATATTACAAACTATGTAAATAGCACTCAACTAAATGTAATTACATTAGACAAACATTTTAAACTAAACTAATTATCTACCATTTCACAGCACTGTCATACACTCCTCACATACAAATTAGCAAACACCGGAACTGTCATTATAATGCATAAATGCAAGCCACATTAACATTATTACAATGCATTATTAATTCCGCTATAACATTTACGTTACTTTAATCGGATGCGTAAATTTACGCAATCTGACACAATGAGTTACGCAACGAAATGATTGTCGAAATAAGTAGAGTGAGACGTTCACACACGGTGCATTTACGTTTACGTTAAGGTTTATATTATATAAATGTTTTAACGTTATTTTGGGAACGAAATCACGTGACAATTAGTATGTTCAAGTAAGTAAGAATTGACTAGACAAATGTAAGAACCGACTCCAAAGTAAGTCGTCATCATTATTACCATCATCATCCACAGCCCTTGTCCTCCCACTGCTGGATATAGGCCTCCCCTTTTTCGTGCCTATTTCTAAGGTCCTGTGCCAGCCTCATCCAGACTCGACCCGAGACTTTAACTATGTCGTCGTCCAATCTTGCTCACGGACGACCGTAATAAGTAAGTAATCTTATCAAATTGGAAGAAAATCAATGAAAAACTTGGAAATACGTTATACGAGCCTTGATCTTCCCTGGAATCTTATCATCAGATTCTGACCAGATGATAAGAGTCTACAAAGGAAGTAGTTATATCCCTATAAAAAAAGATGTAACAAAACTTCTTTAAGAATACTGAAAATACTAAAACAAAGATCTCTTAGACCTGCAAACCCTATTTCCTGTCAGAAAGTGAATTATAATAAAGACAAGAATGAAAGCATAATAAACATTGCATTGACCCACAATACAGGAAGTAAATATAATGAATTTGTCGGTTGCAACACTCGATTAATAATCACGAAAGCAGAACACTTTAAAAAGTACAGACTCAATAAAAACGATCAATAAATCAAAAATATTAATGACGCCCAAAATCGATGAACAATCGAATCGAGTTACCAACCGAATGATCATTGTTCAAATTGATTAGTATCGATAACCGATTATTCAGAGCTTAATCGATCGACTAACGGTTGACTTGCTAACCTGTTTAATTCGCAGTTATAAACACGAATAATCAGTCCGTAATTATAATTTATTAGACTTTAATATTTCTGTAATTAGATACTTAAAATGTAGGATTTATTGTTCCATTAATAATGTTCGGAAAAAATATGGTTTTGTCCGTGCTTTGTAATAAAAGATCAGGCAAAGGTAATGCGTATCAGGAACTCTTTGTTTTTACGTAACGATAAAAAGTGTATTTTATTCGTATCTAAGACTATTAAAAATATGAATAAAATTATTTTAGTGAACATGCGAATCAAAACGCCGCTATAAAAAATTGCAAATTTAATAGTCGTATTTTATAACGAGTACGACACACGATATTAATCGTGTGTACGACACACGATTAATATCGTGTGTCGACAGGCACAAAAATATAAATATCAGTCATTATGTTTTGATATTTTTTTGCAAAGAAGCTACTTAAAAGGAATAATACATTGAACATAGAAAATAGCAACTGTTCTAAAGGGACACGGTAAACAAAAAACGATCACTAAAAACAAATACCCAATGAATATGATTAGCCAAGACGAACCAAAACAAAACACGATCAAAACAGCCGTATCCAATCGCCAAGCAAAAGAAAGTTTAAAGTACATCGCAGATAATCTGAACGATTTTCTTACTAAAAACAGTAAATCAGCTGTTCTTTTCCCAGAAGCGGTAATAGGTCAGTGTTTGTAATCCATAGACGCAAAGCGGAGCCATTAGCGGTGGCTAACTGTACGCGACCGGTAGTCGAACGCAAAAAATGTATAAGATCTAAGGTATAAGAGGTAGGAGGGAACGTTGATCGTTAGGACAAGCTATCATAGTACACTTGGATTGGTTCTTAGTAAAGGTTGTAAAGGATAATGACTTTCAATGGCCTGAAACTGGTTTAGAACCCTGCAGGAGATAACATTTACAGTTTTAATTTTGATGTCTAATTCTATGTTGAAACTGTATTGTAAACACTTTTTGACCTGAAGTAACGAATAAAATAAGTCAATGTCAAAGTTTTAAGGCGTGTTATAAAAAAAATTCTGATACTTTTTACTTAGTAGCAGATTACAAGCATAGCAATATAGTATGATAAATTATTACCTACGCTTGTATCATCAGATTGGTAAGTCATTGAAAAAACTATAACTTATTTCGCTTATTCTTATATCAAAAATACAAGAGTATTGTTATACAGTATCAGAACTTCAAAAAACAGGATAAATATTATGGTATTATTTCACAAATTCATTTATTCAAAAGAGAACACAGCTATACAAAATACAGCCGAATTGAGAACCTGCTCCTTTTTTTGAAGTCGGTTGATTACTTCATTGTACCTTATAAACTACAGTAATATATACCCTCGACTTATTCACTGATAGCAAGTTCTTATCACTTGTAACTCACGCGAAGTAACTCCATACTTTAGCACCGTTTCTAATTAATGTGACTGACTGCTGACACCAGACGTACCCATGATAAGGTTTGTTTTAAATAATGACTTTTATACCTTTAAAGGTGTTTATGTAGTTTTTGTTTGTGTAAGAAAGATGCTACTGGTTTGCTGAGGAATGTTGCGTTCAACTACTCTGAACATTAGGCATTTAGTAATTTTGTAATTAATCTTATTTTGCGAAATAAAATAAGTTACTAATAAATCATTTGTTTTGTACGGATCATCCATTTCGGTTGTTTTTATAACTTTTGCATCTATATTTTAATTTATTATTTATAAGATAGGTGCTATTGCTTTTGAAACACAATGGGGTAGGTACTCCTAAATACTTATTCATTAAACATATTTTAATACTTTACAAGGGTCGTACATAATATATTTGTGTTCTTGAAAAACCTGGACAATGAACACCAGTATCTTACTTCAAAAATCACAAAAAAAAACATTTAGTACAATATTCTACGTTTCAGCACGTCTATCAAAAAGTATTTCATCCATGAAGGTTACTTAAGAATAACAGTAGGAACTGTTTTTGTCGTTATTCAGCGTGAAACGGTTAATATTTAATTAATTAAAGAGCAAAAAACTTCATTGTATTGTTTGTCATTGATACCAGCTGTAAACAGATACTAAGTTTTTTAATTGTGCATATTTATTACGGAAACGTTAAATCAAGAAGCCTTCATTGAGATTCAGATGACAGACGACAGAGATGACAGATGAAATAGATTCAGATGGTCTCAATTAAGTTCACCATTAAAAGACAAACACTACATTAGTAGCAAACTTAGTTAAAACATAATAATTTATAATAAAACAATTTGCTTAACAGATGCTTACTACAACGATTTTTTTTTCAAAACTAATCGTTTGCAATTTGGGATCTGAAATCGCCAATCCGCAGAGAGCAAGCGTGGTGATCAATGCTCGTGTAATCTCTATATGGGAAGAGGCCACGCGGCTGTGGGACGTTTATAGGCTGGATTATTATTATTTTATTATAATCATTTGCAAACAAGCGCAATAAAAATAATTTACATCATATAACAGATCTATGCGATAATAAATATCAAAAAGGTACTTAATTAGTAAATAAATACATTAAAGTATCGCGTTTCAAATGTTTTATCGTATGCGGTACGTAACAGTGCGTATTGTGCATTGTTCCCGAGTGCACTCCACTTGCCAATTGGAGCGTACTCGTCTTGTTTACATTTTGTATATATTACTATTCTGTACAGCTTAGTAACTGTCTGCGGCTGAAGAGTGAAATTGATACACAAGAAATTATATACAGAAGAAAAAAAAATTAAATTAAGCTATTTTGCTTAAATAACGTCAGTAGGTGACTTATACATCAAAGCATCCTATAGTTCGAGCATAATGTGTCCCAAAAACCAACAGCTACGGATAGAATAAAAGATCCGTATCTACGTTCGATAAAATGGCAGGGGAAACTTAATCTGTTATTCAGTACTTTTTAAATTGAAATCTAGAACTGAGGCCCTATTTTATCAAACTTGTCGCACTAACTGTGTAAATAATCGATACCTACCTAAAAAACCTAATGAAGACTCCTATAATAATATAAATATCGTAAACTTACCAATAACAAACTCCCAATCCCACTTTACTGTCACACCAAAACTTCACAAAGATGATTCCAAAATTACCTGAAACAACAAAAAATACTTTATTATTATGGATATCCAATTTTCCGCATCTATTATTTAAACCAAAAAACCTTCTAAATAATTAAAGTAATTATTTTTGGAGTTAAGATTATCCTCTTTCTACATTTCTTGTTATCAAGTGTTAACTACGAGTATTATGAAATACGAATCAAAGATCGTTAGACCAACTTTCACAGATCTTGATTGATTGGATAATTGTTTACACCCAATTCTTGCCTCATGACAAACAAATTATAATGTGTTTTGAAGCTGTAATTGTTATTGTTATATCAACATTGTCTGGCCCAACCACCATTCTCTTTTTGGAATTAAATATGTCAGACTTAATATGCAGCTTAATTTTAGTTGATTATTTAATTATGAAACTAACAGCTATACTCAGAAACCATCACTCTGAAGGGATTTCTTATTATAGAATCAAAATAAATCAACTGTCATAATGTCTAGGCAATCATTTACTTAAATTAATTATAAGGAGTCTCTTAAGTAAGTCTATTGAACGGCTCTGAGTACGGCAGTAATTTTATGTCCGGAGGAAAATGACTTAACATGCAAAGACGTTTTTACTAAGTTATGTCATTCAAAAAGTGAAGAGCTCAGTAAACGCTTGAAGAACGCAAATACTTAATACATAGACATTATCATGAAGATACGTGAGAGAATGGACGAGAATAGAACACAAGTATTATAATAATTTTATTTTCGTATAAAACACAAGAAAAATTCAATAGATAAATTGAACCAAGAAGCTCGTAGAGCCTATGTAAATAACCAAAGTTACATATAAAAAATGCTACCCCAATATTAAGCAGATACTCCGAGGTACAAAAAAATTATAGACACTATTAAAAAACTACAAATTAAACAAAAACATAAATGAGCTACAACTACATATTTTATCGACAAACCAAACGACAACAATCATCCGTTCATATGACATAAAAACAAACATATAATTATGTCTATCTACGTTTATATCATACTATAATACTTACTATCTTACATAACGTTATGTGCAACTTTTTCTTATACATTGACAAACAGATGGTACCTATACAATATTACGTCGTGTCGTGTGAATCGGGTATTTTCTCTTGAAATATTATTTAATTTTCACTTTATTATGTTTTATAACAATTTACGTGGAGCTTTGTTTACTTATTTCTTTTTTTTTGTATATTTTTGAGATGTAATCGAAATTGTTCGTCGGTTATGTATTTTGTAAAAAGTATTGATGATGTATTTAGTATGTTGACACACATTTTATTACTATTAGTATTTTTACGACCGAATGACGTCATAATAGGAATTAATAGCTATGTTGTCTATAAGAGAGAACACCATTTTAATCACAGCCATAATGTATTTTTTTTGTCTAAGCAACACCGGTTGAACTTTCAAAGCGTTTTTTTTTTTAATTTGAAGCAATGATATTTATTTGTTTTCTGATTCTAATTAAATATGTCAAACGTAATTTTGTAGAATTTGAATTTTAGACTGAGCTTATTTAAATAAAATAAATTGCCAAATTATAACGTTAACACATGTTATTGAACCGTTTAACTTCAACGCCTAACAAACAGTATTATAATGAGAATGAATTCGTATTTTTTGTGATAAACATGTAAATTCGTACGAAAGCCATTTAGCTTGAGAATTACGAAACTCATAAGTTCAATGCCTTCCGTTAGCACAATGACTCGAATCGGTTAAGAATTGATAAAAACAATACATTCGCGAAAACATCGAAACATCGATGTACAATTTATGTACCAACCGTTTTCTTTGCCAGTTTATCGGATACTTACAACGTTTTAAAAGAAAAAAGCGAAGACCTTATTACCATTGACAAGTAGGTAAGTACTTTACAAAGATCAACAAAAGCTGCGAATTTTATTGCCAAGCGATAATAGTACTTAATGCTTACGTAATAAGGGTTGTTTGTACTTGTTCAAGTGCATTGTTTAAAAAGAAATTTCGAGATAATAATATGCTAACGACACACTATCCCTCACGCGACGTCAATACAAAAATAGTCAACGTTTGTATAACTGAGCAAATCCACGCAATGAGGTATAAAATTACAAGAGGTTTTATTCAGGTACCTATTATCCTTTTATACTTGACATACTGTATTTGTTATTTTTATCCGACTTCAAAAAGGAGGAGGAACTCAATTTGACTGTATGTTTTTATGTTTGTTACCTTAGAACTTTTGATTAGCGAACCGATATTGCTGAATACTTTTTTTATTTGAAATCTTGTGCTTCCTATGTGGTCCTTTCCATTCTTCCATTTTGGTCCAGTTTTCACAGTAGAATCCATATATATTTTAAGCTCCTTTTTTTTTGTTAGATTTTATTGTGTGTATCGTTAAAAACGCCTACAGATACTAAAGATAAATGTATAAGTACATGAATGTATGTATATCGTCGTCGTGTGTGGCCGCTAATCAAACACGCATGATCAGTCATTGGGTTTCTATCAGAGGAATTTTATGAGACATCAGATTCACAGTTATGGTGGCAAAGAGATTTCTTCGGGAGATAAAGTAGTAGTGATACAATGTGTAAAGGGGTATTTTGATTGTAAGCATGTATTTTGAACGCACGTATGTATTTTTGTGAAATTTTATTTTAATATTGTCTCTGAGTGTAAAAGTGTTGGGCATTTCCACTAGTTTCTATTAAGTTAAATTCTATTAACCCCTAAGTAACTCTAAAAAAAATATTTATTTAAAAGGAAGAAGCTCTGAATATAGGCATATTACGCAAAAAACTTAAACCATCAATACACGAACTTTCCAAAAAACTCCCATAAAACCTTCATTAACTTTCCATCAAATTATTCGGAACAATTGTTCCGAAAATTTGAATATCGAAGCATGTGCGTCCGCGCAGGTTATGCAAGCGGCAATGTAGGTCGCAGCGCAGACGCTTACCGACGCTATCTCGATCGCAGTAATTTAATGCCGGTATACAAATACTAAATAACCGTAGTTTATGTACACTCGAGGTGTTTCTTGTAATGAAGATTTCTGTGAAGAATCAATTACACACTTGTTCTTAGGTAACACGTTTGTTTTATATAAACCTGATTTTAAACAAAAGAGCGTTGATAATTGAATAACATATTTCTACACTTAGGTACTAGTAAAGAATTTCGAAATAAGTACATGCCTTCAAATGTATATAATATAATGACTAAATACCTAATTAATTTAGTAAAAATAAGCCGTTTACCTTTAGTGCATGTGGTGTTAGCCTATAATATGAGTGAGTGAAATGTTTTTACGTAAATATGAAAAAAAAAAAAAATTGTTCCTGGTACCAATAACTATGTTAGAGATTTTCTTCTTGACACACACTTAATTTAAATCAAAGTTAACATTGTAATTTATTAGTTTTATAAGCCAGTGTTTGATGGATTTAGTCCAATAAATAATGTGGATATGGCATCTACTTACAACAACCAGTCCATTTATGTTACTTTTTGCATGTTTACGACCGTCCTTATTTATGATACTCAAAAGGCTAAGCATATTTACTTATCTACAACATATATATGTCAAACCTTTTACGGATTTTATTTCGCATTAAATCATAGATTTTACGGCACACGATTATCATAGGTCTTGTACTTGAATATAAAAGAATACTAAAAATAAAACAGTAATACTATTCGTGTCTTATCGCAACCCCATATAAACTCATGACAAGGTTATATAACATGTGTTTTTCATAAATACGAACATGTATACACATTGTATTAACATAATAATTCTTCGAGTTTTATTTTTGCACGCACTTTTTCATGTTTGAATAGACGTAGGTCCCAAAAACTTTGGTATCTCTAAAAAGCCATATATTTATAAAAGTAAGTCCCCGAAGCGTCTGTCTGTCTGTATGAACGCAATAAATTCAAAATCTACCAAATAGATTTTGACATGATTTTCACCAAAGGATAGATTGATTCAAAATGAAGGGTTAAGGAGTATAATTCATAAATCTTTTGCGTTCCCGTGCAAACAAGATTTATACTTTTTGTTCAATCTACGTTAACCGCAATACATTGCCAGAATCACTTTCAAACGGTTTTTCCATTGATATAGATACCTTTGTATTGAACCTTAGAAAACGTGTAACCTCTTTGCAGTGATAGCAAGGCCAACAGAGCAACGGTTGTACCGGCGATAGCACAACGGGAAACCAACTATACAGCTCACGACTACATCTTAACAATGTTGTAAACTGATTTGTATGAATTGAGATGCAAGATTGAAAAAAATGTTTAACAAAAAATTTATTCATTTTGAGATGATGTTTTATACCAGTATTAGCTTAAATCAGTAACAAACATTTGAGCATGTCAACGTATTTTGTGGCAAAAAATGAGGCAGCAGTAAAAATGATTATGGGGACAATAAGATCTTTACCGTCTAGAAGTTTGTACTTTCCCTCCAGGACTTGATAGAGGCCAATGAACTCACTGTTCAGGTAGCGAATTTGGCCAAATATACCTAAGTCTTATATCGGACCTTTGAGAGATAGAGAAGAACTTGAGTCGAATTTCTACTTATAAGAATCTAATAAAACATACCCATCATTAATTCCTAAACGATAATATACTCCAAAAAATATTTTTATCAGTACTTATACCAAAAACGATTACTCTCAATTTTACTTAAACTGTGAAAAAGCTAATCCACCTAACTTTCTCTTATCGATAATGATAAGACCGATCTATTTAATAAACCGTTTAATTGCTGTCTACCACTGTTTCTATGTAAAGAAACTTGATATTCCAATTAAGACCTATTTCCTTACTGTAAATGTCATTCAACGTGTTACCTCATTTTGTTTTACATAGCTTATCTTGAGTAGTTAATTTGTTTGTAGGTGGTATATACCTAGTTGTACTAAATACTAGTAGTTTTATTTGCAACTTTATAAACCTGTTTTTGAATAATATTTTCTAGGAAAATAAAAATGTTTAATACGAACACAAAGTGTATGAATAGGAAAAGACAACTAGTAAAAGAATATTCAACTAAGACTAAGTTTTCACAAAAATGTGCAAGATGTATAAATATTGAAAATATACTTATGCTAATAATTGTGTTTCTAAAAGAAAAAACAATTTAATTATTTTCTTTGAACACTTAAATACCTATCTTTCCTATTAGTTTGACGGTCCTATATTAGTCAGAACCATTACAAAAGTGGGCCCAATCAGTGTTTCGAAAGACGCTTGTCTTTGGCTTTGGCAATTCAATTATCCTTTTGTTACAAAACTAACACCCAAAGCAAACGCTTTACCTAACTTTTCTAAACAAATAAAATATAATTGTAAATAATAACTTACGAAACTGAAAGTATAACCCACTAAACGTTTATCGTAACACTTTGACATTGATTTAGTCCTTATATCAAAGTGGTAAGGTTCATTTTTGTAAATGATTTTTACTAGTGTCGTGAAGTCGAGTATACCTACCATTGTAAATTGTTATAATTGTTTGAGAACGGTTTCCAAGCTGTGTCGAATTATCGTCTGTATTAAATCGGACAAGCAGTTCACACTAATAGAATCTAACGAAATTTCACGCCCTACTGAACTTAGTAAAATTTGGACTTCTCATTTTCGAATGAAAGAAGCGAATTTTAGGGCTGGCAAAAATAGGTTTTAAGTTATTTTAAGTTAGCAATTGATACTTATTGCGAGTTAAGAAGACATTTAATTTGCACTTCACTGTACGTACATAACATTCTTTGTTCGTTATTATAAACGAATTGAGAAATATTTATGATATCTAATGTCAAAAAAATAATAATAACTAAAAAAAAGAAGGAAGTTCAGGAATTGGCACTCGATAGAAGGAAATGGAAGGAGCTGCACCGACAAGAGCTAGGCTCTTAAATTAAAGAGAAGAAAAAAAATAGCCATGGCTTGGGGGACGAATTGAATCTAAAATATTAAGATATTTTCCAAAATTCTCGTTTAATTTAAAACAGTTATCATCTTATGTGTTACTGTAACTGTTTAAGGACATTCAACTTCGATACATTTAACTTAACTGATAACAGTTATACAGAAAACGTGATCATGCAATTGCCTCATTTTGCTGTTTAAACTATCGTTTAAGTCTAAGTCTAAACGTTTATCGATAAATCTTAGGCCCATTCTTACTAAGTATTGAATGGTAAAGGGCTGTTTAAATGTTTACAATTGCTTCAGAGATTGAACTAAATACTTGTAAGTTCACACAATTATTTAACTGAAAATTATTTATTACCGACAGCTATTAGACGAATTGGTGGGACGTGGCTCCAGACAAAAAGACTGGATCAAATTGGTTTAAACCTTTGTTCAGTGGGACACATAATAGACAAATAAAACAAATGTTCTGAATAGGGAAATTATCTTTTTAAAGTCAAGTCAACTTTTCATATTAGCTTTCCATACAGTAAATGTTATATATATCTCAGAAAATGCTAATGTACCTACATAAAAGATCGTATCTAATCTTTTGACAACTTCATTGTATCAATGGATGCACCTTGCATCCGCCACCTGCCATCGTCATCATTGTTACATGTATTCATGTATTTAGGTTACATTCACTCCTTTTAATACCAGTAACACTTTTTTTCTTTTTTTTTTTAATCGAATGTCTGAGATCCATTGATATCAAAGGTACAATTTAGTAAAGTATAGTAAGCAGGAACTTATTCCGCTGCACTAATTTAAAAATATTTACCAAGCAGAATAAATAATTTATGTCAATAAAAGCTTAAAAAAACACAGCTAAGATAGAATTAATTAATAATTGTAATTAAACAAAAGCTTACCAGCCCTATAGGAAACAGATATCAGAAAACGATTTCTAAGTTCCCATTGCTTTCACTGACCAGTTAAAACCATTACTGTTTATTTGTTATTTGCACTTATGCACCGTTGTCTTAAAATTCATTAAGAACTGGCCGTGAGATATCAAATTAGCAATTGTTAATCTATACAATAGGTTATGTATTTTCCAATTTATTACAAGAATGAGCATTTTGTTAGACAAGCCGACTTGTCTAACAATTTATTCATCACTAAGTCCTGTAAGCTAATGTCTACAATAATAAACAACGCCTACTACTGGTATAATATACTTCTAGATTCAGGCCGATCGCTGTTGGAGCCAATAAAAAATATACTTAAAACTCTGAAATAAGATAACCACAAAATTCAATCATGAAATCAAAAACTAAAAACATCGCCTTTCTTAAATTCCTTTCAATAAAATCGCCGATCCTAAAAGCAACTAAGCTGTAAACATAACCATTTCCAAAAGAATACATGTCCAAAACGAAAGTATCCACCTACAAGCCATTCATTGGAGCATTAAAAAAGGCATTCAAGTAATGACAGGCTACAAATTGAAGGAAAGTTAGAATCCTATTGTATTGTTTGGTCTCGTTTCCAGCGCCTTTACAATGAACACATAAAGTTAACTCAAAGCCGATGTGCAAGCGAGACGACGCTAAACAGTGTAGCGCGCTGTCCCGCTTCCTCCATGGCAAGAGTTCTCCTTTAAGAGTTTGTAGTACAGGCACTGAACATGTTAGTGTAGGAGTTTGTGAATCAAATTGAAAGCTGTGTTTCTTAATTGAATTAGTGTGGGCTTGTTAAGTTTTGGTTTATAGTAAATTGAAGTGTACTGGTAAAGAGTATTGGGTTTCTAGGTCGAAAGTGGTTTATGTGTGTTTTAGTAGTAGGAAAACACTATTTAAGCTAAACGATATTCACTTTAAAGCTCGGTCATCAGTGAATTTGAGGCTTAGCTTACAAGTCCGTAACATCCTTAATTTAAGAAGCTTTATTAATAGAGTTTTACTGTTGCATACAATTTTCTTTTAGGTCCATTTTAGGATAATTGGCATTCTACTAAATGTCAAAACGTCATTTAAACGTCAAAAATGGTCATTGGGACGGCCGATTTTGACGTTTTGACATTAAGTAGAATGCCAGTTATCATAAAATGGACCTACTGACGCCACCCACTCAGACGATTGAAGCAATTGTCAATAGCAGACTCGGGCCCTTGTAAGCCAACCATTAGGTAGATAGGCTAATGCCTAGCACTAATTTTCGCAATAATTATTATATAAACAACACGTAATAAAGGAACCTTTACGCAATTACCCTACAACTTTACTCAATACATATAATTATAATTGCACAGGACAGTTACTGGTTTTATAAGTCTGCCTTATACAAGGTATACGTAAAGCTTAAGGATAGTTACAAACAGCATATACAAGGATATGTTAAAAGATGGAGAATTTTTTTTTTTCTAATTTTGAGTCACTGTCGTAGAGAACATTTTTCCATATTTTTATCAGGTTTGTTGTGTCGCATTTTAGAATAAATATACGATAGAAGAAAATAGGAAATGTAGTATTTTCATAAACATACGTAAATGCGTCGTTAATTTTTAAATAAAACAATTTTACCATATTATGTTTCTGGTACTATGATTTGCTGTTTGCTACATAGGCACTGCTTGTCTACTTTTTCCAAAAAAATATATTTAATAAACACAATTTAACGCCAAACCTATCAATAAACAGGCCAACTAATAATATTATTATCAAATTACTAAAAGCCCTAAGATCATGGGAAACAAGTATCAATACCCTTCATAGCAACAAGGCATTATGATTAATTACGCAGGAAAACTAGACCTATAAGCGATTATATACACAGCACGCTTACCACGAGCTCTTATAGTAGTGCTTTTACCGTTGAGTGAGCGAGACAGCGCTAGGCGCAGTGTAGTGCGCCGCCTCGCTTCCACGACCGCAGCAGTACTGCTTTAAGAGATCGTGGTACGGGAACTGATAATAGATAAAGGTAAATAACATATAATTAGTAGTTGACATAGAGATACAGGCTTCCTGCGATCTAGATCTAGTTTAATAAAGGTGTAAGTGGTTGTTAAACATGAGTAGCGTTTATTATTAATCTGTTGTTTGCCTGTGAGAAAAACGTCAGAAGCTTTGGATTGATTACTTAAAGACAATTTTGGTAATGATTGCGATAGAGTAAATCATCTTTTTTTTTTTTTTCTATTACTTATTATTTTTATCTTAAGGATTTGGTAGAGAAGGCCTTAGGAATAAAGCTCTTTTTACATTTTATGTATATAGAAGTTTGAATAAATAATTAACTAGGCAACTTGCAACTTGACGAAAACTATAGTTCATACGAAGTATTTCAAGTCTAACAAAAATTTTATCTTGAGAACGGATCTTGACAGTAAAATTCCCACTTAGTTCTATCCAATATTAATTACATAATAAAAAGTAATTGTTTTTCTCTAATCAAACAACACAGATTACTTAATAACTTCGCTAATAACGGCGGAAATTGAACTGAAAAAGACAATTACTTTCACTAAAATTATCGAAAATAATATAATTTTGTCGCTTATCTAACAGTAATTAAAATGCCTCTTTTAAGAGTCGTCTTTGTTCTTTAAACGGTCATTCTATAAAGTGCACGTAACAGTTGATTATAAGATAACATTTTTTTCAAATTAATATATCAAAACTACTTTTTTTTTTATTTAACTTCTATAAAACCTTATCATGTCGTAATTTATTATTTCAACTAATTGTAAAGTTAACTTTAATATCCACGAACGTCATATTATTTCTAAATCCAAATTCAAATATTTCATGTTGGCTTTCTTTTGTTTTCGATTACGTAATACTCACAAACAATTGAAACAAATTACGTGGAAAGTTTTACAAATATGGAATACTTGAAAGGGCTATTTAAATCCACTGTCTTGTATTGCATGTACCATTGTACCTTTAATAGTTAACACTCAAGTTTTATTTATAAATTTGCTTTAAAATACACTGAACTAGAAATTAAAGATGATAATTATAAATTAAATCAAAATTTTAATGATGAAGAAGTACCAATAAATTTCTCATATTTATATGTAATCAACAGTTAAAACATAAATCTCACTAAACGTCTAAATTAATCTCAAATCGGAATGATGAATTTAATTGAGCTAAATCAAACATCAATAATAATAAAGTTCGCGTTATCTGCCATCGCATCGGATAAGCGAGCGCTCATTGCTATTATTCGCAATCATGCCTAGATTCAATCCGACCGAGTTTCTAACGCTTAAAGCTAAGTTACCACAATAACGGGCATTACCCGTTCTGATGGAATGGTACAAGATTTAAAAGGTTATTGTTTGGTTTTAAAATATTATAAATGGAACATTAAAGTAAAAACTAACTTAAACAAAGCTTACAAAAAGATCACTGTTATTAACAGCAGTTTGTTGGTACGAAAACCATTATTCTGCTTTTTAGTAAGCTAAAAATGGAGTCATCAGAAAACATAATGAGGATTTTTTTTTGCTAATGTGTATTATGCTTGTTCAAATTATCCCAGTGCAAGGCAAAAAGCTTTTTCGCATACAATGACAACAATTATTCGTTATAAGATTCAATTCAACTCTAGATTCTAGTATCCTATCTTAATATAAATAGCAACAAACCATTATAAAATACTTCACCTAAATACTATCTATCAAAGTTAAAGCCACACCACAATAGTGCCGACTACAGACAACTAATCATTAACATTCCTTGTCACCGCAAGATTCGCGTCAGTGTGATTCTTGCGCCATACTCCACGATCCAGGGCCATCTCCTAAGGCAATAACTTATAGAAAGCTAGGAAGTGACGCCTAAGATCTAATATTGTCTAGGCTAGGCTGAACAGAGGCTGTGTTTTAACGAGTATAGTACCAGTAATTGTTCCAGTTAGAGGTATCACAGACAGGTACTCACTCAGTTAGCTTATCGCTATTATCACTTATGGCACTTACTGGAGCATAAGATTCCTTGCAAACGCTAATCAAATGTTTAACTGTCATATACGTATAAAAATAAGAAGGAATGAATTTCTATGAAATTTATACGGGACCATTTCTGAGGTAGATGGACGTCGTTCTTAGTGATCGATAGCTGAAGATGCAGCGCAACAAACATAAATAAAATCATGATACTAAAGTACTAGAGAACGTCATTTAGCTCTCGAAGTCTACCTTCACGAAATCCCCTAAGCGATACCAAGGGTAACCAACACAACATTGTCTGTTTATGTCTGTATCTCTATGTAGATTATTGTAAGTCTCGATCACCCCCTTTCTTTTAACATGACTAATCTCACGAATCAGAACATATCCTCAAAAGGCACCATTTATTTATCAACCGTAACAATGAAGGCCTTAAGGCCTAATGACTGGTTCCAAACGGATCTTTGTTTAAAGTTTCACCAAATATTTTGTTTACAATCCACTGACCGACTTGTTCAGTCAATGTGAAACCGGTATTGTAAAAATATCATTGTTGTATGGACAACGAGTCATTAGGTTAATTGAAGGAATGAGAACAGGTTGACTGACCCATTTGGCGCGAACAAAGGTGATGCAGAAAATCGGAATACTGTTATTTTGAAGTATAATGACAGAAAAGATAGTTAAGAAAGAAGTTGATCCAAATAGTTAAACAATCTTATTTAAATATCAAGAAATTTGTGTAAATATCAAAAAAATGTTAAAATACTTATACACAAAGGCAAGATGGTCAAAATTGCAGAAAAGAGCTGTTAATGATGGTATATTCCACTTTGTTCACCTGGGTGAAATCACCCAGGTGAACAGAGTGGAATATACCTTAATGATAACTCAAGACAAGTACAGTTTCGTATTATAAAAATGTGCTATTTTGCCATAATATTTGCATGAAAAAATATTTCTAAATCTTATGTAAAATATATATATGACGAAACCGACCCACCTTTTATTAACACAGAAACCAAACGGATAAGGATACGGCCGTTCTTCTACGAAACAGGAAAACAGTGACAGCACTGGTTTTTCAAACAAAAACCTTCCACTGGATCTAGTTCATCCAATTAACACTTCCATGGCAGAACTTGGTTAAGGTTATACGTACTTGGAACCTTTGATGTGGGATATAATTGGATGTACCAGTTTGTGACGTAGACGTAGCGAAACCTAGATAGAAATATAACTAGAAGTAGTAAACGTGTCATTCGTTTTTAGTGCCAGAATGCTTACTAAGGAAATAGTCTATCGCACTTTATCGTCATCGGACATTATGACATGTATGTCTGTATAGTCACAGCACATCTTGTAGTCAAAATAAGCGACACACATTTTTTTTGTAAGTCGATGTGATCGCCTTTGTCTTGGGCATTGTATATGTATCTGCTCAGCGGTTTCAAGAAAATAAACTCTATTCGAAAAATGACTTAAAATTATATCTTTTATAATCCTCTTTTGCAAAAACTAAACATTTTGTACACCCTGTTCAATCATCAACACATAGTTATGGCAAGCAAATATACAAAATTATTACAGCAACAAATTGAGCTTTGCAAGCGTAAATCACCCGTCTTCAAAGCCCTACAGATATTGAGCGAGCCTGAAGAACCGTTACTCGTTCTAAATGTACTAAGAACGGCCTAGTTCATGCAGTTTTACATATCAATAGACTTACGGATCTGCCTGTGACTTAGGATAGATAATTAGCGTTGGCATGTTAGAGTGGTGTTAAAGACAAGAGGGACGAACATTTAATAGACTTCTAAAGAAAGCTAAAATTAGAAATTATTTGTAGATTAATTATAAGTATAAAGCCGAAACCCCACCGCTGCGCACGGAGAGGCTGTGCACGTGTGTTCAGCTTCGCTTTAGTACAAAATGTATGAGAGCGTTTCCACCGCAGCGCACGGACATGCTACGCAGCAATTGACGTCATAAACACACGCGTAGCTAACTCGAATAGGCGGAACGTAGCTCAGCCACGTGGCCGACCCACGCATCCCAGCTGCGTGGGTCGGCCATTTCTCGGCGACCCACGACTATGTACAGTCTCGAGCAAAAATATGTACACACATAATATTGTTAAGAAATTATTACAAGAATAAGCTACTATAAATAAGAGGTACAATTAATGTTCCTGGTATATATACATACATTTAAGTTGCGTTAAGTATAATTTATGTAAGAACTAAGTTATTTATAATTCATATAAGTAAAACAGATGTTACTACACAATACCTAAATTATATTGTTACTCGGAAGCGCTATTGTCTATATTATAAAAATAATATATTGACTTGAAGTCAAATATTTTTTTTATTAAAAAAAAAAAAAATAACTATTTTATTTTCAAGTGTCATCTGTCAGTATGCATTGATTGCCAGATGGCAGAAGAGATTCGACAAAAAATCTCACTAATTTCGTTTAACAATTTCGCATATTATTATGTATACATAATTTTGCTCGTGACTGTACCCCATGCATAGCTACGAGCTGCGTGGCCGACACATCCGTGTCCGTGCGCCTCAGTGGAAACGGAGACCGACGCCGCCGAACTAATGAACCCACGCGGCAGAGGTGAGCCACGCATCCGTGCACAGCCTGCGCAGCGGTGGGGTTCCGGCTTAAGGCTTTTTACTGGTAAAATAGAGAACGAATCTAGGTATAAGCAAAAACAAAATAATATATTCATATTTTATGCAAGAATAAAGTTAGGTATAAGAATGTATTCAAGTGATTTACCATCTAATATGTGTGTTTACTGAAATATTAAGTAATACATAATTAATTAGGGTTGTAAATTATACCAACACAATTGCAAAATCATTAATAATAAATTCAGACTCGTTTTTATACAAATGTGTGTCAATCAACTGAGAACTGGTGTATAAAAATCAGTAATATGTGCAACTCAGTAAACTGACAGTGACAGCTACAAAATTTATGACCATTTCAAAATAATATATAGATTTATATCTACCACAGAAATGTGTAAAAAAATAGCTATTAATAAAAGGGATTTTTTTTAAAAAAGTACTTCGAATTCAGTTTTTATTCTTTTTTAGCGCCTCGAATTCGAACAAGGAAATAAAATATCAATGAATTACACTATGTTAATTTTATCACATACATACACTAATTTTACTCATAAATCACACTATGTATTGGTGAAAATCATACGAAAATCTGTTCGATATTTTTCCAGTTTATCGCGTTCAGAAAGACAAACAAACGTAGGATTATGTAATATAATGTACAGAAGCTTTAGAGTAATAAATAATAATTGATCATATCTCCTTTACATTAAAGCTCGAACGATTCCGATCATAATAAATAACTACTTACATATCAAACTATTAGCTGCATAAAAAGTCCACTTCAGGTTATAAATAAAGATGATTTTCTTAGAAATACCAGTGTTAGGTGCGCCTGCAAGTGAGAGGTTGTATAACCTTGGTGTTGCAGCTTTTTAGATTCACTTCCTATTATGATAGAGCTTTGTTAGTATAGTTTATTAGTCACGTTGTAGTATAAAGTTGAATCTACTTAGTTGACATTCAGTTGCAGTTTTCAGTCGTTCTGGGGCCCGAGTCTATTTCTAAGTCAGTGGGTGGCAGGTTAATTAAGGTTCCAGTGTACTTCTTATTGTGACTAATTTTCGTTTTGACCCACCCACTGACTTACAATAGCAAACTCGGGCTTCTGAACAGTTGCCGCGAGAAGACTGAATAGCTAGACAAGTATTGGTCAAGTAAAGTGCGCTACGGGTTTGATCCTTTCATGGGACAAGTATTAAGGTGTTCAAGAAATGCTTATTCTAAGTCTGGGTGTTTCTTTGTGCTTGTGATTTTAATGTATGTAAAACCATACAGGTATTAAATTTCTTATGAATTTTGTTCCGTGTAATTTTTTTTTACAAAAAAACGAATTCTCTTTCGCCCGTTGATAAAGAAAAAAATTAATTAAAATAAATTCACTTGCTTAGTTTGTCTTAACCTTTTAGTACAGTACTTGACGGTGTGAACATACATATAGATTACATATTATAACTAACAGTCCGTATTACCAATCGGGTGCAGGCTTTGATTTACCCATTTAAATATAATACAGATGTTTATTATCAATACCAACGTTTTAAAGCCATACTTATTGCTTACAAGTCTAGATACATCTGTTAAGTATATTCTAACCACAATAACCGCAATAAGAGTTAGGTCTTTGATCTCAATTGCAGTCATGGCCCAAAGATTATAGTTACTTCATGCAATAGCTACCATTTGTTGGCCTGTGTTATGTCAAATTATAATTGACAAGCGCCTACGCTTCACGAATGGGGTAAACGGAGTTATATAAATTAGTTCTAAATTGAATTTGTATTGCTTTAACTTGCATTTGATTAACAATGTGCAATATGGCTGACCAGAAAATTATTTGCATAGACTTACTGATTAAAATAAGCCTTTAAAAAAAATTACTTGTTGAATTTTAAACAGTTTTCAGCAATAGTACATAAAATGTATTTAAAAGATAATAAATCTATTTTTCTAATTATAACGGGTTCGATTCCTACTCTGGAAAAATGTCGTGTGATGAGCACGATAATTTTTTCGTATTTAGAAATATAAAAGAAGGTTTATCAGTTGTCTGGTTACCATAACACAAGCTCTGCTTAGCTTGGGATCAGATTACCGTGTGTGAGATGTCCCGGAATATTATTATTATTATTATATGCCCCACTTATATCATTATCTATTACGTCTATCAAAACTTCTTAATTCAGTGCACACTGCACACATATTTCAAAAAGGAAGTAAGATCTAGTGCAGTCTACATAACAAAATTAAACAAAACACAATCGCTTATTACTCAGCGCAAACCTATCATTTAAAAAACAACAAATTAGTAGCTTTAGTTAACCTTACATTATATGACATGCATCTACACACAATGTTTCTGTAAACGACCTTAAATCAGGAAGTATTTTTTAAAGGAGTCTTTAATGAGTTTTTTAACTTATAATTGCTCCATAATTAATGGTTTTGTGGGAAGTGTTATCGGTTTAGCCTGCATCATACTTTGTAATATACAATTCAAGGCCGCTATGTGATGGTCATTAAATTCGAAACTCGTTAAAAATACTCCGTTTTTGAACGTGCAGTTTTGTTACAATATCATGTTGCTATTTCATATTCATTTTTTTGTATCTTTGTATTACTTGAACAAAAATAATATGATGACGTACAAGATACTTATAACAACTCTTTTCTTTTCCTGATAAACAACTTAATTTGAATGTGCGTCACCATTTTACTATCGAACTCACATAGTTGATTGAAACAAAGATCTATTAAATTGGCAATTAAAGAAAACTTCACAAGTTATTGTTAGTTTATATTCAAGATTTTATTTCCTGAACAATACATTTTATCGACAGAACACTTGCCAGTCGAAGAATCTATGACATTTACTGGCCAGTAATTTCTTATTCAAACGTCCTTAGATGATAATTACGAATACAACAGTAAACTAAGGTATTTCAAATCGTTCGAAATATAATTAGAAAAAAATAAACTTGGCCAGTTAAGAATCTGATCAAAACCAGAATAACCACAAAAAAAGACGAAGAAAAACGAATGTTTTATCGTAATTAGCGATCTCTAAAGTCTAATCGTATTGCTAATTAATGAAAGGTATCGACTTACAACGACTTTAGATTCAATGTAACCTTATATACTTGCAGTTGCAACATTGTGTTGGATTGCAGATAGCACTTCTAAGAAACATCAATGTAAAGGAAATATGCTTGCTATATTATCTACAGCCTCAAGACCCAATTTGGCCTGACCTGACCCGGCACTCACTTTTCTTGTCATACACTGTTTCTTTGTATGCTCGTATATAACACTAACACATTTTATGTATGTTAAGTGTCTATTAAAAACAGTATATTCATCAAACATCAACTAAGGCATACATTTATGTTTTGTGAGCTATGATGAGAATACTATTATATTACTTTTATTTAGAGTACTACTCAGACTATTTACTTAGGCGCAAGCCGGACAGACGAGACGTAAGACGCAGACGGGGCGCGGACATTTGTCTCTTTCCGCGTCCCTTTCATACAAAATGTATAGAAGCGTCGCGACGCAAAACATACAGAAGAAACGGGGCGCGGGCGCGACGCTTCTATACATTTTTTTATGAAAATGACAAATGTCTGCGCCCCGTCTGCGTCGTACGTGTCTTCTATCTGGCCTGCGCATTAGATTACTACTCAGTTGTTTCTGATAGTCTTACTATTTATTTTAGTCTCATGTTATGTTATTTACTGTTCAAATCGGACCAGTGAAACGTTGTCCTTTTATCAGACTGTCCATTTTACGTTCATTTTCTACTACTGCAACAGCCTTAAATATCTTCTAATCTTTAACTTTCTTACCAGCTTTCATATTCTTATCTTCGCTTAAATTATTGCTTAAACAAATTACACTACTATCTGACGACGTTGACTCAGTGACCCAAAATATCAGTATCTTGAAGACCTATATTATTGTGTGTTCTCCTTTAAAATGTTAGTCGCGACAATTTATATTATGTTCAGGGTACTGATCATGGCTATCTGTTGCCGGATTGTTCTACATTTTCCACCCAGTTTTATTGTTTAACGATGTTAAGAATACCAAGAGTAGATGTAAATTATAGGATATTGTGATAAATTTGAAAGAACGCTGTACCCACGATAATACCTCTATGGATGCTGCTGGATTTTGAGACACAGATGTTTCATAGCTTGGGTCAGATATCGAAAACCAAATGCAACATTTATTCCGTTTGTAGGTTCTTGATGAATAATCAGAGAAAACTTGTTTCTTACAATATCATTATGACAACCTCCGTTGTTAAGTGGCCTACACACTGATTTTCAAAGGTGTCAATAGCTCTTGTCTTTAATTCGATCCCCGGACGGGATTTATGTCAAAAACTTTTTTTTTTATTGTGTGTTTGTGATACCTTCGTTGACTTTGATTCCTTTTATTCCATAACCAAGTGCTTTAGCTACTTAGAGCAGAGCTATGTATTAAATTGTCTATAATAAATCAATACCTTGCCCATATTTCCGTTAATTCTGTTAAGCCTTTTTATCTCTGGAACAATCAAAGTTCTAAAACTCTATAATAAGGCCTTCTCTAAGGCCATCCTGTTTTCACCTCCGGGTCTTTGTTAATTTTTCTCAGACACAAGGCTACAGCAATTACGGTTTGTTCTCTATTACTAATGATTTCTTATGCCTCTATTCAAACGATAAGTGATTGAAATAATAGCTCTGTGAATATACGCCTATAATTATGAATCAATTCTGTTTCGTGTTCTTTTTGTTAAGTTCTAGTGTTTGTAATTTTAGAATTGCTTAATTTTTAGATAAACAGCGTCTTTTTAAGTAATACTATGTAGAAACCCTACTTTAAATATATTATTAAAAATAAGGAAAATTTTGACTAGAAAATCTACCTACTGACGAAAAACATAATGGCCAAAAGCACAAAAATACATGTTACTAAGTCTTCTTTAACATAAGCTTATGACGCACTTATGTGCGTACTAGATAGACATTTAATAAATAAGCACAAGTCTCCCTTCTTGTTTCATAGAAAACTGTCCTCTCCTTTATTCACATTATTTTATTATTTTCCAAATTTCTGTACACGAGATTACGAGATTTCACTTAATAGCGAAACATATCCTATATCTGTCTGGGTAATTATCATTACTTCGATAATTATACTGATCGTACTTTCGCCGGCGACACTGACACAGTGGCCAGATTCCTTCACAATTAGTCCAGCAATCACGATTATAGAATTTTATACATGCCCTGTAGTGTCACCATGAGTTACGTCTTGAGAAAGGCTAGGAAGAGAAAAACGCAAAGGGATAAACAAAATAAAGAAAGAAAATATGTTTATTTGAACCACATGAGACGCCTAACAGACACAATAGCATAGAAAAACTAAAAAGTTATTTATACGTCACACCCATTGAAAAAGTAACGGCGAACTGTGGGTGTACATTGGTACACCTCTGTGTAACCCTTCGGGGAATACAGGCGTGATGATATGTATGTATGTAAGCATTGAAAACAGTAAACGCTCAGCATGTACTGCAATTCATGCATGGAGTAAAACGTTTTTCGGTTTCGGTTCTGACTATTTCAAGTTCAAATGTAATCAATGAGTATATAGTATGAATCACTTTCCAAACTACAACATATGTTCACATAATACATATACTCACTGATAAGTTCATAACAACTGTTAAAACATACTTAAATTAGTATAATTTGCAAATAAAACGAAGTATAATTAACAGCAATCGTTCTAGTATGTACCATTAGACTGAAGGCTTGGTAGATGCCTGTCTCCTGTTTGCTTAAATGAGGTGTTGGTTTTTATTTCACGCTTCAAAGGGTACGATAATACATACAAATATCACGCCTCTTTGCCGTAGGGGTAGGCAGAGAACACTTCTTTCCACTTTCTGCTATCCTTACAGTCTTGTTTCGTAACAAGTATGTAAGGATAAAATAAGTACATACACAAATAAAACGGGCTTTGTTCAATAGGTAGGTATTCTATAATAAGTTTTAGGTACTGTAAAATATACGGGTATAAAACTATGTGACAATATATTTGCGTGAAATAACTATTGTTTGAAAACACATAGTATAAGTATAATCACTGTTTTACTAGAGCTGTCAAATCAACAAGGAGGAAAAGTTCTATAAACATACTAAAAACATATTTTTCAGTGTTGAAACACAATAACTCGCTAACCTACATTGTTTTTAAAAACAAACAATATAAACCTATCTTGTAACGTTGCGTGCACGTCACGAATTGACTGTTAGTTGTTAATGCAATTTTTGAGCAAAAAATTGTTTTTTGTATTACATGCAATGTAACATGCGGTTTCTCTCCTGCGTTTATTGCGTCATGTGTAGCAGATTGTATTTAGATGTTATTTGTATTTATATGTTTTCGATTTCTGGTTTATACTACCGTGAGGATAAAATGCACACATTTTAAATTTCAAATACGGGTATACTATGTTCGTGTATTTGCCGTACTTTCATTCAAATGGTTTTTCAAACATTGGCGACCAAAATCAATTTTTTTTTTTCGGACTTACTTTTAAAAGAGTTAACATTCAATAACCAGCGGTTTCAAGGTTTTGAGGGAGCTGAAACAGTTTATGCCAAATATTAAGTAGGTTCCTATAACTGTTTAAGTAAAAGCAGGTGCATATAATAGAGCAAGCATATATAAGAAAAGTACCTAAAAAGTCTCAGAAATAATAAAAACCATGGGTATACGAGTCAACGGTATGAGGACATAGCTGGTCAATGGATAGCGAGACGGCGGACGGCAAAAACTTTAACAGCACCGATATTAATGAGACACGCTGTATAATGTAATTAGTCTTGTAAACAAACCAAACATTCCAATTATGTATAAAGAAATCGTTGTAATGAGGCATTTTTAATTGATATATCATTTTACAAAGTTTTATGATTGAGTCGTACTGTTTAAAACGGTTTTCTCTTGCTTTTCAATAGTTAACAGAACTTAGGTTTATTACTAAAAGTGGTTTAAAATTATAGAGAAATTCCGTTTCGTCCGTGAGTAATTGAACTTTTTTTTTTTTAATAATTCTCCCTTAATGCAAATACATTGGTACATTGAAAAAATATAATAACGTGGCTATTTCTGTAAACACAACAAAAGTGTCAAGTTGTATAGTAGTATGCAAATAGTTGACAACAGATTATTCACTACATTTTATGTCTAGACACGGCAGGAATGCTTTAACTGATTCCTGATGGCAGCACAATGCAAATAGGCATTCAATAAATCAATAAAATGAATTATGACACTGCAGTTTTCAAAGTCAACGCTACTAACAGCACTTTACAAATTAATACACACACTAACTTACTAAAGAAAGTTGTATCTTATTTCCTACGCAGCAGAGTTTATTTTTGAGTAACGTTGTCTTAAAAGTATACTCACAGTCACAAGTCAAAGCGTAAATTCCAAGCATTTATGGGAAAAACAAAAGTGAAAAAGATGAAAGCGGTAATCTTCAAAACAAAAGTCGTTTTAAACGTTCCCAGAAACACAATGAGTGTTTGTGTGTTAGTATAAAGTCGTAATTGTCAAACGTAAGCGGATGAAAGTGTTGCGTAAGAGGCTCCGAATTATATTTAAGTTATTAATTAGGTGTGGGCTTTCGCTTTTGTTCGCGTGAGATCTCGTGATGAAACTATAGAATAAAGCACGATACGATAGTATGATGGCACGTTGCGTTTGTACCTTTTAGTAATCGTGGGAGCGTTTCGTCATAAATGGTCTAGGTGTTTGAGATGTACAAGGATGTTCGTAATTTTAGATAAGAATGTAAGGGTTTTTATGTATGTAAATGTGGTTTTGGGTGATGGAAAGAAATCAAGCTATTTCATGGTTATTTCGGTAAACGTTCGTTTTACATTACTAGACCGTCTTTGGTTTAAAAATAAGAGCAAATAATATTTAACTAAACTATTTACTTATGTATCACACCAGCAATAAATCAAGTTCAATGATAGGCATTAAAACTGGTGCTTCTAGGAAACTTAAACTAAAAAAATTCTAGATATTTTCTAAAACATCATTTTTCTTCACTGCAAAGTAACCTCTGTATCTAAATTCAATTTATCCCTTAACTCACCCAAACGGGTAGTTATTCAATCCGATTGAAAGTTGCCATCCGTATTTTCACTAGGGTCGTATAAGTTTCGATAGAATTGCGTGAAGTCGTAAATCTTCATTTCACATCACTACGAGACAGCCAGATGAATGATTATACAGCCCTTCTACTTTCATTTCTCGGTCGATCTTGAATTTATATCGGTATTTGATTTAATGACGCACTTTTCAATTCACGAACTGGTTTGTAATTATTGATGGTCATAAAATATTTGTTGGTGACATTACCATAATTTTGACTTTACATTTCTCCGACTGATATAAATTAATGTTTGTCATAATTTACACATAAACTCAAATCGATCTTATTTCTGTCAGACCATCTATATTCGAGCGTAATATTAACCATTTCCCTGTCCCGTGAGTCACATATGAACATTTCCATTGTTTAACTATTGTGTTTACTGGCGGGACAGTAAAGTTGTCCAAAAAAGCCAGACGGTTGTCTTACACAAACAAAGAAAATTAGCTGAACCAAATAACGTACATGTAACAAATCGATTACACAATACAAACCATGAACAATTTACGACAAAAAATAAATCAGTATATCAAAGGACTATAAATTCGCCTGACAAAAGCTAAATAAACTGAATAAGCTCACTTTCGCCGACTCACTGTGACTTGGGACATTGGCGGCACGAGCTATGAACAATAAAATTGGCTTATTATAATGCTAATACAATCTAACACTACAATCGAAATTATAATTAATGGTATCGTTAAACCTGTGGCAATCGTGGCAGGTTATCGGTTTGTTAGTGTCGCACTGACAATTATCTGTCGTATGGCTATAATCAAATAGCAATAATGCTATAAATAACGAAACAATCTGTAGTTTCATATATATAACACAGTCTAATTCGTATTTGCAATAATCTTCTAATAATCTTAGGATTTAGAACTAACAATAAGACTTTACTGGTACTGTACATTTATATATCTCTTATAAGAATGAGATGAACGTGAAAGAAAGAAAGCCTGTACCTAATAATTTTTCAGATGCCATTCAACCAATATACCGAGTAAATAAAGTGTCATATGCATAAAATGCCAGTCTTTGTTAGTTGATAAGAATTACTAAGATGATCAAAATCTTTGGCCAACCAGACTTCAATTACAGTTCTGACGAAAGCCTTTGACACAACACAGCAACCTATTTGTCAATAAATTTTCTCAACCGCCTTTTATAACTCAAGTTATTATTATCTTTAACAATCACCGTCTGACACGCGACTCCAATTGAGAAATAAATAATTGAACTCGATGTTTGTTTTATCTGTTAGTCTGTTACCTGAAATTAATAACCTCGTAGAATTAATTACATACTAAGTCACACCTTGTTGAATATGTCGTGAACATAAGTCACTGTAAACGAAAGCTATTGTGAGGTTTAATTACAGTTTCGGTTACAACAGACGTGACCTCAGGTCCATTGTACGTGCCCTCATTAAACTAATTGATAAATATTATAGAATGGGATATAATAAGTTGGAATGCCTCAGGGCAACTTTTTTGCCCACTTATTGGTCGGTCGTGCGACCTTCGTCATTATGCGATATATTACGCTAGTATTGTTCCACTTCTGTAATGCTATTGTTTGGTCTAGACTTTTTTTATTATACTGTCTTATTGGTTTGCTTTTATAACTAAAACAAAAAGCCCGGTCCATTAATCGGTGTTTGCACTGATTCATTTTTGAGTACCAGTTTTCAATACCATAATTCTTTCCATACATAAACAGTATGAAAGTGAGCAGAAGTAATGTAATACTTATTTCCATAAGCACGCCAATCATTAACTCTTACAACCAGTTTCGAAAGAAAATTTCTAAGAGCAATTTTCCTTACTCCATCGAGAAAACGTTAAAATAATTAGCAAAAGATTGTGTAACGTCTCTAATCTATACAAATGAGTAAATAATTGTCATTGCGTTTAACCCACTGGAAATTGTTTATTTGAGTCGCTGACATTTAAGTAAGCCACGTTCGAACCTATTCTGATCCAAGTCCAGCTCACAGATTGCCGTTTCGTTAGTCTTTTATGGAAACTTAAACTGATTGATTGGTTGTTTATCCTATTTGGAAATGATTTAGCAATCGTAAGCTTTATTATGCGTCATAACGGATTAAATTTTTAGTGCAGCGAGTCGTATATGGAATGATGCAGTAACTTTTATTAACACCTTGTCCACCTCGGGGATTTCGACATGTGATTCAGTCAAAAGTCGCTTTGTTTGTATCACTTAATCGAATTGGTCAATCGATTAAGTCAATTTATAGTTATTGTCCTCTCTGATTTTGCGGTAAAGTTGAGCAATTGAGGTCTCTAAAATGGACTAACAAGAAGATTACATGAAGAAGCAATTTGGGGTAAATCATAAACATTAAAATTAGGTATGGATATAAATCTAAAAAAATCCTTGTTCATTGAAATGATAGTAATAAAATTCAAATCAGCATCCATATCCACTTACTTGAGTTCTTCAAACAAATCTGTAACCATTCCAAATTAGTATTTATATCCTTACAGTTAGAGTTTATTATCAAATATCCTTACGCTAACATGGTAGAATCTAAATTGGTGTACGTATCCTCGAAAGGCTCGGGAGGTATGCGCGGGCGCAAATGCCATGCTCCACTCCACCAGTAACGATATTTCAAATGTCAGAATCGTGATTTTTGTCGAGAAATGTTTCGCAACTGTTTCGGTGTACGTGGCTTCCATTATATATCTCCATTATGTGCTGGTATGTATTTTCCCTGCGGCCGCATTGACCAGTAACAAAGACTTTTGTACTACATGTTTGGTAAAGAAATCTGGTGAATAGGAATTTTGGAGGTTATGTTACCAGAATATTAGACTCCGATTATATCACTGATGAGTATGTTACCTGTAAAAAAAAGTATACATTTAGTAAAAATTAATAAAGTAAATACACAGATGATATTATTTCGATTTTATTATATCATTTATTTAAGTCATTCGAAATTATTTCTATGACTAGACTTAAGTCTGCAATTTAAAAGCCAGAATGTCACAGTCAGATATGTTGATGATATCTATTTATCATTCTATACAAATCAAAATGATAAATTCTTACACGACAAATTTTAACCCAATTCACATTTACGACCATCTTATAACCATGGCGCCTTTAGTGCTCAAATAGTACTTGGATTAGCCAACTAATCGTTTCTCACGGCCCTTATTCCCATTATTGCTTTATAGTTAATAGGTATCTGAACAAACAAATCATAATTATCTTAGGCACCAATAATATGGCACAACACCTAACATGTAACATCTAATAGAACATAGGTTGTATGTCAAGCTTTGTGCAGTTAATAGCCTAATGAAATAGTAAGCATTCCGAGAGTTCAATGAAAAGATTCATTGCAAATAAATTGGTTATAAGGTACTATTCTTTATGGCTCCAATCTTATCAAATGCCCATGTTTAATGCAAATACCACTTTAATTCAAGCTTCTAGTCGAAGTAGGCAACATTAGAGTCACCGCGAAGATTCCCAACTATCTAACTAATGCGCTTATAATGGTACCATTATGTACAGGCGGGGAAAGTAGGCAGGGTCGTTTAAATGAGACCTGACTAAGCTAGGACACACTGATAGAAGAAGAAAATTGGCTAATGGATAATATTAATAAGCCAACACACGATAGCAGGCAAATGAATGGCGATAAAAAGATAATTATCTGAGAATTAGGCGTCATTACTGGCGGAATATATGTTTTCGCCTTAATAGGTAAACATGAATTGATATTACTTACTGCAACTCTTAGTTTTGAGCAAATGACATATACGGAAGATTTATTTTATAGCTGTACAAAAATAGTATGCTACATAACACATCTCCTTAAATGCTAACTTCTATCTAATAGATACGCAAGTTAATGATGTAAGTTTTAAGTTCGTCTTTCAAAATCTAAATCATGTGTCAACACAGATCGTGTCGGTAGCTAAGTCCATGATAAGATTAAAACAACTAGAACTAGAGCAGTTTTTGAAATAGTGAAACGTGGTTTTGTTGCGAAAACTTGATTGAATCATTTCGTTACATAGATTAAATCCATCATAATTTACTTTAGTTACATGTTTCATAATTGTTAGACTAAGCGAATTAAGTCAGCCATGGAAAACTGAAATTGTATGATAACATGGAAAAGCAGTGTAACGCTTGATGGAAACATCGGATGCATCAATTCAACGCGTTTAACTTCTTCATGGTCTCATAACCATTGATAAACGATCCATTCTGAAATAATAGCTTTGGAAACTGGTGCCTTTACGAATGAGTACTCTAATGTCCAATCTCTGTGATCTGTAGAGTGGAATAATGTTTCATAAGACAAGGTTCTAGTTAAGACGGTCGTGAATATTTAGTTTAAGGAATTCGCATCGGTCACGCCTGACCTCGCTTTAAGGAAGAAAGGTATAAGAGTCAAATTACTTCTTTTGTTTCATTGCTATTGATCAGTGGTGCGATAAGATTTTTTGCTCCATTAACTTTATCCTATTTCTTGTAGTCACTTGAAGGTAAATAGAATCTTGGCATTTGGAATTGTCATTATCGTTAGTTCGAATGACCAGATTATTACAAATTCGTTTCATTAACAATTCCCTCGTCGGATTGTTTTATTTTAAACCATATCAAGTAACGCGCAAAGAATTACGAAATAAATGAGCTCCATACTGACGCCAAGGTTTGTTCTTAAGAAATATGTAGTGTACCTTTATTACATTTACAGTTACGAAACATAAAACGAAAATGAATTATTTTACGTGTTTTGTTTGTTCCATGTTCATATTATTTACTTTTTAGGACCAAAAGGTTCTTCACTCAACTTTTTAATGTTTATCGATTTAAGAGTAAGCTAACAGTGAATAAGTGGAAAAAACAAAATTCCACAAATATAACTGTAAACGGTTTTCCCTTTACATATTTACTGTTTTAGTACGATTTCAGTTGGCCAACATGTAGCAAACAAAATGATTAGCGATTTATCACAAATAGGCCAGTCACGCAATGTTTCGCAATACTTGCGATATCACCTGAAACAAAGTCATCTTTTGTTCTCTTTTCATCCTTTATGTTAGTAACTTAGAATAAGTAAGTTGCTAATATAAAGAATGAAAAGACGACGAATGAATAAATCAATCAATATACCTGATTCTCAATCCTAATTTGCACTCATATTATCATGACTATGCCACAAGTTTCAATTAGTTTAGCTTCTAGGTTCATCTGTACTATTGCGTACCATTTAAACCCTTTTTTAGTAAACTAATAAACTTATTTCATAATCATTATAATTTATTCGTCAAGTGACTACGATACTATCATACCATACCATAATGTTACCATTTCTTGACGACCTATATCCAAGATCAGATCTCTCCAAATATTTATGATACAAGTCTAGTCATTTCTCAACTAGGTTAAGGTCTGCCACCAGTCTGACCTGTAGCTGAATGTCAGTACTTCATACGATGCAACTGCCATCTGACCTCTGCAACCCAATTACTAGGTACCTCTATAGTTAGACAGGCATCTTACTTAGCTGTGAAAGGTAAAACAAATGCAGGATGCTTATTGTCTTATTTCTTTTCATCGTCGTCGCAAGTATTTGTTTCTTCGACACCTGACTCATTGTCATTTTACGAAGCCTGAACATTACTCAGAAAAATACCGTTTGGACATTATTGACTTATAACTGATCATCCTTGACTTTTACCATGCCATTAGCATTTATTCTTACGCAGGATTATAAACATTGTTTGTGACCGATTTGTCCTAAAGTCACAAGTCACGAATCCAAATCGTTTTTACTTCTTTTAATGTTATATGTAACCTTGGTACTGTTTATTTTTACCAAACGATTGTCTGGTTAGATGACTGTAAATCGTACCGTAAAATTGTGTATCTAATTTTCTTGGATATCAATCATGTTATGTCATATCGTTTAGTTGGGTATTTTAAAACTACGCTGAACTTGGATTAGCCGACTTATTTATGGCTTCTATCGATAAAAATATGAGTCTTATTTAACCTTACATGGTTACTTAGAATTTCGTAACTTTGTACTAGGTAACCTCACCAGTCTTTTATGCATATTCCGTTACAATAAATGATCGTGAAGAATATTGGCAAGAACATCACATGCAAAACGAATCAAGGTTAATTATTTCTTGCAAAAGTAACATGTTTTTTACCGATACCGATAAATAAAGACCATAAAAACTTTGAAATCATGAACCCTAATATTTTATTAAAACTAACGGTATTTTTTTATCTCTAAAATAACTTTAGGTTACGCCAACACTTTTGTTTCAAAGAAACCTAGACAAGATATAATTTCGCTCCTAATAAAGTAGTGCCATAACACATAAGTTGTTTTCAACAAGAATGCCTTTATAGAAGTTTGTTCTCATATCAATGAAAAACACGAAACATTACCCATAGCTACCATTTTAGTAAAATAACTTTCGTTGAAACACAACTTTCTCAACTTTTTGGATTTTCATAACATGGTCGACTTTTACCATCGCTCCGATAATAGCAACACTTAACTTAATACTGAGATTTCGTGATTGGCGTTTCGTGCTAAAATCAGTGAATTTAGATCAATCAATTCTTAGATACTGAGATGATGATGGGATTATTATTGAAAATTGTAGAAGAGATTGATAGTATTTAAAATGTAGGTGTAGATTTCAACGTTTCTTAAACTCTAGACTCGGTTCATACTGCGTATGACCAGCAGCATGGCTTGACATGTAGTCGCGATCCTCAGCAGTGAGAGACCGAGAAAGAAGAAGAAGAAAACTTGAGATGACAACGCAGTGATTTCGAATGCAAGAGCAATTATTCTTAAATCCGATGAAGTCATATTTTACAGCAAACTTGTATTTTCAGGCATGTTGCAGAAAACACATATAAATAAACAAACTATTACACAGATGAATCATGACTTAGAAAATCAAAAGTCAATAAATCAATACAACAATACATCTCACACTTAATTGAGCAAGTCACTACTCTTAAAGATGGTATGTTCATCGGAGCTAGTGACAAATTATCGGAATGCCAACGTCCTAGCAATTTATTAAGATCAGTGAGTAGCCATTGGAGCGCGGTGAAACGCTTTCTATGCACTGTAGTCGCGGTGACGAGCTGTTCTGTAGCAAATCTGTTAAATAGGGAACTGTCACTTATCGTTCGATTGTTCATTGACGTAGATTTTAAATTAGAACACGAAATTCTTGCCAGGTAAATATAAATTAAATTTTGCAGTTTTAAGCCTTAGGTCGTGGAATCGAAAAATTATCGTGACTTTTTACCTTATCTTTTCGATGCTCTTTGTAAGCATCATAGAACACAAAACTATTAGCGACCCATCAAGCACCAACCAAAATGCTGTTCTCGTCATATAAATACTGCTAAACACTCACATTTAAAAGTCCCAATCAACATAAAGATTTCTACACCAATTCAATTTGACGCTACTCAAATTCAACAGCAGTATAGTACAATACCTGTGGACAATGGTTAGGAACCACGGTTGGTTGCTCACAAGGCCTCATGGAAGTCCGTCCGGCCAACCGATCATAACTCTTCCATTCGTTTGTACTAGGATTTAATTAGGTAAGTAGTACTGATAGGTTTTTATCACTAATCTTGATCACTACCTGGCGATTCCAAATTTTCTGAGGTTTGATCGTGATGTTTTCTTCGACTGTCTTAGTAATGATAGTTACTGATTTCTAAGGATTAATCATAAACATTAGGTTAGCTATTCATTGCTATATAAATATTCGTTTTTTATATCACTTGTTTGTCATTAGTCAGTCCTTCAGGGGCCCGAGTCTGCTATTGACAATTGTTTGAAAAGTCTGAGTGGGTGGCGTTAGTAGGTCCATTTTAGGATAATTAGCATTCTACTAAATGTCACAAAATGACGTTTTACCTACGTAATTATCCTGAAATGGACCTACTAACTCGGACTCGGGCCCCAGGTTTAGAATACATTCTTGACTATCACTTGATTGCCTAGTTTCTTACGATTATGGTCAAATATAATTGATTTATTTTTTCACAACACCTTCTTTAACATTTAGCGCTTTGTATTCGCAATTCTTTTTTATAGACATGTTATCGATAGTGATTGAAAGGGTGTTTCTTCATTGTCAGTATTACCAATCGTGAACAGCGAAAATGACAACTTCATTCAACAAGTTGGCTGTTAGCAAACTGAAAGTATTTTTATATCTTGTCAGTCTGCAAAACTGCCTACCGTAGTGTAGAAAAATGTGTTGAATAAAGACCACCTATTTCTTGGTGTAAAGACAGAGAGAGAAAAGTAAAAACAGAAGCTAACTTACCAACAATAATTTTTCTAACCACATTACGTCACAGTATGAGTACATAGCAACATGTTTCTCATTTCTAAATAAAACTTTATTCGCCACTGACGTCATATCGAAAAGTCACGTAAGCATGGAAGGTTCTAGAAACAGCTTTACACCAGATCTAATAATTTGCAATATATTCCCAAGACCTTTAAGGCCTTACACCCAACCAAATACAGTAGCCACAATTAATGTAAATACGATAAATGGTCGAAGGCCAATCTGTGTCGCAAACGTTCCTATATTTAGCACCTTTTGCAATACTGTTTACTTCGCTAACATGTAATAAAAGACATAATTTAATGTTATGCTATTTTTACATTTGTCTGACTTCAATTGTTTTATGTGATAATTGATGTAATAGTTGTTTTAGCGAACAAGGTGTTAATCATAATTGACAAAAATGTCTTTGTAAATACTGATGGCCGATTATATGAATTGGTTTAGGTAAAAATAGAACTTATATAAAAAAATCCTTATTTTATGTTTCTAGTTTTATTCAAAACAAAGTTACCTAGGTATCAATAAAGTCAGTTTAAGTAGAAAGATGACAAAATGACCCTATTTAATATTTCAACTTTATTCTAAACGAAACTAAGCAGCGTAAGTTGGGAACAAGTATAAACATTAATAAAGTGTTTAGTTATTTACGCAGACAAGCGACTTTCATTAGTTCCTTCATAAATACTCAGAACAAGACTTTTACTCAAACCTTCCATTGAGCTAAGAGTTCCCTTCGACAGGCAGTCTAAGAAAAATGGTCTAATTAGTATAACTATAATAACTCAAGCTAAGAATCGAAAAACTGGTTCGCATTGCGTGCAACTGGTACTCATTAAGCTTTCAAACTATCATCGTCGGTTATTCTATTAAGCCAGTAGGGTAGACCTGCTATTACGCAGGGCGCGAAACTCGGGCCAATTTCGAGATCTACCATTAACTTAATAATGAGGAAATTATTCAGCCCTCACTTTAAAACGAACTCACGTCTCGTGTTTTCATCATCTAAAGCGCCCGACCAAATTGCTTGCGATACGAACATAGACTTATAAAGATACATACCTAATTTAGCTCTTAAAACCATCTACCTAAGGTTCATAATTGATTGCACCGGAAGATAGAATGATAACTCGTATTGATAATAATCGTACCGATGATGGTGATCGATTGCAGTCTATTGCAAAACACTTTTGATGTTTATTTCATTGTTTTAAAGTGGGTGGTCTTATGTTCTTTTTTCGAAATTACTGTTTGACATTTTGTTTTTTATTACCTGCCTGTTACAAGACACTGCTTGGTAATATGGCGGCGAATCATCTTAAAAGACGTAAAGAACAAAATATGTTCGTATTTTTAAATGTTGTTTGTAGATAGTTGAGTAAAACCTGCACAGCATTGACCTCAGACCTCTGTATGTAACCAACCGGCTCTGAAAAAACAGTGCCAATGCCACCTGAAGATAAAAAAACATCCAGTTTTTAAGCATTGTCAAACAAGTTCACCGTTTTTTAGACTGCGAAGTCCATTTTTATGTTATTCAAAAGTTTTACAAGAAATATTGTAAGTAGTATAATTTCGTCGGTATTTCACTTTCAATCAACTTGTATGAGCACTTTAAATTCTTTGTTTCCCGAATACATTAATTGACATTTCATAATTATGACAGTCATTATAAACACCTACACAACAGAAAAGAAAGTGTAGTTGTTGAATATTTTAGGCTCGAATAACCAAAATCATGAAATTGCCATTTTATAGACATGGCAAAAAGAAAGTCAAAAGAACCAGTCAGGCGCATTTTTAATAAATACTTAAGTAGTCATTATGCCATATATTGTGTAACGTGTACTTCGCCATCTTTTTGAGATTTTCATTTTGTTCTTCAAACGTAGAAGTTTTATTTCTTCTAAGTTATTTGTAAAATATTTGTATGCACAACTTACTGATTGTATCTTACTTATCTTACAATTTTAGTCATAATTACGAATTTCTTCCATTTGTCCAAGACCGAAAGCTACAAAGTCGTAATTTCAAGAACACATGAAAAGGATATAATTGATGGATAATAAATTGTTCATAGATAACATTTTCCATTTAAGGCCTGTCTAGTTTCTCTAAAGGTTCGTTTTTTATTTATTTTTGCCATGCATATTAGCTCTGCTCCCGTTTATAATTAAGCTTGTATAATGCGCGCCAATGATATAATTTACAAAGTCGTGATGAACGCATACAGAGCACTTCGGTAGTAACATTAACAACGTCTATATTTCCAAGTGATAAGGTTCATTTTCCTTTGTCAGTACCAATGTGCGGTTTACAGAGAAATGGAGACAGCGTTTCTATGTACATGCATTAAGATTGATTTTTCTTTAACAGAAACAATGTGCGGGCTATTGATAGATGGATATAGCGTCTCTATGTCAAAGTGTTAAGGTCCATTTTTCTTTATCAGGGTATTGATAATGGTTTGCCGTTCGATGGATGGATCGTTGCCGTGAGAAAGTGTTACATAATGTTGTAAAAGAATGCTGCTTCTCGTTTCCTCAATACTTGTCAAACGGATGTTTCAACTAGTTATTGATTTTAATTATTTTTGTGATGAACTATGTAGTTCTGTTAAAGCTTTTAGCGAGTTGTTACTACTTCCTATATATAAAACTGGTTAAAAATGAGCTTGGTTATCACATTTTCTTTTAAGTCGTATTCATAAAAATACGAAATAGAATTTATTTAATTGTAAAAGAAGTAAATCTAAATGGAGCTTTTGTTGCTGACTGTACCTTACACAAGGGTAAGAGTAAGAAAATGTAGGAAATTAAGGGATGGAACTGAGAAAAAAAAATATTCAAGTATTTTTTTCAGAATCGCCTAAACGGAAGTAGCTTATAATAAAAACAATTTTTAAATAATTACATAAGAAATAACATCAATCGTTTCAACCTCCAAACATTAAATTAAAACTTTGCATTATATTATTTTGTAATCAACAATTATGCAAAATAATAAGATGCCAAAAATATGATTTTTAAATATTTTGCAAACTACTTATGACAACCAATCAAATATTTTTTATTTGACTGCTATATCTATTTATGTGTGCGATGTTAAAACATGTCTGAAATCTATTTAACTTAAATACTTTATAGTAACTACATAAAAAAAAATCTCTCAATCTATTTCATAGTGTAAAAATCAAAGTTCAATGAAAGTCTTGTAAAACTACAAATGGTTATCGCCTTTTATCTTCGATCGAACAAATTAAACGGTGATTCTAAGTTCAGTTACTGGCTGTACAGAACTGAGCAAAAATCCGTTAATTCATTTAAAAATAATTAAATTGAGTCACGCACAACTTGTTCGAAATTTCAAATCATAGTTGTATGTTAATGACCCTCTAAAAGGCAGTTTGAATAAATTAGGTGCCGCTTATAAATTAAGTGGGACTTTAATCAAATTATTTTGGAGCATGATTGAATAATAAATTGGCCTCTTGAACTTAATGTGACAGAATGATAGAGCAAAACCATAACTTTACATGCCTACATTTTGCATTGAATCGACTTGTGTGATTTGTCGCCCAAAATGTATAATTTTGAGCCACAAATCACACAGTTCGATTCAATCTGCTACACTACATTTGCTATTCTTCTAGCAAACGTTCACATTGCTACAAATCTTGTATTACCTATGTGTCAACAAAGGAACCACCATCAAACATGGTAACTTATAATAACGCTTATTTTTGCAGAAAATTTGCAGCCTCTTTAGTCAGTGACAAAATACAATATTCATCCGCAAGTCAATAAGAATATTTAAGTTATAAATACACTTCAATACTGCTTGTCCGATCATAAAGACTACGCATCATTGCGTAAGACATCATAAGCTTATGTTTAGTAACTTTCTTTTCCAGCTAGCTCTATAACAAACTACATAATTTAACAGTTTATTACAGAAAAGTAAACACGCCCAGTATTATGTAAATTACCAAAATTTCTCCCATGAGGGTCATCCGAATCTGTTGACCGAGACCTAGAGTTATATAACACGTTATCAGGTGTTATTGTTATATGTTATATCGGCGAAAGTGCCAGGTGCGTTACCGGTGGCTTAAAATTTCGAATTTCACCAGGAAACCGGTTTGAACCAGTGTGTATTGTGATAGTGATTATTGATTCTGTTATAGATCTCGCCTTAGGCTTGCCGCGTGCAAGAAAATGCTGGCCATAAAGATTTTATCACTCAACAGTCTTAATACTGGCCAGTTGTGACGAGAAAAGAAATAAATTATCTCGACGAAACTGCTGATTGAAATTTAAGAATGGAAGAGACAAAATTGAATTTTAATAGGAGGCCTCTTGAACTTTTGTCATAAACTAGGCGTTCAGGCTTTCTAATTACTAACATAAGCAATAACATCGCGACTAGTAACATCTTACATAAGAACATAATTATAATTAGAGGATATAAAAGCTTTTTAGAATCTACGTTTTGTCCGTCTAGACGCATGTCGAAGAATTAAAAAATATACATTTCTTAGTTTAAAATATTTCGCTTACTCTGTTAGTGTGAATGAATTGGATTTAGCAAGAATCATCACAAAAAAATAAACAATCACATACAATACAAATAATGGGAATAAGGAGGTCAGTGAACTTTTTGCTTAGTCGTAATTATTATGCGTTTTAATTACATCAGCTGACAATGAGCCGACACGTCTTTTTGCAGAGAAAATTTGTCGTGTGATTAATTTGAGAGATAATTACATAGCTAATTATGAAATTAGTATAAATTATAATGTGAACATACCTACCTCTATTCATAAAAGAATATCACGATTTTTTTAAGCTGTTAAGGAAATATTTAAAGATAATGCCATGATTCTACATACTTAGAATAATAATAATAAAAATAATTGTAATATCAAGTTTAATTTAAAATTCAAATTTAATTTAAGTAGCTGTAATACGTTGTACCTATTTGATTGTTTGATGTTTGACACGTAAAACCTTGACGTCAAAAAATAATAAAACAATCTTTTAAACTTTACAACTACTTTAAGCATGCTACTAAAATCTTATGTTACATTCGCAGAAATTTTCCACGCTATCAACTACGAACACAAGTGACCTTTCGAGAAATTAATTTAGCATTTTAAGCAGCGTTAGACATTGGTATCTCTAATGCTATGTCCATTCGTGTCGCGGTTTTTATAAACATTAGCGTTCTTGACATTTTGCTCAAATCCGTGGCAGATGCTCATTTGTTTTGTTTATAAATTAGCCACACGGATAAAGAATCAACTCTTAACATTATTAGGTATATTTTGGTCGAAAAGTTTGACAGTGAACCTATAATATATAACCTGTTTTAACTAAGGAAGGGCAATGTATCCTAAAGCAATAAACAACTGGTTGTCCGAACAAAAAACCTTGCTTAGATCTGCGGTCATCAACACTTGATCGAGCTAATTGAAAATCGATCTGACAGCGACGATTTATAAGAGCTTTATCAATGCTTATTTTTATTAGAAAAAAGCCTAAATTTTAATGGTATTTAGTTTGAAAATGATTTATGCGTAAAAACCCACCTTAAAACTAGCGAAGCTCCACAAACCGCGTACCACAATCTGCAACAGAAAATAAAACTTTATTACAGAAACATAAAAGTAATACTAAACTAAAACCCAATTATTTAACTTTAATTAGTTATAAAAACAACACCCACATACGGAAGTAAAGAACGAGATTAAGTAACATAATAATAACATTATTGTTGGAATATACGCATTATGTACGTATATACCTATACAAATATCCAAGTTCATACATAGCATACTTAAATCATTCGTCAAGCATTCAATCATTCAATGTTCACTTCAATCATACTTTCTGCAACTGTCATTCATTCGAAATATAACAGTCGTTGAGTATACACGTCTTTTCTTTGTCTCACCTACACCCATATCCAACAGGTTATGGGCCCAGGCCGTTTTCTATAGTTGAAAGTAATATAATAAAAATTAAAATACAGTGATACAGTGATACAGTGTAAATATTAATTGCGTAAACAATGGATTCGCGCAACAAAAGAAATATCCAACCATTTAATGGCGAGAGGTATAGTACATGGAAATTCCGTATAAAATCGCTTTTGGAGGAACTACAAGTGTTGAGTGTTATCAATAGTGCCACACCACAGGAACCAGACGAAGTTTGGCAGAAGAAAAACCGAATTGCTAAAGGTACGATTATTGAATATTTAGATGACGCATTTTTAAATTTTGCCAAAGAATCTGCAACTGCCAAGACTATATTCGAGGAACTTGACAAGATTTATGAGCGGAGAAGCTTGGCTACACAATTAGCGTTGCGAAAGCAATTGTTAAACCTGAAGTTACAGCCAGATGTGTCATTATTACAACATTTTATGAAGTTTGATAATTTGATTACCGAATTGATTTCTGCTGGTGCTAGACTTGATGAAATGGACAAAATATCGCATCTTTTGCTCACACTACCCACATCTTATGACGGTGTTATAACTGCGTTAGAAACGCTAGGTGAAGAGCAACTCAATTTGGTTTTTGTCAAGACTCGCCTACTCGATCACGAAGTGAAATTAAAGGCTCAGCCTACGACGGAACTTAAGGCTCTACAAACTGGAAACAAACATTTTGGCGCTCAAAATTCTTCAAGATTTTATATCAATAAGAAGACCTACCCTCAAAAGAAGAATAATTATCAACCAGGAAATTCAATGCATAAAATTTCAAAGATGTATTGTGATCATTGCGGTCGTCGAAATCATTTTAAAAAGGACTGCCGTTACTTTAAGAAACTGCAGCAAAATAATCAATCGGCCAACTTCAAAAAGTCTGCCAACAACATTGAATCATGCAACAATGACGAGGACGGTTTCGCTTTTATGATTTCAAAATGTAAGTTATCTGCTAATTATAATTATCTCGAAAATGATACTGTTTCTTTTCTTTTAGATTCTGGTGCTACGGATCATATTGTCAATTCTAAAAAGGTTTTTACCTCATATGTCGAACTACCCGCACCATTGAAGATCGGTGTTGCTAAGAATGGAGCTTCAATCCTGGCGTTTGGTAAAGGGAGAATCGAGGTAACAACAAATTTAAATATTCAAGGATCAATTGATGACGTTTTGTATTCACCGGAGGTACGTTATAATTTGTTATCGGTTAATCGCATTCAAAAGATTGGTATGTCGGTAAATTTTGGTAATAACGGAGTTAAAATTTATGGTAAAAATAATAAATGTTTTATGACAGGTGAGAACATTAATAATCTTTTTAGTATTACTTTTAAAATTAATAATTCTCTGCGTAATTTAAATTTAGTTAAAGAAAATCACCAAGACTGTACAAAAGAGTATAAATTATGGCATAGTAGACTAGGTCACTTAAATAAACAAAAAACTAATATGTTAAAAAATGTAGTTGATGAAAATGATTGTAAAATTTTTGATAATTTGGTAATTCCTTCTGATGAGTTATGTGAACCTTGCATACTTGGTAAACAGGCCCGATTGCCGTTTGCTAAAACTAAAGTTAAATCTAATAATAATAACCGACCATTATTTATTATTCACTCTGATGTGTGCGGTCCGATAAAACCTTCTACTGTAGATGATAAGAACTATTTTGTGACGTATATAGACGATTTTACACATTACACTGTTACATATTTGATGTACGCTAAGTCAGAAGTGCTGAAATGTTTTCAAGATTTTGTTGCTAAAAGTGAAAACTTATTTAACTATAAAGTAACTAAAACATACTATATTACAATTAAAAATTAAACTTAAGATATTTACAATAGGTAATAAAAAAAACTAAGCCTACACAGTACATAAGAAACAATATAAACTAAAATAAGGCATCAAAAAATTCATCCACATCGCTGTCGACTGGGAGTGTGCCCAAAAGGCTGGCAGCATTGCCACGTTGTATGGCAATGCTTATGCGCTGACCTAGGTAGTAGCCAGCCTTTGGGTCACGCGAAGTGTCAACCAGGCGTTTGGACAAAACTTTAAAAAAACTATGTGCACTCGGACCCCACGGACCAAGGGTCTCAACCCCAAACGGCTCGAATATATAACTACCAACTAGGTTGGTATATTTACGCCGCTTGAGGTTCTCAGCAGCCGCAGCAGCAGCGCCAGCACAGCACGACGTACTGGGAAGGTGGGATGGCGCAAGAGTATCGACGCAAGTAGCGTCCCACACTAAAGGCCTACCCACCTTCCATGGGAACAAGGACATGCCGTCCGGTCTCTTGCCGTCGTCGCGTGCCAGGCCATTGGGTTCGAGTACAGCCGGAACTCCGACGGCGACAAGAGCTCGTCGGATAATGTCATTTAAATTAGCATGCCGCGCCATGCGGCCCGCGCTACGGCTACATGATAGGCCGTGGTGTCCGAGGCTGTTGACAACTTCGCCACAGTGACAGCGATGCGGGGTACAAGTCGAAGCCCCTAGGCGTAGAGCAGCAGCGAGGCGGAAAGTAGAATCGTCGAACAAGGTGCCTATGTTCGACGAAGGCAATGCTTGAAGCCAAAGTCCTGACTCCCACTCTCCCACAGCCAGTAAGCGCGCACGCTCAGCAGAAGTATTAGAAGAAGAGAGTAGATTTTCGTGAACTACTCTGCAGAGCGGCTCGTCCCACTGTCTCTGGGAAGATGGGCAGACAGGAGTATTTGAATTCGGGCAGGCAATTTTCCAGGCATCCACAGCCTCGGTGAAGCACGGCACCTCAAAATCAATCAGTGTTGAACTGAGAATATTCCTGATTAATTTATCAGTGCCGTGGACTGAGGATATGAATGCCGGTAAACTAATACTTGTAATTTTGCGGACGCCGAGCCCGCCCATACGGATGGGAAGAGTGGCCTGAGCCCAGGCTCGGTCGTCCAAAGCCACATTTAAAACCGAAGTGAGTGTATTTTTTAAAATTTTATCCATTTTTTCCAAAAGTTGAGGGTGCTTCCAAAAATGAGAAGCACGAAGGAAATAAATTAATTTAGGACCGAAACAACAAAACCGAATTAGGGTAATGGCCGAATGCATATTAATTTGGTGCAGTCTATCCGAAACATCATTAAAATTCTGAATTTTTTCGTCTATAAAAGTAGGAAAGGCATCGTCGTAGATTGGAGACCCAAGGAGACGGAGAGAGCTTTTTTCTGTAATTTTTATCTCAGGGGCTATTTTCATAAATTTTGATAAAGTCAGTTGTCGGTCCGTCACGTTATTTAAGAAAAGTTCGCATTTTGAAAAGTTGAGCTGAAGGCCAATATAGTTTAATTTATTTTTTAAAAGTAAAAGATCATTTATAACTGTATCCACATCGCCTCCGAGGGTCCCATCATCGAGGTACCAAACGTTGAATTTGGAATTTAGTTGCCGAATGATTGGGAGGATGGCTAAGCTAAAAATCCGATAATGGGCGAGAATATCTTTCTAACGAATTTAAAGATTATTGTGTTTGTAAGGGAATAACTTACCATTTAACGGTACCTTATACGCCACAGCAAAATGGTGTTGCGGAGCGTATGAATCGTACGTTAACCGAAATGGCTCGTACATTGGTTACAAGTGCGAAATTACATAAAATGTTTTGGGGTGAAGCTATATTAACATCTACTTATTTAACAAATCGACTGCCCACAAAAGCACTCTCGAATAATAAAACACCATACGAAATGTGGCACAATAAAAACCGAAAATAAGTCATTTAAGAATATTCGGTTCGACTGCCTATGTTCATGATAAAACTAAAGTATCGAAATTTGACGAAAAGTCGTTTAAAGCTATATTGGTTGGTTACGACCAAAATGGTTACAAATTATTTAATACAGAAAATAATCAGTTCCTTATTGCGAGGGATGTTGTATTTGACGAGTTGAATTTCGAGACTTCTAGGCCAGTAATTAATGTACCTGTTCAAATTCCCGCCGAAATTAATAAGTCCGATAACGACGAGAAATCGGCAAAGTTAATAGGCAACAAACACAAAAATAATCATTCCCCTGATAATAGCTCAGAAGCTGGACCTTCATCTAGCAAACTGAGACGTAGTGAAAGAATTCTCAAATTACCCCCCATTGATTATAAAAAGATTGATGACCCTGATTTTTACTTATCGCTTACAACTGTGCAATCACTACCATGCACCTATGATGACATTTTTAATAGGGATGATTCTAGTAAATGGTTGAAAGCCATAGAAAGTGAAATAGAGTCTATTCATAGTAATAATACTTGGACTCTTGTAGAAAGACCTAAAAATGTTAACATAATAAGCTCGAAATGGGTATTTACAATTAAAAATAACGAGTTGGGTGAACCTACACGGTATAAAGCTCGTCTAGTAGCTCGTGGTTTCACTCAACAATACTTACAAGATTATGACGAAACGTTCGCTCCAGTAGCTCGAATATCAACCTTCCGATTTATTTTAGCTCTTGCAAATCAGTTTGATATGCATGTCCATCATATGGACGTAAAAACTGCCTTTTTGAACGGCATTCTTAAGGAAGACATCTATATGGAAGTGCCAAAGGGTGTCTCAGCTAGTTCAAATCAAGTTTGCAAGTTAAATAAAACACTGTACGGTTTGAAACAATCATCTAGATGTTGGTTTGAGCGTTTCGATCATACTCTTAAGGATATAGGTTTCAAAAGTTCTATAGTAGACCCTTGTTTATACATATTAGATAAGAATAGCATGGATAAAAATGTATACATTGTTTTATATGTCGATGATTTAATAGTTTGTACAAAAGATATACACAGTTTAAAATTGTATAAAAATCGTTTATTGAAAGAATTTAGTATGATAGATTTACATGAAATTAAGTTATTTTTAGGTATAAAGGTAGAACGTTGTGAAGGTAAATTAACTTTAGATCAATCCTTGTACCTAAATGGTGTTTTAAGCAAGTTTTCCATGAGTGATTGCAATCCGTCAAAATCACCTTTTCCATCCAAATTAGATTACAATGCTTTAAATTCAGATACACATTATGATGCTCCTTGTAGAAATGTTATAGGGTGCCTTATGTACGCAATGCTTTGTACACGCCCAGATATTTGTGCTGCTATAGGTATTTTAAGTCGGTTTCAAAGTAAAAATAATGAAGAGTTATGGAAGTGCTTGAAACATCTTTTGAGATACATAAAGGGAACTGTTAACTTAAAGCTGACCTATGTGAAATGTGATTACAAACAACTGGTGGTAGGGTATGCAGATTCTGATTGGGGGGGCGACGTTATTGACCGAAAAAGTACAACAGGACACATATTTAAAGTGTTCGATAATTGTACAATTTCGTGGAATACACGGAAACAAAATACAGTCGCCGCTTCCTCAACAGAAGCTGAATATATGGCTTTATTTGAAGCTGTAAGAGAAGCTATTTGGATAAAATCATTATTATGTAGTATTTCTATTCCGATAAAACAGCCAATAATTATATTTGAAGATAATAACAGTTGTATTAGCATTGCTAATAATCCCACAAATCACAAAAGGTCCAAGCATATCGATATAAAGTACCACTTTACCAGGGAACAAATTGCTAACAAAGTAATAAAGCTAGAATATATTTCCACAGGAGATCAACTAGCTGACATCTTCACGAAAATGGTACACGCTGCGAAGTTTTTAGAATTAAGGCATAAGTTGAACTTAATTTAAACTGTTTAATATTATTTTTGATTGTTTTTAGTTAAATTATTTTATTTGAATGCTATTATATTATGTTTTGGTTACAATAAATAATCTAAGTTGTTAATCAAAGATATTGTAATTTGAAATGCAGTAATGTACTTATGATTATATAAATACTTGAATATTTGAGGGGGACTGTTGGAATATACGCATTATGTACGTATATACCTATACAAATATCCAAGTTCATACATAGCATACTTAAATCATTCGTCAAGCATTCAATCATTCAATGTTCACTTCAATCATACTTTCTGCAACTGTCATTCATTCGAAATATAACAGTCGTTGAGTATACACGTCTTTTCTTTGTCTCACCTACACCCATATCCAACAATTATCTATACAACATATTACTTCGAACGAAAGTGAAAATAACGAAAGTAAGAGGTCTCGATCGAGCCGCCATGTTGTCGAAACAAATGATGCGCGCGTATTTTGAACCTGTTTCCATGTGTGGGTGTGGTACATGTTACACACACGATTGCAATAAAATTATAGGCTCACGCTGTTTTTACTCGTGGCGTCTTGTTTAGAGTTTTTGTGAGATTAAACTGTCAGATGAGTTTGTTATTGTTTTTGTAATATTATTTTACTATTGTAGTTATGATGTGTAGGATAATCGCGGTTATTTGCAATGCAATACTTTTTTTACAAGTTTGATTGTTTCAGATGGTACCTACCTCCATACCTTTCTGTCTATCTACTCCAAGATGATGAAATTCCATGAGAAAAGCCCCAAGAATAAAAAAGTTTCCATAAGGCCAAATTGGAATCATTTAGCTCAATGCATTCGATACAAAGTACTCTAAACTGCTGACTTTAGCACTTCAACCTTCTTCATGCAAACTGATCATAAAATTCAACGTGGCTTACTTCATTTGTTAATACGGTAATTTAATCTGTATTCCAGTTCGAACTAGAGTTTTTGAACTCTTAAGAATGATCTCGAGCATTCCAAACCAAGTCACGTCCATATTTTGGTGTAGGTCCTCATTGTGTCCGAATACCGCTAAGCAAGCCATAAATAACGCTGGCATCAGCTGAGTCAAGTCAAGTCAACTTTATGTATCTTTTAACTTTTAACTAAAGATGGTTGACCTGCCTTAAAGTTAAAAAGATATAATCTGAATAATAGCTATATAGTGGCTATCTATTACACGTTTACCTTTTGAGGTAAATTCTGTAATACTGTTACTGTAGTTTTCGTGTTTAGAATATTTAGTAGCATAAAGTTTTAAGATTTACGCGAATGTTAGACATTGAAATAAAACTAATTTTTACGGATTTTTTCGTGGTTCATATTTAGATTTTAGGTCCCGACGCGCGCGACGTTTCGACACCTTTACAGGTATCACAAAAATCCGTAAAAAAAAAAAAGTAGTTTTTTTTCAACGTTTTAAGAATTATATTTGTTGAATAAAGTACTAGATTTTAGACCATAAAATTTAAGTATTCTTCTATCTCTCTATTTGTTATTGTTGTTGTTGTTGTTTGTCGTCTAAAGAAAGTAATGTTTAAATTGTATTTATAATATAACAACATACCTCTATTACTGTTTATAATTAAATAATTTGTCGTCAATTAAAACCTGTCACAAAGTTATTCAATAAACTAATTGACGTTCAAATATCAAGTGAAAATCTTTCTTGCGTATGTTCGTGTTTACAACATGACAAGAGAGCATGAGTATGACAGATGGTCCATACGATACGTAAGATAACAGATGGTAAGTGAACATCGCTTGCGTAACTCGAAAACTCGCTTTTGAGGCTTCGTTTCGATGAGTGCAAGATATTTTTAAATTCAATGTATTGAAACTTTTTGACGTGGGGCAATAATATTGGTTCAATTCGATATATTTTTAAGTATAAGGATAGCGAATTCGGAAAAAGGCTACTTTTTTATTTGATTTAAAATACCACTACGAAGCTTAAATTTTTGAATCTGTAGACGTCAGTAATCTATTCAGCTAGAGATTCTATTTCCAAATTAAAGTTATAAATAACATGTTGTACATCCTGAGTTAAGATTTTCGATAGAAATAACTTGATTAATGGGACTAAGATAAAAAAAAAGAAAAATAATAGTGTGCATATCGCTACATGTATGCCTTTAGCTGTATGTAGTAAATTCGTTTATTGATTTAAGTTATTTTCCGTGCAACGACAGACGTTTATGCAAAATAACAATGGAGCCGATAAAATTAGGGTAATATTAGGTTCTGAAAAACATTAATTTATTGAAACCGCGCACTCTGCTATGATACTATTTTTTCAACGAAACTAGTTCACACTAGCCTTCATGGTTCATACGATGAAATGCTCACTCTGTAGTTTCTATCCTCTAAGGTTTTGTCGGACATAGACGTTTAGTTCGACACGTATGACGCCAATGAACTCTATCGCCATTATTGAATTCTAATTAGCACCGTAATGAAATGTCTAATGTTCTGGATTGTTTGATTTAGGTCTAAGTGTCTAGTGAGACGATAAATCAAATAAATTGAAGTTGATAAATAGTTAGTTCTTGGGATAAAAAATAGATTTTGCGATGAAATCATCATTACGTCATTATTTATAATTTAATAGTTTTTTTATGTATTTCCCTACTATTCAATTTCAACACTAAATCCTTTCTAAAGCAATAAATAAAGAGTTTGTAACGTTCATAAAATAACATGACCTTTGTATTGATTGACAGCAAATTAGCAATAATTTAACAACAACAATTAGTTATTTATTTTTATTCATAAGCAAATATTAATGTGCGACCTGTGAAAGACATTTTATTATTATTTTGTAGCCAAGTAGCTATATTTATCAATCTAACATAAACATGTTTTTTTCTTATTAGAAAAGCCCTAAATTATATACAGTCTTGGCCATAACAAGAACATTCTTACCAAAGAGTTTGGTTACTTGTCTAAATAAATAAATAAATTCCATTCCATGTTTAAATTCTGTTGGACCAATAGCTTGATTGATGCGTTATTTCAACGTAGTTACATTATGGTCGTAAGCCTCATGAATGTTATGAAAACGCAACAGGTTGCGATGTAAAATTAATAACGCCTTAGCTATTCGATAATAATTAGCTATTACATAATGTATGTGATTTGACAATTTATTAACATGAGATCACATTTTCAACCGTATTGCTGTTGTTTTAAAGTACAAAATAGTGTAACACAGTCATGTTTATGACTTTTAAATCACTAAATGGACGATTTTTTGTGTAAGTTTTTTTTTTAAATGTTTCCATCGGACACTAAGGTCTCTTGAAAAACGAATTAAAATAAAAGTAACATGAACAAAAACTTCAACTAAGAATTAATTAATTATAATTTTAAACCCGTTTTAAAAAAAAAAGTGCTTGAACAAGTGTCCTTCAAAAAAAGAACGAGATTCGACATTTGAATGTCACAAAATATTTAAATTCGAACAGTAAAAGAGTGACAGAAGAGTTAAATAAGGCACGCCATACACAATACGCTTTGTATGCGTTTGAATTTTGTTTCATTAGTATTGGCTTCTCGAAAGCTTTATGTTAACTAGTAGACGTCTCTTCCAGATTTTTTTAGTTACTATTTGTACAAAATCAAAGAAGTTTTTTTTTTATTAGCCTACATGGGATCCCACTGCTGGGCAAAGGCCTCCCCCTCCGTCGTCCAAACATGTCTATCCATTGCGATTTCTGGCCACGTGCGACCCGCATAACTGACAAGATCATCACACCACCTGCACCTAGGACGACCTCGACGGCGATGTCCCTCCGGCTTCCAGTGGGTGACGATCTATGCCCATCGGTCAGGCTGCATTCGCGCTACGTGACCAGCCCACTCCCACTTGAGCTTGGCTGCTTTTACTCCCGCTAAGTAAAATTACGGGGGTAATGGGGGAGAACGGACATAACACCTTTCCGGCCCCAACTGTCAACCTCACCTGCTCGCGCAGACAACTCAACATCTGCGGCGGTATTCCCATACCGCGGTCCTCCTGCTAGATAACGGACGAGGCAATGGCGACCGAACAGTGGCGGTATAACCACTTTCCTGGCCAGAGGTCAGAAGAGGCTACAGGGGCCTTGGGATACAAATAAACCCTAAAATATCTGGTGCAGAAGGCAACGGGAAACCACTGCAACTAATCTCCCGAGAAAATCGTTATGAAAGTTGACACAATAAAATCACGATTGCCATGCGAACCGCCTAGCCAGCGGCGCCGCGCCGCGTCCGGGGCGAGCGGTGAGAAATGGACTACCGGCCAAGATGGAGTAGGCGACCAGGCTCCGTATGGAAATAATACTACTGGAAACTTTGTCAAGTTGCGAAAACTCCTGAAGATAGGCACGTGGAACGTTCGTGGCTTGCTAAAACCCGGTAAATTAGATATCGTAGAGAAGGAAGTTACCAGATGTGGTTTATGCATTTGTGGACTAGCTGAAACCCACTGGAGAAACAACGGGCATTTCTTTACTGATACACATGCAGTCTATTTTTCTGGCAACGATGAAAACAGCCGAAATGGAGTAGCCATTCTTCTTCCTAAGCATCAAAATAGCAATGTGATAGGGTATGAAGCAGTCAGCGACCGTATCATGTCGATGAAACTTAAAGCGTCACCTGTAAACCTAAACCTAATACAGGCATACGCCCCCACTAGCGAAGCTCCACCCACCGTTCTGGAGAGTTTTTACAAAGAACTACAGGCAACTGTGGCCAAAATCCCCAACAGAGAGCTACTTATAATCTTGGGTGATTTTAATTCAAAAATAGGCGCAAACTCTTCTCAGTACAGCAAATGTGTGGGAAACTTCGGGCTTGGGGTACGCAATGATAGAGGTGAAAGACTTATGCAGTTCGCAGACGAGAACAACTTGGTGGTGACGAACAGTCTATTCCAACACCATCCCCGTCGACTATACACCTGGACGTCGCCTAATGGTAAAACCAAGAACCAGATCGACTATATACTGACTAGATCACGCTGGCGCTCCTCCATCCTCAATGCCCACACGCTTCCTGGGGCTGATTGTGGTTCCGACCATGAACTCGTTATTGCAAAGGTGCGGTTGAAACTCAAATCTGCCCGATCCTCCAAGAAAACAAGACGGATTGAAGTAGTAGATAACGAGAAGTTCAATACAGCTATTGAACGGAATTGGAAGGAATGGACCAATATGGATCACAACGAAACTACCCCAGACGTGCTATGGAATAAAGCCAAAAGTCTCATCCAATATGCAGTGGCGGAGTCTCAACCAAGATCAAAAACTCGCAAACGTCAACACTGGATGACAGATAGTACTCTTGCTCTTATAGAAGAGAGACGCCTTAAAAAAGCTGTAGGAACAGACATAAGAGAGCTGAATAAGTTGTCTGCTAACATCCAAACCTGCTGCAGGCGAGACTACAACTTCCACCTTCGTAGCATTTGTGACGAAATCGAAAAATACGCTATGAAGCATGAGTCTAGAGATCTTTATCACCAAATTCGTCTCATTACTAAATCTGTGCCTGCTAAAACCTGGGCTATCGAAAACAGCAAAAATGAGGTGGTAACAGAGCTCGAACAAATCTCTGAAACGTGGAGGAGCTACTGTCAGTCACTATTCATGGACTCGCAGTCGCAACAATTTGCAAGTACAGACCTGGAACGAGAGAATTCGGAACCAGACATCCTTCTGTCTGAAGTAAGAGCTGCTATAAAACATCTGAAAAGCAAAAAAGCAACTGGCAGGGATGAAATTCCTATAGAGACTATTAAAGCCTTAGGAGAACGTGGCGACCAGATGTTTCATCTTATATGCAACAAGGTATGGCAGACAGGAGTTTGGCCTTCGGAATGGACACAAACCGTTTTGATACCCCTGCACAAGAAAGGTTCGACGAAGAAATGTAGCAACTATCGTCTCATTGCTCTAATATCACACTCTAGCAAAATATTGTTACATATTCTCAACGAGCGAGTGAAAAGTTACCTGTCTAAGGAGATCGCTCCGGAACAGGCCGGTTTTGTAAAGGGGAAGGGCACTCGGGAACAGATTCTCATCGTACGCCAGATTATCGAGAAGTCAAGAGAATTCAATAAGCCTATATACATTTGCTTTGTTGATTTCTCCAAAGCATTCGACTCGGTAAAATGGCCACTGTTATGGAAAATCTTGCTAGACATGGGTACACCTAAACATCTTGTACACCTTTTGAGACGTCTTTATGAAGAAGGCACAGCCTCAGTGCGCATTGATGATGTTCTGTCAAGTGATTTCCACCCTAGTGCTGGAGTTCGCCAGGGGTGTATAATATCACCGCTCTTGTTCAATATCTACACAGAGCTAATAATGCGTATCACTTTGGAAGACTGGACAGATGGTGTAACAATTGGTGGATACAAGATTGCAAACTTGCGTTACGCGGATGACACCACCTTATTTGCAACCAGTTCAAAACACTTGGAAGAGCTACTGTCAAAGATGGAACGAGTGAGCTATGAGTTTGGACTTAAAATTAATCGCAGCAAGACCAAGGTGGTGATTTGTGATCGTGCCAGGAATAATTCGCCAGAAGTAACCCAAATTGCGAATTGTAAGGTGGTCCAATCGTACGTCTACCTTGGGGCTCTAATTTCAAACAATGGCGGGTGCATCGATGAGATCAAACGACGAATGGGCATCACAAGAACAGCTATGGACAAGATGCGGAAAATATGGAGGAACAGAAATATTACTAAAGCCACGAAGACCAGGCTCGTGAGAACGCTAATATTCCCCATATTTCTATACGCGGCTGAAACTTGGACCTTGCGAGAAGTGGAACGGCAAAAAATCGATGCACTGGAAATGTGGTGCTGGAGAAAAATGCTTGGAGTTTCGTGGACCGAGTTTCGCACGAACGTCTCGATACTTCAAGAACTCGGTATCAAGCAGAGTCTATTTTCTATAGTACAGTCTCGCATCCTGACATTCTTCGGTCATGTTTGCCGACGTGACAATCAGTCCATAGAACGCCTTGTCGTCCAAGGGAAAATAGAAGGCACTAGAGCGCGCGGAAGGTCTCCTATGCGTTGGACTGACCAGATCAAGTCCGCCATTGGAGGTTCCATTAACGAGTGCAGCAGGATGACATCTAACAGGCAGCGGTGGCGAAACGTCGTGAAGCGCAGCACATCTGCCTATTCCGACACGAGCACATAGCGATCACGACCGCTCTGACAAGAGCGTACCGAATAAGAAGAAGAAGTAAAATTAAATGATACCTCAAAAAAGGTGATTCCTAAATGTTAAACTATCTAGAACCATAAACTACAACAGCCATAATGTACCGATTAAAAACTACACTCAGTAGACTTAATTATTTTTTACATGCAATCACTTTCTTGACATTGTCTTTAGAATTATATGCCATATCCAACGGATGCCATTGTTATTCTCCCGCCGTTATGTAAGCTTGTGAACGTATTCTCTCTAGTCTATTGTCAGTTTGACATGAGAACACGGGCTTTCTACGTAAGTATGTAAAAAGAGCAGTTTTGTCGATGACTAGATCACGGAGCCAGCGATGATTTTGTTGAATTCATTATTCGAATAATTATGTTCTTTTTTTTTAAGATTGAATTAATTTTATTTGAAAGTGGAACTTGATTATGATTAGCATTCAATAATGTCACAATTTGTTGTGTAGGTATTATTTTAATTAGATATTTCTATACTTAATCGAAGATAGTTAGTAATTTTTTTTATGTTTTAATTTAGACTGTCTCCCAATACATTTTGAGGTTTATGTTTATTTTCAAGCTGGGAATTTCGACCTAAAATTTTGATATAGGTATTTACGCCATCTTCTGTTAAAAGTGTACGTAGGATTGTAGGTATTTATTACTAAGAAGAATTCGTTACTTAATTGAAATTATTTTACCAAAGCATTGCATAACAAACATCCGTATAATGTAAGTAACATTCCAATAAAATATCAAAACACCTGACCATACACAGCTGTATGAAATATTCTTATTAAACCACAAAATGTTGCGTAAAACCCCAGACTCGATATCTTTTAGCCTTATTCGTCTTGCTGCTAAATACTTTATAGCAATAGAATCTGACCTTTAGAACTCAATTAGTCGAATACTAAAAACATCTCGATAATATTTTTCGATATTATATCTTTCGCTTAAAAAACAGGCTAATAATACTAGCACATAATACAAACCATAATGCTCTTTTCTGACAGTTAAAAAGTAATACAAACTAGTGTACAACACTACGTCTAATTTTCTGCCTCTTGACGCAGCGTTATTCGCGGGAAACGTTGAAAAAAGAACATCGTCGAACAATCTAACAAGCAATTCATTTCAGCTATTATCAGATAATGCTTGCATTCGCAAATACATTAGACAATAAATCTTAAGAATCCAAACATTCATTACATCCGAAGATATTATTTAGTTATTTACATTTGATCACGTATCTGTATCTAAGATGGCGGTTGTATCAAGTCGTATGTCATGTTGTGCGTTCGGAAACATGTAAAATCACGCGCGATACGGTAACGTGATGGTATGCCAAGCATTGGTTTCCGTGCATGGGCACAAATTAAACGCTGATTCAGGATATCTTTGCTTTAGATACCATGCTTTTGGTTTATGGTAGATATTTCTTTTTTAAGAATTGACTACATACTGGTTTTGTTAAATTATGTGAGTTATCTTGTAGATCAACATGTTGCAAGATGTTACAAATGAGTAGTTTAAAAAAAGTGCAGAGCTTAGGTTATCATTTTTAAATTAATAGATTACCAGTTTGTCACTTTTCTTAAGAGCTTTTACGAAGCTTTCAATTTCTTTAAAATAAAAAGTAGAATTAAGCATGAAGACAATAATTATGAGTAGAAATCTCTTCTAACCACGGTTATATCATACGAAAGTAAATAATAAAACTACGAAACAAATAAAAATAATCTTTAAGAAAATTATAGCATGGAAACTGTACTAATTACGTGGTAAAGAATTACTCGTGTTTTTAATTGGTCATTGTTACTTCATGTTAGTCATAGACGAGGCTAACAAATGAATTAATGTAATCGTTACAAGAAGATTTGTTTTGGTTTCACTTTGATACTTTTACGTAAAATTACTTTTAAGAGAATGATGGTGGACGTCGCAAGTCAGACCTATAATTTATTTAACATCAGTCAATCAGTTTTAAGTCGCCTTCAAGTCTCATACTATCTTTGTCACTTTAAGGAGTGAAGTAGCGACAGATAGATATTTTAAAAATATATCAGGTGTAGTTTATTCAGACAGGAATATTAGATTAAGCTAGATATATCATATAAGTATATTTTGTGGAATGTCACGGAAGCGTACTACATTACTTTCTTTAAAACAGTAATAAATCAAAAAGCTCAATGTCAGAAGAAAATAAATTCACGTCAAAATCGCTGAAAACCAGTTTAAAACTACTTTCAAGGTATCTAAGCAAAGCAACCTTCTTCTAATAATAAGCATTGACATTTACAAAACCACTTGCATATAAATTGTCAGAATGTCTAATTCTTGCTGAAGATTCTAAATATAAACTGCAATTAAAACTTAAATAGCATCCAATCAAAACCATAGACATATTTCCTCTATGCTCGTGTCTTTATGGTTGTATGCCACCGTGTCAGCCACAAAGGTGTTCCAAAGACAAGGGCGTTCTTTCATAGTCATAATTAGTTGATTGGCTTGTTACCTTCACATGTCTTAGTAAAAGCTTTGATACCACATATTTTTAATTATATTATAAAGCCTCCAAAAATACGTTAATGGCATTTACTAATGATGAGTCCTCATCTATTACTAACACATTTAATTATTAGAAATTAACAAAAATTTGTTATGAAATTTGCCTATAATCTTAGGGTCCACATCAGACGAACGAGCATTACACAACCAGCACGAGCTGCTCTTGTAATGCTCGTTCGTGAGATGTGGACGCACCCTTACAATGTAAAACTAATTTGAATCTACAATTATGTATGTTTCTGTTTTATGAATCTTAGCCAGATAAAGCAGTGAAAATCTTTTTTTAAACAAAAGAACTAACAGACAAATCCCACGCAAACTATGAATGGGAGAACTTCTATTATTTTGGATGCTGGCTACTAAGCGTTCTCATTTTAACGAGCCAACTTCCAAACAAGGTATTACAATGTATGGTATACTGTATACCCCATATGGTCGCAAAGACAATAAAATAAACTCCGCAACATACCAATACAGAAACAACTTTCGTTGGCTGTTTAACCAAATTTAATCCGCGCATTATGTCGTTTTCCCGCGCTTTCTATTCTAGTGTCGGTCGCGGTGCGCACGCGCATACTATAGCGATCGATTTTACTCGCGACAGGTGTGCGTTTACGATTGTCTGTGGCTCTGTACATGTACTTTATTGCTTAGTATTGTTTGTTAGATTTGATCGTATCGATTACTGGAACCGATTTATCGATGCAAGATATTTTTAGGAGTATCGATACTCGGTATTTCATATTACCTAGTAAACAACAAAAGATTAAAACAGCTTATAAGATAATCATTTTTAATGGAGATGGTTTTGTTTTATTATTCCTCTTTGTTATAAAAATGTAATAAAATAAATGTCACCTTGACTTTTAACGCAGACACATAAAATAAACAAAACAAAGTAAAATTAATAATGTTCACATGTATAATATACGAGGCATTAAAAAAACTAGTTGAATCTTACCAACGATCTCTGGAAATGAGTCATGTATAGCAAATGTCACTTTAATTGGGTAAAAGATTAAACAGCATTCTTATATTATTATCTAAAACTGCTTCAAACAGGATGTCATTATTACTTAATATAAAGTATTTCCATATAGCTAATTATTACTACGTAGCGTTAAATCTTTTTAACCTTTCCAAGCTGCAAATATCTAAAAATTTACAACTTGAATTCAATATCTTATGTTAAAAAATCGCTTTTAGACTTGCAGTCTATGTAATTATGTTATATTAATCTAATCTATCTTTTGTCAATAATCTATCTTTTGTCAAAGACTTTAAAAGGTCTTCACTTACGAGTTAGGCGGAACCCTCAAAGATTCCCACATAGTATCTTATACATGATCTGACGAATCCTCTTTAAGCTATCCTTTATCATTTTCGCACACTAACTCAATTAAAAATTGTACAACATTTCCAAATAACATTTTTATCGACATTCACTAAATGTCTTGTACCCCGGAACAAAACAATCTGTCCGTGTACCATACTGCTACACGCGTCAATTCATTCTTGAATATTTCCACTGTCATGCAAGTCATTATGACTTATTAAACGTGTTGACGGGACTGTGGTTACGTCAAATACTTTTAAATTCTAAGAGTAGTAGAAAAGTAAATGTATAAAATGGTCGAAAAGTATGTGATGACAAGACTTGTTAATAACTCTTTCTTATGACGTCTAACTATTTTTCTGGCGGGTTAAGGTTCTTTGTCAAAATCAATGATATTCTAATAAACAGATATGTTATAAGCGTGCAATCGTGAAGACTCGAAAACGTCCTAATTGGGACGTATTGCCATTAACAACAACACTATTTTTCTCTTTTTTTCTTATGGGTTTTATCGCGCTATCTCTTTTGCTCTGCCGCTGCTGCGCGGAACACTTTTTTCGATTGTTTTGTATGCGTATAACATATCTGTTTATTAAAATATCATTGGTCAAAATACTTTTTCCTTAATATCATGATATCCTCTGGCCTTATCCCTGCAAAATTACCAATTACTAAACGCCGGTTTTATGTGGGGAATAATTTTGAATTTTCGTCAGTTTTTCCTTAAAACCTTATGTCAGACGTGAATTTTATCTATTAAATAAAAAATATTTGGTGTTTGAAGAACCAGCCCTAAATCTCATTGACTAATTATATGATAACGATGCTAAACAATTGACTGAACAAAGTACCTTAGAGCGAACTTTATTTACCTCAGACTCTTTGGGACACCCAAATGTCAAAGTTTAAAAGTAAAAATCCGCGAACATGCGTAATGTAGTTAGCATAATTGAAAGTCTGTTGTATAACGCTTTACATACATTGAACTTGTTTATTTACAGTCTCTGATTTGGTTGCACACTTTTTCATAAGGTTGTGTATGTAATGCCTTGTAATAGAGGTTATGTAAAATTCTTCTCGGTTTGTCTTATGAAACTATGCGGTTTTTGTTTATTTGTTTTGTATACGGTACAAATGCGCTAAATAAAGTTTCCTGTAGTACAAATTCTTGATACTTCGTTTAAGATTTCCTTATGGAAAAAATAGCAATGTGTGTATCGTTAAAAAAAATACACGTTTATTTACATACTAAATATTTTAAAATATGTACAGGAAGAACAATATTACACTTATTAATTACAAAAAGGTTCTGTTTCATTTAGACGATCATCGATAAAAAAAATAAGACAGTGTCAAAATTGTACACATCTGTCAAATTTAATGGCACAGCTTTTAATGCAACCCAATTTGAAAGTGACTGACATTGAGTCTGAAATGTCAGTGTAATAGGGGTCAGTGTGGTCAAATGTCGCATTATATAAGTTATTAAGTGTTAAATAAAAATATATGAAACTTTATCTAGGTCTTAATCATCAAAAATGAATATTCACCATGATATTTATTCATAACGCTTTATATAATTAATAATAAATTTTCAAAGCGTCTAGTAAAAAGTCTTGTTTCTCATAAATGACGTTATAAATAGCCGTCCGTTAGTGGTCAAAAATATCATTTCTACCGTAACTTTATTTCATTTCAACAACTATGAACCTTTACTTGGCGATAAATGCCTTAGAACAGTAAAAAAAAGCAAAGTTTTTAATAAAATATCACAAATCTTTAATTATTCACCTATTTTATACAGCTTCACCGACTAGCATGCCTAATTTAGATTTACTAATACGAAATCTTTTCACCTCTACCATAAAACGTGTTAAGACAAAGATGGTTGCTTGAAACAAACATTTGACATCAAAAGTCAAACAAAACGCAAATGGCGGAGAAAGTAGTGTCTTCCTTCTCACAGAGGCTAATCAACGGAAACCGAGTACGAAAACGAAAACGAGGTAAATATTGAGTAAACAGATTTATTTATCGATAAATTCTTGACACGAGTACGAAAATTACCGCACATAATCATAAAGTAATGAAACAAAATTCAACTTTACACCTTCAGAAATAAGGTGCTATTTATCTTGATGTGTTAATACACAAATACATAAAAATGTATACTTAATAACAGAAAACTCATTTACCATTATTTTGTGAATTAGCAAGAAACCTTAATGAACCAAGTTTTAATTAAGATTTTTAACACAATCGCATGCGTCATCACATTATATTGCCTTTTCCTTGCCAATATTGGACACAGGAAAATAACAATAAATTAACATTTTAATTAATCTTTTATTATAATATTTGTGTTAAGTTACACGACCTTCGCCAAATTAGGCGCCATCTTAATAAGTTGCGACAATATTACAACAAACTGGTCGTGGTTAGTTAGAGGTTACAACTTGGCAAATAACTGCCTTTAATTCGCAATATTTCTAAACACCAAATTCTTTGTAGACAATTTGAACTTAGCCTGCTGTATCACCCAAAAATTGTTACCGCTATGTATAAAAAAAGTGTGTTCACTTTATTTGGTCTGTTCTGTACGAATAAGAGTTTCAACCGATATGATATTTACCTGTGTTTTCATAGTCATCGTCTTTGTTATGGAGCAAACGATAATCTAATTAATAAGACAATAATACTGACTACAGTCCTCAATAAAACAGCCAGAATAATCTAAACGGTGCAAATACACATGCATCGATTTCAATTCTGAACTGAGACGATAAATCACAGCCTTAGGCGACAGATTGTACATCGAAAATAGTCTTCGATTTCCCAGATACAGAATAATGTTCGCCTGCTGGTTCTAAGATGTTTATACGTATTAAGCCTCCTCTTGAATTACTGTACAAAGATTTCTTAAGGTAACTTGGAATTCATTTGCCTTATATAGCGTAGTCGTGTTTAGTTTAAGATACGAACAGTTCACAGGTTACCTCGCCTACATGAACATTTTCCTTGATTTAGAATTACAGCATTTGTTGAATAGTGAGCTGTCAACATTTAAATACGTTTGCAACAACGAGGTTGCATTTGAAACTATAGAGTGAGCCTATCAGAGTTTAAACCGTAAGCACTAGTGTGAACAAGTGTTGTCGTGAATTATGTATGAAGATGGAGCTTGCCGTTTTAAAAAATCTATCTAAAACACTAATATTATCCTAACAATGTCAAAGCCATCGATATTTTCTTATATAAGTTTCTCGTTGCGCGAAAATTAACTTTAATGAAAAACGAAATGTACTAGGATCAGACTAAAAACTGCTCTCGCTTGGCACAAGGGGAACCTAGCGATAGTAGCAGTCTATGCATATCATACGTGGATGGTTTGCAAGTTACGTTTCATTCTAAAGTTTAGGTGTCCGGAGAAATGGTTGAAAACAAATGAATGATTTGGGTAAACAATAGCTTCATACATTTAATGCTTTATTTAATGTTTTATTATTTAATATGAATACAAACATTGATTTAATTGATACGACAACATGGCCGACCTCGAGACTGCATTCGATTTCATGTTATTAACATATTTTGCATGTTGTTGAAATTCGAAACTTGATTTGCAAATTTAAAATTCCTTAATTAATTTCGACATTCAAATGTTGTCATTTGAAACTAAAATTATGTTGTATTTATAGATAGATACATATTCAGTGGTATTATAAGACGTAGGTGTAAATTTTATTACTATTTAGTGTTTTAAAAAGCAGAAATGTTTGTAGAAGCGACCAATACACGAACTTTAAAATACTAGCTTCTGTGTAGATAGCAACGTGTTTTATTTAAATGACTGCAACATTCTAGAGATGCCACACGATCTAATCGATCATTATAAAATAATTACATTGATTAGCCTCATTACAACGCAAACTAGTTGGACAATCAGGATAAAAAGTTACAGAAGAAACGCAACACTTGTAAAATGAGAAAATCGAATGAAGCGATGCCGCGATGTCACTATTACATAAACATTAGACGGTTATTTAAATATGCAAATTACTCGTGTGCAGATAAGCGCAGGGACACCGCTGTAACGAGGCGTCAACTCGATTCTAGAATCGATATCGCGAGACGATTTCTATCGAGTCGAGTCTATCGGATCTTGTTACGGGTATCAGCGGCATGTCGAAGATGAGAGCTTGCCGAGACTGGTCGTTTAGGAGAATCGATTAAGAAAGTACCTGTACCTATGCAGACGTATTTAACTTTAATCAGATATCTATCTATTATCTGCTACGAGTAAGCCCGTGTTATCCCACTGTAGGGCAAAGGCCTCCCTCTTCCTTCTCCACGCACTTCTGTCCTGAAGACACGAAATATATTTATTAAAACTTTAGCGTATGCAACATTCTACTGGTCACACTGCTAGGCAAAGGCCTATAGAAAAAGTACGACAATTGATCATCATTCACTAATTTTGCTATAAAATGCGGATTATCAATAAACTTAAATATTGAATTTTAAAACACAGACAAATTAAAACCAGACACGGATATTAAAAATGCTGATGTTTACGCGTATCCATTTCCTTAAATAACGGACTTTAGAATGCTAATACATCAAATTATACAAGAAACATTACCATATCCTTTTCATAATCTTTGCAATAGACAAGTATTTATTATTTTTATTTTATTTATTTATTTATAATTATTAAATACAAAGAATAGACTTATGTTAAACATTGGTCCACAAAACTGTTTTGAACAGTTTGACTGTGGACGCCTGTTGAGTCTCTCAAAGTAACGTAAAAATATATAGGTTTATAAGTTTATATATATATATATATATATATATATATATATATAGGTAATTATGTATTTATATTATCTAAAAGGTAGTTTTTTAATAACTTTTTGAATATGTTTTTATTAGTTTCCTTCCTGATGTCCACAGGCAAACTGTTCAATACATATGGTAACCGTTTTCTTAGGGTCCTATCCCCATAATAATTAGTTATTCTAGGTACATCAAATTTACTATTAGTTTTAGACCTGGTGCCATGTGGATGGGATACAAGGGATAGTTTATGCACTTGATTGCCATGTTGATTTAATAACAATAAGTATTTATATTTTAGACTAGCAGGCAGAATTTTGCAAATTTTAAATAATTCGTAATAATTATTTTTACAGCGGCTTTTAGTATTATTATTTACAAGGAGTTTTAAAAATCTAATTTGTATTAATTCTATTTTTTTAATATATGTTTTAAAAGTGGAGCCATAGCAATCAAGAGCATAAGATATAATAGAATCTATTAAGGAATTGTATAACAATTTCAAAGTGCAAATAGGTACCTTGAAACTAAGGTGGTAAAATTTCCCAAGTAAGATTCTTAATTTGTCACATATATAATCCACATGAAGCGTCCAGGAGAAGTTTTCATCAATTTTCATTCCAAGGTAAGTAACACATTTAACTTGTTCTATAGGTTTACAATTGCAATTAATATTATTGTTATGATAGCACGAAAAGCTGTGAGTAAATATTGGAGTTAATGAACCAGAAGGGCATAAGTAAGGTGAGTGTATAATAATAAGTTTAGTTTTATCAGTATTTAGAACGATTCCATTATCATGGGACCATTTAACCACAGCATCTACATCTCTTTGCACTAAGTTACAGGATTCAGCGAGGTCAGTGCCGGCGCGAAGTGTGCACAGATCATCAGCGAACATATACGCGGAACAGTGATTTAATACTCCAGGTAAGCTATTAACATGCATGAGATAGCATATAGGTCCACATCCCGATCCCTGCGGCACCCCACAACGGACATCAGTCTCATCGCTGCAACTCGCACCTACTTTAACTTGGAAAGAGCGCGCAGTGAGATAGTCACTGAACCATTTGTTCAGTGGCTCACTCACCCCGCACTCCTCCATTGCATTTAACAGTGTATTAAATTCTAAGGTATCAAACGCCTTTTTAAAATCATAAAAAATAGCAATTATAAACTTTTTCTCCGACAAGTGAGTATTAATTTCATCAGTGAATCTAGTTAACAGGGTATTTGTACTTTTATTTCTTTGAAAACCGTGTTGACAACTATGTAAAATTCTATTATTTTGAAGGTACGATCCAATTTGGTTTACTATACATTTTTCTATTATTTTGTCTACACTTGATAGTATAGCTATTGGTCTATAATTAGTATACAATTGACTATTATCTTTTTTATAGATGGGACGAATGATGGTTTTTTTTAGAATACTTGGAAATTTATAATTACTTACAGATAAGTTGATTAATTTGGCTATAATAGGGCTTACTCTGTCCCCTACTGATTTAAGGTCAGACATACGTATGCAGTCTATTCCGGGAGATTTCTTGCTACTCATATTTTTAATTACATTCATTACATTTTTAGCGTCTACCGGCTGCCACCTCATACATACCTCTGCCTCCTTCACATATGTACTTCTATCTAACCATTTCTCGTGACACACGTGTTTAATGAGATCAATGTCATTTGAAAAGGTTGAAGCAAACTTGTTACATATCTTATTAGTATCACCTTCTTTCGCCATATTTTTAATTATGAAACTATCTATAGACTTTCTCTTTTTTCCTAATAACATGTTAATTTTATCCCATATTTTTCTTATATTACCATTACAGTCTAATATACATTGCTTGTCATATTTATTCTTACATTTAAATATTGCTTTGGTGCATTTATTTCTGTATCTAGTATAATCCAATCTTTTTATCATATTTTTAGGGTCCAAACTCCATATAATAAATAAACCATCCCGCTTTTCCAGCATCGTTTTTAGATTCTCATTAATCCAATTATTATTATTACGGTTACTTTCTCGTATATAGACATCCTTATAGCTTTTATTATAGATATTTATAAATATTTGCTGGAATTCAGAGTACAATTGCATAGGACATTCAATAGCTAACAGCTGTTCAAAGTCAATGTTGAGTAACATTTCTCTAACAGAACGATTATCAACAATTCGTCGCATAGCGGGGCGCGTAACATTAGTGAGGGGCTCGAGAGGTGGGGGAGGCGCGGTACGGGCCGCTGGTACAAGCGTGTCGGGCGCGGGTCGCCGGCGCCGGCGAAGCGCCACTGTCGAGCCAGTGAGATCGCGGTCGGGATACCGGGCGCGTGTCCACTCCACCGCAGCTGTTGTGAAATAGTGATCCGATATCTTATGTTTTATGACTGATGAATATATTGTAGGGGAGTTATCTCTGACATAAATATGATCTATGCACGATTCAACTAATTTTCCTGAAATTATTTCTCTGCGTGTTATGTCATTAATACAGTTAACAAATCCATATTCTGATAATAAATTCTCATATGCTAAAACGTTGTTGTCTTGCCTTTTTAATAGATTAATGTTTATATCTCCACATATTAATACTTTTTTATCTAACGGTAAATTATGTAATAAACTTTGTAATTCTGATAGAAACTGTGTTATTTTATCTTGTTTGTTTATTTTAGGTGGCCTGTATAGTGAAATTAGATTGCTTAGAAGATAGATTGCACCAATAATAAACAATGGCTCTACATTATTCAAGTCAATAATACAATGCAAATAAAAAAATACATTCGTTGACATTGACACTTAACACCCGGATCTAACGACTGTTTCTTATCAGATCTTAATGTACAGTAAACAGCACAGGAATGACAATAAGAAAGTGAACCTTATTACTTCAAGATAAAGGCGTTGTCAAGGTCAGTATTGCCACTCGTGTGGTGGGCTGTACTGATACCGGCTTAGGCAGTAGACCTTGCCTTGCTAAGCTTAGAAAGTCAAGTTTTTTAACTAGATATCAATCAACTGCTTTCTAAGTGATTTCTATATTGTCTAAAGATAGACTCGTTTATCTATAATTCATTTAAAATCTAAGATATGGTTCGTTTTTCAAGTTTTTGTTATCTACAATTAAAAAGCAATTATTTGTATCAATATTCTCTTAGCAAAAGTATTTATTGGAATGTCACTAGATACAGTGATCTAACAAGTCGTAAAATACAAGCATTCTTCTACATTCACCCTTTCTCATGGCTAGCTTTCAAAACCTTTAATGTAACTTGATCGTTAACAAAGTTTCATTTCATTTATCAGAACAGACAAAAAAAAACTTAATAAGAAGAAAAAACATCGTGAGGAAACCTGGGTTCCAAAATTTGGGATGTGAAATCGCCAACCCGCGGTGAGCCAGCGTGGTGATCAATGCTCGTGCCTTCTTTATATGAAGGAAGATGCCTGTGCCCAGCAGTGGGACGTTTATAGGCTGGATTATTATATTTTATATGAAGAAAAAAAAATTATGAGATCACGAACGAAATGGAAAAAAAAAAAATATTTTTGAATACGGATCTTTGTTCCAAAATGCATCTACATCTGTTTTAATTACTTATTTTTATTTAAAATTACCAATAAGTTCACAAATTCTACTCGACCTTAGTTTTATGATTCACACTTTTTGCAAAGCGATTGATTCGGTATGATACTGTCTGGAAAATTTCTAGCAAAACTTGTTTTTAATATGCATAAAATATTATGTTATGTATATATCGTAAAGACAGCATTAAAAAACAAACCAGTTATTTAGGATTTTAAGAATATCTTAAATAATGTTTACCTGGTTTTTGTGTGTTGTGAGAAACATTGGTATTGCTACTTCGATTCGTTTTATTCCCTATCTAATTTTTAACTAAATGTCTGCTATTTGTACGAAACTTTTGATTTCGAATTAGCAATAGTATTAATAACCAGATACGTATTTTTTCTACTAGCCTCTTGAAAACATGAAAAACTTTATTTTTTACCATAAATGATATTTTTTTGTTTTCCACGTAATTCCTGTTTTTTTTTCTCGCACAAATAATTAAGATATTAAGTTATAGATACTTTACTAGCAATAAATTCTCAGAGGGGCAAAGATTTCGACTATTAATAAATTATTACCGGTCTACATATAACATGCAAGGCATCGTGAATCACTCTAAAATATTGGTCATCATCGAAGAACCGTTGTGCCGGTTCGAAAACACCATAAAAACTCATAACAGTAACCGATGAATATTAAAAAGATTGCAATTTACTTCTTGACGGAAACTAGAAAATATTTAAAAAGTTTTTGCTCAATAATTAAACAAGCAGGCAAAATGAACTACGTATTGTCTATAATTTAAATAAAGATGGCATAAGTTTTTATTCTCTTTTGAGAAAAACAAATGAAGTATTAATAAATTGAGGAATGATTTTCTAAATCCAAAAAGAATTCAGTGTTCAGGTCGTCATAGGTACATACTGTGCAATTAGTAGAACTAGTTTTTATCTGCGATTGTGTTTTGTTAACATACTGCGGGTAATATCAATATGTCCTCGGCCGAACAATATTCAAGAGCCATTGTGCCACCCGTTGCGCTGAAGCTTTATTTTGCAACTCTTGAGAACCAGTTGCGATGTTATAGGAGGAAGGAATATAATAGCATAATCTATGAAATTCTTATGAGACAAGAATTCAATAGCGAAAGAATATGGATTAATTTCGAAAATAGCTGTCCGATTTGTTGTAAATTAGAATGAAACAGTAATATCCGATCCAATTTAGAGTTTACATAAATAATTACTGTTTATCGTCGAGAAACGGCGCTAACAGTTCCAGTTTAAGATTGCACTTGGATATCAAAGTAATCACTGATCGGTCACACTGAACGGGCAACGACCTAACACGAAATCTAACAATTTTCCACTCGGAGAACCATTTCGAAAACATCTGGCGTCTAGGCTGAGAAAAAACTTAACTTTGCTACCTTCCTAAACCCTATTACAAGGCCCATAAGGTTTATTTTTATATCATAAATTATGCAAAGTATACTTGTTATAACAGCTCTGGTTCGCTGATTCGATAAAACGTTTGTATAACGAAATTGTTTAATATTGTTGTCGGACTTTCTGTCGCTTTTGTTATTCGCTGTGACAGTATTTTTATCGCCAATTATAATGTAAATTAGCATGTCGACAATCGATTTATTATTAACTTTTTCTATGAGATCGTAGCTTCTCAACTCACCAAACTAATATTCTTTAACTTTTAAATGATATTTTAACAAGAGTTAACATCTAGTATCTTCATTTCCATTCTTACCAAGTGTTCCATCCACACAACTAAGTTTATCTTCATAGTGCGTGCTTTTATAGACAGCTACAACTCTTGTATCATTAAGCCCAATGAAGCAGCTGCAATAGAATGCATTATTTATATAATAGAAAGCCAATATAATATTATCTATTCAATTTACTAGTTCTGCCCTTCTCAGCAGTTGCGTAGGTGCGAACACTATTCTGTATTTCTATTTCCAATTAATGTCAAGTTATATCTCATTTGAACGCCATCGAAGCGTATACTTCCTACTAGCTCCACCATTACTTTCTTCATAATCTTACGTTATACCAAACATTACTTTGATATTTTCCTTGGAATTTGTGTCACTATCGAAAAAACCGTGTGTATCTATGTAATTTTTGCCTGTAACCGTGACGTTGTAATCATATGATTTTGTTTGTCCATCGGTATAGCATCCCAGATGGAGAGCTAACGGTATAATCAGTCACATCTGAATGAACGGGCAGCAGGTCTAGATTCCATCGCGGGGAGACCTCGATACTTTTTTGCGGATAGTTTCTCTTTTACCAACGCTATTAATGGTCTCTATGCCTTTACTAATTAGGTCTATATTTGCTCAACAGCTTCTTAATGCTTCTTAGCTCCGTATTTGTTACTTATAATTACTTTGATGCTTTTCTAATTAAATTTTCTACGTCATTTCTTTTTGAGGTTGTTATTGATCTTTTGTTTTCATTGATATTTGATGTTCGCCGTTGCGATGGACAAAGTCTTTTCATGTACGTGCTTGAAATTAAAATAATGATTGATACGACTGATAAATTTTAATTTCGTAAAAGTTCTTGTCTTCAACGTGTTTCCAAGTAAATTAAATTGCATCTATATACTAAAATAAAAAAGCAACAGCAGTGTGCAGTCAAGCATTTAAAAGTTTTACAACAAAAAATACTTAAATTTCAAGTTGTTTGAATATTCATAAGTATTTCGTTATATCTTAATAGTCTTGCCATTAAATGCCAAGTCTTTTGTCCAGTGCTCACGTAATTGTCAAGGTTTAAACAAATTATATCATCATTCGGAATCGTGACTTATAATCATCTTTATTTGAGGATATTTCCTCGTATGATCATATTCATGCAAATTGGTATAAAGCGTGTAAAATAATTATCTAGCTAAACCTATTGGTTTCGTAACGAATTTGTTGCAACTTTATTGTGAGATCGGTTTCAGTTTTGCAAGTTTAATTGAATGAATAATCAGGTGTGGTGACGTTTGTACAAGTTGGGTCGGATAGCGAAATTTGATTTGCACGGTATGCAGTTTGGGTGACTACAGTTTATTACAACATTTTTTGTCTTGATCAGTGCCTTGAACAACATTTACGTCTCAAAGTCATTCGATAAGCAAATTTGTTACACTGTCAATAATATTTAATTTTCAGGTATTCTTAGAGTGCAATCGTCAAACGATTTATTTAACCATACTGATCCCAGTGCAATTGGTAAGAAAACGTTGAGTCTGTCTACCAATCCATTATTTATGATACTATCTACAATACAAACTTTTTTATCGATACAAAAACATAACACGTTTAAGCTACGTCGCTTGCACACCGTTATCTAGTTCTAAGTGCTAACCCTTAAATCTTCCGCGACCGACAAATGTCAATCATGACTATTTGCAAGAAAATGACACCATCAAGTTAGCTGTAAAACAACCTGCGGTATGAAGCATAACCAGTTTATTAAGACCCTCGGGCTAAAACATTTTGTATTAGCTACTACACTTTGAAACGGCCAAGTAACAGTGGGTTGGATCACAACAATCCAGAATTGTGTCATACTACGGGCGAAAATCGCTTGCGCAATAAACACCACATTTAGTAGTAATGTCTCTACAGTTCCCATGGGAGGTGCAAGCGATTATAAGTTAATTATGAAACACTAAACGTTTATGCTTTTTACTTTTGATTGGAGAAGGCAATTTCGTAGATTGCAGTTGTTAACTAAGTTTTGTTATAGCCCTAATTGCGCTATTACTGGGGCGAGTTCGAAAACCAAGCTGTTGGTTGCATGATGTTAAAAGTTTATGAATTTTGAACAGTAGCTGTTGCAGTTTGAGTAGATAATGACCGTTTGAAAGAATAATAAATGAAGCAAATCGAATGGAATGGAGTAGACCTATCAAAAGGTAATTTTAAGTTTTAAAAAGATTATTTATGTTCGTGCTTGCATAATAACGGAGTTATTTAGTTAATTACCTTGTACCTAAATATCATTTTAAGCAGATTTATATTTTATTGTTTGTTTAGCAATTCCAGTATTTAGTAAAAGTTAAGTAGCTAAATAAGATGTACGATTGGTTGGCCAACACTACCCAACTAACCGAAATAACTATGTAAGCAAAACCTAAAACTTCTAACAAAAGTTAATTATTATATTGTCTAGGTACAATAATTCCTTGTACAGTTAATTTACAAGCATGTACGATAGCCATATCCAATGGCAACCGTTGCCTACATACGCAAGCGCACCCAAGTAGGTATCTCTCCTTGAATGTTCAAAGAAATCGCGGTGTGCGCACGCGACGTTTTCTCGTATACTACTCGTTGGAAAACATGTCTTAGGTATATGGAATACATGCCACATATACAGGGTGTTACAATAGTACCCAATGACATTTTAGGGGTTGATTTTACGTATACAGACAAGACATATTTACTATTTGACTAATACAAAAAAACACAATAATAACGACTTCTCAGTACTTAAGTGATTCGCTGATAAGAACTAGTTAAATAGTTAAATCAAAAACATTTTGAGTTTTATTTTGGTTTCGTAATACCTTAATAAAGCCCAGTCTGAGAAAAACTATGCCTCTAAGTCTCAAGGGTAGTTTTCGTTACATCCTGTATAATACATCTCTTTAAGCATAGACAAATGAGTGTAGTTAAGAACTTCCTGCAGTTTCAAAGACTAGAGCAGTCCGTTTCTTTTTAATGTTTACATAAATATGTGTCATAAGTAATAGTTGTGTCGGTAAACTTTGTAATAATATGTTATGGACTGTGTTGGATTGATTAGGCTTTTAAAAAGTTTAACCAGAGTACAGTATTGTCTGTGACCCAACTCTATGATTGTCTTTGTACATTGTGTGTTCTTTCTTGCTGTGCAATTGAAGAATAAAAGTTTTCTTATCCAATTAATTACCATCTGTTAATTGATAAAAACACCCATAAACCCTATAGGTTAATAGGTTATGGGCCCAGAAGACTCTGTAATTGAAATCTCAAAAGAAAACAGCAAAGAGAAAAGTTACAATCGTTGTTAGAACAAATTGACAAGATAACCTTAAAATGGATTCCCGCGTGGCAATGAATTTAGACAAATTCGATGGACAGAACTTCAGGCAATGGAAATTTCAGATAAAGTGTGCACTAAAAGCAAAAGGGATCGACATTTCAGCGCCCAAACCATCTGGAAACAGTGTTGAGTGGACGAAAAATGATGGCATGGCAATGTATATTATGACCTCTTCGATGGATTACAAACAAATTACCTTGATAGAGAACTGTGAAACTGCCATGGAAATAATGTCAAAACTAGAATCCATATATGAACAGAAGAGTGAACTATGTAAAATGTTAGTTCATGAGAGATTCTATCAATACAAAATGTCTTCAAGTGATAGCGTTGCTCAGCACATTTCTAAAGTCGAATCTTTAGCCAAGCAGTTAAAAGAAAGTGGAGAAAACATCAGTGACATGGCTGTGATAACAAAAATACTTGGAACATTGCCTCCCAAGTATAGATCACTACGTCAAGCCTGGATGTCATTGGATCCAGCAAACCAGACCCTTGTCAATTTAACTGCACGTTTATTGGACGAAGAAGCCAGCTTGCAATGTGAAGACGAGCAGGAAACGGCTCTCCTTGTGGCTAATAAGGGCTGGAAGAATAACCCAAAACAAAGCGATCAGAATAAAGGTGCTGGTGGTTCAAATCCAAATAAACCCACCAAACACAGGTTCGAGTGTTATAATTGTGGAAGGCGAGGACATTTTGCTAGAGAATGTCGTGCTCAAAAAAAATCCAAGCCCAGAAAACCTCAACAGGAAGGTGCAGATTTATTAGCGTTCAATGTAGAAACCAGTTTTAATACAACTGAAGAGAATGCTTGGATTTTAGACAGCGGTGCCTCTGCACATATGACGTACAGAAAGGAGTTCTTTTTAAATCTTTTTGAATGCAGCCAGAAATCATTGACATTAGGAAACAAACAATCAGTTGAAGTGGCCGGCATCGGCAAAGTGTTAATAAAGAGATATGTCAATGGACAGTGGGAGGATAGTGAGTTGCATAATGTGTTATATGTTCCGAATTTAAGAAGGAATTTATTTTCAGAAGGTGTGATAATGCGCCAATCCTATACAATTATAAAGAAAGATTCTAGTGCACTAATTTATAAAGGTAATGATTTGGTAATGTGTGCAAGGATAACAGATAACAACTTGTATGAGTTAAAGATAAAAGCAGTGGTCGCAAACACCTGTAACTTAGTCCAAAGTAATCAAAATAATATTAAAATATGGCATGAAAGACTGGGACACCTTAACCTAAAACAAATCAAGAATATGAGAGCTAACAATGTTGTAGAAGGTTTGACACTAAGTGACAGTGATCAAACTGACTTTGTGTGTGAAGCATGTGCATATGGGAAACAATGCAGATTTCCATTTCACAAGTCTGTACGTGGAGAAATACAGCCAGGTGACCTGGTGTATAGTGACGTCTGTGGCCCTATGAGTCATATATCTATTCAAGGTATGAGATATTTTGTTTTATTCAAAGACGCTGCTACAAGTTACAGACATGTATATTTTATCAAACAGAAAAGTGATGTGATGGAAGTATTTAAGAAATACAATGCTATGATCAAAAACAAGTATATGCACAGTGTAAGGATATTGCATACTGATAATGGAAGGGAGTATGTCAACAAATTTTTCGAGGACTACCTGAACAAAGAAGGCATAGTTCATGAACGTACTGCACCTTATACCCCTGAACAAAATGGGCGTGTAGAGAGAGAAAACCGCACGATTGTGGAGAGTGCACGCTCAATGTTGTATGCTAGGGATGTACCACTGGACCTATGGGCAGAAGCTATCAATTGTGCAGTATACTTACTAAACAGAACTTCCTCCAGCCAGACTCCTCAGAAAACACCATTTGAACTATGGAATGGCATCAAACCTCATTTAGGCCATGTCAAGATATTTGGAAGCATAGGGTATGTACACATTCCTGATCAACTTAGAACTAAACTTGAAAAGAAGAGTGAGAAAATGATACTAGTTGGGTATGATAACAACAATTATAGGATGTTCAGTCAGGAAACCAAAAAGGTGAAAATATCTAGAAATGTCATATTTGATGAACAGCATGTTCCAGATATACGGAAAAATATCACACAAATATGCTTGGATGAGGAAGAGAGAGTAGAGCAAGAAAATGAGACGCTAGAAACAAATGCAGAGGATACTCTCAGAGAATCTACATCATCAGAGAACGAAGGCAGCTTGCAGAGTTGCAATAGTGATGACCCTACATATGAACCTTCTCAAGAGATAGATGATGACACAATCCAGAACAATATAAATTTGAGACCAAGACGTAATAGGATCTTTGAAGCTAACCTAGTAGAATTTTCAGTGCCACAAACATATGATGAAGCAATGAAGAGTCCACAGAGAGATGACTGGTTGCGAGCTATAGATGAAGAATTGCTTGCACATAAAGAGAATAATACTTGGACTTCAGTTGAAAGGTCTGGTCAACGTACTCTTACTACAAAGTGGGTTTTTAATATCAAGAGGGATGAGAATAACCAGGGTAAGCGGTTTAAAGCTCGTTTGTGTGCACGTGGTTTTAGTCAAATTAAAGATATTGATTATCAAGAAATATTCTCTCCGACAACAAGATATGACTCTATAAGAATTATGCTTTCTATTGCAGCTAGGTATGATTTAGAAATTCAACAATTTGATGTAAAAACTGCCTTTTTAAATGGGTATTTAGATGAAGACATTTTTATAGAAATACCAGAGGGTATGTCACTTAAAAATGATTGTGTTTTAAAACTTAATAAGTCTTTGTATGGCCTGAAGCAGGCATCTCGTTGTTGGAATAGAAGATTTACTGAGTTCTTAGTAAAATATGGTTTTAAACAATCTCAGGCTGACAATTGTGTTTATATAGGTATATTTGATGGGGTAAAAGTATTTATAATAATTTATGTTGATGATGGGCTTATAGTCTCTTCCAGTTCCTCAACCATTAAAAAGATTATAGAATATTTAAAACAAGCATTTAAAATTAAAGAACTTAATTTGAAATATTTTGTGGGGATAGAAATAATAAAAAGAAATAATTGTATTTGTATTCATCAAAGAGACTATGTAGAACAAATTATAAAGAAATTTTGTATGAGTGATTCAAATTCTGCTAGTACTCCAGCAGATGCAAATGTAGTTGTTACAAAGAAGTTGGATGAAAGTATTGTTAACTTTCCTTACAGAGAAGCTATAGGCTCCTTGTTATTTTTGAGCTCTGTTTCAAGACCTGACATTTCATTTGCTGTCAATGTCTTGAGTAGATATGTCAATAATCCAAGTCAGCAACATGTGAATGCTGTAAAACGTGTTATTAGATACCTAATAAATACTAAAGATTTGTGTATAAAGTATGGAGAAAGCAGTGATCTCACTGGCTATTCTGACTCAGATTTTGCAGGCGATGTGGACACGCGCAAGTCTACGACAGGGTACATTTTCAATATGAATGGAGGACCAATAACATGGTGTAGTCAGAAGCAGAAGACTACTGCTCTCTCCACTACTGAGGCTGAGTTTGTATCAGCTTGTGAAGCTGCAAAAGAGATATTGTGGTTACAGCAACTATTGTCAGATTTAGGTGAAAATATTAAATGTGTTCAATTGTATGTTGATAATCAGAGCGCCATTAAATTAATTAGTAATCCTGTTTATCATAAAAAAACTAAGCACATAGATGTGAAATACAATTTTGTAAGGGAAAAGGTTGAGTTAGGTATAATTAAATTAAATTATATTCCTAGTAACAGTCAATTAGCAGACATGTTAACAAAAGCGTTACCAGTTCAATCTTTTGCCTACTTTAGAGATCAAATTCTTCATAACTTATGTGATTAAATTTCAATGGTTAAACTTTTAGTGGGAGTGTTGGATTGATTAGGCTTTTAAAAAGTTTAACCAGAGTACAGTATTGTCTGTGACCCAACTCTATGATTGTCTTTGTACATTGTGTGTTCTTTCTTGCTGTGCAATTGAAGAATAAAAGTTTTCTTATCCAATTAATTACCATCTGTTAATTGATAAAAACACCCATAAACCCTATAGGTTAATAGACTGCGACATTTAAGCACATATCATTAAAGAAGTTTTAAAATAAAAAAAAATATCAATGACACCACTTTAAGTTTAAGATACAGGCATAAGATGATTTTTTCTCGTAAAAAAAAAAACAGCAGGACGGAGTTCGATATTCAAAACTTGTTTTATAAATCATCCGTTACGAATTGAGTTCTACAAAGGTTTTATTTAGAGACAGATGGAAGGAGGGTAGAGAGGCCTTTGCCCTGCAGTGGAAAAAAAAGGTTTTAGATTAAAAGAAATTTGCAATAGTTACCTTGCCTAATCCTCAGAAATAATTAATAGGTTACCTAAGTAAAAAGTAAGTATGTAATTTTGGTTTTGATTTGCATTCAAATCACTTGTATACTTATTTGAAGAAGCTATTTTAAGGATATATTAAAACAATCTATTCATACTCGCCTAATAACAATTTATTACCAGTAATGTCCGTAGAAGTTATAAAGAATGTTCTATTTAGGTGTGCCATATCCGCCCACTATAACCACTTACTGTTGAATAGTCCTTGTAAAACAAAACGCTAATGTTTCATGTAACTGTTTGCGTTTAGTTGACAATATAAAAACTTACGCGACACTAAGGTCAGTCTGAACAATACGCGTCAATATGATTGACATTCGACACTCCTTTATCAGGGTTGACACTACATTAAATAATAATTAAGACATTAAAAAGACAATAAAAAAATATTCTTTGTGTTTTAGTTAGTGACTTGTTTAATCCACTCTTAATTGTAATTTGATCGATCAATCAATTAAGTTTCTTGTTACCAATTTTATCTCTTGCTTAGAGAAGTTTATTTAATGCCTCGAAATCAATTAACTAATTTAACTTTATTTTTGGTTTTATAGTACATTAATTTGATAAATAAACGCAAAATGATATTTGTACATACAATTTGTAAGGAAATGATGTAACATTTAAATGAAGCGTAAGTGTAAGTTAGTATAACTTATTTAAGAGAAATATTTTAATGACTAGATAGAACTTAATCGATTAATTTTAAAATTTATTTGCCATAGCGGAGAGTTGGCTTTAAAATTACATATTAGTAAACGACTTTATTTTAACACGAAATATTCAAGACGTCTGTTATTTTACAGTAACTTTGTTTTGACAACCCTAAAAGTTACATCCATCCATTGAAAAGAATCAACACAACTTCAAATTCGTCGAATCTTATTCCGTAGCACGAAGGATCATTTTTGTTTAAAATACTTGCTCTTGTTTATAAATTATTACTTACACAAGTGTTTTGTTGGACAATACAAGTCGATGCGCCAGTTACCTGTTTCCAAACACGTGGTATACCGGAGCAAAACAATCAAATGTGTGACGCTTAAAATAACATAGGTTATGAATTTCCATTGTGTAGGAACCTGTCAAAGTAAATAGCGTTGTTTTGTGTTTAAGGATATCATCGACGTAAGATATGCATAGACTGCTACTATCGCTAGGTTCCCCTTGTGCCAAGCGAGAGCAGTTTTTAGTCTGATCCTAGTACATTTCGTTTTTCATTTAAGTTAATTTTCGCGCAACGAGAAACTTATATAAGAAAATATCGATGGTTTTGACATTGGTAGGATAACATTAGTGTTTTAGATAGATTTTTTAAAACGGAAAACTTGTTCACACTAGTGCTTACGGTTTAAACTCTGATAGACTCACTCTATAGTTTCAAATGCAACCTCGTTGAAGGATATAGTTAATAGACGCAACATAAAGAAAGGACGTTAAGTACCTCCGTGCCTCGGATAGTAGGTTAAGCCGTAGGTCCATACCGTCATACTATGATCTTTGACAGTCGTCAAGGCAATTCTGACATCCAGTCTTTCTATAGGATATTGTGTTCCCCAGTAAAAATGGGCTGTGAAGGTTGGATAGGCAGTCGCTCCATGTAAAATATGCAATTCAGCTGAATCCGGTAAGACTGGTAGTCGACTCCAACACCGGGAGATGATGTTGATAGTAAGGACGTTAGGTATCGAAACATTTTTAATATTGAAACTGTATTTTTTTAAACCTTCCCCTACATTTGAACCTATTTTTCAAACGTCAAAATTAACATACACTTGAGACACGTAAGGACACATCGTAAGTTAACTTACTCTTAAAGAATAAAAAACTTACAAACACCAATGACAAATAATTTCACATTGTATTGCCAAACAAAAAAAAAACTATTAAAACACTCAAGCTACGTCTTTTTACGTCCATCAAAGCGGCACTTAACGCATAAATCTTAATCGCAAAGGAAAGCTATCAAATTGGAATTAAATTCCCCAACTGCAAATTAGATCCACACCTTAACATTAACTTTTCACTTTTTGACATCCCAAATCATGTACCGTGAAATATGTTTCGAAATAAAACCTCTTAAAACATGTTCAACCAGTTATAAACAAAATATGTCAAAATATGTTGCTCATAGACACTCAATTTGACCCAACCATCGACGTATGATATGCATAGACTGCTACAATCGCTAGGTTCCCCTTGTGCCAAGCGAGAGCAGTTTTTAGTCTGATCCTAGTACATTGCGTTTTTCATTTAAGTTAATTTTCGCGCAACGAGAAACTTATATAAGAAAATATCGATGGCTTTGACATTGTTAGGATAATATTAGTGTTTTAGATAGATTTTTTAATTCGGCAAGCTCCATCTTCATACATAATTCACGACAACACTTGTTCACACTAGTGCTTACGGTTTAAACTCTGATAGGCTCACTCTATAGTTTCAAATGCAACCTCGTTGGACCCAACATATTGATAAATAAGTTTGTGTAATTATGAAGAAAGCCTCATTCAATTTACTCCATTGACTTTCAACTTTTACTATGTTGTAAGAGTTGTATTAACTTTGCTTGATCTTATAATGTATCATCAATCATGTATAATCTGAAGTTGAGCAGAAAACTAAGTTTTTGTACATACATATTTGGCTAATGATGGTATACTATACAGTATGTATTCTATATCGAAACTAAAGGAGATTCTAACACAATCCTTGATTCCTTTTTTGCGTTTCAATATAGGTACCTACTGGTAACGCATAGCAGTATAAGTAGTTTAGTTATATTAGTTTCATGCAAAAAACGTGAAGTTGAAAGTGAAGTCATCCAACACAAAATGAGACTTTTAGGACTAAAAGGGATGTACAGATATTTTTCATCACTGAAATTTTCTATAAGAACATAACAAATACTAACTATGAGTATTTTTAAAAATCAACAACAGTGTAAGAAAAAATATATTACAAAAATTTCTTACTTACTTTTTTTTCACAATATGGTTAGCTATTCGACAAGCAAGTACAAAAATAACTTGTTAACAGTTTATTTTCCGCGAAAGTTTTAACTGTCAAGTGTAAACGGGTAAGTTAACGGTCGTAGGCAAAGGGCCAACTTGGTCACAACATTAACATTGCCTTGTGTAACTCTGTAGAAAACTCAGATAGTTTTGACACGGAATCTCACATCACGACTAAATGTACCCTACCTAGGTACCTAAGCTTCTCGTAGTACTAGTAACTTTCATAGACTATAAAGTTCTCTTTTGTTTTTCATAGTTTCCCACTTGTAATTGGCCGGTTTTTCTTTTCTGAGTTTGACACTTGCCGTGCTGTCTATGGTTTGAGACGCTCTTTTTATAAGCTTTTTATTCATTCTTGTCTATGCTAATTTTCATAGTTGTAATTGGAATATTAAATTAATTAACTTAATTCTTTGAAAACGCAAACTCTAACCTCAAGTAAGTAATTATGTATGCATCTAATAACTTAAACGATTTATGTGTTTTGAAATGTAAAATTAAATCATTACATATTCTTAAATTATAGTTATTTAATATTTAGGTGTGTTGTAAAACATAATCATTTTAATTCTGATGATTATTGTTTGAAACTTTAAATCGTCTAAAATTTTAATAGTCTAGCTATTTTATAGCAAAATCAAAATCAAAATATTTTTATTTCTTGTAAACCAAAAAAAAAAGGCGCTTAAGAAACGTTACGTTTTAACTACTGATTCTAGTTGCTCGGTTCCAAAGTGTCATTCCTATAGAGAAGAGTCGGCAAGGGACTCCATAGGTTACTCTTTTAAAAAAAAGGTTAACATCGTTGTTCAGATTACATTGATTTAAAATATGCGACAACAACGTTAATAGCAGAATGTTTAGATTAATGTAAACTAAGACATCCAAAATGGAGGAGAAAATAGATATAATATATGATATAATTTAAATAGATAGCTCGTCCATTGTTATTGTTACATAAAGAAATATAGCGTACTTGTTCATATTAAGTATGACACTAGATTTATTTTATTTTATTTCTTTATTATACATAGCAAATTATAAAATACAATAAAAATTATAAAAAAAAAACATGTACAAAAGGCGGCCTTATTGCACCTGGCAATCTCTTCCAGGCAACCTTTCAAAGAAATGTATTTAAAAGAAAAACAAAACAAAAATGTACACAATAATAGACATTAAAACAACTGAAATTATTCTTAAGTTTACATATTTTTACAGAAGATTTAATTACTTATGCGCGAAAACGTTAGAAAATTACTAATTGTGCAATCAAGACGACAGAGAAACTGAATGCATTATACATGAAAAATATTCTAATAAACAGATATGTTATAAGCTCAGATCACATCAAACAAGGGAGATATGTTATAGCGCCCCGGCACGTGCGTACGCATCTGGCTCAATTTGCACTTGATACCGATTTTTGCCGCCAGTCAAAAGTACCTACACGCTCGCGTCACGTCTCTCGATTTTTGCCAAAATGCCGAGTTGTTCTGTTGTTGTTTGCAAAAATACAAGCAAAAAAGTGAACTACGTGAAAGATGGAATCTCATTTCATGTGTAAGTATTACAATATTTACATATTTCTGCTATAAAACCACAAAAATAGAAATTAATTATAACATAAATGACATTAAGTGACAATTCATCCTTAGCGTAATAATAAATACATTGCTTGCTAAGTAAGTATCATTCAATTATTCGTTCCGCTCCATGGCGCAATGGATGCGTGCGTCACCAATACTCACAAATTCAAAATGTAATGTCAGTTGCGTGGTACCTCCGCTGTACCCGGCCGTAAAATAGTGATGTAGTTTCACGAGTGATCTGTCGTAACGATAAAACAATGTATCGATATAGTGTTAAAGCGTGTGTTTTAATGTTTTAGTTGTTTATTTAACTTTAACCGTCTTCAAAAAAGGTGGTTCTCAGTTCGACCCGTATGTATATGTCAGCGAAACACGACGCCGACACTTCGTGTACATTAGTATTAGTTAATTATGTAGTTTGTATTTATAGTATTATTAAGTTATATTAAGTAGAGTATTGTTTATATTTATATAGGCCTTGATGCCTGAAATAAATGGATTATTATTATTATTATGTATGCTATTGCGAGATTATCTCGTGTTCGGCTAAACCAATTTTAGTATGGTTTTCAGAAAAGTATTTGTTACGTTTAGGCGAAGGTACATTAGTACATATTGTAACCGACTTCTAAGAAAAGGAGGTTATTAATTCAACCCGTATGTATGTTATATTTCCAGAACTGCGTAGTTTCGTATATATTAGTCTATATCAGCGTCTGAACAAATGTGCCCAATTTCAAAAGTGTATGTATGTATGTTTTATGTTTGTATTCGCATTTATGGAATTACCGAATTACTTAAGTCGGCCGGAAATATTTTTTGTTGTACTAGGTATTATTCAACTTAGGGAATGCTGCAAGCTTTATTAAAATCGGTTCAGTAGTTTTAGAGATACGACGGTGTCAGTTTTTTAGCAAAAATTAAACTTTATCAAAGTTGGTACAACGATCTGAGCATGAAGAAGTAACAAACACACATATTCACAATCTTTCGCTTTTGTAATATTAGTTTGATTAGCAGTGCGCCCTGGGTTTGCTCGTGGTACATACATAGTCTTTTACGCTCAGGTATAAAATACTTTACCTTTCTAATTTTGACATAGGTCCGATTTATCCTGGGATAAGCGCATTCAAACAAACCCTTCAGCTCGTTAATATAAGTGTAGAGTAATCTACCTACTCATTTGTTTAATTTTTCAAGTCAAATAGATATATCAATACCGAATAATACCGACTATATAATATTTTTTTTTATTTATTCGATGAACCATACTTTGTTGTCTGTTTCATCGATAAATATTTTATCGACCAATTTTTCCCATCATTAGCGTGTGTGAAAAATGCCGTGATTGGAGCATTGATTTGTGTGAGTTAACAGTAACAATGATATTGTTGTGTTTGTGGCAAATCACGTTGACTTTTATGTTTGTGTGTGCGCTGTTGAGATATTCGTTTGGGCGTGTACAAATATAAATGTGTGAAAAGTGGCGACATCGGGTACGCATACTAAAATTACAAGGATAGCAAATCTCCCTTGTTTGATGTGATCTGAGGTTATAAGCGTGCAATCGTGAAGACTCGAAAACGTCCTAATTGGGACGTATTGCCTTTCAACAACAACACTATTTGTCTCTTTTTTTCTTATGGGTTTTATCGCGCTATCTCTTTTGTATAATTTTGACTTATAGTAACATGTATGTCAGCTGCCGCTGCTGCGCGGAACACTTTTTTCGATTGTTTTGTATTTGTATAACATATCTGTTTATTAGAATATCATTGATTATAGATGAAAAATATATATTTTCTCAGCACTATATGCATCTATAATTAACTTAAAGCAATCAACTCTTTGAAGACGTTTATTAATAATTGTTGTTTTAATATGCGTTTCATTAAGTTTGGCATTTAACCACATTGATTGCTAACTTTGTTACTAATAATAAATTCTACTAAACATTTAAAAGCTAGCTAGTTAAATGAGGCATAAAACTTGCGCTTTAAACATTATTTAGAATAAATAAAAGTAATAAAGAAAATGATTTATTATCGGACTTTATACAAACAATTGGGTTTTATTTGTCATAATGAGCATATAATATTCCTGGTTTAAGATTTTTATTTCTCATAAGAATACAATGATTCACTTATTGAGAAACTAATTTTACAATATTAGGTATCTTATTAAACGTACAGAAACACTTAAAGAAATTAAAAGTAAATTATAAAAATATTTATGTAGGTAGGCGATCGCAAAATTGCTTGCCACCAACCAAATAAACACAGATCTAGAGTAAGCGTAACATACTAGATGTGGCATATTTATAGTTATTTAGTCCCTTTAGTGTAATGAATGACATTCTTCACCAAGACGACCGACGGATATTTATTTGTCAAGAATCATCAAAATGTCACGATTCGTCATTGACGCGAATTGCTTCAAGCAACATACCAAAACATTATTACAACCTTGGTTTCCACTTTAATAGTAAATAGCATAACTTTGTCCTGAAAGGGTCAAAAGTTAAGTATATGACTCTAAGTATGAATAATAACTGTAAGCTGTAAGTGGGACGAACATTTAAATATTTTAAAGAGTACTTAAAGACACTGGCAGTAATGGCGTACTTTAGTTATAATGACATACTTTTTGTTAACCGACGAAAACAGAGGAGGTTCTCAATTCGACGCGTATATTTTTTTTTTTTTTATGTATGATCACGCATATCTTTTTACTGAGTGGTCCGATTTTGATAATTCTTTTTTTATTGGAAAGGGTATACTCCAAAGTTGGTCCCATATAAATTTGAAAAAAGAATTTCCACCCTAAGGGTGGAAAAAAGGGGTTAATTGATTGTTCACGCACTGATCGTAATGTATTACCACGCGTAACTTTTTACAGAGTAGTTCTATTTTGATAATTCTTTTTTTATTGAGTAGGCTATACCTAGAAGTTGGTCCCATATAAATTTGAAAAAAATATTCCAATCCTAAGGGTAGAAAAACAGGGATATATTGATTGTTCACTACCACGCGTAACTTATTACAGAACAGCCTGATTTTGATAAATATTTTTTTATTAGATAGGGGGTTATACCTTGAAGCTGGTCCCATATAATTTTACTCTAAGGTTGGGAAAATAGGGGTGATTTATTGTTCACTCACAGATTTGAATACTAAAATAAGGTAGTTAGCTATTTTAAAAATAATAAATAATTCAGCATGTAGCAATTAGTATATAATAGCCACAAAAAAGTATAAAATAAAAACTTTTTAACAAAAAAATTAAACCGCCGAAAACACTGAAAAGCAAAAAATAAGAAACCTTTTTTTATTTAATCTTAATAACTAAGTTCTTAAACGAATGTGAGTATACCTAAATAATTTTGAGGCGGCACCAAACTATCAATTAACAAAGATCACAAAATTACCTTAAAAATAAAGAAACAACCAAATCAAAAACGCTATACTATAATTATATTCTTTACTTACCACCTACTAATTCCATTGTGGAAAGCAAATAAAAGTTTTGAGTTCGAGTTTGAATCAACTTAACAATGCAATGAAATCTCCAGCGATAAACATTAAAATTTATAAAAAAATTAAGTCCTATATATCGTAATTAATTAATTTGCCTGTTTGGCGCCGACTCGAAATTACTTAGGTATACTCACATTCGTTTAAGAACTTAGTTATTAAGATTAAATAAAAAAAGGTTTCTTATTTTTTGCTTTTCAGTGTTTTCGGCGGTTTAATTTTTTTGTTAAAAAGTTTTGTAAAACCTACTTGGTATAAAACAAACTACTTTTATTGACCTTGAAGACTGATAGTGTCGTTCCTAGTCTTATTTCGATTCCCTACAAAAAGGCTTAATTGAGTTTAAAGATTAAGATGGTTAATCTTGAATGGACCACTTACTTATGAGCGTACTTTAGACTTGAAAAAAAAGGTATTTATTCGACCTACATGTTACCGTCTTCTTAAAAAATAAATACATGTAACCTATAAAGTCTTAATCAATATTCTATGTGTCCAATTTTCTGTAGAGGCGTTCTTCAAACTTTATATTAAAACAACAAAGAGTCGAAATTATGTCAAAAGTAACATATAAGTTAAGCCAGTGTTGACATTGCGCAGTAGTTTTGCCTATACAGGTAACCGACAACCGGTCGTATCTCTTTCTACAATTCTAGGTCAGAGTATGCCCAAAAATGTAAGACATGATAATAAACATATCAACGCAGAAGCGTAGGTTGTACATTCAAAAGAACAACACCAAATCAATCATATCCATTGCGTAGTTTCTTCAAAACAATGTCATCCGAACAGCACTGGACTGTCAATGAAATGGAAACAGTCGGTGAATTGTCGTTTTTACTTTCGCATTTCAAGCTTAAGTGCTACTTAGAAAACAGACCGACTTCTGTATGTACTACTTTGGCGAACAAGTGAATACATTAAAGACACATGTGCAGACAATTCCGTGCTCATTACCTTGACTTGGATTGAAGACAGAAAATGTCGTAGTTTTGTTACTTAATACAGAAGAGGTTTACGGGTAGAATGATAATGTAAAAATATAAAACGTTTTTGAAAAAGACAAATTCTCAGATCTACTAAAAATGTTAATAAAAGTCGCAATCGCTGATGCTTTTATGCTGAATAGGTAGCATTTACTCTATTAGAAAAAGTTGAATATTGGCATGAGACCAGTTCTGCTAAACCGCGTTCCCTACTGCCGTAATTATTAGAATCTCAAACAATCCCTACATATTTCCCATGCTCTCTCTACTTTCTTAGCTCCCATGCAAAGTCAACATAACGTATGAACGATGTCGCATTAAACTGACGATTCAATCTCAAGCCCCAAATAAGGAGCAAACAAGATGAATCAGACAGTCATCCAATAAGAAAGTAGGTTTCAAACGAATTTTATGCTTTCGTCCAAACTAAGTAAACACTCTAACCACAACAACAACATTTAGAATTCTAAAATATAAATTGTTCAAGTACTTAAGAAATAATGGCCTGTATAAAATTCTAATATGTTATTATTAGATAAAGTAAAGAAATATTTACAAAAATTTGACAGTTTTTTAACTTCTTCTTTTCAATAATATATCGGCAGCACCTCTATTCAACCACGCGGGGAAGTACCAATTGATGAATAAAAATCCCCAGCCTGAATTCTGAATTTAGACCAAGAGAAAATCGCATTTAAATTTCGCTAAATGTTTTGTTTCTTACGCGGCAGACCAGTAAAAGATAATTAGCCTTTAAAAACTCATTGCAAAAAGATTTTTCATAAATATCTTTGCACTTTAAACGTAAATGTTAATAGTTGTAACAAGGTCTGTGGGACATCACGTAAGGCGCATAATTTCCATACAAATTACGGTCACTTTCGAAATTGTCCATTGAAATTCGGTTGTGCTGACAATTTTAAAACACCATTGTGTTCTGTCACGAGTTTAAGAAGTCTCGTTGAAAAGCTTGCTGTTGGAAGTGATAACCTTGGTGTAGATGCCGACATAGGTAACAGTGTTATGAAATTGAATGGGTACAGTGATGAGTTGAATTATTCAAACAATCCTTTTAATGGAACTTTCAATGATACTCGTATTTGGAGGTCCTGACAGAAAACAAATTCCAAAACATTTACGATGTAGTCATTTAAGAAGCAAAACATTTTACACGAAGTGCTTTAATATGAATATTAGCGTTATACCCAAATTGAACCCTAGCATCATCCATAAAAATTCTCTATTTCGAGCGTTGCACCTAGCGACGCAGGAATTTGATTACAAAACTTGGAAGAGAAATATAATAAGACATTGTCGTTGCATCACCTTCATTCAGTCACGTTTCTATCTGGGCTACCACTTACTTGCATTAATATGGAATTATGTTGACGAACAAACCACAAGCCGGTTTTGATACCAGAACACTATTTTATTGCAGTGGAAGGTGAATTTAGCTGCAAATTTAGAATTTTATGAAAAGCTGGGTGAAAATGTTGAAGTGCAATCAAGATATAAAAAAAAACCTAAAAAAACTGCAACTAATATTCGAAACGGAATAATAGTTTACTTAATAAATCACATTCATAAAGGAAAATATTGTCTACATAACATGAAATTCTATAATTAACTATTAGTAAATACATACTAGTAAAAAAAACAACAATTATTTTACAACAACGGTACATGTGGCTATAACAGTACAGTAGAAAGCTCAACCAATCAGATAATTGCTAAAACAAAGGAATGCTATGATACTTACCATACCAATACCAAACATAAATTTTTAATTGGTTAACCCAGTAGCTAAGAAAGTAAAAAAAAGAAAATCCGGTGAAATTCAATTTCTATTAAAACAAACGTCGATTTATTTGAAAATAAACAAACATGATCTCATTTTGTGTAAAGGTCAACATTGCACCAGATTATGAGATCACATTGTCTCACAGCTCTTAAACTTGAGATAGCCTGAATGACGTCATTTGGCACAAGTTTAGACGAGGTAAATGCTGATTTTCTCACCGTATACATTAAATAAGATCAGTGACTACAGGCCTAATGAGGCTAGGTATTATGACTTCAACAACAAACCAATAAAATTAAATGGATAGAAATTAAAAAGAACTGAAATAAGTATATCTAGGAATTGAATTCCTGCTTAAAACAATGAACGACTCAAGTTATCGACAGTACTTGAGTAACAATTAAATTCACGTTTATAAAACAACAGCGTTTTAATTACAACTCTACAAAAACGCCTAGGAAGTACACAAGGTTGCCTTAGTAACGGATGTTATTAATAAAAACATATTAGTAACATGTGATTTGAGGAAACAGCCTTATGGCTTAATACAGAGAGAAGAGTAAAAAATTATAAGAAACGACAGCACATTAACGACGTCATTTAAATCGATGGAACATTTGCAACGTTTAGATATTACTTAAGCATATGAAACGCTTACATGCATGATTTTCAAGAACCTAACATACTAAATATCTTAAGGAACATTCACATTTATTTTTAAAGTTTCCTTCACAATTCTGTGATCACATCAGTAATGTGCCCCATAAAAACAATGCAATTATTCCAACAGAATTAGAGAAAATTTCATTCACTTTATCACCAATTGTACAATAAGTATAAAAAGTAAAGTTACACAAGATCGCAACGATGCTCAAGTAATTTCCCTTAGAAAACTTAGAAGTGAGAGTAAGGAAAGTGAATGATCGTGTGAATTTTATATCGGCCTTGTCACACTGGAGCATACATGATCATTTTGTATGAAGCGTTTTAGCAGTCAAATGGTAAATCGATGACTTTGACGCTTTCTACGGTGGTATTGATGGGTTTTCGCTTAAAAGGCTGGATATGCAATATGAGTTACATCAAGTAAACAGTTTTATGGTGATAGTATTGGTGTAGGTATCGAAATAATGGAAATTTGATGATTGCGTTATTAGACGTATTATCCTACAATGAAGCCATAATAATAATACCAGGGGCCCTAGTCTGCTATTTACACTCGGTTCAATGTCTTCATAGTGTCATGCCAACAGATCCATTTTAGGAAAATTGGTATTCTACTAAATGTCAAAACGTCAAAATTGGTAAAATGGATCTGCTGGCATGACACTATGAAGACATTGAACCGAGTGTAAATAGCAGACTTGGGCCCCAGTAATAAAACTGATAATAGTGATCATTTCCAAGTAAACATTGTATTACTCTGATTTTAAGTTTAACTTTCCTGTGACAATAAAGCTTAAAAAAGAAATATTGGTAATCATTTTGAAACTAGCAGTCATTGAAAATTCAAAAATCCAAAAGTAAATATAAACATGATGGTCGAGGGACTTTCCTTGATGCGCACAGGCAGTACTACAATCGTGATTACTGATTTTCCTTAACGCTGACCGCAAGAGTCTTTTTATGTCATTTCAATTGAGTCGTAAGTTTCTTTACAACTTCAGTTTCGAAACATCAGTCACTAAGAAGATTATCCGTCGCTAGGCAATAATGATGGACACAAAGACGTAGATACAAACTAAATCCGTTGTCACTTTGATAAATCTAACTTCAAATAAGTATCACGCATAATAACAGTGACTCTAAAGAATCTTGACATTAAAACTGTGCATTTATTACATTAATTCGATGTAATTGTGTGATAACCACTTCATTCAAGGCAATTCACACGTTTAGGGCCTTTGTCAAAACAAACAATGGAAAGTGAATATTTTTAACGACTACATTTAGAGACAATGACATTTATTCGCGTAGTTCCATCGTTAGTGTCATTAGAGACCACTCTTATATTATGTAAGCCTTATAATTTTGTTCATAATCGCAAATGTCTTCGAAAACTTTGTTTAAAATAAGTATTGTTCGGCTTGTCATTAAGTAACGTTTACCTATAATATAGCATTATTTTTGTCAGTAGCCACCCGATATTATTTATTCATGTTCGTAATATTTATATTTTTAATGATTATAATGACATCGCTTTTTAGATTTATCGACTTGAATAAATCTCACAGATTGAAACAAATTACAATTGTTTCTACGAAATGAACATTTTAAACGGAACATTTTCGAACTCTTACTTTGAGTAAAAAGTACCGAAACAATGACCAAGCCATTAGTTCCATCGGAAAGCAATTTAAAATTCGAACTGCACTACTTAAACCCGTTTCGTTTTGTTCGATATTTAAAAAGCTGTGCCGAAACTATTCCGTGACATGGAATATAAAAAAATCTATATTTGGAGGCGATTGCTGTATTTGCGCCAATAGGAGCGGTGAATGCGGTGGCAGCGAGGTTGTGGCGAGGTCGTCACGAGGGCCGACGGACTGCACACTGGACCGATTTTAAACTTTTATAGAACTCACTACTTGTCAGGTCCTGTATCGAGACCTTGACTGCGCTAAGTGGTCGTTGATATTACTCACGCTGATTAAGAATAATTTTAATTGGATGAAAAGTAGATCGTTAATTATTTAAGACGTGATTAGATAGATTTTACTGATAAGAAGACTAATTAGAAATATTTTTAAGCTCTGCTGGCTAATAATATTACTATTTATGTAAACAATCATTTTAAGCATATTTATAATCATGTTTACTGACATAACAGTACACGAACCTTCTGGTAGTCCAATGGTAGTCTAATCCATAACATCATAATTTTGTGACTACATTTGTCACCTAAAGCAAAAACTTAAGTAAAAAAATTAAGTAACCATCTATAAATACACTTGATCGGTAGTTTCCATTCACAATGACCCAAAGAGACCAACAAGTGAAACCTACCTCAAGTGACAAAGTATGCAAAACAATGAAAAGTCGCCTTGTTCCAAATACATCGCCCTTTGCATAGTGGGCGGTCAGACTGGCCCGCCTTGTACAACCGCTCTAGATGTGAACTCGAACATCCTAACCAGAGCGTTTAAACTGCATTTTAATAACAGCTCTATTAAAATATGAGGTGTTCCTCAAGGTACAGTACTGGACCCGTTACTAAAATAGAAGCATCAATTATGTACGTTGAACACTTGCCAAGGATTTGAGCTTTAAATGGTATTCCTTTGGGATCACAACATCAAGGTAGCATGTTCCCTGACAAGATAAGATGAATAAACACCGATACGTACCCCAAGTTTTTCTGATCATGAAGGAATTTTTTGTTAATTTTTTTAATATTTATACGATAAGGTGTTTAAAGGTTTATTATCTAAGCTGTAGGCGTCTCTTAGTTACATGTAATCAGGTCCCACCTATACTTTCACTTGCATAGACAGAAAATATTTTCGTTTAAATTTACGTAACTACTCAATTAATATTGAAGATTTATAGAAAAAAAACTTGTTGCAGCAGGCCGTGGCAAAAACTTCGTTAAGTAATTTATATAAGGTGTATCGAAGGCTACGTTGGAAAGCCGAGCTGAAGTACTTTCCCTCAACCTTTACGACTCGATAAGCTACATGCTTTTATAAATCTGCTTATTGGTCTCGTTATTTGAAAAGTATATATTACAGTTGTAAAAATTGGCTCTCATCCGCATATTGACGTGCTAAAGTTCTAGAAGATCCCAAACGTTATACTGAACTAATATTTGAATGTAACGAATGATAAACATAGTGTTCTCTGAAAGTACAATATCATGATGGTAAATTTTAATATACAGTCATATTTTATCATGAAACGGGCAATCACAAGGATATTCACATTACCACGGGCTTAGCACATAAAGTAGTAATAGCACATAGCAAACGAATGCCATAAATCACAAAGTTAGCGTTACTTTAACAAATATATCACTACAATTAAAAATAAAACAAGTAAACCATTTACACGTGCTAAACAATCCACACAAAAACGCGTTTATTGAAAAAACGTGACGCAAATTCGCACCGAACAAACAAATCCGTAACATAACACCGAATATTATTAATCTATCGTTTTTATGTGTATTTTAATATGATAAGACTGTTGGAAATAATGGTACTGGTAAAATGCTTTGCGTTAAAACAATAGCAGAAAGCCGGATACAGGAAGCAGTTTGGTGCGAAGATGGTGGGACACACGGACGTGTCGCTCGTCAAACATTAGAATTCGCTACGTATTTCTATGACGGAAGCATTTGTGGGTTAATCATGTGGCGTCTAATGCAACTCGATGTTATGTAATTTAGGCAACTTGATTTAAGATGTAATATGCATTTATTGCATGTTGTAGGTTAGCGAAATCTACTGCTATTAAGGCGCGATTAGGAGCATATTTGCAATAACTTGTGAAGTAATTGAATCAATCAATCATCGATTTTAATTCTGCTGTCAATTTTTATTTCAATTTAACATTTTAAGTTATGGTCAATACATAAATTACATTTTTATACCTTAAACGACCTCTGTAGCTTATATAGTTTATTTATCGGTTTTCATTATTATTTTGTGCAACATAATTGCATTTATTGCTAATATATTATAACTGAGCGCTGGCATTTTGAAGCAGACTCGTTATAATGGTATAGACAAACGTACTTGACCTTTATGCGATATAAGTTTAAAGGTCAAATTAATTTTGTCGAAATAAATCTCGGGGCTATTTTATGAAATATAAAAGAAGTTTAATGAAGTAATTTGTATTTTATGATAAGCAAAAAGTTTCGCATGCACGACAATTTTTGGCGGAGTGCCATATGGAGCGATGAAACTATGGAAATATTCTTATAGAAATTCTAAGTAAGAAATTCCAAGGAAGGTTTTCTCATAACAGAATTTAAACAAATGCAAAGTGTAAAGCTTCGTATCTAATGCATACATTGTCGTCAAACAGTGTTCCAGTAAAGTTGAAAAAAGTCAAACAGAAACCAGCTCGAAAGCCTCTAACACGAACCCTTATCAGCTGTTGGGTGCTTTTACAACCTCTTGTTTACATTTTCATAAACATCAGATGCCTTTGTAACGATAAACGTGTTTATTTTAGACCCTGATAACTAGTTCAATGTTACTTTTTTAAGTTACAGACAGACATGCACCATTAAGTAGACGTAATAAATCATTCCGAACTTGTTTAGTATTCAAAATATTTTTTGTGCTCAGCCCTTGAAACTGTTTTCAAGTAATATTTGGAGACTCATATAGTTTCGCCTTTCGGGTAAGAATAAAAGTAGTCTTAATAAATGTTAGTGAACATTAGAAAGTTCCAAGTTCCATATATCTTATTGGTTGAATGAGTTTCTATAATTTACTGCAGCCGTTGTTCTACATTTGAAACGTAAAATATAACGTTTATAGCGCTAAATTTAACTGGTTGTAACAAAGGTAATAAAATATTGCTTTCGTGGTTAATTACTTGCATCGCGGTTGGTGTTTAACGGCTATTCGGGAGGTAAAATAAAGGTGAGAATTGGCAAAATAAATGTAGGTAAGTTGCAAGGGAGTTTTTATTCGGTTTAAAGTTACTTGTTAATAAGTTTGCCAGCTGATGCTAAGATATGGACTGCATGTTGTTCTAAATCTGTCAATTTAAAAGATATTGCTGGTATTGATTTGTGTTTTTGGGTTTAATGTAATAACTTATCTTCTTCTTAGCCTTTTGTCAAGTTAATTGGGATCGGCGCTCCAAGTTTTTCCTTCCATTCCACTCCATTAAATGTAATAACCTATGTGTTACCTACTATATTGAATATCTGTGTTTTAATTTTGAAGAGATCCAACTTTAATTAACATACATTGGACCGACTCTAAAGCATTTAATAATCTATCACAATAACAAATATACCGTTAAGAACCTCTTTTTAAAGTCAGTAAGTAAATATGTAAGAAATATTATGCCTATGAGAACTAATTATGTACTAAACTTGTTTAAAGTGTTTTCATACTTTCAATTAATTGTAAAAACTAAGTAAGTTTTGTCTTTGGCAGTAAACTGATTCTGACACTTCAATAAATTGTACAGAGTAAGTTTTGTCTTTGGCGGTTCGTTCTTAACAAGAACTTTGAAAGTTTGTTTACAAGTAATGTTATTTGCAACACTTCTTGTTCCATGGCGTCATACGCTGTCACCGCAGTGTTGCGCAGTGCACGTTTCTGGACGAAATTAAAAAAAAACGTGTCTACTGATGTAATGCGTGATCTCGTTAACTTTTTTAGTTCAGCAAATTAGGTTCCATTAACAAAACTAGTTGCGAAAGTTTTATTTTCGTCAATTGGTTATTATTGCTCATTATTGTAATTATTGCGATCAGTTACTTTATTATCAATTTGATTACTTTTCCTTTGTGTTAATAAACGACTTTGATAAGCAAAGAATCACGAAGTATATAAGTATATAAACAAATCTCTTTTCGTCCATTGTTTACTAAAGAGACATATGCTCGTTTCGAAGGTAAATTTATTCTAAACAGAAGCTCCGGGCTGTGAGCCTCACGCAAGATGAGTCACAGACCTTTTCACCCAGCCATTGTTTATTCTGGACGCAAACACGTCCTTAACTTTTCCCTCACATTTTCGTTGGACACTCAAAAGTCTAAGCGTTCCGTTTGAATATTCATAAACTCTTTTATGAATTATGAATATTTAGAATTTATAATACCCTGCTTTTGGCTGGACTCGGTGTTTAGAAACATGTTTCTTATGAATATTTCATTGTTAGTATTCAAATTCAAATACGTTAACGTCGTTAGATACTGATGAACCGTTGCTTAGACAAAATTATACATTTTAGAACTTTCATGTTATTTAAGATCATTCGTGGACAGAGATTTAATAAAACTGCATAACTAATGACCGTCTGATCTGTTACTTAAAACTTTTTACGAACTTGATTCTTACAAGAAAGCTTTCTCCGCCACCGTTAAAGTTATACAATAAGCATAACTGTAAACATCCGTTCTTACCTCTGCTTAGGCAAGTCCGTTAAAATTCCGGCACACTGCTTTTAAGATACACTAACACTTATTCGATTTTAGCGAGTCGATCGAGCGTTGGATCCCCGCACCGTTATTCACGTCATATGTGTGTCAAATAACGAGAAAAATTCTCACAATCTCCGTGGGCACTCGCGAAGGGAACAGTCGAACACAGCACTAGCACAAAGGTTTAATTCACAGATCACTGTAATGTGGGTAGAACGTTGGACGTTGTCAGCGTTGGGGTGCAGGGAGTGCACGGTTGCGCGCGCGGCGTTGTCGCGGCTCGTGTTTCGCGCGTGCAGCGCAAGCGTCGGTCGTGCGTCCGCCTCTCTCTCGCATCGGCGACTGGCGCTCGCCTCCTTCACCTTCGCCGCGCGGCCCGCCCGTTTCGCAACCTCAGCGGTTTCCTTGCAGATATCTTGTTGCATGGCAACTGTTGGAGCGATGTGACGCCGCAATAACAAACCGATTTTGGACCATATCGATTGTTTTTCAATATTCTTTTCGTTTCGACTCAATGTGACTTAAGTTCCGCACGCATGGGTGACGTAAACAGGTGGAAGAAAGTAAACAAACAATCTTTTATATGACTGTAACTTAAAATAGTCGCGGAGCACAAATTTATTCTCCGAAGTAAATAACTTTTCTTTAGCTGCAGCTATTGTAGTAAAAGGTGAAGCAAAAGTGGTCTAAACATTTCGAGAATCGAACCCGGAACTACAGAGTGCAGACAGATGCAGCAGGTCGCGAGCCAAGTCAAACTGGTTGTATTGCTCTTGATCTTAACAAAGACTAGGTACTAGCCTTTCAAAACTAGTATTCGAATACCTAAGTATAGATATAATAAAATTTTACAAGAGAATTAAATCGAACGTGACCAAACGGCTCGAAGTGAACTTTCTATCGATAACAATTCGATTATTGTTACAATTCTATGAAATAGCACATACATTGATATGTGGCGTAACGATGATGAAATCGATATAATATTGACAGTTCATTAGAGTGTCACAATTATGATGTATCGAGGTTTTATGTTCAATTGTTTTTGAGTTGAGGCGTTGATATCTTTTGGCTTGAGTGCGCTCTGGCACGGGCTTGCCGGAGCTGCTCTTGGCAAAATAGAGGTACTTTCTAGCCTTGATGTTAGAAAAGGCTTTAAAAGTTCATTAGGCGTACGTGATCGATACGTCGTGATTGCTGACGGTGGCTCGAGATAATTTCTAATCTTATTATTGCAGATTTTTTTTTGTGCTAGCCGTATGTAATATTTAGTTCCTGCTTAACTGCTTAAGTAATTTTATTCATTATTAACATTACTAACCATAAAAATTTAAGGAACATATTTCACCTATTGCATTTAAATTACTAACTCTTAAAGACCAAATCGAGTCAGATATACCGAAATTCAACTAAATTCAATGAAACGTAGATGACCTAAATACATTTAGAAATCAGAAAACATAATGATGATTACAAAACTTTTCAAATCTGAGATTAGCGGAGACCATACCTTACATTAGACACGCATCTTCTTTACGCAAACAAATGTAATGTTGACCACATAAGAAAAGTAACAACGGGCAACAAAAATCAACCTTACTGCATTTAAAACAAGTTATAATTTACATCGTGATTTAAATAAATTTTCAAGAAACTTGCAGTTTCTCTAAGATTAATTAAATGTCAGAAAATGAAAATACATTATTTATCATAGTGGCTTCAGAAATGCCTGGACGCAGTTAGAATGTACCCTCTGACACTTTAAAACCTCTTTTTTATGTTCATACATAAAAGCCATGTCAATTCAAATCAAATCTTTACCCGTGGTGTGCAGTTCACTGTACACTCAACCACACATGCAACATCATCCTTATTCCAAGGGTATTAAGATTCAATTTCCATAATTCATTATAACATACAGCCTAACTTGTCATCAAGAACGTTGCGGAAATAATATAGGAGAGTGTAGTTATCTACTTAACAGAAATAACACCGGATGTTGGACAACACGAAATTATACCGGTCACTCGATGAGATTTAAATGGGTATTTTATGTAATACATTCATGTAGAACTGGTGGGATGCATAATACAAAAACTTTATCATCTTTTATTTTCAGTAGGTAAGCAGTCAGGAAACAGACTCATCAATTTTGCATACAAAATGATGTGATGTGATGAATTAGGGATTTAGGTAATAACCTGTCAGAAATATTTCTGAAGGCAAGCCGAATAGAAAGAAGTAAGGCCTTTTTAAACAGCACTTTGGTCTAGCAATAGATTCAAATAAAAATTGAAAGTACAAAATAAGTAATGCTAAAAAAATAAATTAGAATGATAGCACAGTAGAAAAAAACATTATTAATGCTTAAAATTATTAATACTTACAAGCGCGTTTGGAATAGGAAAGGGAAGGCCTCTGCCCAGCAGTGGGATCTAACTTAAGTTTATAAAAAAAAAACAGGCGCATAGTTTCGCAATGTGATTTTGCCCAATTTTCCAAATAAGGCTACCTAACACCTACGCTATTTAATGAAATGAGGAAAGCAACTAAAATATTTGTCATCAACATTAAAAAGTTTACAATCGCCATACAATTGCGAAATCTGATTTATTCATTGTCGCGTTAAATTAAGTGACCTATGACACTCGTTCTGTCTGGCAATGAATTACTTTCTATTTCAATAGTTGCTCAATGTTCTTGATTGTAGATAGTATTTAGTCGCTTTTCAATAGGTTGGAATGGCTAAGGTACTTAGAATAAAGTCGGGAGTAGCTTTAAAGGACTTTAACCGGCTTGAAAAGGAAAAGGATCTCAATTCGAAAGTGTTTTTCACATCCTACAGTCACTACCATATAAAATTACTTTTTAATATACATACGATATTCATATAAACAAAGTCACCCTTCACCTATTAAATCAGGAACAATGTCATTCCCAAACCAGTGTTGTAAAGCAAATTTATTTTAACTGTAAACACTTATTATATATATTATATTTATTTGTAATTTATGTACACACACAGAAGTTAAAATGAAAACAATAACATATTTATAAATTATGTACAAAGGTGCCGCTTATTTCTTAAGAAATCTCGGCCAGCAGACCCGCGAAAGGAGAAGTTGTCAATATTGGCAGTCATTGTGTGCGATTCAATTTACTACAACTACAAATTCATTTCCTACATGGACACTAAATGACCTAAGAATGAAAGTATAAAATGTGTACCACAAAATCAAGTGTCGAATAAATGTAAATGTAAATGTAAATGTGGACAACATCACATACATTGCTCTGAACCCAAAGTAGCTATTAAGCACTTGTGTTATGGAATTCAGAAACAACGAAGGTACCACAAACACCCAGACCCGAGACAATGTAGAAAAGTCACTTTCTACATTGACCCGTCCGGGGATCGAACCCGGGACCTCAGAGCTAGCGACACCTTGAAAACCGGTGCGTACGCCACTCGACCACGGAGGTCGTCGTATGGAGTAACAAACCTCGAATAAACGAAGTCACAAACAAATTACACTCAAAACTTTGTTACCTTAAGACAAGACTATAATACTTATAAACAAGACAAGACAGTTACAATTATTGAGTTGTTCATCGGAAACGTGATGATATTATAAACATGATAGTACATGATAGTCGCCTCTGATAACACGCCATGGAACTTGGCACGCAAATGCAGCTCATAAGAAACTATAATTATGGAGGTTTGTTTAAATTATAATGGGTAATGAAATTCTACAATGGCTGGGAAACTATTGAAAAAGAAAGGAAGTTAGAGACGTTAAAGTTCCTCGTTTGTACTTTTATTTGTTGTAGGTTTATTATTGTGTATGTGATAACCAGTATCACTACAGAATGTCTACCTACTTGAATAAAATTCACTCATTTCCGTACTCTTCAATAATACTATTAACAATTTTACGAAGAAACCCCAACGACATAATTTAAAGTAGGTAAATAAAGTGTAATATTAGACAAGTCAGTTTTAAATCAAATATCATGTTTCATTTTTTCACCTTTGTTGGCTGTCAAATGCATTTTAGCGACAGTTCTATAAAGGTGCATTCTCATACTGTATTTATAACCAAGGTGAACCAAACTTCTTTTAAACCTTTTTAATCCTTTATGTCTTAAAGTCCTAAAAACATACAACGACAACTAAAATTAGGTTTCTATTTAAAAAACCAGTAAATCGTGAGTGGTTTCGAACTGTTTTATTTTTTACAAGCGTTAGTACAAAAATGACAATGGCCTGTCGTGTTTCATGACAATTAAAATATTCTGAAAACTTCCGCATATGTAGTAAGTGCCTACATTTATATAGCTACGTATACAGTATATATAAATATCTAAGGAATGTGTGAATAGGATTTCAAGCTGGCGTTCTTATGTTCTTATTGAAGAGTACGAAACAATAGAACATCTACATACACCGTCGAGATTCTTGAAACCTCCGTTCAGTTATGCGGAAAACATTAATGATTCCTTTCTTTCTTTTATTTATACACAAATGAAAATTACCATGATTATTGATTAGATTTTATGGTGTGAATTAATTATTTCGCGCATAAACATAAGTTAGATTTTTGCTTATAACAAAACTTTTCCAGAATTGAAGCGTTTTTATATCTAAAGGCACGTATAGAACTTTTTTTCGTAAAATAATATTTAGATACACATCAGTTATAAGTAACAAATATAATAAAATTAACCGTGCTGCTCTAAAACAGATCAATATGTTATTTTTAGTGGCACCATTGAAGTAGAACCATCACCCTAACTTTTAATATATTTTTTTTCAATAAATGAACTACCCTTTCAAGCCCAAGTAGTAATACTAATTTATATGGTCAAATTACCAAAAATCGAATTCCAAATCGATGTTATCGATTCAAATTGACGAAGGCCTATACGAGTGCAATATTTCATGTGGATTGTGGCCCGGTCCGTCATTGTGTGTATGTGGGTCGATCGTACCGGGCGATAGTCACGAACACAGCGCTCGTCAACACATCCGCCACCGGACGAGCGTTGCTCTTTTGTGTTGGTTTACACTGTTTGATGCGGTTTTGGATTTTGGAGTTTTTTTTTTTGTGATATGTCTAGAGATCGAAGGGTCAAAGGTAAAGAGGAAAAGAGACGGGTTTTATATAGTATAATATACCTTTACCTATAATCGGTGATTTTTTGGAACTTTGAAAATGCGCGCCATGCACAGCATAGTTATTTTAGAGCACTCTTGTTTTAATAAAAAAGGAAAAACATAGGAACTATAAATAATTCGTATCGTTTGAATGGAATTCAGAGCTGGTTTCCGGCGGCTTAATGTTAATAACTGACAAATCATGCTAAGGCATGCAATATGGCAAATTGGATCGTACAGAATATAATTATATGGAGTTGATAAGGATGGAGCCTAGATGTTGCAGCCACATTATAATTCACATATAAAACAGTTTTCGATTAAATATAATGTTGTTCAGAACTCATAAACTTAGATTATGGAAAGTAAGCTTGTCCAACATTATAAAAGATTCTGTTTTTAAAAGCGCTATGGTTTTCTTCGGCTCTAGTAAAATTATCTTCTAAACTGTTGATCGGGGCACTGGTGATGCCACGTGCACTGTTTCGTTTCAAGCGGTTTATTCACGTTAGATTTTTTTTTACAATTTCCTTGTGTTCAAGTCGATATTTTCTTGTTCCTTTTTTTCATGCTTGTTTCGCAGTACAATTTCTATTACATTTTCTCATATTGAATATATTTTTCAAATTTTTGGCGTTTTTATGTAGTATGAATCCGTACGACATTTTTCTGGCTTGACGTGGGACAATGGAAACAAACATCATTATAAGTGATGGTCCACAGCCATTCACTGGCACTGTCCGACGATCGGATTCTCAGTCTGTTCTCGATTACATAATATTGAAATATTTTACTTGTTTTGTTTTCATTAACACGATCAATTGACATAATCATTTATTGGTCTTATTGTTATGCATTAGGTCATAACAGAGTGTTTTTTTTTTCGAATCGCCAGTCAGTTCATTTATTTTTTAGGAACTGTATGACTTTTTAAAATTATAGTCCAATTCATTGGCATCTAGAATGCAAACGGTAAATAGATAGCCACGCAACCATTCAACCAAAGCGGTATCGAACAAAAGTGCAATTCATGTCAAAAATCAATAACACGCACAATTTCCGTGCAAAATTATTTAGATCCACGATATCACATTTTATTATTTTAGGTTACCGTGTTTCTTCTAACATTATCTAGTACGTTATGAAGTTAAATTTATTCATAAATAGATTAGAATCTATGAAAGGAAACCTGAATCCTATAGTCTTAGTGGGAGGCTGTCTCCGTACATAATTGCAATATTTAAGCTCTACACATTATTACTACACGGTACGGAGGCGGAACCTACAACTTATGCTAGCCTAGTACACTAATCTACAATTTAGTTGAAGCGGAAATATGAAAATCTACCTTTAGTTGCCGTTTTGAGGCAAGTATTTTATATATGAATTTTATATTTGAATAAAATTTTACCACACTCCTGAGGGGTGGAATATGATTAAATTAAACAAGAAATATATTTTTTTTTTATTTAGTACTGAGCACTCTTTGATTGAAGAATACCAATACCACAAAATCCGCTGTCGAAACCAAGAATTTTATGGTAGACACAATTAATGATTACATGATTGAAATACACTATAAGCTACTAATAAGCTTCATCTAAATAACCGCAATAACCATTAAACTATGTACAAATAGCCTCGATTACGTATCATTTGCTTTAAGCAGATCGAAAAATAGAATCTCTACATTAACCTCTTCTTTTTATACCATATGTACGCAAATTCTTGCGTCATATAGCAATTGTCTTGTCAAAAAGAGATATATAATGAGTCTATTTATTAAATGGTTGGCTATTTATTTTAGTATGTTTTATGAGTCTCCTTATTGCCATCCATTTTATAAGTGCTACTGAAGAGGCCAATCAGGTTGCCTTAACATAATTTTCAGCACTGAAATTGGTCAATGGATTGTGTAAAAGATGATTTGAGAAAGAAACGAGTGAATGGTGAAATGAATAGCAGGGATGAATACAAAAAAGAAAATAGCGCCGACCTGAATTGATGGACTAAATAACGGGATAAAATGAAGAAGAAGAAACACGTGATTGGCTGGAAGGAGTCTATGTGAACCACCTGCTTTTCTGATTATCCAAAACTGTTAGATAAATGTATTAGAGGTAATTCAGGTGTAGTTGTCTTCAATTGCATTTTTATTAGTAAGAAAAATCTCTAACTTTATAAAGACTAAGCGTACCTATCATCAGCTGCCTTCATCAGCACACGAGAAAAATGTTACACAACATCTCATTTTTTACTCTACAAAAGAAGTATAATGATAATGCTCAAATTACGTTGTCAAAATTTTGCATTACAATTTTCGTTAGGTAAGTAGCTATTTATGAGGTTTTTTGCAACATTACCTGCCTTGTCATCATTGAAATGTTCAGTGGTAAAGATTAAGATTGCCATTTTTTATCCACGAAGGTCTAATGTAATAATTTAATTTTAGAACACTTTTTTGCAGCTTCGTGTTCTTAAATTATTGGGCAAATACTGGCCTGATATAAAAACAAAAGTGAGCCGTGTCTATAATTGAATAAACTTTGACCTATAACTTCCAACAGTAATATAAAGTTCCCCTGTAGACAAGACAACAATGCTGTTTTTGAGAGCTAAACCATGATACAAATTACTTAAATGCATGAAAGTTACATTTATCTTTATACATATGAGCAATTATATAGTATATGTGATGTGATCACCTAATAGACTCGACGAGCCTTTATAAATTGCATATCAAATAAAAATATTATGAAATCTGTTGCACATAAAAATGTCAAGCACAAAATTAATTCAAGGTCTCTGAAATCAGATCATTTTTTATTAACATTCATACATTATTCATAAATGAATGTTGGATACCGTTTGATAGTGAACCACTTCTCAAACTAATTCGCTAAAGAAACTACTATGTAACATTATCAGATCGTCTTTATGTACAGTATTCAATGACTTTTGTAATGACTGAATGATGAATTAAGGAACACTTGATATGTACAGGTAAAAAATAAGTAGAATTATAAATGTGCATATCATCACATACATTGCTCCACTAGTGTTATGGAAGTTATCACAAACACCGAAACAGAAAAGTGGATTTTCTACGATGGGATTCAACTCCGGATTCAAACCCGGGACCTCAGAGATAGCAACACCTTCAAATCCGGTGTTATCCAGGGACCCACGGAGGTCGTCAGGGAACAAAGTTCATATCATGGCTGGTAACATAAACATGACGATATATTATCCAAACACCTATGGTTCTTAAGATCTGTGGCTAAAAATGTTATCCAATAACCAACATGTTATTTTGGAAAGGCAAAATCCTGTGATCATATAAACATTTTCCCACGACACCTTTAGCAGAAGGTCAGTCAAAGCAAGACGATCGTCATTTATTAATTGCATAGGAACAGAGCAAAATTTGAGCTACAGAGAGACTTGCCAAAAATAAACTCATACCGATTTCTCTACAGGAATGGAAACTTCTGATATCAATTTTATGCAGCAAGTATCAGTGCGCAAATCCTCTGAACATTTATCTTAAAGAAGTTCTTAAATAAATGTCAGAGACAGCAATATACTTAACGGTAACTCAAATTGAACTACGTTGAAGTATTTAGCCATATCACTAAAGTATCTATAGTATTGATACAGATGTGTGACAGCTTACCTTATATCCTTCACTCAACAAAGAAAATATCTAACAATAATATATGCATATTAAACAGCAAGTCTAGAGTAATGTAGGTGTCATAGCTCGATGCATCGAGTGGGAGCCGACTTGACCACTGCCATTTCGACTGAGGTCAGTCGCATTCCTGCGCGGATCTATAAAAACATAACTTTGTATATTATCGTGTATTCTAAGATGGTGTTATAATATCATGTGTTTAGAGAGATGATCATTGTCTTGACTCTACAGTTTATGTATTTTTATTGCTGGCTGGTTTGGAATAAGGTACCTGTTCCTTAAAATATGGTTTTAAAACCTGCACATATATTTTAACGATGAAACGTAGTACGTGAAATAAATAAGCATAAATGTTTGGCGTATTAATAAATTTTCTATCCGATTACCTGCCTACAATTAAAGTCTTATGAAGCAATTCAATCCTTATAGACTGCAAAGCTAAAACCGATGTAAGTACAACTTCCTAAGTACAAAATCAATGATCAAATCACTGATTTATCATGTGATAATAAGAAAAATAAAAAAATGTGTTATAATAAGATGTATTACTTCCTTTCGGTTGGTTATTTATTTATTGCGTTACAAAATAATGTAAGTGCATATTTCTACATACAATAATTTGATTTGTGATGAAAACTCATTTAAGCAACAATTTGAATGGATTTCAATTCGTCTATTCAATACGAATTGTATCTTATTAGTAGAAACTATAACAAAAGGTTGCAGATATAACCTTTAACCCTTCAATCTCGGAAAGGATTACAAAAAACAAGGTTACAAACAGTAGAAACCGTCGTTAAATTACATCAAACTCGTGAATCGTGAGCCAATCGAATGTTTGATCAAAAGTTGGCGTTTCGGGGAAAAAATTGTCACGCACAGATCTCATTGTTCGTAAATATGGGGTTATAGAAAGGAAAGCGTTGAAAATTGCTTATGAAATTGAAGAGCGGACAAGAAAGCAATGTGAGATGAATAAATGCAATCGTTTTTATTATCCGCGACACTGAGCATTGTTTTGCTTAGTTCCGTGACGATTCGTTTATTTTGTAGCTTGTTTAAAATATTTTACTATGTTTTGGTCTATCGATTCATTCACTAAATCGAGAGAATTACGTGAATCAGTACATACAATCACATTGGTAATTTACATGTCAAAACGATGCATCAATAAATCTTCTTAATCGTTTTTAATGACGTTTCTTTTTTGTAAAAGTGTTTCGATTGCCATTTTTGTGATAATTTCACTAAAACCAAAGTAAACGCCTACAATAAGAAAAACCGTTATATCTTTAGGTCATTGATCCGGAAACGAAATAAGAACTAATCGCTATCCAATTATATCCTATTTTGTATTTCCAAAAGAAGAGATAAATGGACTACTTTTTTTTTGGTAAAAAGTTTTTTGGAAAAAACACTGCACACAAAACATATTGATAATATTTCATATTGAGAAATTATTTCCTTCAATGAACCAAACGCTATTAGCTACTTAGTTTATAAATATTCAAGCAAAGAGATTTCAGACCAAATTTTCGCACAAAATAAATCTCTTCCAGAAGGTTTAATTGATTTAAATTGCTAATTAACGAGGCATTGAGGTAAATTAAATTACTGAATCGTGTCAGATGGTGCCTGGGGTAATTGAGTGGCCCCTTAATTAATCACGGCTTGCATTGCACATGAGATTGAGCCGTATTGAGTGTGCAATTGCATTCTGTGATCAACGAAATTACATTATATGTTACTTAATGGAAATTGCGAATCTGATTTAATTTTGAAACACGGTTTAAGTCTCAGTGTTTTTTTCTCTTGTGTATCGCAAATTTAAAATCATAGTTCGTTATGTGTATATGTCATACTATAAATTATGGCTTACCATGCGGGATTGAACCCTTTGACCCTTTGCAGAGACGGTTAACCTCTTAGTCAATGTGAATATTTAAAATACATACCGGAATGCGACAGTTAAACAAATTACTTGGCTTTTTTTGTTGTTGTTCAACTATATTCCGTTAGGCAAAAATCTGATTTGTTGTTATACTTAATCGTCATAACCTAAATGCGGTCAAAATTAAAATTCATTTAAAATTAACATATACAATATCTATCAAATCTAATCAATTCATCTTTTCCGTATTCAAAAAGGTTCTTGTAAAAATCACGTGACAATCCCATCAGTATTCAAACCGCTTATTGAGTCTCTCCGCTAACATCCTAAGTCCTGCGTCTGGGAACGACTGTGACCCACGAGGACAATTTGTTAGTGTTATTATGTGCTGTTAAAGTTTGCGTCAGTAGATACTCCGCGGTTGAAAGGGGGCGCGTTACCGACGTGCTCCTGGCCACGAGCGTTACAAAAAAATAAAACGTTCCAAGTTTAAAAAGTGAAGTGAGCTGTGGTGTTGATATAAAAAATATGGAATGCGCGGCAAAATAAGTTTGACAGTTCTATTTTATCGAGTGCAGTTTGTGCAAATGGTTATTTTTAATAGTATTTCGGCTGTGATTTCTTAAGATATTAGTGTGAGTTTATTACTAAGCATATTTTATAGTGAAACAGGTTTATATTTGATCGGGTTTGCATGTTTACATTCGATAAATACGCATTACTTGTGGTGAGAATTTCTAGTGAGGCAATACGATAAATTGGAATGTGCATGTGTTTGCTAGATAAAAGTGACGTTGCACACAAGAGTGTGGAGTTCGGTACAAGATTTGTCGCTGTAGCTATGCGCTGACACGTCGGCATGATCTTGGAATCTATTAAGTAATTTCCGAGTCTTTACGAACGATTTCCTTGTACATGTACTTGAATTAACACTTCGAAGGACGAGCTTAATAAAGTTGTTATTTTGTTATTCAAAACTGGAAACATTCATAACTCCTTAACATATTCGATTTTTCTTGAAGTACATAATTATTATTTTCTTCAGCTTATCATTTAGAGATTGTTTTTTAGAGATTATTGCATAATACAACTTTTGTCTATCAACATTATAAATTATTTTATGGTCACTTTACAACACAGTAAAGTAATCTATCAAATTCTTGCACATATATTTTTTCAAAATGCAAGTTTTGAAGTCATATTCACAACAAGCGGACAATATCAGCCTCGACGCTTCCAGAAGCAAATTCGCAGTTATAAAACATTTATCAATTGTTATACCCGGTATTTCTCCAATCCCGGACATAAGATACACAAAGCTGACTCAAAAACCGATGTGTCAAACAGGAGTGTGTTCTCGAGACAACGCGGTTACTTGAGCCAATTTAGCCTGACAACAGAACCCAATGTATCTTGACCTCTCAAACTTCTACCAACTTCAGTGTAGTAAATACTTTTCTTAACCTCTCAGGGTCTAAGAGCTCAATATATGTTGGCCGTATTTTAGCCAGCCCACTCTCTAACACTCTGATTCCATATTTCCGCCCAATGCCCTATACAAAATGTTGTGACTCTAAAATGCACTCTATTTTCATTACGTTACAGTTGAAGTTATTATATCTGACGGCAAATAAAAATCCACTTAAAAATTGGACTTGAAGTTTTCGTTTTCAATACAATGCCAAACTGTATAGTATATTTTTATTCTCTGCGACTTTTTGTCAGGAGAATATCGATAAGCTAATCAGTTAATGCTATATTAGATCTAGCAATAAGAAATGTGTATATTTCTTTAACCCTTTTAGATAAATGAACTCAATAGCGCAAAATGGAAAAATCATCTCAAAGAAGAAGTATAAGTATGATCGTATTACTTATTTTATATGGAATAGCTGATGTTGAATGCAGTTTACCGGTTGATTTGGCCTCTGAAGAAAAAGGTAAGTTTTGTACCTTGTTACGTAAATTTATAGTGTTATTTCTTTGAGTCATTATTTATTTGTAAAGTTCATATGTATTGTGTCCTGTGATATTTAACTTTCAGGTCACTAGGTGTTGTTTTTAACTTCTAAAAATTCGTCGTTATTTTTTATGAAATTTTCTTCATACCCAAAACCATGGCATATACTAAAAGTAATGTTAATAATCTTATAATAATTGTTAACTCCGAAACACTCATAATTTTAAATTTAAATAAATACCTATATACCCTTTAACGGTTCCGCTAGATAAGTGACATTTCCAAAGATAATTCCGATTAAAACGCTGCAACATTATGGATTTGCCGTTCATCACATAAGACACCATAGGACGTTCATGTTAGCTAAGAACATAAGAACATACATTCATAATGGATGTAGACACGTGACTAACTGAAGTGAAAAATAATTTTCATACCTTTAATATCATGCATTTTTGTCATCGTTAACGCTTGCAGAAATGTCACCTTTCTAGAGGTGTATTAGCGCATAACTACCTAAAAAATCAAGTCGAGAAAACAGCCTGAAAATTTTTGACACCTTTCCAGTGCTCCCACCAACGACCTTACCCCTAACATCGCCCGCGTCAAGCGTGACCACCGCCAACATATCGACCTCGACCTACGTCACAGCCATACCCCCGATACCGCCGAGCGATAGAGACAGGTTCCTCACCTTCGCGGAGTCAGGACACCATAGGACCTTCATGTTCGCTAAGGATAATACATTTATACAGCTCGATGGGGATATTATACAGAGGTTTCAACTTAGGTAAGTAATGAGAGGTAATTAAGTCATACTTACAAAGTGCATCATAGAGTTAAGATTTGAATCATTTATCTAACAAAAAATCAAAAAGAAACTATGGATCTGAAAAAATAATAGAGAAGTGTAATACCCGAATAATAATTCCTTGTTTTCTGTAATTAAAAAGAACAAAGTAACAAAAAAAAAATCATAGTCTCTAAGTACTTACCCGCTTCAGAGTTATAATAAGCCTTAATGGATGGTACTGTAAAATTAGCTATTTATTGAATGAACAGCAAAAACCACAGAAATAATTTAACTGACGTTTGTTTCAAAATTCTAGGTTATGCAGAGAAATATCATTTAAATTTAGAACACGCCTCCCACATGGCTTGCTAGTGTACCATAATGTAAAGAATCCAGTTTTTAAGATGCAACCATACGCCCTCTATGTCATCGTAGAAAAAGGTGAACTAAAAGGTAAGTCACATTTAATAAACAACATTGTATTAAACGTTTTCTATTCGTAAAACGCATGCTTCTGTCATTAAAATCAATAGATTTCCATGAAATCATTAGAAATGCATCATTATGTAGTTAATGTTGTCTACATATTGTAGTAGTGTGACTGGTAGCGATTAACATCACCTTTCGATAAATAGTTGGTATTTCTTGTTATCTTTCCTAGTAATGTACGTTTTATACCTTTACTACCTATTAGAGCCGACATGCGGGCTCGATACAGCTATTCAGGGACGAAAACAATAAATCTTAAGTGATGGTACTGCCGATTGATGACGACGGCCACATTAAATTGATGATATCCCATTACTTACTCTACTATTAATGATATGCCTCGTTGGCCTAGTGGTGCTAAGCGCGACTGCTACGCTAGAGGTCTTGGGTTCGATTCCCAAGTCGACCAAGGTGTTAAAGGGTTTTTCTAAGAAATTCTCAGTAGCAGGTCGGAGTTTGGATTTGTGCCCGGTTAGTGGCAATAGGCTCGCCCCCTATTACATGGGACCTAAACATATCGGCGAACTGTGGGTGTACATTGGTACACCTCTGTCTAACCCTTCGGGGATACAGGCGTGATGATATGTATGTATGTATTAATGATATTATTACAAAATTTTGACATTAACTTCGTATTTTATGGTACCTAAAGATAAATAAATAAATAAAGAATAAAACAAAGAGAACATTAAGAAAAAACAATAAAATGTGGAAAAGCCCTCTAAAACAATAACGGTTTTAAAAATCAGAATCTTACACTATTAACTCTTTGTATAAAGAAAGGCAGTATGTCGATCTATTGTTTTAACCTTTTCATTCATAATAAACGATACTACAGAATGTAAGCAACGGAATTAAAACAAATGCACATCATTTTGTTGTCAAAACGATTTCTGAACCATCAGATTATTACAAAGTAATGCAGCCGTTTATAAAATGCAAATAAGCTCAATAAACTTATTTACTTTTATAGATTCCAATCAAAGCATCATTTATTATCATTTATCAACATTTCTCGTACCACCGGAGTAGTACAGTACAGCCTTCACTTTTTTCCCCACGTCAAGACTTTCCTATTCAACTGTCCATCTATCGTATGTCTGTCTGTCGATCTGTCTATCTGCCTTACAATGTTTTAGCGTTTTGTATTCTCTCTCGGTCAGTACAGTTTGTTTGTTAATATAATATTTATTTTAGATAGTTTCTCTGGACTTTCTTTATGGACGATTTAATGAATATGTGTTAGAATGTTAGTATTTAATAGGACGTAGACATTAAGCCGTAAATACGTACTTTATCTAACGTGTATCAAAGTAATTTAAATCACGTTATTATTCATGTTAGCCATACATACTTAACATTAATGTGTGCGCCCCAGAGGCAAAAAAATATTGTAAATTATTAGTTTCATTGTATCTTATTTTAAGTGAACCTTGTATGTTCTTATGAGAAATAAATAAATTCTTTAAACCTATGTATCTGCTAACATTTTTTCTAGTTAAATTGTTTAAGAAACTATCGTTCAATCTATGAATTGATCGAAAAATAGTACATATTATAGGTCTTTTATTACAGTCAAAATTTGTTGCATGTCTAATCAGTTTATAAATCTAGATGTGAGATGTGAGTTGTCACCTAAAATTTATATTAAATTTGATGACACACTCGTGTTCCAAGAAGTGTCTTTATAACATAAGAGTATGTAGTCAAATAATTTATACCAGTTTGTTTATATGTTCTATTTATTTTAGTTGTTCACGTATTTGGCAAACACCTGACATCAGTGACAGTCGGTCGGGCATTGAACAGGGACCAATGGCACAGTGTGGTGGTCACTATTGACGTTCATGGCGCCAGACTTATTGCCAAAGTCGATCAACTTAAAGAAGAGGTATATTTAAAGGTAAGAATACACATATATCCCAATTTTATAATTTTATACAAATTTACCTTTATGTTCATACACATACAAAAACCACAAGGAACTGTGAAGTATTGAAAACCATCAACATCGCTGTCAACTGGACACGATACCTTCATGATAGGTGAATTATGTAGTCACGTCGAAATACGAAGTATTTGTGTTATTATTCTGTTTATACGTAATTATCCTGTATTTGAAGAGTAAATATAAATGTAGTACCTACAATAATTGATTATACACCTTAACATTAAAAACAACGACATCAATTGACAAAACCTCAAACAACACACAAACTTACATAAAAAGAAAAACAATACACTGCAAATTGACAGCCTCCACTTTTTAAAGTCGGTTAAAAAACAGATACACGTGTCCGCCCACTCGAATTCCTCAATCTTGATCTTCATGAATGAGATATCAGGGACCCAGCAATGAGCAATGACAAAAGCATAAAGTTTGTAGTGTTGCGTAAATTGCTAGATTCAAATGAAGGAAACGAGTCATAGTTGAATGTCGAGTTAGCGACCTACCGCAACCTGTGTGTCATGTTTTAAACCTAATTGTATTATGAGGCTAACAGTTAAATTCAGGAGTCTGAACAAAGAAAGATCCCCAAAATTACAAAGCATTGTTGTTAGAATACAGTACACATTATAGCTATCGGCATGGGTATATTCCACTTAGCTCACCTACATATCACCTAAATGAACAAATGCGACTTTTTGGATTATTCGAGTAGACTTATTAAATATCACCCACACAAAATGAAAGGAACATGGAAAGCGAAGTTTTTTTAGAAATCAGTTTATTTTAAATTAGGCCATACACACTATAAGTAAACACAGTAATATTTCAAGTAAAAGAAGTGTATGGTAGTAAAATACTTCAATGTTCTATGTTCATATTATTTTGTATATGGGTGATATAAGTCTACTCGAATAATCCAAAAAGTCGCCATTATTCACCTAGGTGACATCCCTCAGGTGAACAAAGTGGAATGTACTACAGCATGGCATACTATAAAATCAAATAAGAGAAAACTGTCTGCAATCAACCGCTCAACTGAAGGCAGTTATGTAAACGATCTCTTCCATTCAAAGCCCAATAAAAATATATTGCCGTGCATTTACTCTGTAGTTCCTCAAAGTTAATAGTTTAGACGTCTAGATGTCTTTAATAGATTGCTTTTACGAAACAACAATGTGAACATAGAACTAATGTTTAGCAAAATCAATTCTTCAATTATTAAAATTATTAATTTTATTTTTTCATTTTTCTGTTAGTTCTTTTTTTTATGTAAGTTTTAATTTTAACATAGTAAGAGTTTGTTCTTATATTAGATTTAATTGTGTATAAATACAGTTATTTTTCAAATGATTTTTCTTTCAGGGTCTCAGTTTCGATACTAATTATGGTATTACTGATAACTTGACATCAGTCATTCTTATTGGAGGTAAGTTCTTTTATTTAACCCTGTTAATTATTTTATCCAGAATCTTACTTTATGCCTACTACTGCACTCAATCTATGCCACGCAAAACGAGGAAGTATTGTAAAAGGTAGTAATTTTATAATGTATAAATTTATAAGAGTAAGTAATACTTAAAAATAAATGAAGCAATCAAAATCCACCATGGTTGTTATTCTCAGAAAGGCCTTTTGAAGCTCTTTCATTTCTTTCATATAATAACAAACTTCATTATCTATACTAATATTATAAAGAGGAAATTTTATATAAAAATTACATAGATGCTTCATCGACGTACATTAAGAGTGTGCAATCCCGAAATGACTCTAGTTGAGGTAGTCAGGACTATTTATAATGCTGATAAACATTCTAAACACAAGACTTATCGGCGCGTAACCGTTTTTTAGTCATTTATTAAAATCGAAATTAATTCTACAGGTTTAAGCTCCGAAGAAAAACTTCACGGTGTAAAATACATAATCGAATCGTTCGTCGGCTGCATAAGTGATATGGTCCTTAGTTCAGGCAAGGCTGCTTCAGACCTCTTACCCATAGTGCCGCTCATAGCTACCAAACATGAGAACGTTAAGGAAGGCTGCATAGATAAGTGCAGGACGATGGAAAACCTCTGTTTTGAGGGATCGAGGTGCATCAATGAGTATAATGGATACCGCTGTGATTGCTTTGGGACGTTGTATGAAGAGCATCTTTGTGATGTTTTTAGTAAGTATTCTTTTTTTTTAGTTAGTTCATAATTTAATATGACTGTGATTTTAATATTGTTTGAATTTCTGATTGCAATTTTTATGAGTGTGATGAACTGAAATTTGCTTTACTATGGATCTTATAGATATCTGAAAGAAATGTTTTTTATTTTATATTTTTTTGTTAGTTAATTTAGGTGTGGTTTGGTATGCACAAGAAATCAATCTGGTTCCGTTAAGTTTGTAAATTCATATCGTCTATAGTTTTTAGTTTAATTGCCTTCCCTAGAACCATATTGACTCATACATGTACATTCACGTAAATAATGTGGTTTTACATTTCATGTTTTACAAATTAAACTATTTATCATTTAAATTTCCTCTCACCGTCTGCTAATAACGATGACCCGAATAAAATTGCAATCAATTAAAAACTTAACTACCCTGTTAAATTATTTAGGTTTATTACTCAAAAGCAGATTTATCTCGACCATATACGTCGCTTATATAAATCCAAGAAAAATAATTAAAATGTTATGCAAACGCGATGCACTGAGCACTTAGTAAGCTAGTCAAGTTAAATGTATTTCATTTATGTTAACCGTTTAGACGATTAATAATTGCCAGGTATCGGACACCATTCCAAATGTTATGTCAATGGAGCAAAACTGGAAAGAAATTTATTTGCAAATAGAAATTCGACTCGATTTTAATTGATTGCTTAGTAAACTCGAATGTGTTGGCAATCTTTCTAAAAATTCCAGTATATATATTTTTTTTGGAAATTACTTGAGTGTCTTGAATGTACTTAAATGTCTTGCTTATTAAATTGCCAATACAAATAAAACTTAAAAGTCAGACATTCTTATAATATGTCTATCTATCTTTCTATCTCTATATTACACCTTTAAGTGAAAGAGACGGAATAAATTAATTGGCAACTTAAAGTAACGTTTGAGTATTTGGTCCTTAGATAAATAAACCTGTTTATGTTATTTTTTATGTTTTAAAAACAAACAAAAAATATTCATCATCAGCGTATAGCAGTCCACTGCTGGACATAGGCCTATCCAATTGATTGCCAGTTCTATCCTCGGCTAAATTAAATTATTAAAAAAATATTATTTGTCTAATAATCCAGCCATATTGAAGCAACAAGGCTATGTATCAAATATGCTTCTAATACTAGACTTCGCAAACCCGTTTGCAAAAACTTGTTTGGCACAAAGTATTTGAACTTTGACCAAAACGGCCTTTCAAATGTTTTCGCATCAATGTAATTGGGAGTCATCTCGTTACTTCATTGGCATTTAATATTACCTGTTTTTAGGTTGCCTAGACTGCATAATTCTGGTCTTAATGTATGTAAAATTTTAGAAATCTTTTTTTTTTATCTTTCTGTATTAGGTGCGATAGATAGAGATAGACAGGACCAAGAATTTTATGTTTTGAATATTTTTCTTCGCATCCATTTTAATAAGAGATGATCTCCTTAAACGATATTTTAAACTGTAGTTAGGGAGTATATTGTTCGTTCACCATCGTCATTGTTATTCATCTCCATAAAGTGTAACCTAGAAGCATATTTCGAACAATTTAAACCTCTCATTTAAATTTAAATCTATATTCGTTAATACCGAATAGTTCCAGTATCAGCTAAACGATAGATACGTGAGCTACAATAAAGTAAATAGCACAATTGAACGTGACTAAACCTATTATAACCGCTGTCAATCTTGATGTAACTTCATCGACAACCGATAACAAGGTTATTGGCAATTCTATCACAACTTAATAGCAATACTACTGTAGTGAATGTACTCTGCACTCTACCAACATTATCTAAGTGTTCACTTCCTAGTTAATAAAACACCATTCTCTTTGACATTACAGGTCTACTAAGATGTAAAAGTACTGTCCAATTTGTCTTTAATTAAAACGTTATAGTAACCCATTACATCAGGACATTAATAAAACTATAACATTTTATGTCGCGGTTTTAAAATTGCAGGTTTTATAAGTATCATTTTAAATGTAACACCTATCGAATTATATACCATTATAGCGGTAATTAATTCTTCTGAATTACATCACACCGTAATATAGACTAGAAGGACCAATTAGACAATATTACGTGCCCCTATCGGGCACGTAATTTTCATTACGTCTTTAAAGACGTAAACTTTTTGACGATCTTAGTGGTCAAGTAGTACACCAGTTTCAAGGTGACGTCTGTTCTATGGTCCTGGGTGCGATCCCCGGACAGGTCAATGTCGAAAACCACTTCTCTACATTGTCTCGGGTGTCTGTGTTTGTGACTCTTTCGAGTTCTCATATCACGCGTGTTTTACCTACTTACTTTTGTTTTATCATTTATTTATACTGTCCAAATTTCTTTGCTTTCTATTTATTATTTATGTAGCTAATTTAAACAAGATTATAGATTTAGGATACAAGCGACTGCTAAGAAAAAGGATAGAAAGGCATTTGTACAAAGTGATCACTGAAACTGATTCTCCGTCTATTCCATACCTACAAAACTAAACTATCAAGGTTATTCAAATCACTCTGATCACACCATATACGATATAATTGCAATACAATAACGTTACATTGCAGCGGCGACGGTGTTGACTCTGCGCGGCTCGAGTTACGTGTCGTATCGCGTTTACGACTGGAAGGACCGAGTACACTCCACTAGCACGCGTGTCAGCTTGCACTTTAAGGTAATATATTGATTTACATTAATTTAGAAATCGCAAATAATAAAGGTAATGGTAATTGTGAAGACTTGAGTTTCCCAGCATTTAAATGGCGAAGAATTTCCGTAACAGTCTAAATTCCTAAATGTCACGGGATACTGAAAGATGGAGCAGAAACATTAACACTTTTCTTGGATAAATCTGTTGAAAATTACTTTATCTACGCGTCTATTCTTTATATAGTTTTAGGATCTAAAGAACAACGTCATTCCTCAAGTTTAAGTAGTACCCGACAGAAGCAATAGAAAAGCACCTCGGTGGTATATAACCAGCTGCACAACACCCTTTCGTCTTCTAAGGCTTGGGAAAAACGAATTAGCATGGAGTCAAAAAACATAATCTCTACTCTAAGTTAACATCAATGTAACTTCAACTTTCTTGATAACATTACTCAGGATTCAATACCGACCCGATAATTACCCGCACCCATTATGGATAAGCTACACATTAAAATTTAGATCAATCTAAACATGACATCACCGGTTGCGGCCGCAAACGTATCAAATAGCGTGAGCTGCCGCAACCAACGCAATGCGAAAAAAATTTAAGTATGTATATGTATATTGTATCTTTTCATATTTATCGTATTTATGTAGCATTCTTTGCTACACAGAAACGACTCCAAAATTACCACTATGTGAACTCACGGGTTACGGCAGCAAACGTATCAAATAGCGTGAACTGCCGCAACCAACACAATTCGAAAGCACATAACGTAAATATATTTCTATTGTATATATCCATTTATCGTATTTATGTAGCATTCTTTGCTCATAAAGAAATGAGCCAAAAATTACCACTATGTGACATCACGGGTTGCGGCAGCAAACGTATCAAATAGCGTGAACTGCCGCAACCAACACAATTCGAAAGCACATAACGTAAATATATTTCTATTGTATATATCCATTTATCGCATTTATGTAGCATTCCTTGCTCATAAAGAAATGAGTCAAAAATTACCACTATGTGACATCACGGGTTGCGGCAGCAAACGTATCAAATAGCGTGAACTGCCGCAACCAACACAATGCGAAAGCACATAACGTAAATATATATTTCTATTGTATATATCCATTTATCGTATTTATGTGGCATTCTTTGCTCAACCAGTAGAGTCCAAAATTACAACTATGTGACATCACGGGTTGCGGCAGCAAACGTATCAAATAGCGTGAGCTGCCGTAACTAACACAATGCGAAAAATAAAACTCTTTTTAACTGGAAAACAAAGTTCAATAAAAAAAAAAAAAAAAAAAAAATAGTTCAGGTTTACTTTAATCACACCAAAACCAACATTTGTTGATAACAAAACACCCTAATGGGTAGGTAACATCTAATAATTTTCGTTAAGGCGAAAACATCATACTTTAAAATCAAATTATAAAATTAACATACATACATACATATAATCACGCCTGTTTCCCGTAGGGGTAGGCAGAGACCACTTCTTTCCACTTGCTACGATCCTTACATACTTGTTTCGCTTCATCCACTGTCATAATTCCCTTCATAGGTACATGCTCTTCGGTTTAGGGTACTCTTGACCTGGCCTTTTTTCAAGACGTCTCCGATTTGGTCTAGAAACGTCCGCCTAGGTCTACCCCTTCCAACACTTTCATTCAAACTCGCCTTATACACTTTTTTCGTCAATCGTTCCTCATTCATTCTCTAGACATGGCCAAACCATCTCAACATACCTTTATCAATTTTTGTCACTACATCTTCTTTCAGACCACAACGTTGTATAAAATGAAATGTATTCTAATTCCTTTAAATGGATTTTCATGATCAATTGGAGCGAACAGACTTTCACTCGAACAACATTAATATATGAACGATGACGTCACCGTTTCGCAATCAACATTGCATATTCTTAATGGTCATTATTTACTGTTTTCATTGAGATTATTACGGATATGTTAAAGTGCATTAATGCAAGATTCCGTTTAACATATAAAGTCGACACTAAAATTCAGGTAAAAATGTAACGGGCTTACATTTTTCATTACATACAAAAGTACTTAAGTTCAATTTAATTGCTTCTGTCAAGTTATATTTATGGTGGCATACTTTTTAATTATGTCATTGTTGTCCTTTGTGTAGCTATTTCAGAAGTTCTCCGGACCATTCGGATTACCGTCTAAAGGACTAGGACTAATTTAGTAACGGAGACTAAAACTGTTCTGTGTTTGCAAAAATACATATTTTCTACATTGACGTCCGAGACACCAGTTACAAAAAATATTAAAAAAAACTTATTTTTCTACAGAAAGTATGGTATAACAAACATTTATATAATAATAATAATAATGCAACTGCATCTCACCTACTTGACCACATCCGAGAAGAAACGCAAAAATTATAATATTAATTATTATTTCATTGCATGCGAAGTGCAGTAGCTGTAACTATAAAGTATACCTACTTATCTTTTATAATAATAGCCAGATGAATAAAAGGTCAAGGATTTCTCGTCCAGAAATACCTTGTTCAACTAATATCAGAACAATGTAAATTAACGGCTGCACTGACCTTTGTGAGAATAGAATAATTTTAGATGTGAGAGGATCTGTGCTGATTTAATAATAATGTTAGACTAAAAATAATAATTGCAACGAATAAAATTACATTTAATAAATAAATCTTAGATTCGTTTAAAAGAAATCTAAGATTTTTTCAAAGTCCCGCAACGCGACGTATATTTTTAGTATTATTAATACATTCTGAGTTTTTTTTTTACTTTTTAAAGGGAGCCTAGATTTTTCGTGTTGAAGGTTTTTTAAATTTATAATTGACCATTTTGTAGTTATCAGCACATAAAAAAAAATATATAATTAAAATAAGTTTGTTTAATGCTGACATTAATTTTGTTAACCAACTTAGCAAACGTCACTGGCATTTAAAACGAATAGAAAATCATTTTTATCTGTGTCAGACCATCCAAAATTATGTTTCGTTTCTGCAAGGCAATGAATTATCACATGCAAATAAAAGAGTGGACCACTTTAAAACGTTTTGCATACATTTAGATAAGCCAGACAATTTATTATGGAGGTTCATTAAAGGCAGCTTATTATTTACCGTCAAGTTTCGCAAAAATTTGTATAGAAAAACGAAAAAGTATTTTTCAATCTACAAACAATAATTTTGCACCAACGATCATGTCGATAGATTTTTTTTTTATAACCTTTTATGTGTCCCACTGCTGGGCAAAAGTCTCCCCCAATTTTCTCCAAGCTGTTCTGTCTGGAGCCATCTCCCACCAACCCGGCAGATAGCGATCGATGTCGTCGCGCCAGCGTCTTTTCGGCCTACCCCGTTTTCGAGTGCCGGCTCTAGGTACCCACTCAGTTGCAAGTTTCGATAGAATTAATTCCATAAAAAGAAAATATGAGCTTAGCTAAGGTAACAAGTTTTATTCATTTGCAGTGTTCATGTTCGTTGAGGTTTAAATATAAATTTTCCATTTCACTTTCTATCTACAATTGCTATAAATGTACGCCATGAATAGTTAATGAAGTTATGTTATAAAATTAACATGTTTATTCCTACCAGGTAATAACGAATAGTTGTGTAATGAAAATACATACGTAGCAATAAACAGGTATCCGGATAAACACAAAGTTCAACTTAGTACTTATACTTATTGATTTAATGTAAAACTCTACCTTAGATTTATAAATTTAATAATAAAACTAGCCAAAAAATAAGAATAAAAAGAGAATTAGTACTTCACAAGATGGTAACTTAGATTTAATAACCGTTTTCGGAACGGAACGGTGCTGAAATTTTACGCCTTTATGAAACAATAATAACGAACATTTAATTTCACAGACTCGATTCGACGATTCAGCGTTATTCTATGCGAGCGGCCAAATCGACGACAAACATCATTACATCGCTTTATCAATCCACGATGAAAAAGTTGCCATACAAATTGATTTGGGCGATGGACCAGTCGAAGATTATTTAGGTGAAAAAGTCAATAACAACATGTGGCACAACCTAACAGTTATACTACAAGAGCAAACTGTAAACGTGTACCTTGACAACACGACAGAGACTTATGAAATGCCCGGGAGTGCTCGATTTGTATGCATCGATCCAGAAATCTACATATGCGGTGGCCCAGATTTACACAAAATGAAAGGATTGAAATCTTTCAACAATTTCGCTGGCAACTTGAAATACGTGTACTACAATGACGTTTCAATTTTGTACGAGTTGAAGCAAAATAACCCTAAAGTGCACTACATAGGAGTGTTGGATCCTGAATTTGAGGATATCGATATTGAAGTTATACCCATAACGTACCCTTTTGCGACATCCCATATTTGGTGGCCATTAAATCAGAGCCACAGCGTTAATGTGAAGTTTGATTTTAAAACCAGTAAGAACATGGCCGTGTTGGCTTATAGTCAGACTTCGACGCAAGGTTACTGGGAGGTAAGTTTTAATATACCTAACGCCGGACAAACTAGTCTCTGTATATTTTTATATGTTAATTAGAAGCTTGAATGTCTTACACGATGATATTTCACAAACAACTCTTCGTACTAAACAAAAATAACTTTGTTAGGAATAAAACCATCAAATCCTTGCTCAAATAAATTGGGAATGCATTTCTGCTAGCCACATTAAATCAGAAACTATAACAATTCAGTATAACTCAAAGACACAATATATTCAAACACAAGCTATTGCATAACATTTACCTAATTTATTATGAACACAAATTAAAACATCTAGGTCTAAAAGAAATAAAAATGCCAAAACAAGACCAAGAAAATGCCAAATTCTCAAAAAATATTCAAAGGCAGATTATACAACGCTTTTAATTACAAAACAAATTAACAAGATACAAATTAATTGCAAATAAATGCAAATGTAATCAATACTTCTGTGTCACATTGCAGCAACAAAATTTACTTAAGCTGACAAGTAATATTACCTCTTTTGGATATTAAGATAGCTGATAATAAGCCCTGTGCACTTCTGTACTCTTAAAACAGGACTCTTGTCGTTGTGTAAGCGAGACGGCACTATACAGTGTATAGCACTATCTCGCTTCCACATTAACAACAGTCCTGCCTTAAGATCTCATGGTACAGGCACTGGATTAAATTACAGACACCTGTAAGGCTTGCAGTATATTCAGGTTACATAACAGTAATCAATCACTGTTATTTAACCTACATATAACTAAATCATTATACTTAAGTCACAAGTGTTTCTACTAATGGAAATATTGCGTCTTCCAACATGGCAAACATATAATTTATGTATTTAAGTGCAGACAGTGCACGAAAAGTTAAAGAAAAGCTAGTAGAAATACCAACTTTATACTTATTCTAAACTAGCGGCCCCTCCCGACTTCGCACAGTTAATTAAAATATTTAAAGAAAATTTTTCTTTTTGACTCTCCGCAATAACCATACTCGTATTTCAAGGAATATTATAAAAAAGAATTATCGAAATCGCCATCAGTTGCTCTCAAGATTTGCGCTTAGCAACATATTCATTAATTTAATATTTTAGAAGATTGCAAGACTAAATGAACCAACTGTATTAAATTTTAGTTATTTTATTATTAGATTAATTTAACAGCCATGTATTTGAATAAAAAATTCTTTCAATCTAGGTAAGGATGGTAAAAGAAGAGATAAGATTCGAGCTTGTATCAGACGTTGGGAAAAACGTGACAGTGCTCAAATCCGTGAAATTCAACGTCAGCAATGATTGGCACAACGTCGAGTTGGATTACAGAAAGGGAAGGATCAAAATGACGGTCGACCATCATAATAAACACGTACAAATGTTTGGTAAGATATTAAAAGTTAATAATTTACAATACGGCTGTGGCAAGAATGCTTTCCTAGCAGGTCGTGGTCTACAGAAAGATATAACTTAAAAGAGGCGAAGAATTTACTACAAATAAAGAACAATCACTAATTAAATCAAAAATTTGTCCTAATCGCATAAATAGACAGGTTTGGAGGACGGAGGGGGAGGCCTTTGCCTAGCAGTGAGAAACTACGTAGGCTAAAAAAAATATATTCCTAAAATCAAATATTATCAAAATATCGCAAATTGTCAGATAACAATGAATAATTTAACACGATTTCGTTATGTCCTCATATAAATCTAGACCAACTGACTTGTGTTAGAAACTTATTCTCTCAGCAACCGAATTGTAATGTTTGTAATTACTATCATGACTCATACGGTTTAAGAAAAGGTCATCAAATAGACTATATCCATTGGCTATCTCAAAACTTTATGACGACACTTTGTTGAGTCAGTGTTTTATCGTCATATTATTGCTTCAATGGTTCCCTTGCATCAACATTGTAAGGTATAATTAGATTGAAAAGCACAAGAATTTGTAATAAATATACTTAAAAGATCTAAAATCGCCAATCCGCAGAGTGCAAGCGTAGTGATCAATGCTCGTGCTTTCTCTAAATGGGAAGAGGCCTACGCCCAGCAGTTGGACGTTTATAGGCTGGATTATTATTATTATCCTTAAAACATTTTGTTCATTTTATTACTTTCTTGGATCAATTTAAATTTGTTCAAATATGTACAACGTTAATGTAACATCTATGCATATATTGTGAGTGCGATGTGTGCAAGATTGAATACATAATAGATAGCTCCGGAAATGAAAACAACATCTTCCCATCTCACTAATTACCCTTTCTCAGGTCTAGACTTCGAGTTACAAGACAAGATCGTTATAGGCAGCGGTCTGAAATCAGCTAACTTGGGTCTAATTGGTTGCATGAGGAACATAAAAATAAATGGGCTGCTAATTGAGCCGAGATTCGTGATAATGACCGAGCGAGTGGTCGGGGAAGTGGCAATAGATGACTGCAGATATGTGGATCCCTGCACCAGACCTAATACTTGTGAACATGGTGGTATTTGCTCCGTTAGAGAGGACAGGGTTATTTGTAATTGTGATAATACTGGTAAGACTCCTTTTCCTTTATATTTTTTCTTTTCTGGTTTTCATAACCAGATTGTCTCCAAATTGTCCTTCCAAACTTTTTCTGGTATATTTTACAAATCGACTTTTGTCCAATCGTCTTTTTGTAGTTGTGCTCTGCATGGTTCAAATAATCCAACATTTTCACAATTACCCTCAACGAAAAGTTACAAATTGTTTATCTTTTTTTTAAATACTCCTTACTGACGCAGTATTTAAATAATTATAAACATACTTATCTAATCTTCTTTATTAAAGGTTATATAGGTGAGAACTGTCACTTCGCAACCTTCAGAAAAACCTGTGAAGAATTGGCTCTGCTTGGCTACACTAGGAATGACGTCTACCTCATAGATATAGATGGGAACGGCAAGTTTCCACCTGCTCATGTCAAATGCGAGTTCCAAATAGAAGCGGATTCATCTACCACTGTTGTTGAACATAATCTGCCGAGCCAAGTTGTAAGTAGAAAATCTATTAAAAGACAACAATTAGTGCAAAATAAATGTCAAAAAATTGTATTTTGAAAAAAAATACATAAACAAAATTTTGTGCCAAATATTTGAGTAAACTGCTACCAACTCTTGAGAAACATATTAAGTTGTTTTAATTGACATACTATCTGTCAGACCTTCTCCATGTTCAGGCTATTTATAATATAAATAATAATATAAAAAAGGCACCATATTATGGTGCCTTTTTTCATGGAGTCTATATATATTGTATACCTAAAAAATATTTTATTTTACACTGATATTGCCAACACAGCCACGGTGTATAAGTACCTACTGATTTTCGCTAGATGTTTGAAAGTAAGTAAGCCTATAAGTAAATCTCATGTTACAATTTTCCAGGACGTCCGCTCAGCCTCCGGCAACGACTTTAGTTTCAGCATTAAATACCGGGAATTCACAGCAGAGATGCTACAAGAGCTGATCTCCCACTCCCTCTACTGCCGCCAATACATCAAGTACGATTGTATGAAGGCGCCGCTTGAACTGCACAGCGCAACCTGGTTCATATCCTCGTCGAATAATACCGTCGATTTTTTGGGGAGTGTTAAAAGGTGGGATGATTGTGAATTGGATTTTGGTTTCGTGTACTCCTATTGCTAGAATTATGGTGGAGGAGAATGTAATCCTTGTCAAGTTCTTGACTGCTTTGTTAGAATTGGGTACATACTTCGTGAACAAAATAATCATTGCCAAGATTTACAACGGTTTAACAATCATTATTTTTAGAACTTAAGGCGCATAAGTCAAGTACATTATCTGCAAACTTAAGGTTGATCTAAAAATAATTGACAACCTGATTGTATGAAAAGTTACATTAGGGAAATGTCCTTATCAGGAGTAAGCAAAACAATTTTGTGTTAACATTTCTTGCTGATTTTTTATATTGTAGTCGCAATACTAACAAGAAATATGAAAAAAAACTCGAATTACAAACCCTAAACTCTTTAATAAAAATACATGACTATTTCCAGAGGCTACTGCCCATGTGGTGTAAACGCTACTTGCGTGAACGCCACCAAGTCCTGCAACTGTGACTCCAACGAAGACGGCAAGTGGCACAGCGATGAAGGCACCTTCGTGGAGCCGACCAGCCTCGGTATCACTGACATGTTCTTCTTACAGCAGAAGGATTTACCTGAAGATGCTCAAGGAAGAATTACGCTAGGACCTCTTGAATGTGTTGAAACCAGTAAGTTTTTTAACTGATTTCAAAAGGAGAAGGTTCTCAAATTGAATTTTAGGATCGACTTCAAAAAATTATCTTTGCCACCTTAAAGGTAATGGCTTATTTGAAATCATTACAAAAAGAACGAATTGATATGATTCTGTCAGCATCGTAAATATGAACTGGAACAAAGAAGTTCATGGTATTTAATCCCCATTATCAGTGCCTATCACTTCAAGTTTTTGAAAAGTTTTTTATTTGAATCTAAAGTAATATGTAGGTTTATTGTTACTTTGCTAGATACAGACCGAAAAAGAGGTGGATATAATACATATGAAATAGTAGATATGAAAACCACATCATACAAAATAACAACCATATTAAAATTAAAAATAAAGAATGAAAGAAAATCAACTCCAATGGACAGGCATTTGAAACCAGAGAACCAAATAACATTAGCCTAATGGTATAGACAAAGATGTAAATGATAAAACATAACCAATACAATTTCTTCCCAGACACGCAGCGCTACGTGGTAACGTTCACCACATCGCAGTCGTACATAGAGGTCCCTGGCTGGAGGAAAGGTGACATCGCTTTCAGTTTCAGGACAACTGGTACCAGCGCTATACTGTTGTTCCAACCTCCGATAAGGCCTAACTATCCATCGTTTATGGTCGCTTTGACTAGTGGTAAGTTAAGTATATTATGTATTTTAGAAATTATTTTGCCACTTACTTGGTAACAAATCGACGGCTCCAAGCATTGCTACTTTCATGATTGTTATCATCCACATCGCCCGCTCTTAGCAGGAGAAATTTCGTTAGATTTATATTGACACATTCTAAGTTCTTTAATAAGTTAATCTTTGTTCACATGGTTTCCTGTGGAAAACCTGAAATATTATATGAAGGTTTTTAAGTCCCATTTTATTAGTTTTTTCAGCACTTTTTCCCAATCAATTTGACATCACTAACTTCTAGTTACGACGAAAAGATTGATAAATTTACTTAGTATATAGTAACACTTACAAGTACATAGACAAGTATCCAAACATTGTTTTCTAGAACACGAGCTCACATTCAACTTTACTCTCAACACTGGTACCACCAGAAAACTGGTCATCAATTCCAAGCGTAAGTTAAACGGTGGAGAATGGCACAAGATATGGATCGACTACAACTTCTACCACGTCAGGTTTATGTTGAACACCGAGTATCAGATGCTAAATCTGTTGTTAGAAGAGGAATTTGGACCGTTCGAAGGGTCTATGTTTATTGGTGGTGCTACTGCGTAAGTTGAACTGTTATTTGGATTCTTTGATGGACACACACACAGGTTATTGATACAAAATTTTGCACCAAACGATCTAAATTAATATGATCAAGATGATTAAGATGAATAAAGTGATAATACGTTTAGAATAAAGTGATAATACGTTTAGAATAAAGTGATAATACGTTTAGATGTGATAAACTAGCTGAATAAGTACATAACAAATCCCAGTACACCAGTACAGTAAATAAAACAGAACATTTTAAAGGCTACAATCTCGTAAATCAATATGCTTATAGCTAAAGGCGAGACGACTAAACCATGTGGAGAGGTGATTTCAAAAAACAGCATGGTTTATCCCTAAAACCTTTACCCTTAATCAATTAAATCCTTGATGACCTATCAAGTATCTTTTACAGGGAACATCTAAAAAAGTCAGCTGTAAACCAAGGCTTGATCGGCTGCTTCCGAGGTCTGGTTGTGAATGGCGAGATCTTAGACATCTACAGTTACATGTCGGTCCATCTGTCAGAGATCATTAAGGATTGTAAGCCATCGTGTGTGCCCAACCCGTGCCAGAACAGAGCCATTTGTAAGGAACTGTGGTCGAGTTACGAATGTATTTGTAAGAATCCGTGGGCGCATTTGGGGACTCATTGTGAGGAAAGTAAGTATTTATCATTATAACTTTATTATTTGTTGACTTATAAATGTACTTGTATGTTTAAGATAAGAATTAGTCAAGATAACCTTTGATGTGTGTAAAAATAACGAATTTCTTTTACATGGTTTTTTTTATAGTTAAGACGATGATTTAAAACTACGATTTTTCCAATAGTAACAATTGCCACTTATTCCAGATATCAATGAAAAAGCATTAACATTCCAAACCAAAGAATCATACCTAAAGAAAAACTATCTAGTAGACAACGCAACAGACGCAGAAAAGCATCGTTTAAAGAAAATGATGACTGAAAACGTACTAATGAACCTACGAACATACGACGACAACGCTTTAGTACTATACGCCAATGACAATCTCAACAACTTCATACATCTATTCATACAAAACGGTACAGAAATCATATACCTGTTTAATGATGAAGATGAAATCATACAAATGAATGTGACTTATCAGAAAATAAATCAAGGGGAAAGTGTACAGATCGCGATCATTAGAACTGAGAATACGACTACTTTGCATGTTAATGAGAACAATGCGACGATTGAGAGGACTGCCAAGCTTTTGACGAATTATACTAATAAGCCTTGGGTTAATCCTGAATTGGGTAAGATTTTACAACAATTTTATTTTTATCCTTGATTATTTCGAGTTTACTCTGTTCTTTCTTTCCTGACATTCTTAATTTTATTTTGTTGTCTTTTACATGGCTTTGTTTGTTGTTTCTATACCGTCTTTCGTGGAACAAATTGCACCAACTACATTATTACACTACAGCATTTTTTTTTATGTAACCTCTTTATTTTCCCACTGCTGGGCAAATGTCTCCCCCATCCGACTCCAGACCCTTCGGTCTCGAGCCACATGACACCAATCACTTAAGAAGCGATCGATGTCATTACAGCCTAAAATGAAAAAAAAAACAACCTGAAATATATTAAAATGGATGCCTTCATTTTACTGCCTAAATAACAAGCCAAACTTAATTGTATTAGTAAAGTTAGAAAACCCATAATTCTCTCAAACCTTATTGAAAATAATAATTTAATTTGAAAAAGTCTCAAGTTCAAAATAGCTAGTTGCGTAATAGTTTTCTATTTATCGGAACTTTAAACTCTTCATGTTGCACGCCAATAACGACCAAGAAAACTATTAGAAAAATTACTCTAGTTGTCAATAACAGCAATTTACATTATTTATTGTGAATATTTCTAACAAGTTTGCCGCAAAATATGGTTATTACTCATGTAATGATGTCTAGTCTAGTTCGTGAATTATAAATCACTTTGATTAAGTACTTCAGTAATATTTATATACCTGCAAAATACAATTAATTACAACTTAGGCTGCGGTTTTCAGAACTATTTTTAAAATGTCATCTTTTTCAAGTTTTTGTTACAAGCTCATATTTTCGTCTTCGTTACTTAGCCTTTAACCTTAACCTGTCCACTTATCAACATCTAATGAAAAATGAAATAGACACCCAACATTTTAGTTTTAAATTTCTTACACCGTCTTCCAAAGTATGTACCCAAAGCAATAACTCCACTTCTTTTGAGCTTGATCTAGACTTTTAACTATCCTGTGTTACTTACTCTACCATATTAATAGAATAAAAACTCCACCTTCCACCAGTACATGACATACATGCATCACGCCTGTATCACTGAAGGGTTAGGTAGAGGGAACTAATGTACACCCACAGTTCGCCGGTATGTTTATGTCCCATGTAATAGGGGGCGAGCCTATTGCTAATAACCGGGCACAAATCCAAACTCCGACCAGCTACTGAGAATTTCATAGAAAACCCCAATAACACCTTGGTCGACTTGGGACCTAGACCTCTAGCGTAGCAGTCGCGCTTAGAACCTCTAGGCCAATGAGGCAGTTCCACATTCACCATTTTCCAAAATCCTCACAAACACTATTTCCCCTTCCAGAGGTGATCCGGCCACAGCGGCCCCCAGCGCCACCGACGGACTACTTCCAGATGAACCTCGGCGGCTACGACCCCTACTCGCTGCACCTCTCCGCGCGGGCCGCCGCACTGCCGCAGGGCGGATATGTCGGCTGCGTGCGCGGGTTCAAGATCGCTGACCATGTCGTGGACCTGTCTAGGAAGGCGTTGCAGAATATTGATCAAGGTAAAAGCTTTCATATGAATGGGTCCTGTTTTTGATTCCTATGGTTACTTGAAACATTGTTTATTATTAACTGTACTGCCCGAATTATTACCTCATGAATGAAACAAGTATTTGTACAACTCCATGGGCTAGAGAATAGCTGAAAATTGTCTGTGTGCCACGTTTATACAGAAAATATAAAACAAACGTACAAGAATCAAAATAAAGCGTGATTTTAAAATTTCTAAAAAGATTAAAAAAAAAAAAAACAATTTTGATTGATGGTTTTACATACACAACAGGTCCATTGAAAAAAACACATGCCTCAATTATGTTTTTTTTATTTCAAATAAGCAGCTTAATTTTTAAACATCTTTTCTGTTTAAGACCTAACAGGCGTCCTACCACATTGCAATATGAAGTGCGACTCCGAGCCTTGCAAGAACGGCGGCATATGCACCGAGGACTTCACTAATCAGGAGAGCAGCTGTGACTGTGAGCTGACAAGCTACTTCGGCGAGTACTGCATAGAGGAGAAAGGAGCTGATTTTAACGGAGAGAGTATCCTACAAAGAAAGTTCTTACTGTCAGGACCAGTGTTTAAGGTAAGCAGTTATATCAGGGAAGCAGGTGATACTGTGCGATGAGGAGTTACTTCGGCGAGTACTGCATAGAGGAAAGGAGCTGATTTCAATGGAGAGAGTATCCTGCAAAAAAAGTTCTTGTTATCAGGACCTGTGTTTAAGGCAAGCAGCTATATAATATGAATGGACATTGGTAAAAACACTTTTAGTCCGGATTTAAAAGCATCAGAATAAGAATAATTAGAAAGATAGTGACAAAATTAGGTAGCTATATACATTGATAAAACGTCTATTCCAGCACAGGAACAGTTTTAAAGTAGATTTCTTTTTACAGGTAAAAATAAAACTGGCATTCTCCAGCAACGATCTTCGACAGAAGAATACAGTCTTACTTTTAGTCCAGACAGAGAATAAGTAAGTACACTTTCTGTTTAAAACTACTGTACACGAGTAAGCATCATAATATAATGAGGAATATAATTTCAGACGCAGCTACTATTTACTAGTAGCAATCACGCAGGATGGCTACTTGAAGTTCGAAGAGAATCGCGAGGAAGAAGCGTACGGCGCTGAAGTTAAGAATAGGAACTTTTTAAACGGTCAGGAACAACCTTTTATCATGTTTTTAAGTCCGCTATTTATGGAACGAAAAATTTTAAGTTTTTTTTTTTTTAAACTTGCTATAATCTCATGCCAAAGTTTCTTGCAGAACATCGATAATTTAATATATTATTTTCAAAACGTGTGTTAAAACAGCTGCATGCTGGCTAAGCTTCTTATTTTCCGATTACTTTATCTAACAGCTCCGTATTAACAGTTTTACCATGATTACAACCCTCCAGGTGCCCGCCACACCATATACTACACGCGAACCAACCAAGAAGCCAAACTCCTCATAGACCGAATAGAGGTACCTCTAGAGAAGGTGCCTCCACAGATAGTGTGGGATGTGTTCGACATCGGGTCCAATGAGGTTCAGGTCGGAGGCCTTAACACGACTGATCCGAGGTTGAAGATCTATAAGGGATATAATGGATGCTTGTCTAGTAAGTAACTTTATATAGGCTTAAGGATGGATGGAACTTGATGAGATGATCCATATGAAACGGACGAATTATCAAACCGGTTGATATAAGGGTAAACTCAGTATGATCATTGGACGGTCATGTTATGTGGAAATTATGCGGGTGCCTACCTATGGTGTGAGAACCCGCCATGAGTACCCAATTTTTGTTCTGATTTTGGTTTTAAATTGTACCTATGTAAAGAAACTAGGCGTAATGGCGCAACTTGGGCGAGGCTCTCCTTCATATAGGTCAAGCAGTGAGTGAGTCAAATCTGTCTTAACCTATCCACTACTGACCATGCAGAAGCCTCTCCAAAGTAGCACTACAGCGGCCATATTCGTTAAAAAATTACATTTCAGCAGGAAAAGGTTTAAAAAACTTTCCCTGTTCCCCTCAGATATCCTGGTACAAATAAACGAGTACGAGATGAAGCCTCTAGAAGAATACATGTTGTTCACGCGCCTGAACTCTGCGGAGGTGAACGCGGTGAACGCTCAGGGAGTTAGGTCCGCGCAGTGCTCGGCGGACTTCGACGAGGCCTGGCCTGACCAGACGCAGCTCGCTGCGGCTCATAATGGCAGCTTCCTTATTGTGAGTGGAATTATATTTTTGTATGATGAAGACAATTTAATTCTGTTAACATGTTGAACTCAATGTGGATTTATTTTTGGAAATATTCAAGAAATAACCATAATGGTACCATGTACCATGTATAGACCTTGGTTAGTCTATTGCTGCTGACCGATGGAAAACTTTTTATGAAAAGCATAGCTTGAACAGCTATTGCCATAAAAAGTTCTACATGTAAATTCTCGGATTGTGAGATGAATCATACCTATATCATTTTGATGTCTTTACAGTCTTGATACCACATGCGTATGCACTATTTCAAACAAAGTAGAATCATAAAACAAACTTCTGCTATTATTTCTCGACTTCATCACATATCCGGAAATCAATCATGATATAAGTAATTTCTATAAAAGTCTGGCTTTCAATTTCCTTTCAGAGCGTCGACAAGACGTGGGTAGAAGACCCACCGTCCCGCAACCCGTACGACTCTCTCTACCAGCAGCCGGACGCCGAGGAGGAGAACACCGACAAGTTCTTCATATCTCTCATCGTTGTGTTCATACTAGGACTCTGCTACTGTGGATACCATGTGAGTTACCTATACTGTAGCTAGATACTAGTAAGTATTTGGAGGAATTGATTTGAATGTCTCGTTTGGCCCAGCAGTCTCAAGGGTCACGACATTGTGCAGAATTTGGGACTTTATTTTAGTCCTTCCTTACTCATGCCACTAATTAAAACTTGCCTAAGTATTGTACTTACTAGGTAGACCATACGAATTATCTTCGTCACAACCAATACTTCTACTACCTTTATAATGGTGGTGTAGAAGAAAATGCACTTGGACTGTAATTGTAAATATATTGTGCTTTACCCTCTACTATTCAAAACTATTTACCACATCTTTTTGATAAATTATTTATTACAAGTGATTGAAGTATCATGAATTTCATACGTAAACTAAATCCTACAGATGTGGCGAACACACAAGGCATACAAGCTGAGCTTGGAAAAGCAGACAGATGAAAATATAATGAGGAGTAAAGAACAGGCTACGAAGCTGCAGGAACCTACCATATCCTTCCTACAGGTAATATTAATAACACAGAGTATGTCAGAATACCAAGCAATGATAATACAAACGAATAATTATCAACATGTGGTTCTAATTGATCCTTAACTTTAGGATAGAACTCTATAAAACCAAATCATTAAATAAAGTTGACTTAGTTACACCATTCTATCATGAATGGATGGACATATTTTATTGTTTTTCTTGTTGGATTCTTCTCCCTTCCCAACAACCAGAATAACTATTTAAATATTAGCAAAAATCAAGAAAAAAATATCCTACTGGAACAAAAATTCCTTAAGTAGGTAAAACCGCGCAACATCCAGTGGAAGGATAAAAGAAGTACCAAAACTAAATATATCTAACACAAATTTTCCCCATATAGTTGAACAAGGAACCACTAGTGGTTCTAGCTGAAGAGCCTTCACCAGATAGCGAGAAGAAGTCTAATGGAGTGACCATTGATGCAGTGCCCGTCGTCATCGTAGAGATACCCAACGACGGAGCCATGGGGAGGAAGGGCAGCCTGAGATATAGAGGCAAGTTACAAAGAACAATCCTTAAGGTAGAGATTTAACTGAATTTCATTATTTTCAATATTTTTTTTAAGATATTGCATTGTTATTAGTCTGTGTCTCTTGCAGAGGTAATAAATAATTGTTAGACTTAATTTTACGAAACATTTTTAACATAAAAGTCGGTTAACATACTTAAAAAAATATAGTAAGTTCATGTTTTAACTATTGATTGAATAGTCGAGTATACCTACCGAATATTATGACATATCTGTTAAGAAAAATATGTAAAAGTTGTGCTTTCCCTTACTAAGGTTTAAGAGGTGCTTACAACACTTCTAAGTGTGTTATGCTAAGAAAATTCTATCCTAATCTCAATCGTTTTGAATTTCACTCACTCAAATAGTTCTACTAGTCTGATTTTTAAATCAATTAATCCATATAACTTGACACAGATATGTTAGAAAAGGAAAAAGTATGGGAGACTCTTGAGGAAAAAGATGAGATGTCGGATAGTGACGAGGAGAAAGTGAACGGCGATGATCGTGAGGGAAACTGCGGCGATCCTGACACTGATGAGTCCAGCTCGTCGTCTGATGAAGACACGGTTTGTTAACAAGAAAATAATTAAATATTCAAAATTGGTTTTTGTTTTATGACGACATCAGAAACCATTTTTAACTGACTTTTATCATGTATTTTCTTTAAAAGGTTTTATAGGGTCATATCAAATTTTATCATTATTGTGTTTCAAAGGTGATTTTTTTATAAGTTTTCCGGTAAAAATAAAACAAAGTGAAACTGTTTTTTTTTTGTATGTAAGCTATTTTATTACTCTTGATCAAAAGGATGTCTAAGTAACAGTTTATGGGTGCTAGCAATTGGCGTCGGAAAATATTTATAAACTAAATCGCGCCATGTGCTTAGTAGCTCCTTACCTAATTCTAAAAATAAATAGTCCTATACATGTTTTTTCTTCAATGTACCCAGAATTCACATCAAGAATATCCTGCAAATGGGCGCAAGGAAGCCAATAAAGGACCACCAACGCAGACGAGTTTGACCACACAGCTGCCGTACAAGATCGACGAAGACGATACTAACGAACTACTCACATCAACCGCTTAGATAGCCGCTACAGTTAAATAAATGTTTTGTATAGATACCTCAATTGTTTTTTTTTGTACCTGACTGTATAGGACTGTTAGGTACCTACCCTAAAAGATTCCGATGATGTAACTAAATTTCTTGAAGAAATAAGCAGCACCTTTGTACATAATTTTTAAATACGAAATATTCCTGTGTTGTGTGTACATAAATGATTAAATAAATAAATAAATTAGCTGTAGAAATTGAACGTTGATTCTCCTTCATTTATATAGCCTTCTAAAAGTAAAAGCTGAATAAATAACTACCATCATTTTAATAAGTAGGCATAGAAGTACAACAAAAAAATAACTACAGTCCGAATCTGAAAAGCAAGTAAGCATGACGATATTAAGGTCTTATCTAAAAAATATTAATTTTAATTGCAAAACTATTATGATGAAGCAAAAAAATAGTAGGTACATGGTTCAATAAATGAATCATAGAGAAAAGTAATAAGAAATATCTCTCTTGATGATTTTAATAGTATTATCGACACGAATCGTTGTCGATGATACCATAATATTTGGCTTCATTATTGGCTTCATTAATTTCGCCCAGTAAATAAGAATCTAATAAGAAGTTTGGAACACTTGATCGTTAGTTTAAGGCCACTTGCACACGGGCAATGTTAATAATTCCATCGTGACATTAATATTTTTTGTAGTTGTTAGTCGAGTGTCTTGTTGTGGTATTTTATTTAACTACTCAGGCAGGTCGTTAGAGCATTACTGGTTGTTGTTTCTTATTATTTTCATTTTTTTTTGTCTCTTCTAGTTGATGCGCAGGTAGTAGTAACAAACTATACATTAGTTTTTTTGGAAATTCTGTTACATTCTGATACTGGTTAATGTGTTACTATGCAAGAGTTTGTATATACATAAATTATAGTGCTAATTTATTTGCAACTAAAATAATTTGTTGTCATTTTTCTATCAAAACACCAAAGACAAACTTGTCCATTTTGTAAGTCTCGTCTTTATACTGTGGCAACACCGATATTTGACGTTTACTTTATTTTGTTGTCTATGGACGATCATATTTGATTTCAGAAGAACATAGTACCTATTGTCATAATATGGACGAAATTGAAAAAGAGAAAATAGCGGCGTTGCCGTCACAACTGCTCGTTACGACAATATGCCACCCTATGGAATATGCGAAAGTGCTAATACAACTCGGCTACGAGCCCTTACCGCCACGCCGGTCAACCACACTATTTGGACGCCCTGCCATGATATTACCTAACGTTTTCCAGTACATCAAGTTTATCAAGGCATCAGATGGATTCTTAGGCTGCTACAGAGGCCTATCGGCGAGAGTGCTCGGGCTGATTGCATCCAATCAGCTCTCTTCCAAGGTAATTTATGCGATGGGTATAGACTTACCTGAAATCAATGATCCTCCTAACATTGTCACCGATGAAGAACCAAAAGTCGAAGATTACATCAAGCTCGGCCGCCGGGATATGATCATGCACACTGCTTCAGTCATCGTGTCTTATCCTTTCCAAGTTGTGTCAGTTAGGATGATGGCCTCATTTATTGGCAAGGAGGAAGATTATAGCTCCTTGATAGGCGCGATCGTGGCCATCTACAGAGATGACGGTATCCGTGGCTTCTACCATGGAATTGTACCCAAGCTGCTTGGAGACCTTACATGTGTAGCTGTGACAGGAATTCTGGCTTACTATGTGAACAAATACTTGGTCAAAACTAAAGATCTTCGATACTACACTGTTCCACTACTTACTTTTGTGACCAGTACTCTCACTTACCCGCTGGTTGTGGTATCAACCTGCATGGCTGTTGCTGGCTGCAGCCTGAAGGCGGGCAACCCGCCGGCCATGCCCAAATACCCATCCTGGCAGTCTTGCTGGAGGGACTTGCTTAGAAACAAGCAGCACAAGCGTGGTTCCTCTCTTATCTTTAGGTACTACATTGCTCCTATCGCAGCCATGCAGTAGTCACACTATTCTATAATGTGTTTGCATTTATACATTTATGTTTATTTGCTAAGTGTTATTCCATGATCACCAAAGTAGTCTCAACCTCTTGTAGGGAGTTAAAATATGTACAATGAAGTGTGTAAATAATTTAGTATAAATGGTGTACCATGTGGATATTCGTTTTGCTAGATTGTTGAGTCATGGTGTGGTTATATTAATAAATATATTTTATTTGTCAGTTGTATTTTACTATAATAAACTTGTTATATGTGTCAATATTTTAGAGTTATCAAGGTTAATGCATTGGCCTTTACACATTAGATTACAGCCATCTTTCTTGTATCTACTTAGATAACTTATCAAAATAAAACAGCACATAATGAATAAACAAAATTATTTTATTTTAGCTAATGTCTGAGCTCTTATGAATTCGTCAACTAGTTCCTTTTTCAGCGTTCCTACAGCTCTTCTGTAGATGGCGGCTGCTGCTTGAGCGTTGTTACTGGTTTCGAAGGTCATGTACTTCATCCAGATGTCTACATTGTCAGTACCGTGATGTTGAACAGCACACTCATAATACTTCCTAATATTCTTCGCATTGACTTTCTCCTGTGCCATTTCTATTTCAATCATATTGTGGTGCACCTCAACTTGCGTTGGTGGAGTCCTTATAAATTCTTCATACAGCTCCCTTGCAGCCTTTATCCCACTCTGCTCATACATCTTTTGCAGGAGCTTAGGTTTGATAGCTAACAAAACTGCATTTTCACAGTTCATGAATTGTTTATACATGTTCTTGAGCTGAAAATAAAAAAGTTAAGTACCTTATTAAACATTGTATACTTTTATGGTTGTATACTCAACACATAAATAAATTTGTACTTACAGTGACATCTGACTCCACATTATCTAAGACAACATTATAAAGGTGTAATAAATCATCAGATTTTAATACTTTTGTGGCCTCTTGCAAAACAGATAACATCTTTTTCTCATCAGGTTTACAGAGAAGCAATTTTTCTTCCCAAACACTTAAGAGCTTGGGATTAACCTGTGTTGCTGCATCGAGTATCTAGAAGAACATAAAATTTATATCTGAATGTTAAAATTATGTTTATGGCCCACTTACACAAAATACACAGTAATTATATGAAGTCCACAACAAACTAAAAAAAGTAACAGTAGGTTCTTCATAAATACTCTTTCTAGTATATTCATGCAAGTATTTTACAGTAAAAGGAACAAGATTACCTCCATTATTTCGGCATTCGACATTTCACCTTCTAACTTCAATAGTTTTATACCAAAGGTATACATATCATTTGAAAGCAGTCCATTTTCATGTCCATACATCCATGCATGTTTTACGGCACTGATCTTCTGGGTATTACTACATACATTGTCACTTGCTCCAAGCAAATCATGAATGTATTTTGTGCATAAGCTTACATCTGAAAACTGAAGTAAAAAACATTGATATATACCTCATTTGTTTCTGAAATTGTAAAGTACTATCTATCCATAATAAGATTAGCAAAACAAAAGTGACTGCCCTGTTTGTCTGTTGCGTTTTTTGGCTAAACCACTACACCAATTTTGATAATATTTGGTATGAAGTTAGCTTGAACTCCAGGCAAGGATGTGGAGGACTATGATATGCCGCGCGATACACGACATTCGCTCGAGCGAAGATAAGATATTCTACAATTACTAATACTAACCTTTTGCAAGGCTTCTTCATACACTGCAATATAATAGTTAACTTCTTTTGAGTAATTATTTTCTTCATCCACAAACTCTTCAATTTCTTCCCAATGACAACCCTTAAACATAAACCACATGATTAATATAATAATAGCATTACTTTAGCTTATGATTTCACAATATACTTAATGTCTATTTACAAAGGGAAAATCTTTTGTTCATGGTCAAGAGTCATGAATCTTCTAAAGGCTTAACCTGTAATTATCATTTATCAAAAGGGGCGTAAGTATGTTAACCAAGTCCCAACACACTCATTACAAACAAAATTACCACTCAAACAATACATTTAGTGACAAGAAATAAAAAATCAAGGACAAAATAACATACAATGCTCTAAACCCAAAGCAAGAAACTAAAGCACTTGTGTTATGAAATTCAGAAACACCCAGACCAGAGGCGATGTAGGAAAGCTGGCTTCTACACTAACCCATCCAGGGATTGAACCAGGCACCTTTAAGCTAGCGACACCTTGCAGCCAGTGCATACTCCACTCAACCATGGAGGTCTCAAAAGTTAGAAGAAACCCAACTGCTACCTGCAACTCCTACCTACAAGCCCTAAGATGGGAAGCAGCAGTGTTTGAAGTGCCAAAATGTTGTTAGTTTCACTTAAACAAACATCAACTTTATGGTACAGTAAATATGGTTCATTATAAACTGACTAAAACTGTTGAAGTTGTAGTGCAAATTTAACCTTATTTGTAACAATATCAGTTTTCCAAAATTCAGATTTGTTTACATGTAGGACTTATAAATTGTAAATGCTGTATACTTATGTACTTACGTCTAATTCCTTTGATGCAATATAGGACCACACTTCTTTGCAGTCCCTTTTAGACCATATTTCACTTTTTATATCATCAACAAATGAGTGTTTGGTGTCATACTTGAGGCAAAGGTTTAATATTTTAAATAAGAATTTTACGTTAGGTATATTTTTAACTCCATTTCTCCAGACTATATCTGCTCTTTTCACTAGTTTTTCCTGAAAGTAAAAGAACAGGTTAAGAAGAATGCAATATTTTTTATTAGAGTATATTAATAGTTTATAACAATGGCAGTATTTTGTCCATTATTAAGGATATTTTCAATTAAACACGCCATCAATATACCTCCAAATGTAAATGCCTCATACCTCAAACAAAAATAAATTTTAATTCATATTTCTGCCCCTTCGTGCTTTAAGATACACTTTTAAGAACATAACGAAAATTCATCTCAAAGATGTAATATTAAATCATTATTTTTAATGCAATAAAATACTCACTGTCTCCTCTTCAGTATCAGCATTACAGGCCAGATTCATGAGTTCAATATCAAAGAGTTCCACATACAATTCTTCAGAGTCTGGGTGTCTTTGGACTCCCTTCAATAGAAAGTTCCGGGCATTGTCCAGACTGTCTTGTTCTTTACTCTCCCATATGCTAGCTAATTGCCAGACTTTTGGTTTGTCACCGTGGATCTGAAAATGGACATTATATAAAAGACAAGTATACAAGTACTCAGCTCGCTTGTTGTGTACATTAGTCCATGCAAAATAAATATTTAAGGTAAAATTTTGAGCATATTACATCACAAACAACAACAGCTTTCATGAATAATAAACCTCCTAAAAATAAATGGTATATTTTTACCTACCTACTTGTAATATAGTAAAATATTAATAAAAAACGGGTACCTGTAACATTTGTCCTATAATCCCAGAGATGGCATAGTCAAATCCAACACTATGCAAAAACTTTATATACTCAAAATATATCTCTACATCATCCTGGAACCTGTATATAAATTGTTTGAATACTTTATTCAGACGCTTGGCAATAGCATACTCTATGTCTTTCTTCTTTTCAGTTAAGTTAGCCTTCTTTCTTCTAAGAGATATGTCTTCAAGCAAAGCCAGCTCGTAAGCTATGTATTGCACGAAGTCTTCTTTTTGCTTCACTCTACGCTGTATGTGATATTCAAACTCCTTACGTTTTATTGAAATCTCTCTGAAAGATATAAGTAGCGTTATAAGCACAAAGGTTGAATCATTATGGAAGAAATTAATGAAAATGCTGTTGATGTACTTAAATGTTTAATAAACACCGCGCGATTGATTATTTGGGCATCTGTAGTTTGTATATTATGAAGGTATATCGAAACAATTTTAGAACACTTACTTTATTTCTTCATCGTCGTATAAATCAGTTCTTCGCATCTGCTCCAACTCATTGATCATGCCCTCAATACGTTGATTAACTTGTTCAGCCATTTTTGTAGATTTTTTGATACACACGTAACAGAAAAACTAAATTATTTTGTATACAAATGTTTAGCTCAACTCGCGCGGCATGAGAAATTTGAGGTTATCTTTCAAATTTCAACTGTCAAAAAACTGCTGTCATAACATTAGCAAAGGAATTTTGCATTCAGCCAAACAAAAACGTTTTGTAACTGTTATCTGCGATAAATCAATGTATAACCAAAAACCCACGCTACATTAATTGTACATTAGTAGACTTTTGTGAACATGATTATGATTCAACTAAATGTATATACTCATCAACCAAGCACACATGATATCTACGCTGAATGGCATCATTTGTTGGTACTTCGAGATGTAACATCGTTTGTCTATTGTGCAAAGAAAATAATGATTTGATAAAAAGAAAACACCAATTGATAAGCTTAACTATAGACACACGACTCCTGATTCCTGCGCCAAGTTTATATCGCAGGATGACTGGAAGCTATCAACAATAGTTGCAAACGTTATTTATTTAATTTCGCCTAGCTCAATAAATGGCTTAATGGCTAACAGGGAGTCCTTAAAAATAAACAAAAGTAAAAAAAAAAGGTCAGTAAAAATAAACACGAGAATATGATGATAACTAAATCTATTTAATTACGAAAATTTTATCGAATTATTTGTACATTAAATACCATATCATTAATCCAGTGATGTAAATTTTACAAAAATAGAACACTTATACAAAACTTAATTAGGCTTACACTAAGTTACCTAAACAATAAATAATGGGACATTTCTTCATAAATGTTAACTCAATAAAAATTCTAATATTTACAGAACATAATATTACAAAAAATTTAATGGAAAGGCACTGGTGTTATTATTTTTATTTTAAATACTGATTAGTTATTATGATTGGGTCCACAATCCAAGTAGGATAAAAAGACAGTCAAAAATTATTGAGTATTTGTTAATTTATCATCTTGTCTATTAAAGCTATTTTCAGTGGTTGCTTTGATTGTTATTACAAAAATATAACAATGGCATAGGCACAATGCCTAGAGGTTTATTATTCATTATTACCTACGCTTTCACGAAATTAAACACTACATAGCCATTTTCATCTAGCTGTAAATTTAATGACCCCTCCATCACAATGTTCAATCATACCTCTACCTTTAAAACAATTCAACCAAGTTTTAGAAAACGATTTAAAGCTCTCCCTTTCTTCATCAGACTTTGAAACAGGAGTGACATTTATTTCCGGTATACATCTACCAAAATCTACCGCTGGCAACCAAACATGGAAATCCGAATCGGGGGAATATTTAAATATGTCCTGGCAACCCTGTAGGTTAATTTGAGGTACAGGGGGTTGCCGCTGCAATAATTTCTTGAGCGTGATAAATGTTAAGTTGTTGTTTTTCAGTGTTATCGTCTGGATGTGCTTTGCGCGGCCCAAGCTCCTGTAAAAATATTCTTTATTTAGAGCATTATAGAATAATTAAGATTTATTACAATGATCAGAAAATTGTTTTACTTCATACCTAAATATCCTCATGAATAGACCATCTACCAATTTACAGTTAGACAGTCCAAATCTTCTGATTTTCAATTCCTTTGCGGAATCCATGAAGCTTGATATACATCCAACAATATTTCCTTCAACACCAACATTATCTAACTCCAAATCAACCAACACATTAGGATTTAATGACGTCACTAAACAGCTAACGACACCATTCTTCAACTCATTATTGCTCACATCAATCGATTCTAAACAATCGAAATTCATACTCGATTTAATCGATTCGTTAATTGCATGCTCTGTTATATTACAGTAGTTTAGTTTTAACATTTTTAGACGAACATGTTGGCATATTTTGACGATATTTCTGAAGCCATTATCTGATATTGCATTAGCGCTTATATCGAGTTCTTCAAGTGATAGGCAGGGTCGGTTCGCCTTTTCGAAGAGACTTAGGAGTATTTTCGTTCCATCTTCCGTGATATTATTTCTGCTTATATCTAGATGTGTTAAATGTTTCAGGGTGCACATACATTCGGTGAGATATTTGACGCCCGCGTCTCCTATATTGTTGTCAGATATCATAATAGCTGTGATATGTGTTTGGTGTGTAAGCGCCCTGAATAAAGGTCGTATTTGTGATGATGATAAGGTTTTTGCTCCGAGTGCTAATCTGCGAGTTGTATGACTCCTGCCGACCGCTTGTTGGATTTCCTCGGATGGTGCTATAACAAAATATTACTTTTAGTTTTTAAATTCTAGTGATCATTTTAGGCGACTGTTTTAGAACCAACTGGAATCGTTAATGATAACTTAATATTGTGGTGTCGACAAGGCCCAATTTTTTTCAAACTATACAAAAACAAAACTTGTTATTTTTACAATTGGAATTTTTATAATTCATAGAGATTGTTGATTCAAGTCTTACCTGCTTAAAAACTCAATTAAAATGAAATATAACACATATAGTAGTAATAATATAATACGTACGTATCCCCAACGCGTCACAGCACTCCAGGTACCTCTCTTCAGCAGGCGAGGCTTTCCAGTTAGTGATGCAAGTCTTAAGCTCCGGCGACGATAGTACTAAGCTGAGTGGATCGTCTTCAGAGAGAATAGCGCCATCTGACGTCATCAAACTGAATATGGGACGGACGCCTGTCAGTCTGCAAGTGTAAAGCGGTATATGAATTTAAGCTGGGCTATAAATGTTATACAAAACATATTCTTAAATGTGAGAAACGTTTAGAATGTAATGTAAATAACACATTAATGGAAGGGTTCCTTCGATGTGTTATTTACATGAAGTTTACTGTATCTTATTTGAAAAGGTTATTTATATTTTTAGTAGTGAAAAATATATATGTATATAACTTAGCACTAAAACGACCACATGAGTTTGGGCCGACCCACTACTTATACTTGCTTCAGTTAAATTCGAGGTACCTATTTACAACATGAAAAAAGGCAATAAATTATACGCCTTAAAATTGCGCTGGACTGTATAGTGGTCATTACAGAGGTACACCTCGTTTGGAAAATGTCTTTAAGACCACTAAGTCGAGTAAAAAGAATGGTTTACTTACTTATAATATCTAGATTTAACTTCATCAACCAGCCAGCTGATTGTCAACTTATTAATAGTATCCAACTTCAACGATATCAACAATACTTTATCTTCCACTTGTACTTTGACCGCAGCCGGAGGTAAAATCTGCGTCTTAACCGGCCTACCATTCTTATTCGACTGAACGATATTTATCGGTTGTATCATATTCATTGGCTGCACTATACTAGGATTCATGCTCTGCATTATATTAAAACCGTCGTTGTGTGTGTTATAATGGAAGTTCTCCCCGGAAGACTTTCTACAGAACGTTCCGGTTGGAGTCAGTCTTTTGTTCTGTCTTGAATTGAATTCGGTGTCGCTCCCACTGTTACTTGATACGTCTATCTCGTCTCTCTTTCTGTGGAATCCTGCCTTTAGTAACGTACTCTGTCTTTTCCATCGCCGTTTCATATTGTCCCTACTGTCTTTAGTTTTAGAATCATTTAATTCTTTCAATATATTTCTCATGGAATCCGAAGCTGAAACTTGTGGGTGTAAGTTTTCGTTTCTTTGAAAACTGTCTGAATCTGAGCTGTTTTCACTTACGTCGATCACATCACTCATTCTCGATTTTTTCTTTGTAAACTTGTTGTTTTCAACTAAAGGTTCTATTTTGTTAATATCTTCGATTGTATCTTTTATATTTTCGTAAGTGGGTTTCTTAGCGACTGTAGTCAAGGGATCAGTAAGTTTTCTCTTTTTATTATTTTTATTTATTCCTAAATCGTCATCTAGCCAATCATCATCGATTTCTTCAGGGTCTAACAATGCTGGTTTTACTTTAGACTTCTTTACATCAACTTCAGGTAAATCATTCATACTTCTGTTCCTTAGTGCTTCTATTGCATTTCTGTATTCATTGACTCCTGAAGATTTCTTTTTATCTTTGCTAGTTTCACAGTCTGATGAGTTTGAGTCGTCGGATGGGAATGCAGCTTCGTTCCTAACATTTTGCGATAAATCGATATCATCGTCGCTGTTATCATCGATAATATTTCGTCTTTTAAATACTGGAGTATCGAGTTCTTTGATCCTACTCGTCATTTTCGATGTACTTGGCGGAGTAACATCTTTGACTGGTTTTACGGGAGTTTTGGACTTGGATCTGTTTAGAACGTCTGTAGTATGTGTTTTATCTATAAGGCTGTGTATTTTGTTACATATGTTGGTGTATAGAACTTCTTGGTCTTTAGTGAGGATTGTGCTCGTTCGCCATTTCTGTAGCACGTGTAGAGGTGTTTCGCCGAAATCTGTCTTTAGGGATGGTATCGCACCTTTTTCTAGTAATAACTGAACTACTTCCAAGTGGCCATTGCTAGCTGCGTCATATAATGGTGTGATACCTGTAATTTATGTTTTGTGTTAGTTCATTGATCAGATTCGTACTTACATTATAATTACTTTACAACCATATAGAACTTGAGAATTTGCTCATAATTTAATTATTTTAAAACATACAAAAAAAACTACTGGGCCTCTAAACATATAATTTTAGGTTCACATCGAGCACTGTCTTTGAGTAATTAACCAATTAGTTTTAGAAAACTGTTTCTACATTTCATAAACTCCTTTTCCCATAGCGTTTGCAGAATTTTCGTCCAACATTCATGGGTTCCTGTACCATTATTGACATATATGCTGAGGATCGTGACTGATCCTTAGCATTGAGGGAACGGCCAGAAAGAAGAAGAAAGAGTACCATTATTATTAAAGGAGTAAGTAGCACTCACCATCACAATTAGCCCCTCCCCTATCGTTCACATTAGCACCGCTATTGATCAATAAATTAGCGATATCAATGTGTCCGTGTATACAGGCTTCATGCAGTGGCAGCCAGCCGGCGTTGTCGCGAATGTTGACGGGATGCCCTTTTGCTATCAGCCTTTCTACTAACAATTTGTTGCCAGATATACTTGCCTGAAGAAAAAAAAAATAATAATAAATAAATGTGGGCAAAAGCACTTGTGTTATGGAATTCAGAAACAACGAAGGTATCAGAAAGACCCAGACCCGAGGTAATGTAGAAAAGTTGGTTTTAAAATTAACCCGTCCGGGATCGAACTCGAGGCCGGAACAGAGCTAGCGCCACCTTGAAAACCGGTGTGTGATAATGTGATATTTTGACTGCCATTTTTTATTTTTTGGTGACATAATAATGTCAAATAGAGGAGACTTTTGTCCAGCAGTGAGACAAAAAAAGGTTATATAAAAAACGTATAAAACAGGAATCACGGCTTTGTTTATTTTTTATTTTTATCTAACGTGAATACTTCTAAATAGTACATAGTTTATTTAGAGTAAGATAACAGTCATTTAGTGATTCAGAACTTCAGTTCGAGTAGTATGATGATGAACCCTTGAGCTAATCTTGTCCATGGCCGGCATTTACTAGACTCAAAAGAATATCGTAATATTTGTCATGTATTTACTTACCACATGAAGTTGAGTTTCGCCCTTCATGTTCTTTTTGATAGTGTACCCCTTGCCTCTCTTACGCGTCTCTCTTTTAGTTTCAGATATCTCCTCCTCGTTAGTATCTGATAAATCTAGAAAGACATCATTTTATTTACATAGGAGGACAAGTTCTGCCCTCTTAGAAATTCATTTAATAGACATTGTCGTGGCATGTCATCGAAAAATTTATGAAAATTCAGAATTTTTAACCCTGAATAAAATGACGTGCAACGGTGCTACAGCTATGGTGCCATATAAGGAAATGCTAAGGAGGACAAGCTCTACCGGAATATAAATTTTTTTTTTGGTTGGCCGTCTTCCGAATTTGGACCAAAATGGATGATGTTCTTTGATATTTTATTTGAGCTTGTGATTGTGAAAAAATCAAAATCACCCTTTCGGGTTTGACAGGGGTTTCTAAACACGCTGTATGAAAGAAAAACAAATGAGCCTTACCTGTAAGATCATCAAGACAGATATCATCCCCGATGCGTGTATCGTCGTCCCCGCCCGCAGAGCTCTGCTCATCCTCAGAGTTCTCCAGGTTCTCCAGGTCCTGGTACCCGAGGGCTCTCAGGTCCTCCTTGGTTTGCTCCATCTTGTCAGTCTCGCAGTACTCTTCTTGGTACTTTAGAAGGCTCTTTAACGCTCGGATCTCGTATTTACGCTTGTGCCATTCTTGTGCCTTTAAAATGAACATACAGTATGAATGTGAAAACTGAGTATAAGAGCCTTCTTTAAGTTAGGTCTTCCAAGTAAAAGGTTAAAGGTTAAAAGTAAGGTTTAAAAATAAAGAAAAAACTATGTTCCAGATTAACATCCCAGTTTCAGTAACTGGTAAAGAATCTATGATATTATTCATGGGCCTGCAATTAAGTCTACATTCAAAAACAATGACTGTTTTAGACAATTAAAATATTTTTTTTTATGATAAATATCTTGTGTCAACGTAGCTTCGCGCCCAGTAATGTACCACAACTCGCACGATTATCGCGTTCTCTTCGTTTTGGTAGAAATCTTTGCAGTTAGCACCTCCAGCCAGAGCAATAGGAAAAACTAACTATGTCAGAAACATACACTAAGGGCACCCCCTGCGGGGTTCGGACCTCGACTTAGTGTGTTGCCAACAATTTTAATAAGGCAAAACAACAAGGGATGGCTGGATCTAAGTTTTAATTATTTAGGGACATATATTTATTTGCTATTTTGACCTCCAAACTGTCTCGTTAGCCTAGTGGTTCTAAGCGCGACTGCTACGCTAGAGGTCTTGGGTTCGATTTTCAAGTCAACCAAGGTGTTATTGGGTTTTTGTATGAAATTCTCAGAAGCAGGTCGGAGTTTGGATTTGTGCCCGGTTAGTGGCAATATGCTCGACCTCTATTACATGGGAACTTAACATACCGTCGAACTGTGGGTGTACATTGATACACCTCTGCGTAACCCATCGGGGATACGGGCGTGATGGTATGTTATGTTATTTTGTCCGGTTCGGGCCAGCTTGGTCTAAGGACAGGGGGACGCTTGCATTCTCTAAACCAGTGGTAATACTTACAGCTCTCCTTGCCTCCAAGCAGGCTTTCTCAATTTGTCCGTACGGTTTCTTAGCGAGGAACAGCGTTTCTGCTATGTTATACATCGTCGTGAAAGCCTCCTTCGGCACGTCTTTGATCAGCTCGTACTCCTTCTCGTAGTAATCTAAAGCTTCATTGTATGATCCCATGTCCTTGTAAGTTTGGTAGAGACTGCAATTAAGAGATTAGTATGTTAGTATTGACGACCTCCGTTTTCGCGTGGCGTATGCACCGGTTTTCAAGTTGCTAGCTCTGAGTTCGATCTCCGGACGGGTCAATGAACAAAACAACTTTTTAACATTGTCTCGGGTCTGGGTGTTTGTGGTACCTTCGTTGTTTCTGAATTACTTAAAAAAAGTGCTTTAGCTGTTTACTTTGGGTTCAGAGCAATTTATGTGATTGCACTTATTTATTACTTATACTTTTAATGTTTTATTTTTGGAAAAAAAATAAGACTAATATCAAAAGGCATCCCGTCAACATTCGATGACGACCTCCGTGGTCGAGTGGCGTAAGCACCGGTTTCAAGGTGTCGCTAGCTCTGAGGGGCCGGGTTCGATTCCCGGACGGGTCAATGTAGAAAGACACATTTCTACATTGTCTCGGGTCTGGGTGTTTGTGGTACCTTCGTTGTATCTGAATTCCATAACACAAGTGCTTTAGCAACTTACTTTGGGTTCAGAGCAATGTATGTGATGTTGTCCGCATTTATTATTTATTATATACCAAGTTGTTAACCAGTGCTTTGTACCACAAACCTAACATATATCGGTATGAGGGCCTTCCCGCACTCGCCCGCCAGCTCAGCGTGGTCCAGCATCTTCAGGTAATACTCCACAGCGCCGGCGTAGTTCCGCAAGTGGCAAGCACCGTCACCCAGCTTCTCGTATAGCTTCTTGAATGTCACGTGGTCGGCTGGGTCCGTTGATATTAGTAGGTCTTCTGTGTAGCATATTGCTGCAACTGATTGAAAAAATGGTATTTAATGAAACTGATTTGAATCTGTGCTGGTGCACAGATATAATGATATAATGAAAGGCTGGTGATTTTAAAAACATCAAATATGAAGACAATCTCTGTTGGCTCAAGCTAGTAAAAACTATTAATTTTGAAGCTTAGTAATTTATGACTTGCCAGCTGGGTTTATTACACATTTCTGGAAAATATTGGCAGATATTTTTACTTAATGACTTATTTAGGTAAAAATCGGTCATTAGCGATATCGATATCGCTATTAGATCGCCATTTTAACCTTTTACTGTTGTTATTTTAATGCTGTTTAACCAGTCATACTATGGGATACTGTGTTTCTCAGGAAATGGGCTGTGGAGATCAGATAGGCAGTTGCTCCATGTAGAATATGGTATTCAGATGAATCTGGTAAGACTGGTAGCTAAGTCCAACACAACTTTGGAAAAGGCTAAGCAGATGATGATTGTTTTAATGCTGTAACTATCAGTGTGTAAAATACAAAACATTCTATTCCATTCTTATGGGAACAGGTGACTATGATATTAATACTCACCAACTCTAAGATTAGACTCAATGTTCTCATGTTCCTCCTCATCAGGTGTCTTCAGCTTCCAGGCTTTCAGCAGCACTTGTTTAGCACTCTGGTAATCTGACATCTTACACAATATGTCGGCTTTAGATGCTAGCGTCTCACACGTTTTTAGTACCTGTAGAAATTCATATTTTGTTTTTATGTTATTTTCATGTTGGAACAATGTTAGTTAAAACAAACAAAGATACTATAAAAAATTGTATGAAACTATGTTTTGATCATAGGAGATGAGGAAAATACATAAGTCTTCAATGTAATTGGTTTTTTAGATTTACGCGAATGTTAGACATTGAATAAAACTATTTTTTATGGTCGCGGGCAGAGTCTGCCCGTGACCATGATACCTGCAAAGGTGTCGAAACGTCGGGACCTAAATCTAAAATTAAAACCGCGAAAAAATCCGTAAAAAGTAGTTTCTTCAATGTAACTTTTCGTATTCTATTGAGATAGTAGAACATATTATGAACCTCATGAGCCATCAAGGTATAAAATCAAGCTTCAAAGTATATTAGATTCAAGCTCACGTACAATGTCTGTAAAATATAAAACAAACCTACCTTATCCTCAAGCCTGCTAGCAACTTCAAGCGCTTTATTCAGACAGCTGAGCGCTTTCGCATAATCCTTCTTCTTATTACTTAACAGCAACGCTTCAGTGGTATAACAGTTATGGAGTACTTCATAGAGGTCCTGGCTCGAGCAGATGGATATGGCTTTGTTGATGCAGTCTATAGCCTTGTCTAAGTTTCCTAAGTGCTCCTGCACTACGCCAATGTTAAGGAGCAGACGGGCTCTCATGTCCATTAGTTCGTGTTTGTTTATTTTACCGTTTAAGCTAGAGGAAAGGTGTTGAGGTTAATTAATTTTATATTAGGTATTTACATAGCTTTAGGTAATGTTGAGAGAATGAATGATGAATGACATGAACAAAAGATGTATGTAAGAATAGTAGCAAGTGGAAAGGAATGTATGTACCAAGAATTAAAAAGTTGAAATATTGTCAAAAAATAAGCCAGTTAAAAAATAGAAAACAAATTGTAGAAGACACAACACCATTGAAAAATAATTCCATATTTTCAAGTGGATAATATAATCTTATATATAAAAATGAATCGCTAAATGTGTTGGTAAGCGCATAACTCAATAATGCCTGGACCGATTTCGCTAATTCTTTTTTTGTTGTATTTGTTGTTGACAAGAGAAGGTTTTTATGACAAAAAAAATTGATAGTGATTTGTTGGATTTATCTACGCCTCCAATAATATAAAGGCACCGGGAGCGGGACCTATAGATTCACGCGGGTGAAACCGCGGGGCACAGCTAGTATGAGATAAAATACAAGTCATGTGTTAGCAAACTTAATTTAAGTACTTATTTACATGTAGAAATAAGATATGGTTACATATAGTAACAATTTGCTTTTTTTATTGCTTCATTTTACCAATGAAGTGTTAATACACAAAAATTGTTTGGTCGCTAATTTGCTGAAGATTGACTTAGAAAACATTTATCAACTTACTTCTCACACAGAACAAGGCTTTTCATGAATGCCTTTTCAGCAGCCTTCAGTGATGTCTTTGATTCTTCTTCCTCACTGGTGCTTTGTCCTTGTAGTAAATATATTCTGCCTAGTGTGGCCATGGCCCTTTGTTCCTCAACTAGATTCTTTAGTTCTTTTGCTACAGCTGGTGATCATAAATATGGAGTATAAATAAATTACACAACATTTATTTTTTATTTTAGTACAATAGAATTAAGAAAACTAAAGAAAAGCAGTAGAAGAGTGAGAAGCCAAATAAAAATTTATGTTTACATTTGCATGTTGTGTTAAATAGTTACATAAGGATACTAACTACCAGTATTATTGTTTATGAATCTTAACTGAAATGTTTAAGTATACTTACATAAATGTCGCTCCTCATACTTTAGGGCTTTGTCAAATTCTGCTAACAACATATACATCTCCCCGATCATCCTATTGCAAGTCCCCCATTCCATCCGAAGACCCAAGTCTTTACAAATTTTAGCTTCATTTTTATATTCGTCCAAAGCATCGCTATATCGATTATGCTTGTAATAAAATGTTGCTAAATCATTACAAGCTTCAGCTAAAGTACGCCTATTGCTTCCGTTCAAAGCTTTCTTCTTTCGACGAATAAGTTCTGAAATTAATTCACAAGTTTCGAGATTAAACAATGTAACTAACCTTAAACTCCGATTTAGTTAGTTAAGTTTATGCCAAAACATACTTTCTTCTTCCATTTTTATATTTTCCCAGTCATCTGGGACAATCATATACGAATTATAAGCAAAATAACAATTACAAACTTTGAAAATATGTTAAGTTTTAGGCGCCGAAATGAAATAAACACGATTGAACACGAATGACAAATGTCAACATTTTGACGTTGTCAATTTTCCCGTGTCCCGTTATTTTTACTCAAAACTTTAAATGCGTTCACCGAACGATCATATGTTTTAGAAAGTACTTTTTTTATGTCTGTAACACTTGGAAACCACTGGCAGCACTGCTTTAAGTGCGTTGGTGATTGATTTTAGTACTCCTAATTAAGAATAAGAATAAATTTAAATATAAACTTACCAATTACTTAATTGAAAATAGAGATATAAGTATATTAGCAATTTTATTGCCATTACATATGTATACGCTTGAAGAGTCTTGAAAAATAAGTTACAATTTAACTATTTTCAGTATGTTTGGGAAAGGAACAAAATGTTTTAATTTCTAATGTTCCTTTTTAATTACCATAGAGAATTAGAGACTCTTTGTCAGACCTCGCACAACGGGAAAATAGCGAACGCTTTATTTCTCAAGGGTCAATGGACGAATGAACGATCGCCGTCTGTTTCTGTTGTGTACAAATAATATTCTCAATTCAAATTTTTCTTAGTGTACAGAGTTTTACTGACTGCAATCTTATAAAATCATTACTGTTTTGCTTTTGTTTTAATTATTGTATTTTAAGAAAATAGTATAATCCAAGCTTTTCGTTTGTTGTGCTAATACCGGCGTCGAAGATTTTAACTAGCTGGTGAGTAAGTTCACTTTTTATTTTAGATAACAAAGCGAAAGAACTTGTTATAAAGATTGATTTGCGTGAATTACTTTAACGTAGAATGTTTATTTTGAAGTTCGGAGCATGTTTTTGTACCTAAAACAAAGAACAAAAAAATAACTGATTAAAAGTATTTACAGTTGATATAATAATGTTTATTATAACTAATAACAGCATATATACAAATTGAAGCATGATAAATACTTCGTGATATTAAAAAAGAAAGTTATGTTCAATTTATAAGGCAATACTATTTTATTTATGTTGTGTTGTTTAATTATAAACATAAAGGATATTGAAATATGGCATAGACTGTAGTCCAGTCATGACATTTTAATGAAATAAAAAGCAAAGATTAGCTTTCATACTCGTTGGCATGGGACAAGGGTATGAGCAAGTGTGACAAAGGACAAACATAAACAGCCAACAAATATTTTTTTTAAGATTATTTGCATAAACATAACTTTTTTAGTGTCAATACCCCCTGCTGAGTAAACATGAACTTCTGTTCTATAAATAAACTGGAATTAACTAACTGTTACTTAAATGTAGGTTTTAAATCATATATGGAGGAGTCTATTAAAACATACATCATTTGTTTTTCAAGTTAGTCACAAAATTTCTTTTCGACAGTTGTAAAGTAAAATCTCTTGTAAAAATCTGATAAGCAGTCATTGTTGCTTGACTTATTTTGAGCAGAATAAATAAATAGCTTAGAAATTGCCTTGGAAGTAGAAGTTTTTGGTTTCTTATTAATAAATCAGTTTCCTATAGAAACTGATTTATTAATTGGTGTAAATGTAATAGCTAAAATTCATATTACATATTATTTTTTAAACCATTAACTATTTTTTTTTATAATCATCTAAATTACTTACAGCACTAAATGGTACATAATATCATACATGATATAATACTATAAGAATTTTAATTTTGTATTTTCAGTACAACTATTTATCTGACTGTCTTTGCATAAGCTAGGTAGTTAAGTCTATAAATTACCTGATACCGTCTAAAACATTTGTTTGTATTGGCAACAAATTACAGAGCTTTATTACACAGTAAAACAAGCCTCCTATTTTCAGCCAGTATGTACACAAATATCTAAAAATAGGAGCAATAAAACCTCATTTCTCATTGTACTGTATATTGTTGTATGTACATCAACATTCCTTTTCATGGCTGCGCCGAACTGGCGCCATGTAGCGTCTTCCACCGCCTAATGTCGCCCAAAGCTGATAAGACCCTTTCAAACATCATTGTGATAATTGGGTCAAGCATCTATGTTTGGTAAACATTTAAGTTTCACCTTTGTTATGTATCACGTGGTTCGTTCACACGACACAGTAGTGACAGTATATTAACAGAGATGTAATGGAAAATGGTGTTTCGAAGGTAGAAATGATCATCTGAGTACAATAAATCAACATGTTCGATATTGATTTAATCGTTGGTTAATAATACGCATTAAACATCAAGGGTTTTTGTAGAAGAAATAAGTTTCTATAAACGCAGCATTCTATAATACGTAGAATGTTTAATAAATAACAAAAAAAATCCATATATTTTATTATGCACTTTACATAAACGTCATAAAATTAGTTTGAATACAAAATGTTGTTAAGTGCGTTAAAGTAACATTGTTCCTATGCTACGTCCGCGTAATTATCTCGAAACATTCTAGTCACAGCTTTAGAACTCGAATTAAACATAGCGCCATGCGCAAGTGGTGTTTGTTGATTGAATATAAACCTCGCCAACACATAACATAAATATTAATTAAACCAGAGCTTAACTTTGGGAATAATCAGATATCTGTGGGTATGTCTCTTTCTTTACAGAAAACTGTAGGCTGAGAAATTTCCTTTAAGGTAAACACAAATTACACTTACGATAATTTTGCTGCACAAATAATAGTACCATTTAATTTCAGAATGGAATGGTTAAATAATTATTTCGTAGATATTTTTTTTGCCTCTTACTTTTCCAATCTCTTTAAACATCTTAAGTTGTGGCTCTTAGAGTTAATTTGCACGATGTCGCTAAGATGGTTGCGTTAGCACGACAATATTACCATTTCAACACCTGTAGTATACGACAGTAGTCCAAAATACCTTGTTTATAGACTGTAAAAATGATATTTTACTGATTTTTAAATTGGTAAAAGGATGTGGTAATCAGAAAATGCAAGGTGTCAGATTTCCAACTACAACATTTAAAATGTCCATAATATCCTCGGAATCGAATATGAATTTCACAAGTGACAAGTTTATAAGCGTTATTATTTCCGTCGCGGTCGCCGTATGAATTCTGTAGGGTTGGCGGTACGACAAGTAATCTAGAGTTATTGCTGAAAATGATAAACTGGGAACCAATAACAGTAGCCAAGATCGAATGTAAAATATGTCAGGACGTTATAGCCTAAAGACTGAAGTTTTGTGGTGTCTCTTACGGATTCTTTATCTGTGCAATTTAGGACCTGTAGTGTTACAGCCACCGGCTGCATAAAATATTTCTTACATAGACTTCTAAAACTTTGATTGAGTTACAATATCTCCAGGAAGTGCCAGCCGAACCTGATAAAGGTTTCGTAATACACAAAAATTAAATAAGTAACTCCATAAACAAGTCAACGACACCGGATTGATGTCCAAGAAGAAATCGTGTTTTTTGTGCCATAAAACAATTTTCTAACGATATTCGACGGCACACCGCTTGTTGCAGAAATAGAATTTAAGTTTCTCTAAAAATATATCTATTCCCGCATCGGAAACGTTGGCTTAAGGCGAACATCACCTGGAGATATGCAGGCCGCGCGTTCCCAACACGAAATCGGTCGACGAACCGGCAAATCTGGGCCAAGATACCATATTGCCTGAACGTTTTCGCTGAGAAAATTTAATGTTGCATTTGCAAATTTGTATATAATATATCCTTCCAGATATCTATAAATATTGCGCTAGTGACCTAGGAATGCAAAAGGCAATTTTTTATTTACATTTGATTCGCTCTTGTATGGCCCTCCTTAGTATTCTGAAGACGATTTGAATACTGCTTTAAATCTCTTCACGTTTTCTTAAATCTTGTTCTTAATTTATTAGGTCCCTTTTTTCTGACCCTGTTTTAATTGGACTTATTAGTTTAGAGTTTTTTATGCTTATAACGAAAAAGTAAGTTACAACTATGTACGAACATACCTATGTTGTGTGAATTAGAAGTAACAATTTGAATAGAGACTAATCTGCTACGTAACTAGAGATCAAAGAAACGCGTGACCATACCCAGTTAAATTTGCATCGATTACGGAAGGCGTTAATGATAAAGCGTCCGACTCCGATTGATTGAGAATGGCTTCGTTTTGATAGACTGGAACAAATCTCCACGAGCCAGCCCTCGCTACAATGGATTCGGATTGGCCATTGATTCACGCATCGCATTTAAATGTTGCATTCGCGGAACGCATACTGTTACATCTACATGAGTTCACCAGAAGTGTCCGAACGGTATCAAGATTCCGGTTCTAATTAAAGCGAATGATTCAGGGGCCCCTCGCCATGTTAATTTGCCTAAAATTCGCATTATAACTAACGGATCGTGTTGTGGAAAACTGACAGAAATTCTTAATAACAGAGGCCGGGCTTTGCTCATTATTTGCTCTGAAATTAAACTCTGTTTACTAATTGCTGAACATATTTCTGTTTCAAAACAATAGGGCTGACGGGCCGCAATAAACAGGGTAACAGAATTACGAATCGCCAATAAAATTTATTGTGTAGGATATTTTGGTATCTTGCTTACAACAGTGTTTTTAATATAAAATTTATGGCTTGGCTATGGGGGTTATCTTGCACAACCCCGGTCTATGGTGACCTATTTACTTCGGCGCAGTGTGAAATCAGTGCATTAATATCTGAAAATAAATGACTACGAATACACGAATGCTCACCATAGAATGTGGTTGTTTTGATACTGTATCGAATTTATACATTTCTACATGAGCATTAGAGAAGCTCTTTATTGGTGGTCACCTACTGGCACTAGTTGGACCAACAGTCGCCGAACCGTAAAGACTCCCACGGATGCGAAACACAGATGCGATATATGCCAATATGGACGCAACGCGATTTTGCGATAATTGGATGAGATACGTACTGGTATGATAACTTTACTTGTATAACTGTGCGCATAAGGTCTAAATTTAAGCGACTTCATTAGTATCGATAACTGGCTCGGTGGTAAACCATGATAGTGTGACTACAGTAAATTATATGTAGATATCAGAAACTTACACATGTCCACAGTCCAATGAATTTCTACTTCTAACATTCTGTAAGTGAAATCCAATTTAGACCAAAGCAATACAAATTAATCCTATCTACATCATTGTTATTTATTAAATTAGCTTCTATGTTTTCTTAGTCTGATCTATTCGTAAGAAAGTCGGGTGATGGTTCGCTACCACTTTTCGTTATCTAAGAAACGGCTGAGTTTCTAAAACCATTACACACGATTTATTGTTTAAAGTAAACTCGTTAAAAGCACGTACGTCATATTTTAAAATGTAAATGGCGTTACGGAAATCTTTAATTGCCTAAAGAGCTTCACTTCAAAACAGTTTCTCATTGTTAACTGTTTTCAATCCTTAAATAGACTTGTGATAAATATTGCACTGACGCGAAGCACGGCTCTTCAACCATTCATTCAGTTACCAACTGTAAAGCTCCGAAAATATCATTTTAGAGCAACAACCGAGAAACTGAATGGTTTTATTATAGACTTCATCTATTATGTATTTAGAAGAGTCCAATCACGGGTCGAGGCAGTAAGCGAAAATCGTTACCGATCGCCAAATGTGGACTAAAGTGCGAAGTGGACCATGGATGAAATTATAATATCTTGGCTTTTAGACATTCCCGAACTATTCGAGTCGTTCACATTCACTGAACAAGGGTCCCCCTAACCACCAGCCATGACGTTCGTTTTTATACTCAGCTCTTATTTCTGTACGATGAAAGCTACTGAGCTCATGTTCGTTAGGAATTACTTCATCGTAAATCACATTCGCTTTTTATTTACTATGAACAGGTAATTGAGAAAAAGAAAAGTAAAATGCTCAGTGTAGTCTTTATATCTGTGTAGGCGTGGGCGTCGTAAGACCGGGCTATTATCAAGTTAAGATCAAATTTAAGCCGATATTTTGTTTCGTAACATCTCGCAGACAATGGAGAATATGTTGCCGTGTTGCCTTATTACATATAATTTATTCTAAAGCTTTTGAAGGGCAAAAGGATACGGCGAGTGTAGATTTCGTAAGAAGCGACGCTTGTCATTATACATTATAATGCTGAGTCGTCCTACGCCAAAGGTGTCATCTTCATGAATTAACATCAGATGCGAATTGTTCTCTAGAGTGATTGTTTAAGACGTGATGATTTCAGAGATTTGTATGGTACATAATAGGACCTTTATGGAACAATGTATATATGTACCTCTATTTCACAAACTTCAAGAGCGTAAATTGTGATGTTTGTTGCAATGAAAGCTTTGCATGAAACTCTTTGAACAACTTGTGTATAACGTGTCTTTGTACCTATTATCTAACGAAATGAAACTGGAAAACAACAAAAATGTTCAGAATGTTACTAGAAAGGCGCGTTTAGGCAATGTGAAAACACTTCCATGGAGAAAATCCTCTGCAAAACTTGCCTGGCATCTGCACATCTGCGGTGCACACCGTTTAACATTTAGCTTAGCAATTATTCAACGAGTTAAAGTTTGCCCACAAAGTTACTGTTCGCGGCTGTCTCAATCTCCCTGTTCGCGTTTAGTCCAAGAGTAACTAGTATAAAGATATAGTTAATTAATTAAATTTTAATTTCAATTTGCAGAAATACTATGAAAAAATGTTTTGCTATTTATTACATAAAATGATATATAATCTTCTAAATTAATACCTAAATCCTCGTTAGTATAATTATAATTGATGCCAAAGTAAGCTTTATTTTAAGTGACCTGTTTATAAATAAAACTCCAGTTTCTCAGTTACTCAGAACCGTTATTTATTCTTATTTGGAAAACGCCTAAACGTCTTGCCAAGTATTTATGGATAAAAAATATTCCATGACAACAGCAGATTAAAGATTATAGGGCAATGTTCTGCGTATTCCGAATATGGGCGAACGAATGTCGCTGCTCCACCATTTTGGGCTTAATGAATTCAAAGCCGTTGACTTGCTGAAGTAAGATGCAAATATGTACTTAGTTACCTTAAACACGCAATAATACTTACGTAAAACCAATCCAGTTTGCAGATCTAGATGCTGTTATGTTACTCGTATAATTCTTTTAAATTAACGACTTGCAGTAGAATAAAATTTACATTGAGAATGCATGTAAATAGAACGTATTCTGTGAAGATTTACCTGTACTAGAAAACTTTTCTCCTTTGATACAAACGTGCTCTTAAAACCGAGCGCTGCGCTATTTACCGAGAATCGGAACTACATCTGGAGTACCGGATCATATCTGTGAACAACAATCGTTGAATGTAACAGCTGAATTGCATTTGGCGTGCCGCAGAGAAATTGATTCTTTTAAAGGTGATCGACTCCGAATGTGAACGATCATTGTTCGCGATTACTGTACCAAACTAAGAAACGGGGTATCAATAAATGCTGTTATATATTATGCAGGCACTGTATCGTATGCCAATCTATGTCGCCTGTTCTCATTTTAGTGGTAAATGTTAGTATTTTCCACTAAACGTATCTTGATCGTACTTACTCGTTCATATTTACTTAAATTACAATTTAACGAGTTTGAGTCTACATTATATAAGCTACATTTCTTAATATAGCAAGTAGGACGCGCGCTCCAGTTCATTTCCGCGAATGCAAGTATCTGGGATCGTTCTAAATTTTACAGTATATTAAAAACGATCCAACGGGATTTTCAGTGCGCTATCCTGGCATAGTACGCGATAGCTACTGCAGATAGCATAATCCATTAACCGCCGTACCAGTAACATCGTTATGTTTCGGTACTGCATTTACATAGAGACGAGCGATGGAAACGTATTTCCATTTACGCTTAAATTCTATGCTGATTTTGTTCTGGCCACCAATTTTCACCGTAACTGATGTAGATAGATTTATAGTGTTAATATGTACCAATTGGGTCCATGCTATCGGTTTATGCGGTAGAGTTCAAATTATCAGCAATCGGAACCATTTAGCTCTTGAAATTACAATTCTGTATTTCCCAGTAGTGTTGGTTCATGCGTAATATGATTTTGCATGACTAGCGGCCTTGTTGAAGATAAGTGCAGTAGAACGTTAGAAATATTAAGTAACGGTAGAATTTCAGGCGAGTTCTCCCATCAACATGAGAAAACCACCACATATTTAATCCGCAAAGGCTACCAGATCCGAAGCGACCGCGGAAAAGGAATAGGATTAAAGTAGGGTTTAAAAAGTTAGCCGTGTCCTTCGAACAAGTTTCTCCTAAGTTTGAAAGAAGGTTTGATTCATTCATCATTCTTGACCGGCTTAGAACAGTTTTGGGAAACAATCCATTTTGTATCAATCTTGAATAAAGTGTGGTATCCGATATCCGGATTCTGTTCTATGGCACAATGTCTATTTTTATACATCTTTGATTAAGTATTACTGAGGTTCATCATTCTTTATCTTTTTCCCATTTAATAATTTTTTTCTTAGTTTTCATGTTCGTCCGTTACACCTGTAGCAGGTTTAACGTCAATATTCAGCCCTTGACTTATTTTTTGTAAAATCTATCTTATAGAAAATTATTTTTTACTCTGGTCTTGTTTTAATGAATTTTATACTCAACATATTATTCAGTAAGAGATCGAAATATCAATATTGCTGATTACTGTTCATCCGCCTACATGATATAATCCGTTTGTAACCTTTTATGACACGAAGCGAAGAGAACTGATTAATTCGATGCTTAATTATGCAGGATCATTATCGAATCGGCAATCCCGGTGTATTGGGTCGGACAGGGTGCGAATCATGCGAATGGAGAGTTGGAGGTTATGCTTAACTTAGTAAGAGGCCTATGTGAATTAGTGAACCAGGCTGAGTTTAGTTTTAGATGGGATGGTTGATAGACTAATGTAATTATAACATAAGAATACCTGAATCAATTTTTTTCGGTATTCAGTCAGTAGAGTTTAGTAACAGTACAGTTTTAGTAAATTATGACACTTTACAACTGCACTAACTATTCAGAATTTAAAAACTACAACTGAAACTAAAAGCTCATAAAAAAACGTTGCAATTTTAAGGGTTACCTTTAAAATGAAATTGCTTTTTAAAACTATACCTACGATATATCAAACGTGTCGGCCGGGAACAGGTCTGTACAATAGATACGCAAAATGTTTGTTGCTATGGCAACGCCTCTTTGACGAGGATAGATCGAAGTATTCAAAACTGTATTTTATTTATTCCTCACTTCCCTCTTGTTTTGTTCACAAGCAAATTCAAAAGTGACTGTAAAAATGTAGAGCTGGCTCGTTTTGTTCACTCGTATGAAATAAATTGGTTCAAAATATCTACATTTCCACATTATAGTAGAACATGCATTATTGTTTGATCACTACAGACTTCGAGTGATTTCAGTAGTCAATTGATTTACTTTCAGTATAAAAACAATGTACTCGTACTTTGCTATAGGTAATTTTTTATCCCCGTATTTTGTTATTCTTATTTTGCAACAGGTATATTTTTCAAGTAAACAACGTAAACAACACTAATACAGTGATTATACCCACGTTCTTAATATTCACCTATTTTTGCGTCTATAAATATCTTTAGAAATAAAGCGTATGCAAATAAGCTGATTATGTAAACATTTGCTTTTCACTTTCCCAAATAAATAATTATATACAGTGTGAATTGACTGTATCTGTTAGAAAATGACTGGTTTTCAATTTGTATTGGAAACTATTTGTTGTTTACATAAATTTTAATCTTTATAAGCTTTTTGGGAACATTAACTCGATTTCGTAACCACTTTTCTATATTTAACTCTCAAGTAAAATGTATGTTTCTCGTTATCGTTAAATATTAAGTAAAGAAAGTTTTTAAAACAATGTTCCTTTGTTATTAGTTCTTAATTTCAGTTCAAGTTTATCGAAGAATTAGAAAGTACTTAGTCATCATTTCTGAGTATAGAGTCTTATACCTGCCCCACCTCTTTCGTCAGCGTATTGGAGACTTGAGAGGCTCATAATCGGGCGAGGTGACGCTAGTAGGTCAACAAGTTTGACACAGGTCGAGAAGGGACATCGTACTTGTATCAATGGCCCAGTGACTGACACTTTGGAAGGATTTAGAGCATCCTTTTGTGATTGATTTAGGCTTTGAGAATGTTCGAGAAATGTGTCTTGGAAGTTAACCAACTTAGTTGAGTATATGGGTGGAATTTTTTTGTCTGTTTACAATGTTTTATATTGTAAATAAACTTAATGTCCCAGCAGAATATCTACAGTTCTATGATCCATGATTTAAAATGGCGTTATTAAAAAAAAAAAGATTTTCATTAAATTAACTACTTATAAATATCTGTTATCTTTCGACCTACCTGACAGTAAAATCTAGACTTTTAAAGTTTGGCAATATTTGGGTTTAGTTACTACCAAATGAATGCTATAAGACAATCTATATTTTTCTTTTTTTTACAGATCGAATAATAATTAATATGTAATTCTTTATTAATACACAATTAAATCTAATATAAGAACAAACTCTAACTATACTAAAATTAAAACTTACATAATGAATGCTTGATACATAGTTTTAGAATTTTTATATACGTTTAAACTTATCAAACTGAAGTAGTTTTTTATTTCGTAAATTATCAAAATAAAGAAGCTAAGCGCCGGATACCTTCAGATGACAGAATCGAAATTACATTTTGTGTACCGTCAAATTTCGTAGCCACTCTTTGTCTCCAAAATGAAACGTCAGCCGCAAGCCGTAGTTCGAGTATTTTCCAATCGCCTATTTGTTTATTTATAGAATAAAAAACAGAACTTGTAGATGACTAAAATACAAACCCCGAAGAAAAGTCCAATAAATCTTTCTAAAATAAAAGTGAACACACAGGGCGATGGGATTTTCTTCTGACGCTTCTAAAATCTAGGCAAAATACCATACACTTGAAATGTATTTTGGTTTGCAATATAACGTAGCATCTTCGCGGTCTTGACTCGTAATTGAACTAAAGAAAACTATTAAAGCGTAGCATTCTATCTTTAGAAGACTACTCAAGTGTAACTTGCGACTCTGATTCAGATGACTTGTTCTTGTCTAATTTACAATACGCAAGAGTTTTTTCGGGTACTTAGAGCTACACAATAGATTCATTGACGAAGTAATATTTATTGATAAAATTTTACCAAAGATTTTAAATAATAAATTCAAGTAAAGAGCTGACTTTCTAGAAACAACTAGCAGCTGTCCAAATGTCGACATTGCACTACTTACTGATCCTCCTACGCAGACCTGTATTAGAAAGGAGCTAATGATCGAATGTAGGGTATTGATTACAATCGAAACGCCTTTGTTTCCATTGTGCCTGTCTCTGAAGTAAAATTAAGTTCTCAACTCGCAGCCCGCTATTGTATTTCAATTAATGAACGCAAACAAACCAAAATAAAGTTGTGATTAGGAGATCATTAGTGACCTTAATTGGCCTGACATACACATATGGTCCAGAACACAATGCTATTCCCAACTTTTTTCTTTTTCCAGTGTACCATGGTTTTAGGTCACAAACAATGGTTTTCGTCTGAATAGCCACAGCGACGTTGTACTAGGCATCCATAACACCAAGGCAGGTGCAGGCGAAGTTTTTGCCGCGAGCGCTGCGCACTGGGTCAACAGGTTCGCTCGAGTACCAGCTCAGAGACGCCAAGTCTCTCAGCCACTTATTTAGAAATTTCATATACATATTTGCTGTACGATAACTACGACACGTGAAATTGAGATTTACCAGACCATTATATGAATGCTACCAACCAAATGAATTTATGATGCAGTTTGATTTCTAGGTACTGCACTCTACTTCTTAGGCAGTCGACGTCCTCAAACGGATGCTCTATTGTTTGTTTAGTTATGTCTGTGGCACTGTCTGAGAATTCTGTCTGGACCTCGTTGCTTTGTATGTATTTTAAACATCATTTTTTACATTGACTGCTAGCATATTTGTAAACATTTCGACTTTTCCGTATTCAGTAATTCGTCCTAAATAAAGTGTGCTAAAATCGTGAGGATAATTTTATGCAAGTTGGGCTGCGTTCGCCCGCTCGGTATTGATTTTTGTTATTTGCATCCCGTCTGCTCTCTTGTACATCTGCGGCTATTGTTGGACGTATAGTCATTTACTTATATGGGTAGTTTGGGTATATAGAGACATTTTAACTTATTGGGAATTAATGCAGGTTCGGCCCGTAAAGTAAACATAAGTACATCAATTGTTTGTGTTTATTTTTTCATTATGTAGAAAACATATTTATATTTCAATTGAGAACTATTAATAAGTTGTTTTAACACTATGATGTGGTGACTACTTTTGTATTTTTTTAAAAAACAACCCAAATATTTCCTCCAACTCCTTGATAGATAATTTCGTCAACTAAATTTAGAACATTCGGTAATGGATCATCAAATGTTGAGTGGAGACTTACCTGATTGACGTTATCTCTCCGAAGAGTAATTAGTGTAATCACCATTCCATCAAATCCATCATTATATGAGTGTTAATGATACTGTTACCTTTGAGTTAAATATAAAAGGGAGAATTGTTTATAGACCCTGTTGTGGAGGTGGTATTTCGAAATCTACCTGTTTTGCCTTTCCGTTGTCTGGAAATAGTCGTTCACGTGTGCACGTATTTAGGTCGCGTCCGCTCCATTTATAATTATCTTTGCTGATGCATCGCTCCATCACCCACGGAGTGCCATTACACAATTAGGCGTGGCTTTGCTATGGCCATATGAATGTCATGGTTTTTAATTCAATTTCCATTCGTCTTCATTTCCTAATTCTTTTTATGACAACTTTTACTCCTGTTGTACCCAGTTTCCATTCAGTATTGAAAACATATATCAGTTTTATATTGCTATATAGCATCTATTTCTGTTTCAATCTACAAAATGGCTCTTCTGTTTCGCCAATAGCTTTTAATGACAATAAATACTGTTTGGCTACTTATTAAAATATAGCTTTCATTAAGTCGTTTCTCTCAGGTGAGTTATAGTCGAGTTAATCTCCGTCGCGGCACTTTGATGGTATCACCTCCTGTCTTGAGTAAATTGAGTAATTACTGAGTGAGATTACGTGGTAATTTAAGGGGCGGAAGGTATCGATCACCCTGTTAACGTGACTGGTTCACTCTCTGTGTGGCGCGAGCATTGCTTCTATGTATCATTGCTACTTGGTGACGGTAACATGTCACTAGAAAAAAACAAAAGCACACCTTCTTCTTAACCATAATATTGATGCCCAATCCATTGTCTACGATACAACGATACGATAAAATAAAATAAATCAGACAAAATCGATTATAAAATAATGTTTTTCATAAACTTTGTCATGATAATTGATAATCACTGCAATCACCAACAAATGCGAATACACAAACGATATGTATAACCGATAGATTCGCTTCGTTCCGATTCTGTTTTGTTTACCTCACCAAATAGTGCAATGACCTTACTGTTTTCGGTTATACCAATTATAGAAATCTCATCATCCAACAGGTTTGTCGCTTTTGGAAATACCTAGTTTTATATTGTTTTGACGCCTAACTGACTGTTAAGGTAACTGTTTGGTTACGATATTTTAAACTAAGTTTTACCGACACGATTTTAAAGTCAAAGAGAAGTCACACTTTTTCCATGTAACAGGTTTACTTACCATTACCATTTACGCTAAAGATTTTGTAATGGCACGGAATAAAGTTCTGAATAAGCCTAGTAAGAACTCGATGAGTCATGTAGGATGAAAACCCCTGACATGTATCTCATAGTCTAAATCTAGGTCAAAGAAAAGGATCTACCAAGTTACATGTAATGAAGTGACGCATCAATCATGACCTAGATCATTGAACCTCTATTTTTAATTCATAAGATACTCGTATCATGCAGACATTAATTGTAGGTAATTTTCCTGCTACTATAGCTATTGTGGAATACTTCATTGAAAGACTACTAGTACTTAATTTAATAGGTACATCGTTTGAACCTTGATAAAAAACATCCTTTTTATTTTAGTGTTTCATATTCATCATCTACCTCTTACTTCAAGTCTTATGATTTACTTGCTTAGACCGTTATGGAGTATATATGAAGGCCAAAACAAACAAGAGTAACCAATAAACAAATATTCATTGTTCCTTCGATTCAATTAGGGATTTTAGTAAATCGTCTAGACAGTAATACATGTTCGCCCTTTGATGATTTGGTAGTTCAGTGCACTGTCTGTCCTTTGCCTTGGTATTCGTCTCACTGAGCTGTAGCAAATACTGAATCGTACAATTCATTTTTATTAAATATTTGCTACATTTTATTTTTATCTACCAAGCTTATTTTCATTTGTTTCTATAGATTCGTGATCGTTATTTCGCTTGTAGGTATTTATTTTTATATTCATGACATAAGAAACGTAATTATTTAAATCTAACTATGTCTAGTTACGTGAAAGTTCATTCAAGTCTAGATCTAGATTACTTATAACAAACTGTGACGTAAAGTGGGAAGCAGACCTGGTGGCCTGAAATACGAGTTTTAAAGTTAAGACATCAATTTCTTACAATATTGAAATTTCACTTCACTTCGTCTAGTTTATCTATTTTCGCATGTATCGTTCCGAAAGTATTACGACCGAATCAGAGACGCACGAAGTAGAAACAAGTTTGGAACTTTTATATTTTTGATGTTAAGTAATGGCACTTGGCAGGCACTTCAACAAAAGCTCGAGACAATACTTGTAAACGATTAAACTTGCTATTCTAAAAACTTTCATCGATCCCCACTTGAAATTAATGCGAGAGCCCTTGAATTAACAATCTCACAAGTCTTTAGTAACTAAGTACATCGTGATCTCTAAGAATTTCAACACCGTAGCGATTATGTAAGTCTTAAGCTAATTAAAAACCGATATGGAGCGATTTCGATAAAGCTATCTGCCACTTAGGATCATTATTCGAATGATTGGATTATGAGCACCCAGACTCAAAATGCGATTATTTAATTGATATTGAAATAAAGATTACCGATATTCATTTCGGTTCGCCGTGGAATCGATAATAGCTGACGCCTTAACAAAACCGTCACGGAGTATTATCACATTGAATTCTTCGTTTTGTTGCTTTATTCGTATCGCAGTGAATGAAACATGATGTCATTTTAATGAAAAGTCGACGTCGGCTATGAGTGATTACTAGAAGATGCTGGAATCTTTAAAAGAAAAGCGACGAGTCTTCTAGCCAGTCTTAAATTTTCACGTTTGAGTCTTTTGGTATTGTGGTAAATTGTGGTGTCTCAAGGTATTGAAGGTACTCGTAGTTGATAGAAAAATTTGCTGAATGAATATATTTAAATTAAAACCCATACGAATGGAGGTTCTTAACGTCATATTACTACATACTAGGAGGAAAATGTCGCCCAAAGGCTTCAATACACATCGGGTGCTATGAAGAATGCATCAGATAGTTTAGAGGTGCCATCTCTCCATATGTTACGTTCCAGTCTAGCTCAAGTCTTCCGTCTTATAGCGAAAGTTTTCACATTCAAAAGTCATGCGTTACTAATGCAGCATGACGAAAATGTGTAATAAAAATGTTTTACTTCTACAGACGGTGATAACTGAGATGGATTTAGCAAAGCTTATACTCTCACATTTATAAAGAAAACAACTTCTTTGAAAGGTGAAGGGTTTGCAAAAAATAATGGGTCTCGTTACATACTAAGAAAATTACTTTTATTTTCTTTCAAAGCGTGAAAATTCGTGAAAAGAGCGGTTTTTACATAGTTACGAAAGTACACTTTCTTTTGATTACGTTGTGGTGTCAAAGAAACGTTCTGTTACGAACGTCAAATGAAAATGTAAAGGTCGCTCTGCTAATTAAGTTACAGCGAGGCTGTTCAAAGAGACACAATTGCTCGTAAAATTCCGAAAAATACGTACGTTAATAGGCTCGTTTTGCGAAACAAAGAAATAAATTTCGCTTGCTCCCGCCGCTTCGGTTGAAAAGGATTCTTGAATCGACAAAATAACTGAAATAGCATCCTTTGTCTTATCTTTTCAGAATTAGAGAATATTTATCTGAAATGTATGTATAATTTCCCTTTGCTTCTGTTTTGAATCTTATCCTTCTTTCGTAATCAAACTTTGTAAACGTTTTCTGACTTTCTGTCAGACTAATTTTACTTTCAACTCCGTTGTTACCCAGTTCAAGTATAAGTGCCCAGTAACTGTTACATATTATATTCATTTTACCTAACTTACATAATAATTGCTATTATTTCGATCCAACCATACGTACTAGCATGTATGATTTATTCCGTTTCGCTGTATTATTCGAAAGTAGAGTCATGTTTTTACGTTACATTATTATCTTTATTATTGTATTATGATACTTTAACTACATACATTGTGCGCGAAGAAGTGTTATGTTGCTTATTATTGCATTTTTACAATCGTTGTATGCCAGTGTTATTTGTGTATCATAGCATATTAATCTCTGTAACAGTACTTAAAAGAATGTAAAAAGCGAAACTACAGTCAAAAAACTTATTAGAAAATCTTAATTCACTTGTTTAACCCTTGCATTTCATATGCAAAATTATAACTAGGTTTAAACCATTTCAATAAATCACCTAGAACGATGAGATAGAACTACTGAAGTACGAAAATCATTTCTTTAATAAATATTTATGTTTACAAACTCATGACATCATATATACCACCAAATGCATTGACGTAAGAATGATGTTTTGATAACTTTAACATCCTTATCATCTAAACAAACAATTGTTCTGACAATAGCGTCAATAAAGAGATCTTTTGCTGCAGCACGTGAGTCAAATACAGCAAAGATGGTCTTAATAACTTCGTTGTAGTTCGTAAATTACGAAGGAGCTTCGAAAATTAGAGGATGCCGAAACTACAAAAGAAATCAATACACATGATGGAACGTCGGATGAAGTTAAAGAGACCTGCCACACACGCTGGTACGCAATAAATCTTCTTTATGTTTGCTTACCAAATGTCGCCTGAAAATACAAAGCACAACAAACGAATTCGGACGATGCCGATCGACACGCTAGCGGCGTTCGGGCGTGGCTCTCGTATATTTTTATTGCCTCACTTTGTCGGTAAGGGACACTTAACTTTCGCACAGCATGGCATGCCATTTGTTCTCGTTACATCTTATCAAACTCTACAGGATTGCGTTTATTGTTTTCTGCGTAACATCTAGGTTAGGAAAGTAAAGAAGTTGAAGTGATTATTGCATTTTATGTCTGTCAGAATCTTCCGGTGCGACTTGCTCGTTATTTTCACCGAGTTAAAATTAAACGATCATGAGAAACAACAAAACGTCCACCGCGTGCGAGATGCCGTGACTTAAGTAATTTATTACCATTTCGTACCATCTGCACCAGATTTTCTACTTACCAATGTACGGATGAGTCAATATCGCTGATTGATTTACATAGAATCACAGTTTCATAGTTGTTCTGTTCTAAAAGGCCCAATCATTGTTTAATTTAACAAAGTTAGCTGTTAGCCTTCCGTAAATAAAATATACAATGTATTTCTCGTGTATTTCAGACGGTTCTAAATCAATAATAGCTCTTTATTGGTTGAGAACTTAGTGACCGGTTGACTGCACTCTGATTTTACGATGTGCATGATTCAGCGACAGTGCATTCATTAAAACGGGATGTGAACGTGTATAACTTTCGTTCGGACCTTTCGTTTATTTCTCATGACTAACGTTATGTATATCTCAGTAGCAGTTAACGATGGCATTTTACGGTCCAAAATTAACGACAAACACTTAATTCATTTGAATTCTAATCTGGCCCCGAATACATTAAACTCATAATGTTCGTGCTATACTATAGAAAGTAACTAACGAGGGGCGAACTAATACACAATTGTTGGATAAATTTAGCTTCCCAACAAAACACTGTTGAGTGTTGTGCGTGCTCCTATTTTAGGTGAGGGTAAAATAATATAGTTTAGTTAAATACACAGAATTGATTTAACACTTGGCTTCAAGAGATTAAATAGTTCTAGTTCATAATGCATGGAGGCTTAGCGTGACAATGCTTAATACAAAAAGAAATTGTATCATCACATTGATCACTAATGGAATGTGCATATGGAGTTATAGTTTTATTTAGAAATGAATTCCTAAAACAGCTCACAACATAGTAGTTTGCTATAGCATATCCGAGTGAGCACGATGCAGTTTTTGCACACTTGAAAGTCAAACATAAATTTAACAGCGTACTAGAGAAGTTATCGAAACGTAGTGTTTGTAAGCGTTCACTTTTTCCGTCGTTTCATGCAATCGGTTTAAGGGCCATTGGTTAAATTCATCAAAAAATTTAGTTCTTTTTTGCCTTCGTTTTCACATTGCTTTTTACCAATGTGGAAACTAAATCATTTATAACTTTATTAAGAGTATTATTAATCAGAATGTTACGTTTTGCAATTTGTACATTAAATACCAGTTAATTTTCTATTTTTCGGTATAATCATAAAACATGTAGTAATTTAATGGTGTTAGGAAGACATATGTTTTATTTTCTGAATAAAAGTACGTGTCGCGTTATTCTGAATCAGTCAAAGGACGCTTAAATTCGTTTAAAATTCATAGAGCAATAGTTAAGTAAATATTTAGTAGTTTCTGCAGGAGTAAACCAATATAATACTCTTTTTAAAATATTGTTAGTAAAATCATATATTCTTTTGAAACTATACTTGCTCTAGACTGAGAATTGCTTTATAGTTTTAAGAAACATGGGACACTTAACTGAAGTGTGTTAAGTTTTCCTGCTGTTTACTAACTTTGTTTGATTTTATTTGCGCTGACTAAAATGGTGCTCAAGAAATATCTCTATTTGTTTAATTTTATCTTGACATACAACCACAGCACCATCCCTGATTCCTGTCTCTACCCTCTTGCTACTAAAGATTTATTGTTCTCTCCATGTATTCCCATTTTATTGTTTATTTTTGTTACCCGTTTTGTCAATAGACATCTGTTTAGGTCGCTTCTTATCGCCGGGTTTTGAATGTGTTTCGTCGGTCGTTTGATCCTTCCCGACCGTATTTTGGTCATCTTTCTCTTTTTCAAGAGCGTAAATTGTGATATCGTTAGGTTTGTGTACATTCGTTATCATATCAGCGACAGTGACACAGGCTGGCCCGACGCCTCTGCTAGGTAGCGTCCGACGCGCGCGCCCCCTACTGCGTTTCCCCCGCCCCGAACCGCAGTCGTCCGCTCTGAGTGAGTGATGCAGTCTGTATTGAACGTTCGTTGGAACCTCACGTCGTTTTGTTACAAAAAGCTTCACGAGTTCGAGCTTTATAGAAATTTATAATTATGTGTCTTCTGTATTGTCATACCATATTATTCTCGGGCGTCTATTAAGTTAATGTTTGTGGATTGTGTTTAATATAACTTCGTTTATTTTTACGGTTGATTGGTGTTTGTTGACGGATTCAGTAGTGTAAGCATAGTTTATTTTAGTTTAAGTTCGTGACAGTGTTTTACCTCCATTTATAATCTACGGAATGTTTCTATTGAATTAAGTCTTAATTCAATAAAAGGTCAGTGTTTACTATTATTTCATTATTTTTTAAGTGATTAATGAAATTTTGGGGTTCTCAGTTAATGTTGTATTAAAACTTCATATTATTTTCTTCATAATTAATTAGTTAGAATTTCTTGTCAGATATGTAACCTGATCATACTGTCTGTGATGACATAAATATTTAATTATCCCACGATCCTATGACGGAGGGTGAATTCATCGTGCGCGAGTGAGACAGTGGTATATCCTTTGAAGAGGGGTTGCCAAGTCCATATAGCTACACGATAGGGATTTCCGTGTGAATACAAACAGGAACTCAATTCGCAGAATATTATGAGTAAAGCCTGTATATTCTGATCAATAGAGTGGCCTAGCATCAACATTCTGTGATTATTCTGTATTCCACAAACAATGCCGTTCTAATTTCGTCAAAGCTTTGTTTGTTTTCCTTTAACTAGCAGATCTTTTACACGGCTCATCGCATAAATTAAATACGAGGTCGTGTTTCCTGCCGAAGCTTTTACAAAATTAGGTTAACAGAAGTGTGGGCCCGTGTCATAAACATGTTCCAACATGACTATTTTAGTTTTGACATGATTAAGTGTGCTTATGTTTGAAGTCCCGAAATGTCTCAAGTTTGTTTTGTTTTCGTTGTTAATTCAAATCAGTCATGTGTTATTTATGATGTAATAGAAACGAGCAGAAATACTCTATTTTTTCATGTCTGGATTACTTTCACACGAAACAATACTTTCCTTTCACACATTAGCTTTACCTTCCAACCAGAGCTCTTTGTGTCAGTGTACAATTTCGACGCAGCCACGCAGGTTTTATTACAAAAAGTAGCTCTAGCTTAAGATCGCGCTTTCTTCTTTAATGAACAGGTCTTTTATAATTAACGCATAGTAAATGGATGTAAAATTTGTATAAACATGTAAATATTATTATTATCTTTCTTAAAATGGGTATACTTACTGTGTCACTGACCCTTAACCCTGTTTGAAATAACCACACGATTTCTTTCTCTTGTAAAGGATGACCTCAATTTACATAAGTGTCACTTACAACTAAAAAGGTCTTTTGGATTGGATCCTTTGAATTTTTATTAACTCATTTTGTATAGATTTTATCAAAACATAACAAATTACAAATGTCTAGATATTTTATAGGCTCCAAAAATTGGCCTAGAGCTTGATGTGTGATTACTGAGAATTTTGGATAGCGTCTCGTGTTGAATAATTCTTTAAATTGAATTCAACGCATACAAAGCTTTAAGTAAACAATTTCGAAATCACGAGATATTCATCGCAGTCCTTCCAAGAATATTCGCGTTGATTGCATGAAAATAATATCCAAGTTTAACCAAATTCGAATATGGTCATGGAGCGATGTAAGTAGTGTTTATTGCGACATTGCTGTCCGTGATGTTCACACACATTTATTTAACGAGACGTAAACGTCCGGCCGACCTAACAAGGGTCACTAGCTGTCAATTTAACAACCATGCCTTTGTGCACTGTATGTAATTTTGTATCACTTAATATGCTCCCATGTAGAATCGGAGACGCAATATTTGCCTTTAAAAAGATCTTTCCATCATGTAAATGAAGGTTTTTATTCAGATTCGACATTGATGTGATGAAATCTGTCATATCTATAAGTATAATTTGCTTTATTGTCTGCAACGTTCGTTTACAATCAATGTAGAGGACACTGACCCATTCGATCACTTAGTACCGATTTATGGACGTGCTGACATCACTTATCTGCGTAATGTATCTCACAGTTCAACTCTGTGTTACGCATGTTTTTATCTCTGCAACAAATCTTAATATTTACTGGACAAGGCCATCTTATTATTCTTATACTCTTGGATGGACCACATAGCTCTGATTGAATTTAAAATTCAAATGGGGTCTAAATGCTTGAGTGATGAATCACGCTTGTATTGGGATGTAACCGTCGCTTGTGACGACTTCCGACGAAGACAATCTTTCACTACATTAGTCTCACAATTTCTGTTTAATCACCGACTATGTTAATGCTTCCTTGTTTCGTAATACTGTACTGATTTAATAAATCAACACTGTCAGAAACTTTTTATCTAAATAAATTAAAGTTGTTTTATTAAATGCTTACTGACCTGGTATCCTCAATTTCACTTTTTATCGGTGAACTTTACATCAATAATCTAGTTGGTATATCGCTTAAAGAAATGTTGTTTGACTTGTCGAAGTCTTGCTTAACGAGTCGAAGTATTTTAGCAGTGTACTAAATTGTACGAATGTATTTAGGTTAACGATGTTTATTGTAAATACAAAATCCTACCATAATGTGATTGATCACATCTGCTCATTGTAGGTCACTTTTTATTATGTGGCTTGATTGAATGGGTTCTTTTTATGCTGTCCAAGCTCCTGTGGGTAATGATTTATTCATATTACACATTCCTGAAAAACATAAGCTTTATGAGGCATTTCTAATTACATCTGAGAATGAGCATCTAACAATCGGATCAAAGGCCGCTGACCTGTCTGCCGCCCGGCTATTGAATCGGTGTTTGTCATTAATATTTATGGCCCGCGCACTCTTCCACCCAGCGCTTCGGGGAAGTAGACACCTGAGTGTGCTTGTCCATTACACCATCCGCCTACTTCACTGAATACTGAATACGTTACGTGTTAATTACACTTAAAATAGCCTACACATAGCTTTTTCCACGCATGTTATCCTGTTTGCATACATGGTCAATTTAAGAAAAACAAATCGGACCTGTTTGTTTGCTTGTATATCTCTGTGAGGTCTTTATTGTTCGGTTTAGGCGGTACATATGATAATGTCGTGCCGCGTGATATAATGCGACCGAAGTCTGACGAATGCACCTCACGAGAAGATAGTGTCTGGTATCGCAGTCACCATTTCCTGCCGCTAGCTTGCATCAATTTTGTATGGAAATGGATAGTGTTGCACCATGCAACCGAAGTGTATTTTCGTGTTCCATTTCTAACAGGCTTAAGATGTGACTTAGATTTCTGTTATACTTTATTTACTGTTGTGGAACTGACGTATTACTATAGAGATTCGAGTGTATAGTATGATATATTCTGATTAAAATATGTCGATAAGTGTGTAAGCAATAATCTAGTTACGGATAAGTACTAGAGAAAGTGGCTCTAATGCGTATTCGGTGTTATCTCTAACATCGGTATTTTGACACCAATAGGATAACGCAAATAGATACGCCCACTATGTAATTACAGACTTCATCCCTAAGAGACCATCCCAAAGAGAACTAAATTATTCTTCATACTTGTTCAAGAGAAAACTTTCCGTAGAAGTTTGTTCATACAAATACAGGTGGTACGAGTATGTTTGCTTGTGGGAATTCAGGAACACAGTTTCCAGTTGTTAAATATCTGAGATAAGCATCCTGTTTTACTGTGTACAACCATTAAGTATATCGCAATCTAATACAGTCGGTCACAATAGTTCAAGCAATCATTTGATGAAGACGTCAAGATAAAACATGACAACATTGTTTGACGGTAGTATCTGATGAGAATATCCTGATATAATCCGAAGAGCCAGTCTGTTAATGTTTTAGAAATCGGCATCTGATTTTTATCAAGATTGAGAACAATATTACCAATGTCATGCTTAGGTACTACTATCGATGTTGCAACATAACGGTGTCTTAATAGTGGTCAAACTAATTGATGTGACTCTTTTACAGTATGAAACAGAAAATAATACCAGTTTTAGAATTAGTTTTCAAATCGCTTACAAGTTCCTCTTGTTCTAAATACATTTAATCATATTCCTAAATATACTCTTCAGGTGGTATAAAAATATTTGCGATAGCGGAAAGTTGCCCGAGTTCTTTTTCTTTATCCGTCGGTTCAGGATCGTGGCTTCCCAACGACAACATTCCGTTTCTGTGTCACGCCAAGCATCCTTTTCCGCCGGCATGAAGAGTAGCGTGCATTGTATAAAATTCCCTTTTGAAACAAACAAATACGAAACATGAACATACAATGCCATTCTTCTCACTAAGAAAGTGCCTTTTGATACGTAATTTACGATCTCTGAAGAAGACTCAAATTAAACCGGCTATGAAACAATGTCACATTAAGATTTTATCTTCGCATAATGTTTGCAATATGATTGTAGTACAGGCAAATGTAATTACGGTAATTCAAGTCGTGACCACGTTGTATGGTACAGGAAAAGTGTTTTCCTTATGTTTATATGAACGGAAGCAGTGTTTGTTGATAGACTGTGCACGAGAGTGCCTCTAGAGATTACTGACATTAAAACACTTGTTGATGGTAGCTTAGTGATGACTTTCGGAACTCGATGTGATTATTGCACGGTAATCTTCGTGACTAAGTATGGCGTTAGGGAGGTTGGGCATTAACGTTACTAGCTGAAATTGCGCCATTGTTTCAAGGATAAATTATTATATAATTTCATATTTTGTTTAGCTAAATATAGTCTACATTTGCGTTTCAAAATAATTGTAGTGCTTAAAAGGCTCTTCTTTTTGTAATTGAGGAATTCCGTTGTTTTACTTATATTCTGTACATTATTTTTGTCAATTTCAATCTTAGTTATTTCAACATCGGGATAAACGAGGTTGGCAACTGGTTCTTTACTATACGAACCTGTGTAATACCATAAAGAACATTGGTCATTAGCATATTTGCTTAAACCTTAACAAGATACGATCTATAGCTTTATATGTATCAGAAACATTATCAGTGACATGTAGAATGTGCGTGGCATTTCGAAGGGATACTTTAGCATTTAAAGGTTAATCGCCTGCGGGTCATTAAAAAACTGCTAAGTGTCACGACCAATTCCGTGGTTAACCTGATTTCGTCGTAATTAGTTGTCTTAGTCTATTTATGTACAAGACGTTTTCCGTAAAGGTGTTGTGCTTTACAACGATAATGTTAATAAAATTTTTGTTAGTGACAATATTGGATTGTTAAATAGGGTTTTAATTTGTGAATTGTACTTTTTGGGATTCCTCGATTTGTAATTTTTCTTTTACTTTAAATAACACATATATTGTTTTGGTTGAACAGAATTTCACACCATACATTTTGGATTCAAATGTATTCAAAGGCATACATTTTATTGCACAACAATCAATAAGCGAAAGCTTCTACAGTTTAACTGCAGCATACTTGTCTTCAAACACAGTTCTCACATTCCATTTTCTCCATTACTAAATTAGCATAAGTATTCGAATTTTCGCCATTTAATTTACATTCACTTTCAATACATCATCGTATTATAAGTATATATAAATCTTAAGCGAAGATTTCTCAATGGGCGTGTAAGTATGATCCTTATGTTTAATTAACCCAACAAATTCTAGTACCATTAGTTAATCTGCGCCATCATCAAGGAGTAATAAATTTGTAGTTTATGCGGGATTACCGCCTGATAGTTGGTACGCATGCGGGCTACACACTAAACCATTTATTTATAGATATAGTATTGTTCACCTGTTTTTAGAGCGCCCATGTTTATGTTGTTCCAAATCTCTGTTTGGTGTCGGTGATTCATCTGAAAATTCGATAATCCTTATTGGTATTGTGTTTATTGTTTTTGCTAATGCTTTAAGTAGAAGCTATTGTTTTACTCTTTTAATTGTTTGTGTACCATTGGAAAATACCTATAAATTTACTTTTGAATTTCCATATTGCGTCTGTATAGTCTTGAATTAGACGTTACTCGGTTTTTGTAGAGTCAGATTTCCTTGCTCAATCCTCATAAAATTTGAATAAAAGATTAATAACCCGTGGATAGTTGCAAATACTTCACTTCTGCTGATAACAAAATACTGCGATAACACGTTTGCCAAGCGTGGTAAATATATGCAATAATTATTAACGACCGTTCAATGTAGCGGTGGATTAAAATACCCGTATTCGGCGGCGAACATTTACGGCTTAACGTTACGATGTATCAAAAATCTCGACTCTATAAATATGGGTACTTAATTTCCTTAAGTACTATACGTCTATGAAAGTTTGTATGACCAAATTAGCTATGGCTATGACCCATAAAAGCCCCGTCCCTAAGGAGAAGTAATTAGCAGTGCGTGACCGAAATGTCTGGGGGTAAAAGCATTGACCTAACGTATAGCTTTACATTCAATTATAATTACTTCAATTCGATCATTACTTACAACAGACCTACCATTAATCAAACAAATATCTAATTTCCAACATTAATGTGTTTCATGTTTGATAGTTACTGAAGCTGCTTGTCCAAAATCATAAAACCATTAACTCTTTAACTACCGGATTTCTAGAAAAATGAGTTTAATTGTATTATCGTGTTCAAAGTTTAAATGGTTGTAATAAATTAAGAAATAGGCGAGTGATGTTGAAAGGGGCTCGCCTTTCCATATATCATATTCGTGAGCAGAACTTCAAAGGGCTCAGTTTCAACCATTTAGAGAAGGGTAACCGGTACGGATTGGTCTACTTATTAATTGACGTTCACTGTTACGATGATTGAAATGTGAACGCTCCTTTTGAACCTACTAAAATAGTTATGATAAATATAGATTTTTAGGGGAACACTGAACTTGGTAGAATTCCAAAGCCGCTGGATAATGGAGATATTGTTTCAACAAATGTTTGTTTTAGAGTCTAATATTCTGTTGTGAACAAAGTTGTCGAGTAGTAAAACTGAAGTTGCTTCAACGGTACCTTGATAAAATACCATAAAACTCGGAATGGCAGTGCGTCTCCGATGTTTGTGGTGCGCTGACCTCGCCTTAGTGGCCGTTAACCGAAATCGACTATCGACTTCCAATCATTTCGTTACTTCTTACCCGACTAAATGTGAAACGGCTCTGTCTTTAAACCTTTGAGTGGTGCGCGTTGGTCACACAAAGAGACGTATTATCGGAAACAGTTGAGCTGCATGACGCCCAAACAATGGGCCGGTCCTTCAAAGCTATTAAACTAGCTTACACAATATTTTGTGACGGTCAACATGATCTACAGATACTGTGGGTCCGTACGATAGTAACTGTACTTTAATAGCTAGACGTTTTGCAATAAGCCTTACTTATGAAGAGTCTGCAGCAAACAAACTTTTCACTTTATTTAGAACATCGAATATTTTAGTAAGAAACTGGTTCTTCTACTACTTAGAAGTATTAATATAGATTGCTAAATTAAAATTCATTATGATACCGCGTAATCTTGCCTGACTTATTAATGAAAAACGGGAGCTAATTTTATAAGGCCTGAATAATGAAACAATATTTCATACAAATATTTCGTTTAAGACCTAGTTACCTTTTGCGTGAAGTTATCTGTAATCACCATGCAAATTAATAAACAGTTGAGTAAATTGCGTCTTAGGAAATATAATTTGGGATTGGTGAAATCATTGGAAGAATATTGTTAGTAATTGTAATGGCCGATAAATTTCAAGATCGCAACTCTATCACGAATGTTATGTTTATTCATCCATGTCTTCTAAGAAGCGATTATCACTTAAATTGAGGATGGAAGCGAATATATTAGAAAGCGATCGTACTCTTTTCGTCTTAATTATAAAACTTTCTGTATAAATCGAAATGTTTACGAATTTGTAACTTGTGTATAGATGGACATAACTAGATAAGGAAAACAAACGCTTATTACTCAAATAAGCTTTGTATTTTTTGGCTCTTGTTAAATTGTTTATCGAGCCTGATTCAAGTATATAATTATAACCTACTTTCCTGTCGCAATAAGAGCATGTCCTATATAACAATCTAATAAGAACTTCCGAGAAACATGTTCCTGTGTAAAAATATCTGAGCAAATAGTAGATGTTCTTGCCATTGTACTAAGTAAAACGTTTTACGAATATACAAATAAAATACATGGCCATGTCTAGACAGAACGGGCTAACATTTTATTTAATCCCAAACTCCATACAAGCTGTCCTTGCGTCCGAAGTACCTAATTGCCACAATTTCATGAGTCACGCGTCCGAAAAACGTGTAATTTGTTTCTCTTTTTAGAATATAAGTTTCATTAACCATAATTATTATTTTATGTAATTTTATGACCTTAATTGGACTGAATGATTTATAATACATTAATCTCGTTATGTTTTTAATTTCAGGTACGAGACATGTAAAGCCTAGTCAAAGTGGTGAGTTATGGCTGAAAAAGTGTTAATAGGATATCATTTTTCCTTCCGTTCCTTCAGAAAGATTGAAATAATAATCTAGATTTCGTCATGCCAGATTCTAACTTAACTATATGAATAAAAAATAAAAGTTTCCAAGTAACGTCATGCCAGAGAAATTCACAATTAATGTAGTATTGTATTCATAACAGATTTTACATGGAGGCGTATAATTTATATGTATTGTTAACTATTTCTCAGTATATAAAGCCGTGAAAGTTGCCTAACATTATAAGGCTGTGCGCAATAATAATTAGATACCGGTATACTTTAGGTTGAGAAATAGTAGAGACAGTATAGATTCAATGCATTGAGATGCAATTAAGTTTTATGTGATTAAAGTCACACTCCCTCGTTTCATAACATAACATATCATCACGCCTGTATCCCCAAAGGGGTAGGCAGAGGTGTACCAATGTACACCCACAGTTCGCCGATATGTTTAGGTCCCATGTAACAGGGGGCGAGCCTATTGCCACTTACCGGGCACAAATCCAAACTCCGACCTGCTACTGAGAATTTCATAGAAAAACCCAACAACACCTTGGTCGACTCGGGAATCGAACCCAAGATCTCCAGCGCAGCAGTCGCGCTTAGCACCACTAGGCAAACGAGGGTCGTTTCATATAAGTACATAAATAGATCCATAAACACACTCAAATCGCATTAAAACACCCATTATCCATTAAGTTTTGCCAAACGGAAAACATCCTTATCGACAATCGCTTTGGGTCTAAACGACCCACAAAGGTAGAGAAATATTTAATTAGGGTCTACGATCAAAAAGGTCTCGGAAAGGATTGCGGTCATTGATGGTTAGCCACAAACATATTCTTATCTTCAAATGAGACAAACTTCTGCCCGCGGCTTCACCCGCATTGACATCTATTTTATGAATAAAGCGTAGCCTATGACACTCAACTATGTCGTAACTAATTGTCAGTGAATTATGAAATCTGATGAGTACGGTACTTTTAAAGATTATACCACCTACATACAAACTTACAACCTTCACCAATTTATTACTAGATGCCTTTTGTTACTCCAGCGCAGTCGTCATTTGTTTTTCAATACCATAAGCTCATGGATAATACAATATGCAAGCTGAAACTCTCCTACTTTTAAGCTTCCCCTAAGCAATAATCCGGTGTTAACAAATCGGAAAGGTCAGGATTTTTTAAAGGAAAGTCTGCCTTAACACTAGAATACCGTATAATATTACCGACTATTTCGCGGTCATTTTTATGGTCTCTGTTGTGAAGGTTATAGAATTTCATTTACATTGTTACCCTGCGTGTATCGGATCGTTGAACTTTGAAAAGTATAGGTTTAAGCGGGTTTCACAACCCTGCCGTAGTTTGTTGACCGCTACAGGATGGGAAAATCCGATTATAAGTATTACCTACCGTAGAAAATAGAAAAGCACCTATCAGCTAAGTTCCCCCCCCTACAGTCAAAACTTAAAAAGCTACCTATTGTAGCATTTTCCTTCACGTATATTTATTGATTAACGTATTTTTTTATAATGGCATTGTAAACTTTAACGAAAATGATTCCAACCTGTAAGTAATATTTGAGATTTTCAAAATTTACACAGTCCAGCGTTTTTGAGTAATCACTTTCAGAGTTCCACTCTTTAATAAAACGTTGGATTTTGTCCAAACAAACCTAGTGAATATTCAATGAAAGCTAAAATCGATGGGCTTTAGTTACTTTCCCTGTAACACAATTACTGAATTGCATGATGTGAATAGTACTCGCCTGTGAACTGGTATTTCTTAATAAAGGAAAATTATTTATTGTTGTTATTAATATAATACCGCGTACGGGAACAGCGCGACAGGATTGAGTTAAATAGGGCAGTTAATAATAGCAACAATGCAACTAAGCCAGTCCTTGGCGGTGTAATGAAACGCTGTCAAGATTGACAATGGTCCATGGCACCCTGCGGGGATCAGTGCCGATTTAATTGCAGTTATTACGCAACCGACCGGCCATTGGGTCGTCAAACCAATGAGCGGTTGGCCGCGAAACGCGCCGCACGAAGATTCTCACGTCTGCTACACTTCACCTAGCTGTCTAACAACGTGATTGAAGTAAACACAGGAATACACAGCAGTTTGCCTCCTTTATGACCTGGTGCCGGTCCGACGATTACTTTAAAAAGACATCGCTTTATGTTAATAGGTACTTCTTTGCGAAACAAGCACCCATTCAACAACGACCTTCGTGAATACGCAATTTGTTTGAATCGCAAAGCACCTAACATTTTGTTGCCTAGGACTCGGCTCTATTACTTGAATTCATTTACACGAAAACAAAATATTTGCAAATACCTAAGTAAATAATAAATGTTGATGATAGTCCTTTTACTGTGGGTCGGCACGAGGGCCTTGTTGAGAACAAAAACTGTCCCGGAATCCTAACTACTTAAAAAGTAAGTTTTGTAATGCTCTGGGAAATATCATATTTCGCTTTTATAGAAATGTCTCCGAGTAAAAATATACGTGTACAATGTACATTCTCTGTACTTATTATTTGAACAAAGTGAAATGAAATTACTCGGTACTCTTTGTTTCAAGTTTGCTTTCAATTTATATAGAAACGATTGGTTTGGGTCGAGGCTCGAGACCACCATTACGGTCTCTGAAAGCCCGATGGGGCTCGTTTGACGAAAAACGAGTGCGGAGGGCGCATCGACTGCCCCATTACTGGCTTTTGGGATGGAATTTTTAGGACCGACGACGTGCCGAACATCGCCAAAACTTCCAACAATCATATTAATATTTTAACAACGAAAACTTAGAACTTGTATAACAAGAAACACGTCTGAATTTGGGTCGTGGTTTAGTTAAGAAGAATTTTTGTGACTTATAATTACTTCATTGTCTACTACCTAGGTTGTTTGTTTAAAATTCTATACCTTCTTACTGAGGTGTCCAAGTATATTGATTGAATGCATTGTTGGATATTTGTTTACAAGCAAGCCCGTTATGTCGTAACAGACCTCATTGTGTCAGCAAGTAGTTGTATAGGTAATGCCTGTCGTTACATCACCGTGTTTACACGAGTATGCAGTCAGCTGTTGAATTCTTTCGTTTCTTTATAGGCGAAGTGAAAAATATGACACAATTATGACGGCAACATATAGTGTTGGTCTGAATACTGATAGATATTCATATTACCTCATAATATACTACACGTCTTGTACCATGTATCATATTCATGTAATTATAAATAGCTGTTTCATGTTCCACTTGTAGGGTTCCACACCTGTGTTTGAATTTCAAACACCCCTAAACAACTAGAAGTACACTTTCACAGATTAATGTGAAATAGCCCTGTACTTGAGTAACACCGTTTGATTAACGTATATGTTCTCAAAATATTGAAATTCATTTGTTATTTCAAATAAATTATTCAGTGCTAAAGTTATTTGAAAAAGAAAATCATCATCTATAATGTTCACTCATACGTCTCACGTGAATAAAAATGTATTTTTCTTAGAAATAAATTCCAATTAAATTCAGTAAATCAAGCTATTCGCCAGAGAGCGACTGAGTGTAATACGTATTCCATTTGTAATTTCATATAGCCAACGGGTTTAGTCTAGCCGGTATAAAGCAAATTACGCTGAAACTCGGCTCCTTCGTCGACGATGAATTTTTACTGCTTCACGAGCGACGAAATTCCTAAACTACTAGAATCTAGTTACACGGTATATCTTTCATCTCTTTGTAGTAATTAGATCGTGAAGTTTTTAGAAGTGCACGTGAACTGGATGCATTCTGATACAATTTTACTTCTAAGAATTGTTGTGTCGTTAGAATGTTGAAATTGTATGATTAATTGCTCAACGTTGACTATGTCGTACTATATACCTGTTAATAGGTGGGTATTTTATGCTGACATTTAGACATGTTTTATGTTAAGCAGCATATTAATTAGTCTCGATATTTTAAGGCTCCTTGATCGTTACACGTACCTTAATGTTGTTGATTTTATTATTCTAATGTCATGGTAACCATACATTATAATAGCTTTATTTAACTTTTTTTCCCTGAAGTTACACACACAGCAGAAGTTTAACAGTCGACTTTTTAATCTATTCATTTTTAAACGATTTCTTTTTTCAAGCCCTAAAAAAATTAATCTATCAGGAAATAGTATCCATAACTGTCAGTAATAATTATGAGTTAATCGATTCCTAACGGCAATCTTATCTATTGCCCCTACGTATCTGTAATTCTGTAACTGCTAAGCGAGGCACGGACAGTTTTAGTACCTACGCCAAGCTAAAAATATAATGTGCAATTGAATCTCAGGTTCAGGGACCTGGTAATGTATTTACTGTGCCGCTCCGTCTAGCACGGGGGGCAAACACCGTCAAACACCACAACACAATCATTTCTACCTTTTTTCTTCTTTACTAAAAACAAAATCATATTGTAATACCGGTTTTTGTCTGCTTGCAATGAACTCGATTTAGCAGAAATATTTATTGTTCGATAGCGCAGAGCGAATTCCTGTCGTTTATTCTAATCGATAACGGGCCATAAGGCTCCAGTGGTATAGCAGAATGTCCAAATAAACAATCTAGTTTATGCGTGTGTAAATTATTTGAGTAGGCCTCATATAGTAGCAACTCGATGGTAGTTGAAATGACTAAATAATCTCCTGGCTTTGCCGTTTGCAAACTCACTATGAAATTTATTTTATTTGTGTGATGTTAACCGTAATATTAGTCTCACTAGCTGCTTGTTTTTGAACAAAGTATTTGTTGAAATGAGGATGTGTGAAACCCTTCAGGGCGTGCGTCATAATTACGCGCCAAGCGAACGCTCTCCAAACAGCTTCAAACCTCTGACAACGCAAAAATAAAATGTTGTCCCTCCACTCTTTAAAAAGAGTTAACGCGCCCCCACGTTTAGCAGCCAGTCTGAAGTTTTAATTTTCATTTAGGTATCAGTAAACACGTTATTATTGCATGGTAGAGGTTTATGTAAATAAAATATTTATTACACGCTCAACGTTTGCCTTCAACCTTTATTTTAACCGCCGAAGCAAAAGCTAATTGATATTTTCACAAGTCCATAAATAACGGTCACTGGAGAATAAAATTTAAGTACAATATCGTGTTCAATGTAACTTTGCTGTATTGGCGTCAGTGCAGTTTCCGAAGATAGCTCGAATACGAACATAGGTTGACTTCTCATATCGAACATAGCTCGTAAACGTGGAACGAGTCTTAAGAATGTGCTAAGCTACAAACGGAGATCTCAGTTATTTCCAGTGATTCCAGATGCTCCTGGCAGAAAACAATTCAGGAGTATATTGCTGCCACATTTCGCTTCAATCGTATTCGGTTCAATGTTGGTTGGGTGAAGACAATAAAATAATTTCTCTTCTATAACAAAATTAAATTACAAACTCTAGAAATGCTGACACCCTTTCCGCACGGGATTTATGAATAGGAGAGCGCTGACATTGATTTATTTTTGGTTCCGTGGAAACACGTTCCACCCAAACAAATGTGGAAAATGGTTATGTCAAACAATGGAGACAGTAATCTGGAAATTATTCTAATTTATAACGAAATTATTTAATTGGTCAATCTGAGCAAGGTACCAGGCTGGCATGGTAACGAAAAGGTAGAACTAGTATTATATGAGGTAGGGTCGTTGGGAACTGGCGCGGCGTCGCAGAGCGGTGTAATTGAGCATATGATACGTGGCGCGCTGACCGGCTGTGTCCATTCTCTGGGAACGAAGTCCGCAGGGCTGGCTGTAACTCGATACATTAACTGGTCCCGTACAAGGAATACCTATATACCACCCGGCGTTATCAGATTATCGTAATTAATAGACTTTACGTGAAATGAGCCGCGTCATTCTGACGGTTTATTAAAAACATGTTGTATAATTAAAGACCCACTTTCTTAATCAACATTTTCGTGCCTACAAATTAAAAAACTAATTACCTGAACCATTATTTGGAAGTTTATTTTTCAAAGGGCATATGCTAAAATTGACGTCCTTTCTGATAAATTTGAATAGCTAATACGAGTATCGAATGGGCGTAATTATTTTGGTGATAACTATAAACAAACATCCTAGCATAATCGTGTATAAAAGACGATAAGAGAAACACTACAGTGAATCTATTGTATTTCATGCATTCTATACATTAAAAACGATTGTCAGAACAAATGATAAATGTACTTTTGAATGCACAATTAATGATACATAAAATAAATACAATAATTTATTAGTTGATTGGTGTTATGATTCGCAATGTACTTACAAGATATATCAGGCTCTAATCTGATTATATCAAACTTTATCGTGTCAACCTTGATGCTATATCTAATTAACACATGTTAAACAAAGTTATTAATTGATTATTAAGTAGAGATTGTATAACAATTACCTTGTGTATGTGTTTATAAAGTCTGTGTCTGTGTACGAAGGTAGTTTAAAGCTATGTGAAAGCCCTGTAACCCTGTGTTTAGTAGAAACATCTAAACAGCTATATACGTGACCACACATCAGCAGGGCCGAGGCGTGTGGTCAATCTGCAGCTGCGCATTGTGTCGCAAAGTACATAAAACACACCGAACTTAACGCACTGTTTGTACAATCATACCTAGAAACACGTGCTCGATCACGTTTTACAACTATTTCATAAACGCGACATGAAGCTTCATAGTCACGTACTATTACTAGTTACCTACTTTACAAAATGTGTAAACAGAGAGAGATTATCGGGATTCCGAAAACACAGAAGAGTGAGTGAAAGTCCTTGGATTTGACCTTCGACACGACCATATTTATATGAAAGGAAATACTCTTATCGTCCAGATAACATATCTTAATACGACCGAGATATTTCTGCGAATTACGTTGATCCCCATTTATTTATACCAGATTAATTAAAGCTGAAGAATTTGAGTATATAAAGGTTTGAAAACGATGTAAGTACGTAGAAGGAAGTTGCGATACCGGCCATAAGTTGAAAGTGTAATGGTTGGTAATGTAAGCAAAGAAAAGCTCATATCGCTGCATCGGTCACGGCATTACCTAACACGTAAACATGACAGAAACCCATAACATACAAATCCCTTAAGTAATAACGACTTGCAGTATCTAGAACCCATTGGGTATAGCCGTTGTAAAGATTCAGAGATTAGCCACGACTGCGTTGGTATTGAACAGGATATTATGTAAACAATAAACATGGGTTTACATATGTGAACTCACTAAAATAATCACTAAGCGTGGGTAGAAAGGTTCAACACCCACGTAAGGACCATTGTAAGGACTGCGGTGAATATTTATGTTTGAGCAAATGCTGTTTTTTATTCACTGTTATCTGCATGATTGTTGGTTGGATAAAATCGACCTTTAAATGGACTACACCCGGTGTTTTATTATCTAGTGTTGGCTTTTACGCTTCAGATATTCTAGACGGCTCTCCTAGAGCCTTTGAACTTCAGCGTTGTGGAATATCTTGGTATATTATTTACTAGTTGCTTGGAGTAAGGCTTTACAAATTTTGCTCAAGCGTCTAGCATATCTATATGTGTGGATAAATCTGTAGGTTCTTTCAGAACTCAATAAGCTCCGGTGAAAATTCTCAACAGAAATATATGCATTTTTGTTACTCACTGACAGCTAGTTACTATTCACAAATAAGTATATTAAAGTTTTCCCTTTCTTGCAAATTATTAATATTTCGTAAAATTTAATGTCCCAGTAGAAATTTGTTTGCGCGAGCTGCAACCCCAGACTAGACGAAACTACTTGAAATTGATAACGTCGTCGCACAGCGCAGTCAGCACTTGACACTAGTCGTGACAGCCACTTACATTGCACTATCAGTTGTCTTGAATACTGGTAAGCGAAGCTTTTTACACTGCTTTTCAAAAAACGTTGTTGAATTACCTACCCTTTGAGTCCTACAATCTAGTAAAAAATTACTTGGTACTAATTTCGAACTAATGAAAACAATGCTTTTGATTGTAACAAGTAACAACTGTTTTTGAATTGGATAGCAACATGTAGGTACCTACTACATTGTTTTTCGCATACAATGATGAGCTATAAAACAAACATGCATGCCTGCATACCTATAATTCTTTGTTCATGATTTCTTACAAAGTAATGTGGCATGCTAGGTATTTGAAACCATAATAATTACATTAATAGAACTGCAGGCATTTTAATTAGCTATTAAGTCTTCAAACACCGGTACTAAGAATTCGCAGAAGCTTAATCAGGAGAAACATAAAAACAATACGGACGTCGACTTTAAATGTTTGATTAAACAAATGAAATATGCATGTATTCAAGAATATAAAAACTAGCCTCTAAATGAACTCTTTATTTGATAGACATGACTTCTACTCAGTCACTCTACCATGTACAGAGTCGGTGCATCTAAGAACGGAAAGCAAAATGCTTTAAACCCCTATTTAGATTCAACTGACAAAAAAATCTTGGTTGTTTTTTTCTAAAGAAACCTAATATTCAATAATACTTTGTATATTCACAAACGCTCAGTCGTAACGTACAAGCATGTTAATCCGTGATTCTTATTCTATCAGGCGTATTCCATATTCAAACAGTGTGTCATGATTAAATTTTCTTGTAGCGGTTACAGTGTGGAGTCATATGCGATTATCGTGCGGTTCGTGTCCGGCCCTGGCCCCTCGGTGTAACGCTACTCACGATAAATAATCAACGTCCATTTCGTCACGGTTCCTTTAAAACCTCTTTACAACGTTAGAACATTTGAAACTCGTATTAGAAGATTTTTAACGTCGTCTGTGTCGATATGATGGTGATGTGTGGAATTAGCGCTATTTTTGAACTGTTTTTTTTTTCTGGGAATTGTGTCATGTTTAGATACTTAACAGTGGTTATTGTCGCGGATGCTTAAAATATCGCATATAAAGATAAAAGTTTGATGATCCACTAAACCTTTACAAGACGCGAATTCTGTCCCATTTCAGTTACTCCAAATTGTGTCTGAATATTTTGTTTGTTTGGGTTTATTTTCTTGTATCTCTCAGACTTGGTTGTAAATTTTGCGTGTTTATTTTTTCATCAATATCCCATCGGATGTTTAAATACCGATTGAGACTTCGAAATGATTGATATCTTCGTAATGTTTGTCGTTGACTTTATCTTCACAGAACCGAGCGTAATAAAGATATAAAACGGTAATTCTGTCTATTTGAGTGAAATGTCAAGATAAAATCTAAATTAATTAGGCGATCGTGTACTCGTAAACATTTTACGAGTACATTGTACTGGTAATAAAAAAGAAATATTGATTTAGCTTGTAAGTTTTAAATAGTTTTAATTCAGTAACATAGCTGTAAAACGGATTTATAATTTTCAACTCTTACGAGAGAATACTACTTAAGTTTCTTGACCGCTCAGTTTGAAGGCCTTAGACTAGATTTATAATTTATTTATTAAGACTAATATTATACTCAAACTAGTAATATTACTAACCCGTATTGTATATAGCGTTATAAAACTAGTTCTTTTTTCTCAGCGTATATTTGATGCAAATACACGTCGGGTGAAAGTCGTAAACTGACGCAAGCTCCAATAACTTTATAATCTTTTTACCTTCTCTCACTTGCCAAAGGTGTGCCCAACAGGAGCACATAAAATGTACTCAAAAGCACTCCGGGGATCAACAATAGGGTGTTTTATGTTTAAAACTACATACAAGCGCGAATTATAGAGACCACGGCCTTACTTACAAGCACCTTTATACTGTTGGTATAAATAGTATTTACATATAGCGAAATCACAAAGGGAGAGGGTTTCGAAACATTCAGACATCGGTTTTGAGGGGTACGGAGTACCCACACACAATTGTGACCGGAAAGTCGGGGATACAATAGTACTTATATTAGGGTGAGAATAACGAAATTGGCTACAATAGGCCACATTTACCTGATTTTTATTAGGTAACGAATTTGACGAACAGTTTAGCTCCAGAAAAAATATTTTTGAACATTAAAAGTACGGATCAAATATTGCTAAAATTAGAAATCGATTCTCTTTCATGATATACGTTTCTTAGCACCTAACAACGTTATTGTTTTGATGCACATCAAAGCTTATAAAGAGCACGTTAAAGTTTATAAAACAAAAGACTTGTAAAGCGTTGCTTGACGCAGGTGTCACGAAACGGATGCGAGCAGGCCAGCGGCTCTTTGGGTGCGGTCGGAAACAATAAATTCATAAAACGACCTATAAGCCATCGTTCTGTTAATTAACCTAGTGTATAATGTACTGGGTTATGTAAATATGTAGACCGAAATAGTCGAAAATTATACACCTACTGATAATTAAGTAATTGCTCGAGTATTTTTAGTTAAGTAATTTCAATGTGGAACCAATTTAGAAACGTGATCTATTTTTGGTTCTATCGATCAAACAAAATATTGATAACCTAATTTTTTTAACGGGATTACGATTTCCCAAAACTCCCAAGTGATTGGTAACCATGACAGCATGATAATCAATAAAAATCTATATACGTAGAGTTTCGCGAATACTACTCGCGCATGACAACAATAACCACAAAATTAAAAGTTACAACATACGTGCTTTATCATTTCACAGTCAACTGCGGCTCCCTCCACAGTGAGCACACTATTATTACTTTAGTTAGAGAAACTATATGCGAACTTAACTCCTTTGAAAACTTTGCCTCTTAAATATGTACATGTAGCATCTGCCCAAATGTAGTTCGTGTCGTTCTATTAATAACTGCAGAGGTGGCAAACCCTCCACATTTCTACTCAACGTAAAAACCTAATAAATAACCGTCGTCTGCTCGTGACATATTAATTACTTTCGCTACATTTTCACATGACATTAACTAAATGTGAAACTTACCCGTTTGAAATCAGAAACTAACTGTTTAAGACCCCTGTGATTTAGGCCTAATTTCTAGGAGTATATTTAAATTGGTTCTTCAAATCTGTCACTGCAATCTGTGGAAAAGACGGCCGCAATATATAATTTAATTTTAATATTTGACATCGAATTAAACTTTTTATATTGGCATATGTTGGAACTCTTTCAATCAGCATTTCTTAAACTCAATTTACTGGCGAAAGTGGACGATTATGTTTTTATTGGTTAGACGTTTATCCTAAAATTAAGTTATTATCACTATCAACTTAAACTCGTCTTACTTTTTTCATGTTAAAGTATGCCTTTTAACTACTTTTTAAGGATATTCGTTTAAGACACTTCTGGTTTCCAAGTCAGCACGTTTAATTAGGGTCCTTTTTCCTGAGCCGATAAGAAGTGTTTTAGCTTACACCGTAAGCAGACTTTCCATAATACCGACGCTTATTTTCTTCAGAATGAGACCATAAATTGCAGACGACGACGAGTACTTACCTTCATGAAAGAACTATGTCCCAGCTTTCCTTAGAGCTTCAAGTATACCTAAATTAGGAACAGGCTATTAAGCTGTGTTTATGCTATTATGGAGGGGAAAATATTTTGAGTTCACCCTTTTAGGTATCATAATCCTAATAAGCATTTCCGAGAATTTGTACGAAATAGTTTTGGAGTAATAAATTGTAACTTACTTTACACTGGGCAGTGGCAAAATGTACGGGATTATTTTCGTCCAGTTAAACTGTTTCTCATTTGTACATATTTGGAAAAAAAAAACGACGGAATAGCTATTTCATCCGTAAAAACAAATATGTGTGTCGGGTGCCGGGACGCCGACATTGACGGCCGACACTCCCTCGTGTGGTTCGTTATAAACCCTCAAATTGCCGTCTGTTCGTCGAATAAAACTGCCTCATATCCACAGCTGAACTCATTGAGTCACGTATACAGCCGCCATTACCACGGAACTGAAGATAAATATCATACAAAACTCAGAGCACATAGGTTACCCTATAATCATTATTGTTCGTTAAATTCACTCATATGTATAGATAACACATAAATTCACATGTTGGGTTGCATTACCACTTATCAATTTGATAAATGTCCGTGACCGCTTTTTCCTCATTTGCATATTCAGACGCAGCCACAATTAACATCGCCTGAACGTTTCATTTAACAACTTCAGGGAGCTTTGATCATCTCTGTCTGTTAATGCTTTTCAAAGTCTTTAGCCGGGTCTTAAAGTTTTGAGTCGATAGCTCGAAGACTAATTGTTTCTCAAAGAATTAAACAAGTAATTGGTGTGTACGAAATTGCGTGAGCGAGGTTCGGAAGTGGGCTACGCAGTCGGCGGCATGCCAGTAGGGAAGCCCTGCGGTATTGATCGCTCGCGCCCCACGCGTTATGACCATCGGCGACAGAAGGGCGCTCCCGGCTTCCCGTAAACACTCCGATGAGTTCAACATGTGTAATAGAAAAAATATTCCACACAGTTAACGAGCTAATTCGAAAATTCTAAAAATAAATTTGAAGTATACCTTAATAACTGAATTGTGAACCTAAAACTGCTTGTATGAATTATAATTTATTTTAACAAAAGAAAAGAATGTTTGTAAAAGTGCTAACGTTAATTTAATAAAAGCTTGTCTGTGGAGCGACCGATTGACGACCTCCATGACCCGAGTGCTGAGGTCTTTGTACTAATGGCCCTGCGCCTAAACGCTGACCCTGAGTGCTAAAAGTTTATTGTACCACGAAAAGTAACTGAAATTTAACAATGCAAAATTGCTCGATTCTGAAATAAATAATACTTATAACGTATAGGAAATAACGCCTACTTCCAAAAAATTACTCCATCCAATATTTAATGTGTGCAAAAATACGATTTGGTTGCAGTAAAGATAAGTCGCTCCGTGAAACTGAAATGTTATTACCCGTGCTGAGATAGAGTCATATTCTGTAATGTTTCGATTCTTCGATTTTATTGTCTAGTATTTTATGCTTCATTACTTGTTCATGAGCAGTTGGGATCTAATCTCCCTAATGGATATCTGTTTCTCTTGGACACAAGTATGTACGAAAACAGAGATTTGTCCCAGTTTGCAGTCCGGTGTTTTCAATACAAACATTGCGTCGTCGTTCGGACGCAAACATCCCGTGAGTGAAGGAAGTAGGTTAACCAAATATAATTTAATCGCTTTACGATTAAGTTGCACCGTACGTTGTTTCAATTTACCCAGCACACACGGATTGCTTCACCCTTATCATGTTACCATCCGTTGAGCCAAAAGAGTTACGGAACTATATCTTGTTAATACCGGAATGGAATTCATCTTTGTTTATCCTGCGGGTGTGTATGCGGGCGCATTGTTGTGTCACTCTGTCGTTCGTGCCCCGATGTATTGGTGGTGGTTCCGCGACTGAGATAAACAAGATAAAGTGCGCGTTTAACGCCTACCTGTATGTACAAGCCTCGGTGCGGAGTATCCGGACGGTCAACGGAAATTGCTCAAACTGAGAGGGTTATGGCAGAGGGGAAATATCCAAGATATTTTCTTGTAGGGGAGCGAAGATTTAGGGCGTGAGATAGAAGGCATTTCCATGTTTACCTTCGCTGCGAGCTCGTTGATATATTAGATCTCCATCGAAGAGGCGCCTGCAGAATTCCATTACCGTATTCGAGTCAACAGGATTTATGCAATACTTTTCAAGTCAATTGTTGAAGTTTACCTTAAAATGGTAATGGAAGACGATTTAGTTTAGAGATAGTCGAACAAAACGTGGTACGGAAGCTCATCTATTCGTCTATTCAATGCGTAATCGCACGGTTGTCCCGGTAATCTGTTCTATTGTTTGTAGAGCTATTGTCATAGTCGATATTGTATATACTGTGTACGGCACGAACGCTTAACGGCTTAACGGCACAAAACTTGAAGCGTTACTCACATTATCGTGACTTTGTGTAAACTTTACTCGTGTGAACCTGTAATAATTTACGGATGTACAACAATTAAGTGCAATTAAACTAGCATTGTGATTATTTCATTGTATGTAACAGTTTATTAGAATTTTATTATCTTTCCCTAACGGCAAACTGTTAACAATAATGTATTATACCCATGTTCGTATTGTGGGTTGTATCGTATCTACCGATCTGCAAGCTTTGCAATCACTACATAGTATAAAACAAAGTCGCTTCCCGCTGTCTGTCCCTATGTATGCTTAGATCTTTAAAACTACGCAACGGATTTTGATGCGGTTTTTTTTAATAGATAGAGTGATTCAAGAGGAAGGTTTATATGTTTAATACATGCATAATATAGGAGAGGAATACGGATAATCTTAGAGATTTCTAATGTAATGTAAGGTCGTAAATGAACCCATTTTTTGAGCTTTCATTGCAAACGCTGGCTGAACCCTATGAGATAGATCAAAATAATGTACTACAGTATTGTGCACCTTAAAAAGATCAATAAAAAAGTCCGCGATGGCATATGTCTATCTCTTGAGGATAACCCACAATAACCATTTTTATCGTTTATTTATTACTTATTTACGAAAAAGCGATTTTAAGCAATACAGTATTAATCCTTATCCAATTAAGTACCTTTAATCAATTGTGCATGCAATATAGATCAATATTGCCCTTTACAGCATGCAATTTAAATGAATATTTTCGAAGATATTACAAATTTAAAATGTAGGGACATAGCGGTTGCGGCGATACCGGCCGGAGGGCCGCGCGGGGGCCGGGGGGTCGTGCCTATACCAAATAGTGCGTCCAAGGCTGTGCTTTGCCCTACAGAACTTTATGATTGTGTGGTTATATTTGCTATCAGCGTTGCACCCGAGCAAAGCCGGGGCGGGCCGCTAGTATAAATTAAATTCTGGACTTCAGACTCTGCAATAGACCGTATTCAATTGTAAATTGCTGGATCATCTTATTAGCTACTAATCATTCTTCCATTGATTACTTACAAAAGAACAACAAGCCTTATTTATTCCCATCAGATGTAATATAAGGACCTTGCTCACTAATGTGGGCATCTAAGTACAAAGAGGGTATAATCTTAAACCACGTAATGTAATCAACATGAGCGGATCCAATGACCGATGTACAAGGCATTATATGTCTCAGCAACGATTTCCGGCGGATAGCGTCTAGTAATACCTCCTTTGCTGTTTCATTTGAACGTGCTCCGAGTTTTAAAAGGGCTCATTAAACGCTCAAAGATTCTTACCTGTCTCTGTGCATGGGTTTAAGAAATTTGCATGTTTTATACAAACTTTGTCGATGGCGGATTTCCATAGTAATATGGGAAAGATACAATAAACCCATTGGGGACCCCGCATATGTCGTAGGTATGCGGGGGATTCGTATCAAGTGAGATTAATCCTCTGCGATTAAACGCCTATAAAACGAAAGGTTATAATAAATTAATGTTCATTGCTAGGAAAATATTTCTAGTTATTGTTCGACATTAATAAGTGCTCACTTGGTATGACTGCTTATTTATTCAGCTTGAGTAACCGCGGCAACTGACAGGGTCTTCCTATATTTAGTCTAGATTATACGGCAGCTACCTGCAGTCATGTTCGACTTTCGCATTCAGTACTTTATTGTCATACATTCGCGTAAGGCGTCATTGAACGTCAACGACACACCCTGATATCGACGCTGAGCCCCACCTAAGGAAAAACGCGTTAGGAATACATTTGTAACTTACCAGTAATGCATACATTTTGGGCTTTTTAAAGTGAGTACGTATTCGATTTTATTAGATTTTAATATCACAAATGAAGACTACCTAAAAGTGAATGCAACATATTCCATTCTATAGTTCCATGTTTGGCGAAACCAGCAATGTATTAAAGAAATTTTCGTATAAATTCTCAAGTTTAAACATAAGACCGTTAACCTTATTATGAGAACAAGATTATATACAACCAGAAGTGAAAACATTCAGGATTACAAAATAACATTCCCAAGCTCATTGTCCAATTTCTTTAATATCATTTCTTCCATTTTGTAATTCAAATGGCGTACAAAAAATATTCTATTCAGCATTTAGATGAACAAATTACCAGAGAAAAGGAGATTTTTTTGTTATAATTTAATTTGGAATTATTTAAAATGTCTTGACAATCCTTTGGCCTGGAAACTTTCGTTGAATGGGTTCGTATTATACGCAATGCTGGTACATATGTTATCTACATTATTACAGACATCCGATTTGGATCTTAGATTGTTATCAATGCTTTGAACATTACGGTATATCAGTTGTTGTTGATTTGATTCTTCTGATATAATCCACTTAAGGAATTGGATTATGATGTTTTTGATAAGGACTTTACAGTAAGTCGCATACTAGGTGAAGTAAAATGGTAATGATTGAGAGTGCCCTCAATCATTCCTGTGAAAAAATGAATCAGATGGTAATGTCCAATTTTAAAGGATACGGGTTTTTTTGTCGTTCCTTTTTACGATGTGAAAATCTTATTACTTTAACCCAAGACGAGGTCACTAGTTGCGCCATTTTAAATATTATATGAGGAATCCAAGAAACTCCATTCTTAGGCTACTCTTAGTCATCATAGGTTCAATAACACCAAAGAAATCTATCGGCGATCCTTCCTCATTACATATGCTTATTATTAAAGTACCCATACAGTTTCCTGCATAATCAAAGGCGTCTTACTTCGTCAGCTTCCTATTTCATACTTTGTGTTTACACGCTCCGCTGAACTGATTGTCTAGTGGAACTTACTTGAGCACCACAAAATGTAAACAATGCACTGAAATTATCTTCGTCAACCATTTTTATATAACCTCTTTGCATCTCTTCCAACGCGCTAATGAGAATTTGTTTGATCTTGAAACTTAAAACATAAACTTTTTAACAAATTATAACTCTGAGTAAGAATTTGTTGTAAAGGACGCAAGTTTGTTGACCTTACAAAATATTTTCACGGTAGTACTAGTCCTAGTAAAAAAGCGTCTAGCCCGCCCAGACAAAATATTATGTAGCGGACAGAAAAGGGATTCTACCAGTGATTTATGTTATAACCCAAAACGGCAACAAAAAGCGTCAAAGGTTAAATTCTCGTTTCTTCACAGCTGCTAAATATAACACTTGAGAAGTAACAGCCATGAACGAAGTTCGGTAAATAATTCAGGCCAGTTAGGACGCCACTCGCGGATAAATTGCTCGTTTCCAACACTTCTTTGACCTAAAAGCTTTTATGCTAGTTAAAAAGTCTCAGTCAAGAACTGAGAGCTACTCTTGCCAAGATTTATCGCAAGGAAAACAAAAAACAAATTACGGCTGGAGCACCGTGAATCAATCTGTATATCTACTCGTAATTTCAAATGAAGGCTTTGTATAAATTTCTCGATTATTGCATAAACTTTACACATTTAACACGTTTCGATTGAATAACCATTTTATATAGTGGTTACACGAGGAATTTATAATCCACGCCATGAAGGCGTTATGCAATGAAAATTAATTTCTGCGATATTACTCGGCGTAATAGCTATTTAGTGTTGTAAATTGAATTTGCATCTAATTTATTGAAACCTGTTAATATGTTGATTCTGGCTAAATATTGTGTCCTATAATACCAGTCGTTTGTTAACTCTTTGCCTAACTGTAAATAGTGCATATCGATGACTAAATTAATATTTGCGAACAATAATCTGTTTTAAAATTCATTAAAGCCGTTGTCTCGAGTCTATTATGCTCGTGTTTTACATAAAAGCGTGTGTTTCTGTAAAATAGCGAGCACTTTAATCATAACAACATTCAATGCAGGCAACCAGCCCATTGTGTAACCCACAGCTGTGCTTGACGACTCGACGTCCTTTAAATACAAATCATTGTCAAGTTCAACAGAAGCCTCGCACTAACACTCATTTAAATTACCTTAATATTTTAATAACGTTTTAAAAGAACGCTCCTTAATTTAAATCATGTACCTATTCTAATTTACTGTGGTCGTGGTACGATGCTAATGCATGAAATAACCGCAATTTCAGACATTTCGCGGTACGTACCTGAGACCAATTGCTTAAATTTAACAAGTTATTGAAATAACCACAACACTGTAACTTAAGCAACTTGTGTTTCGCGATACGTTATATAAAATCTAAGATAAAATATGCGCGATTAAGACATTGACATGCTGTTGTTAGACGTTGTAACTAACGACTATTACAGCTCAAGTTACCTACTTCCTTCATTTGTGGTGACACGCAAAGCCACATAATATCATCATGTGGGATTTATCTGAAGATTCCTCCAGACAAGCGAACAGAATTTATTACTACAAACTTCAGACCACGTATCATACAACTTAATAAAACTTAGCTACTCAATTCGATCACACGTCTAGAATTTAAAAAACGTGTGAAAATTCATTCCGGTCGCACATACTTTGACTGACAGCCTCATTAATGAATTATTTATATAATCATAATGCATGCATAATAAGTTTATTTTTGTATTTTAACACAACAAAAACCTATGACCTATGTTCATAATTAAGGTGTTCGTGGAATTTGACGTAAATCGCAATTGCGGAATTACCCATGAATTTTCCGCATTGTCTTTGTTTCATATTTCAACTACCTTTAGTAAACAACATCCTCCAATATTTCTCTGTATCTCTTTTGTCATCTCCTCAAGATTCGTTGTTCCTGATTGATATAAGGATCTGAACGTATCAATTCATTTAAGATCAAGCTACGCATTTGTCGTTCGAAATTGGATAGCGAATAAAAAATATAGGTGTTTCCGTATTCGCTTTGTGGTTCAAGTTCAAGATTCCGCCCGCCTGGGTTATTGACCGGCCTCGGTACATGCGCGACGAGCGAATTAACTTTTCTCTGCTCTATAATTTTTCCAAACTCCCACAAAATTGGTTTATATTAAGACGTAAATCTGCCTTTGGAAAAACGAATTTCAACATTCAAGATCACAATGAAACTATTTTAATATATTTTATTTGATTTCGAGTTTTATTTTTACCGACTGCGTCTCTACGTTCATTCAACATTTGGGGGTATTGATTATCCTCCTATCTAAAGCCGTTGTTTGAACAAGGTTTCGGTGAGCCCTTTTATTGTCCTTTGAGGCTTAATACAATCGGTTAGGGACATAGATTTACTTTATGTTGGTCGATAATATCTTTGTTTTGGTTTAGCTTCCGTTGTTTTACGATTTGTGTCTTTAGTTACTTCATAAGTAAAAATTTTATTCAATTCATCATTACGTTTGTTATGAAACAGCAAATGTTTTCGTTGTTTATCATCGACGGTTATATCAGTAAATTATTGTCAGTTCGAAACAGTTTGAGTCTGTCCGGCTATGGTGGCGACTAGCCGTCGGTTCACGGGAACAATGGTGCGTTGGTGATGTTATTGATTGGCAGCAACAGGTGTCTGGGGCGTCTCGTCCCCCGCATCCTGCTCCACACCATCACCTTCACTTTCTTCCTGGAGACCACACAAAGCTTTTAAGACTTATCAAACATCTTGAATACATTTCCTTTGAGTACTTCTTTCATTGTTTCCTACAACTTTTATCGTTCAAACCACGTTACCTTTATAAATTTACATTTTCATATTTATCATAATAATTACAGACTAAGGGTTTATTGTTCCATGCCACGTAATTTCGTTTATGATAAACGACTTCAAACCCCAGTTATTAAAGCAACTTCTAATTCGTAATAAAAATGACAATTAACTAACGCAAAGCATTTTAATGAAAATAAAGACGCGGCCGTCCGCTAATGGAACTCGACTTCTTAATTAAAATCTGTGAGAATTGCGTTTGAACAGTCGCCTGTAGTGCTGTAGTTGTGATGTCGAGTTTTTCCATCTTGTTCGAAGTACGATTATCTTTATTGGCGTATCTAGTCGATAGCAATGTAAGCGTGTTTATCCGCCGGCAATCGATCTCTCGCAGTCAATTTGTTAGGTGTGTTGTGTGTAAATCGGTTCCCGAGCGCTACGACCGACGTAGTTGGTTGCAATTTATCGATAAGCTGTTACTGTTTACTCCACTGCCTTCCCTAGTTGAGGGCGACGTGGCAATGACGCTGAAAAATGGATTGTTAGGTTGTATTGTGCTTGGGGACGTAGAAACCCGAGCTGTCCACAGTTCCACACCTTTATATTTTAGTCTGCCGAAGGTTATTTTATCGAGTTTTGACATTAACTCGGATGATTTTTTGTAGATGTTTCTCAATTCTATTTCATGTTTCCGCTTATTTAATGGTCAGTTAAAAATATATGAAGTAACTCATGCGAAACTAAGATGCTTTTATCGCGCTGTATGCTATCGTCTTCCGTATCGACCGTGTTTATTAACATTGGACCTCCACTTTATTGTTTTATATATCTGATTCTTCTTTTTTATCAGTAGTTTAGTATATAATAAAATATTATGATTATAATATACTCATACTACCGTTTTCCTTGTATTTTGTATCAGGTCGAATTTGCTAGAAGTTGGGATTTGGGTTTTTTGTTGCCTCGTAAGTATATTTATAAATACTTATTTACTGAAATTGTAAAATATAAGATTAACATATTAGATATTCTTCTTATTTCTCTCTAATCATTATTCTTATTTCCCTCTATACATAAGAGACAATAATTTCGACCATTCGTACAAGATATAAATTTAAATAAGGATGGAATAATTTCCTATTAGCCATAATATTTCCAGATTGATTATAGGCATGAAAATTATAGGAATCAAACAAAGGTAGGAAGACATTGATATCAGGTCTAAAAATAGATCCTAATACCTAGAAAAACTGTTAGGAATACCAAAAGGCCTCATCATAGGCCCAACAAAAGAACATCGGAATTTTATTAAGAATTTTAAAAGTTAACGATAAGTTTAACATTAATGTTCTATTCATCGTATCGAAATGTATTAGCCGGATGTTATTGTGTATTCTATACGCGACAAGTGATTGTTGACAAAACGAACGATGCCTGCTTTTCGTATTAACTACGAATTCCGTACTTATAAGGCAAACATTTTGATAACATCGAATCACGGTGACTATGCGGACGTGTAACCCTAAACTAGTTGACATTACCGAGTTACAAAGCTGGTGTATCTGGTTACCTTATTTGATACTTGAAGGAAAGAATAACATGATTTTTGTAGTCTCAAATACATCAAACATTTCGCACTGGACTGAATTAACCTTTTATAGCACCTTTAAGTTACTTTGCCAAAAGGGTAAATTATACTTCCCTAATTAGTTGTGTAGAATAACATGATTTTTGTAGTCTCAAATACATCAAACATTTAGCACTGGACTGAATTAACTTTTTTATAGCTTTACGTTATATTATAGAACGGGGATTAGCGAGTACATGTACACATTACATACCTTTAGGGCTTGACGTTTCGACCGGGTTACACAGGCCTTAGTCTGCTTGTAATCCCCATATTACTATAAACCTGCAGCGCGATAGTTTAAAAGTTATTACCTTTACGTAACTTTGCCAAAAGTAGATTCTAATTTCCTAATTATGTGAATAAATAGATTAGATAACAAGTGCCTAATAGGTTTAGCTCAATAACAATCAATTTACTATTATATAGATCTGTTTTTAGATAGTCCGTATCTGAGATTCATTATCGTAAGTTGAAAATAGAATCACGATCACTGATTGTGTTATTGTTGTTTTTTCTATTATTGAATTAAAACATTCTGCTAATATTTCTTTAATTTTTATTTAAAGTTTTGCTTTTCGTCGACTACAAAAAGGCTTAAGTCCACAAAAACTAGACTTATGCCTACATAAATTGGCAACGACTTTCAGAGGTATATATATAAGGTTGATAATTGTAAGTCATTGCCACATAGTCCGAGTTACAAAGCCGTGGTGATAATATCTTTATTGATCGCAAACTTTAATGAAACGTTAAGCGAAGCTGTAATGGCTCTATAAACTACGTAGCAATTAAAATTCCTAATCCATGTCGAATCTAAATATGACCTCGTAAAACAGAAGTCTTCAATACCAATGTGAAGTAACGATACTTCGAATGAATGGATCTACAAATTATTACATCAAAGATTTTCTTTAAAGTAGATTTTGAGTTGTATTAAGTATTTGCGGATTTCGTATCCACTGAAGCCTGTAATTTGGTTAACCAGAGATTTAGATTTTCCATGACATTTTAGGGAAAGCAGTAAAATTTATTTGTATATGTTTTGCCCTGCAGTGGGAAAGAAATGGCTAGTAAAAAAAAAAAATATGTATAGAAAAATAAAACTGTAGTAAAACTTTAAGTTGACTAAAAAACAGCTGTGTAACATATATTATGATTTAGATACACGAAACATTAGCTTACATTTTGGGACAGTCAAACAAAAATAAATTTTACAGACCATTTTGATTCCGTTCCATTTACAAACATAGGGAATTTTTAACTACAGTCATTCATTATTCATTTCAAGGAAAGCCTATGAATACACTTTATCGTTACATGTCACCTGCTTAAGCTGGTACGAACATATGATGTCTACGTCACGCGTCAGGTGGCAACCGGCCATTTCGATCTAACAAAAAACCGGAACCTTAAGCCATCAGACCGTTACGTTAATACCACATGTCTTCATTATTCAAGCTTGTTATAAAGCTGTCTAGAGGTTTTCGAACTCCTATGTAAAATGAAGGATAGGTCATGACTGAAAAAACCTAATAAATTACTGAAATTTGTGGGAATTTAATTTGACAGCAGTATGGAGACATTGTTCCTCGTTAATAGGTGTGTATTTATGTTTTTCTGTCAATATTTTGGGCCAGATATGAATAGAAATAATTGCTGTATCATCAAGAAGGGTCAAAAATATCGATTGCCACAAACCTTATCACTCACCCAACTTTCCCCCATTTGTCGAGATAAGTGTTTGGCACTATAAATCACTACTATCATTGGCAAACAACGATCGCCCCGATACATCACTTGTTATCACTAAGCCATGGGAACTGGTAACCAGTTTAACTAGAACAGCGATATTGATAAGCTTTATTGAAGTTCCATGTAATTAAGTGTCACTGCTTGTATCCTACGTGATTCATAACTAATGTTAATCACGGCTTTCATGTAGTTTAAGGTTATTATATCTAGCCTCAAACTGTCGATACCTTAATCACTTTCAACAAGAAACTTATTTCTTTTTATTATATCATCGCCTTTAAAAACTATGCCATTGGTAGAGTAGCTATTACATAAAGATAGATCTCCTTGAAAGAATAAAAAGGTACTCCTATTTCTATATATAACACTTTCGTTTCAGTGCACAGTGGGATGTGCAGGGTTTGCTACGCTATTTCAAATGCCATATAATCGTATACAATCTAATAAGCCCAAATAATCTAACTTTCATAATATTCAATACTGACAGGTGTGATCCTACTCGTAGTATTGTTATTATACTCGCATCGACTCACACGTGATCATAACAATGACTGTTTACATTAAACTCTCAAAAACAAAAAAACAAAAAAATATAGAATTACGTAGCCAACCAGGATTTCGATCTATCCACAATCAGAACTCGATCAGGAACTTCTGAATCATATTAATCTAGTTTTAAAATCTCTTATCAGAAAAACATTTCGTTTTACATGAAAGTTATTTTAAAATACCGATGATTTGATATGATATTTAAAAGTGATTTTGAAGGACTAAAGTACATTAAAATCAAATGAAATCACGTATTTACTATGTTACTCTTTCCTTCTATTTCAATCGTTTATAATTATCCTTAATTTATATACCATAAATATATTTACAACTAAATATTAATTGCTTTATTGAAATTTTGTAATTAATATCCTTTAATTGTATTTGATTGTAATATATTAGTTATTTGTTCGGACTTCACTTAGTGTATCCCTTTGGACTTGCTCCGTGGTGTACCCTATATTATATTTTTGCTAAAAAGTATCATCATTGTAATCTTCGAAAAGAGGTTGTCTATTTTTATTCATAGCTCTCAATGAGGGTGTAACCATTTATATTTGAAACAAACCTCCCCACATTGTATTAGGACCCTTTAAAAGTTATTTTAAGAACAGCTTATTTGTAAAGAAACGCCCTATTTCGATACCGAAAATGTTTTTTGTAACGTACTTAAATTAAAGTTCAATCATTACAAATTGTAATTACCTACAACATTATAATTAGGAATCATAATTAATTCGCAGGTCAGTAGGCCTACTCCGAAGTGGTAAAAACCGAAGTTTCGGCCGATAATATGTCGTTTCCTACTCCGAAAACATTATTTTCGTTCCGTCGGTTTTGGTCCGAACGAACTTCTATTTTGACGTTAATTGTATCAAAAACCCTACTCTGAAACACAAAATCCGACCGAAAATTCGATTTTGACAAGACTTGCATCGTGAAAAATATGTCAAAATTTCCGTCACCAAAATAGCTACTTATTGAGTATCGTAAATATTAAATTTGGTGAATTATTACCATTATCTTGAGTTTTACAACTATTTTACAATATTTTACTTCCTATTTATCGACTTGACGCTATTTCCTAACTCTTATTTAAGTGTTTGTTAGATTTCATTTATCCTTAATTGTGATATAATAAATGGAAACTAGAAGCGCTATATGAGCTTCATTATTTAACATGACTGAATCATGGAGTATAGTACTGATCATTAGCAATGAATAACCTCGAATTACGCAGATATTTCATTTATTAGGTTTCCTCAAAATTCTAATAATGTAAATATCTTGTAGACTTTAAAACTGCCTCTACGCATAGGACCCAAGCCAGAGCAGAGCCGTTCTGCTCGTCGTTGTTTGCGGCTTCAAGTGTGGATGTAAAGGCGTCGTCAATGACCGCTGTCGTCGAACATTGCTTTCCGCCTTTGTTTTTATCAAAAAGCGGTCTATAGGGAAGCACAGTAGAGCAGGAGCCGAACATCGGTGCGTGCTCCTTCGAGGTTCGTTAGTATGTTCACACTTCACGTATTCGTGCTCGGCTTGTGCTTTGCGCATCCTCAGCTTGTAAGCTTCTACGCAATTTTTTAAAATTTACAGTCTATAAACTTCCAAGTCAGGAACATAAGAAAACAAAAAATCCAAGGAGCTTTCAAATAATATTAACAACATGTATTTAGTATTTATTTATTTCATATAGAATAAAATAAAAAAACAACAACATTAACACGAACCATTAGCGACATACAAAAATATATTATAAGCAATAAAAACTTAGGCAGTAGAAAGACGATGAAAATATTTCAATGCGCTGTTTGTGCGTAATTAATGGCAAAGGAGTGTAGCTCTCCACTACTGATGGGGCTCTTCCCATCTATCCACGAAAACTAATTATATCATTGTGACTAGACTTGATACTTCTGAGTAAAAAGGGACATCGCATTTCTTAGAATGAAGACGTGAATTCCATCTATAGGTGCAAACATGCTCGGAGTACTCCAAAATCTCAACAATCTGAACAGCAGCAGTACTTCACTGCATTTTTCGTATAGGTAGCTTGTTTTTCGTTGTAATTTCATGACTTGAACATCTTAAACTTCTGTCAGTAAAGATTACGACGCATGAATTTTGGATTTAGCTTGGTTTAAGCATTATTTTTATAAATTTTGCAGAAATAATAAATTCAATCATCGCTTGATTGTTTACATGTCATCCTTTGACATTTTTCAATTTGTTTTTCTTCGATTGTCAAAAAGACATTTTGACAATCGAAGAAAAGAGTCTGAATTTCAGTAACAAATTTATTGTTGTTATTTCAAGAAATATTACAATATTCGTAAGTATAAGTATTAAAATAAAAGCAAAGGTATCTGTTCTTCTTATAAAGATTTTTTTTACTCCGTAATTCACGAGCCAAAGTGGATCGAAATTAATACTAATGACCATAAACAAAGTGTCGATAAAATTTACAACTCTAGCACTACATTTCGTTCAATCCGACCATCTTCCGAACATTGGCTATGGCTCCGGCCGAACTTTATAAATCCGAACAATTTTCAGAGTAGGACACTGTTGCGTATTTCGGTCGCGATTTTGTCGGTCCGAACATTCGCTTTCGTAATTTCGGAGTAGACCTACTGGTTACAGAAAGCAGTACTTTTCGCGAATGTTGTTTTTAATATATTTTGTGTATACCTAGGTTACTAAATATTCAAATATCTACTTGCAATGAAGCAAACTTAAAGATAATTTACTTAATTTTGATATGTATGTTTTATAACATTTTTGTTTTAAAGTTTTACAATTTGCGTTTGTTATAAATTGACTGCCAATATTGACGACTTTGCCTTTCGCGGGTATGCTTGCAGAGATTTTTTAAGACACTTTTATAAATAATTTATAAATATTTTACATTTATTTAAATATGGTGTGTGTACATAAATATAATTTCAATAATATTCCTCAAAGCACAGTATCGTCGTAACTGCGTCTGAGTGCTATGAAAGTTATCGCTGTCCCGTTTATCAAGCAACCGGCAAGTTCATTAGCACCGCCTGATAACGATGACGAGAACGTTTTACCCCAATGTAGGAAGTAGTCAATAAATAATAATTAACTTAGGAGTCTTTTAAAATAGCACACAAAATATTAAAAATAAAAACTATATGTGATTTTGTTTCCAATAAATATGTCTCTGAAAAAAAATATGATTAGATAATAGTTTATTTAATTTTAAAATGAAAAAAAAAACAGGCTTAAATCCAGTTGTGAGGTAACGATGTCAAAGATTTTATGTTTTTTAGAACTTTACAGTTTCCTAGTCTGACTGGTAGAGCGGAATAATCTAAAAATAATCTAAGTAGAACCTCTACAATAATAATTTCCTGACTCATATTGCATAATTCACACTAACCTTTACCTATCAGGACATAAATCGTCCACAAATAGACGTACAGATATCAAATCCACATAAAAGTAACTAGGAATAGTAGGAATAGAGCTATTTAATCCAAACAGCAGTAAAGCGGTGAAATCGTTTACAAACTTCAAAGTTCTTACCTGAGCTCCTCAGTAACGTGAATAAAAGATATGAATGAGTCTGTAGGCGAGTACGATTCGTAATATTTCAATAGACGCTTTGAGGGTCAATCAATAAAGTATTTTTTACGCTTATTCATAGGCAGGTGTGGATTCTATCCTTTTAATAGTCGTATTCTAATGTGTGGGTCAATGAATGCTGGTAACCAGCTGATTTAATTATTATTTTTTATGATTTGATGTACAGATTCCTGTATATTTGTTCTGTTGTTGCTCGTATTTACATGCAGTGTCTCCCATTATTTTTATTAGAAGTTTCCTTCAGCTTTGAATCTTGTGACAGAACTTAGGTCTTGATCAGTGACTTGGCTTTTAAAAACACGACAATATAATTAAATCAATTCCTGAGGCCTATGTCCAGTCATAGGGTCCTAGTCCAAGCATATGTGAATGTGATATGCTGGGTTGATTGATTAAAATCAGAAAATTTTCTTCTATTCTCTCTTTTACAGTAACTAGCCTAATATTAAACCTAGCTGTATATTTTCATTCTCACAGTTTCAATTGATGTTATAAAAACAGCAATTATTAAAACTAGAGTCTAAACCAACTGGATATATTTGCCTTAGCTACAAGAATTTAATAATAAACATCAAACATATTCTGCCTTAAAAACAAACAATACGTTTTATAAACTTTCCATGTTTCTCATGTTATTTCGTACTCACATAAAATTATCTTACGAGCTGTTGGCCCAGTAAACAATATCAAATTTTCATGAATATCGTCGGGCTGTTATTAATTACAGCTTTTGTTTTTGTTACTTTATGCGTTTAAAAGTACATATTAAATCTTTTTCGTCATTGGTTAAGTTCTATTGTGTATCTTATTTGAATAGAATGTTTGTTCAAGCAAATACTACCTAAATATGTTTTTTACATTTGAGGGTGCTTTTGACGTCTGTCTCTTGTTTTGTGTGGTGTACAACAATACGGCAAAACCAACGAGGTTGCATTTGAAACTATAGAGTGAGCCTATCAGAGTTTAAACCGTAAGCACTAGTGTGAACAAGTGTTGTCGTGAATTATGTATGAAGATGGAGCTTGCCGTTTTAAAAAATCTATCTAAAACACTAATATTATCCTAACAATGTCAAAACCATCGATATTTTCTTATATAAGTTTCTCGTTGCGCGAAAATTAACTTAAATGAAAAACGAAATGTACTAGGATCAGACTAAAAACTGCTCTCGCTTGGCACAAGGGGCACCTAGCGATAGTAGCAGTCTATGCATATCATACGTCGATGGGCAAAACTTATTGAGTGTAAAGTGTCATTTGTCAAAGATTTTCGGGTCTCATGCTGTCCTTGTCACTTTTAGGAATAATATAGCGACAGAAACATTTAAGAGCACCTCAAAGTGAAGTTACATTTATACACGAGGTCATAAAACAACAAACATACAATCAGTTCCCATTATACGTTGTTTTCGTTATTATCACATTAGATAACATTGTTAGCATAACCCACTTACTTCTAACAGTTCTAACAATGATAATATAACTAAGCTTCATAACAGTCACCATTCATGTTGTTATGAAATACATTTATTTTGTTTTGACAACCTTAGTTCGGGGTATTTCTTTGCTGTGTCAATAAGCCTTTGATTCTAATACCTGTATTCACAATATTTTACTTACATAACATATTATTATTTGTTTTGAACGTACTCTCAATAAGAATTTTGGTATATTATTATTCTGCCAAGCTTTTCTTACCAATCTATTTTCGGATCGTTCAGTCTTACCGGATTAAATTTAAATAAAATGTATGTAACATATAACTCGAATTTATATTGTGTGTTGTTCTTAACAAACGAAAGTTATATCTTTTGCTTGTACGTGAATTTTTCTGGTGTGTACCGAGGATACTTACATAAAATTGATCTCTATTGAAAACAGTCTAATGTCCATGGCGACAATAAATTCATCTAAAGAGCAATAAAAATCATTTAACGTAACAAGCTTCTGTTAGGCTTAGTATTTTGTTCTCGGTAAGATAAATGCGTAGAGCTTAAAAAGCAAATTGTATTGACTGGTTTTTCTGTAGGTATACCTTTTTCATGGAAATTATTAGAAAATTTATGAAAATTCTAGGGACCTTTTTTAAAGTCAAACGCGTTTTGTTATTAGAAAAGTATTTGAACACTAGAAATCGCTCGTCATTATAATATATGCTGTAAGGTGAATGTAGAGCTAACCTTGAATATAAACCAATATCTTTTAATCTAATAATATTACAATACTTTACTTAAGAACTTATTATGGCCATGTAGAACCACGTGGAGCTTTTAGATACTTTGCTACTTGCCATTTAAAGGTCAAACTTCAGATGTTAAAGTAGATTTCAAAAAATTGTACTGTACTGAAACCCGTGCGATTTTCTTATTTGTAATTAACCATCAACAACATATTACGTAACACAACAAATTACGAACATCACCTACTTTAAATCAAACCTCCATTTAGCAGTAAGTAGCACTAATATTTCTTTTCCGTATCGTTAACGTAATTCTTCGTTTTTTCCAGAAGTGGCTTGGCGCGGCGAAACCGGCGGGCCGCGCCATGGGGAACAAGTGCTGCAGCCGCCGCCATGACCCAGAAAGACCTCTGGGTGAGTTATGTCGCTTGGAAACTATTACTTCTTATGTAACATACTGTTAAAACTGTGGTATATTGATTTGTGAACTTGGATAACCTTTATTTAAAGAGGTTGAAAGTTCGCTCTTTTCGTCCAAGGATGGTTATAAAAACTGGAAGTTAACTGATATTGCCAATGTCCATAAACATCTTCACCTACTTATCTTAGATTTCTAACTCGTGACTCTTTAGTAACTTGAAGGTTTGACAACATCTGCTAGACCTAAAAGTTCTCTGGCTTAAGAGAAAAGTCTAAAGATGTTATCACACTAAATAAATTAGGACTAGCCCATATACTATAGCGGACTTTATGCCTCTTCAGGTCAAGAAATAAGGCTAGGATTACGGCAAGGCTGATTACTTCTAGCTTCGTCTTTGTCATATCTACGTACAAAATAATAATAATAATATGTAAGATAATAAATACATCTTAGAGAAAGAAAAAAGGAGAACACTAAATGTCCTCTTTAAAATGATATTTAAATCCGTGCCCCAGTTACCTACAAACAATTTGACTATAACTCTTTCGAAACAACTGCAGAATATATTTTCAGTCGCGTGTTATTCGAAACTATTTCTTTAACAAAATAAATTGGATTTCTTATTGCATTTAACAATAAATAACGACTTAGAAACCCGTAGTTTTCACGAAGCTTGACACGATCGTGTCAAGTTTTCAGTCTACAAATCCACATCTACTGTTAAAGAGCGATTTTGAGTTGATAATTTTGGGTAAATTATTTCAATTACAAACCTTTTTTCACGGCACGTATCATATGGATCTAAAGTTTATTCATTCAGACATAAATTGGTCTTTGTTTATTTTGATACAATTAGATACAAAGTGACCAAAGCCCTTCGACCTGAAACTAAAAATATTTCTCATACTTTTGTGTTAACAATACTCAGAACTACAGTCAATAAAGTTTGTGCCTAAAATTAATTGTAGAATATAACAAGGAACATCCAAACACAACTTGAACTTGAAAAGCTGTTATAGCCTAAATTAGAAAACTTCGACTGTGAAATGAACTACCAAATTCTACTGTTATAACTTTTCTAAAGCTTTTCTCGAAATGTTTTAGAATATTCTATTATACTAGACTATTATACTAGAAATACTAGTTTTAGTCTATTTTATCACAAAAACGTAAATAGGTCAACTTAGATAAAAATTGAGTATATTTTAATCTCCTCACAGATGAATTAAAAAAGAACATAATTTTCATTTACAGTTATAATAATAGTCAACGAGCGGCTATCTGTAAGCTGACTCACCTAAATACCGCCTACATACAAATGACACATGGCTATTAATGACAGTCCAAAACTGGCAACAAAACAATCATTATAAGACATAATCAAAACATAAAAAGCTGGCCACTATTAAAACAAAGAAAAACCAGATTCCTTTTAACCAGCCGAACAGAGAACCTATTTCCTTGAAACGAACAATAGCAAAAGATTTTTTCGCACGATCCTAAAACCAGCCATTAGAAGCAATTTGCGTTCATTCGTTACTATTCTACTTATTCTGCTTTGAGGTCATATGCATTTGGAAACAATATAAAACACACTTCAATGGTCAAACAAATCAAGCAATTACAGATTCGATGTTATTAATTAAATGGAAAAAAGGTCAATGATTGCATTAGAATACCAATAGATAAAAATATGTGCTTGAGAAATGTGTTAAGCAATGTACACGTAATATTGGTAAATACAATTGTTGAGCATATAATTAAAACTGCCTCGTTGGCCTAGTGGTCCTAAGCGCGACTGCTACTCTAGAGGTCTTGGGTTCGATTCCCGAGTCGACCAAGGTGTTATTGGGTTTTTCTATGAAATTCTCAGTAGCAGGTCGGAGACTCGGAGTTTGGATTTGTGCCCGGTTAGTGGCAATAGGCTCGCCCCCTATTACATGGGACCTAAAACATATCGGCGAACTGTGGGTGTACACTGCTACACCTCTGCCTACCCCTTCGGGGATACAGGCGTGATGATATGTTATGTTATGTTATAATTAAATTAAATTGTTGATCCGATTAGCGTAATGGGTTGAGAACGTGACTGCATTGTTACGATTATCGCAAAGAAAATAAATAGCATTCTAGTAAAGAATACTTTTATAGAATTCTAAATAAAGAATATTTATATACTTATGATGTCATCCTTGACGAATTTCATCTTAGATAGAAAATAATAATACCTATGATGCAATTCTTATAAAACAAAGCTATGAGCAATTGTGGAATACGTAATTAGGACATGCTCAATTCTTCAAAATAATCTGAGACTTTCTCCCTTCTTTGAACAGATTAAGTATAAGTTTTTGTTATTTACTGTTTTAGAAGTGCCTTTAAAAGACTGGTTGAAATTAATGTATTTTAATTTTAGATTTAGTAAAATTAAGCATGAAACCGCAGTTTTAGTACATATGGGTCATCTCTTCTACTTCAGTCTTCTTTACCTCTCTTCATTACTAACTCTACCTGACTTTATTTTCAGTATATCCAGCGTTTAAGAACGAGGCTGGCTTCACGGCATGCCCCTCGTCGCTGGAGACGCGGTACACAAGCGAGCCAAACACACGAGTGTTGGCGAGACCACAAGCAGATATTGTGCGCACACGGAATCCGGGGAAATGTGAGTATAAAACAAAAGTTTCTAGGTCCTTTCTAGGATCAAATAAAGTGACGACCAGCTTTTGAGGAGTTCCCTAAATCGAAAACCACTCTATACTTAAAAGTTGCGATATTAAAAAACCCAATTACCTGGCTTTGAAGTATGTTTTGAGGATTTTAACTTGTTTTGAAGACACCATTAATCAGTCACCTCATCAGAATCAGACCAAAGTAAGATGCCTAACTTGTCACCTGTATATCTTAGACATATTTTTACAAGCTTCAATTAATCTGACGAAAGTTCATCGGGCTACCATTAACGTAGCCAGATCACTTGTCATCGACATATGAATCGACATAAAATTACTTAGAAGAAATTTTAAGCTTTGAAAGAAACTTCTTGCTACCAAATACTAAACCACCACCAAACATTTCCAGGTATAACCAACGGCGGTCGTCGTGTCGTCAAAGCGCTATGCGCGTACACAGCCCGCGCGGACTCCGACATCTCCTTCCGCAAGGGCGACCGCATGGAGGTCCTAAGCGATGCGGAACCCGACTGGTGGAGGGTCCTACATCTCACCACCAGGAGAGAAGGACTGGTCCCTGTTAACTTCGTCGCTGAAGAAAGTTCCGTGGAGTGTGAAGAGTGAGTAGCTTTTATTTTATCTTGTAGAAAGAGAGATGAATGAAAGCGTTGCTAAATCATTTTGAACAGGTTAGGGAGATGATGATGATGTAAATACTTCACTTCAACAGTTACATTGATGCAGTCGCTCCTGTAATAATCCTTAATCCTAATAATTAAGTGTCTACTAACATGCAAACAGACAAAATTTTTGGGCGCATAATTAACATTAGTACAGAGACTATATTAGTCCTCCACTGTCCCATTTTAGGTCAAGATTTCTTCTCGAACTCAAAATACCAGTTAGAACTAATATCCAACATATGGTATAGAAAGTCAAATAAAACGAAACTAATAACATTCCGACACATTAATTTCACTTCCAGAATATTCCATCCCGAAATAGGACTACCCTCGACTGTATATAATGTTTCGCAGGCTATCCTAACATAGAATTTAATTATCGCCGCTCGCTTCCCTCTTCCTGTATGTTCTAATGTATTTTTATTTCCCTTTCGGACTACGATACTATTTTGTATTTTCCTACGAAATGATTTTCACGAGCGAGTAAACATAAAACGAAAACTGATATACTCATTTCGCATTTTGTTTTTAACTTCCTGGTTTTAATTAATTTTGTTTCAAGGATTTTGTTTATAAAATAATGAAAACAATTAGGGAGTTTTTCAGTTGGAATGAACCACTCTTATCGTTATTATTTCAAAACTTGATATTTAATATGTTAATTTAAGCGCTTACTAATGTAGCTTTAACTATGTAATCTTAACCTTTTCCCCATTAGGTAGATTCTGCTTAAATTTCTTCTGCAGAGATGAATCTAACCTTCGCAGCTCGACTCAAGCTTCGACGTTCCAGATCGCCATTGTACAAACACCTAAAACTAAACCAGCTTCGTAATCAACAATAACAGCAAAATCGGTGACGGGACAACCCTCCCTTCTTGTGACTAATCAGCGACTTTCCGCTAAAGGATCTCACCATGTTGCAGTTGGTTCTTCCCGCACGTGTCGCGGAAGGAGGCCGACAAGCTGCTGCTGGCGGACTCCAACCCTCGGGGGACCTTCCTCGTCAGGCCGGCGGAGCACAACCCTCACGGCTTCAGCCTCAGCGTCAAAGACTGGGAAGAGGGCAGAGGGTACCACGTGAAGCATTACAAGATCAAGCCGTTAGATAATGGCGGCTTCTATATTGCGACCAATCAGACCTTCCCCAGTTTACCTGCTCTTGTTATGTCGTATACGAGTGAGTTGGTTTTTCTTTCGTTTATATTTTCTTCATCATATATTCTGCATCATTCAGTTCTTTTTAAACTCTATAATCCGCTTTTCTGTCATGTTATTTTTATACTCAATTCCTTAAATTACCAACATTTTCTTTATCACATATTTAGACAAATTTTTCCTTTCTTCTTAACTTAGATCTACATAAAAAGCTCTTTCTTTTTTCCTGTACAACTTCAAATAACCCTAACCAAACCATAACCCATACTCACAAAAAACGCTATCTAAATAAAAGATACTTATGTTGTTCCAGAAAACGCGCTAGGTCTGTGCCACGTGCTCGCGCGGCCGTGCCCCAAGCCCGAGCCGCAGATGTGGGACCTCGGGCCCGAGCTACGGGACAAGTGGGAGATACCCAGGGTCGAGATACAGCTTATCAGGAAGCTGGGCCAGGGCAACTTCGGAGAGGTCTACTACGGCAAATGGCGTAACAATATTGAGGTAACGTTCTTATTTTGTCTTTGTGAGTGTTCGATTGGTTTATTACAAGATATCTTGATCAGTTTTATGTTGTAAATGAGTTGGTAGGTTAGCCTATAATGTCAAACATAATCTGGGAATATTTGGTATTATGTATTTTGATTGCGGCCTTCCCGACCAGACCATGCGACTCTTGTTGGAGTGCTCAAGGTAACCTAAAACTTCTAAATTTTGAGGATTTAAAGTACGTTAAACCAACGTCAACGACGCCTCACTCAATGTGATTCTACTAAGCGCATCATATATAATGGAAAATCCATCGTCGAAAACAAGAAAATATAAATCATTTTATTAGGATTCTAGAAAAATCTCTAGTTATCTATTGAACAACTTTGTTTACATTGTTCACTTTGCGCACTTAAATAATTGACCACATTTCTCGTTCCAGGTCGCCGTCAAAACCCTGAGAGAGGGCACGATGTCGACGCAAGCCTTCCTGCAGGAAGCCGCCATCATGAAAAAGTTCCGTCACAAGCGGCTCGTCGCGCTCTACGCTGTCTGCTCCACGCAGGAGCCAGTCTACATCGTCCAGGAATACATGAGCAAAGGATCCCTGCTAGAGTTCCTCAGAAACGGAGAAGGAAAGTTCCTACAGTTCGAGGACCTAGTCTATATCGCCGCCCAAGTAGCGTCGGGCATGGAGTACTTGGAATCCAAAATGTTGATACATAGAGACTTAGCCGCTAGAAACGTGTTAATAGGTGAAAATAATGTAGCAAAAATATGTGACTTTGGACTCGCTAGGGTGATTGAAGACAACGAATACTGTCCTAAGCAGGGTTCACGGTTCCCTGTGAAATGGACCGCACCGGAAGCGATTATATACGGAAGATTTTCGATAAAGAGTGACGTTTGGTCGTATGGAATATTGTTGATGGAACTGTTCACGTACGGCCAGATTCCTTACCCCGGCCTCCACGGCAAGGACGTGATCGAGCAGGTGGAGCGCGGCTACCGCATGCCGAAGCCGGTGGGGCACTACCTGCCGGACGACATCTACCGGCTCATGCTGCAGTGCTGGGACGCCATCCCCGAGAAGAGACCCACCTTCGAGTTCCTCAACCACTACTTCGAGTCCTTCACAGTCACCAGTGAGATACCCTACAGAGAAGTGCAAGACTAGTGCTGTGATATAGTCTAATAGTTACTGTGTATGTGCAGCGTGAGAGACAAAGTGTACGGTCCTCTTAGCAAATATCGGAATTATAATTCGTGTGTGAACTACGTCGCGGTAGAAACCGTGTAGAAAGCTTCACACACACTTATAAAGCCACTTTTAGTATTTTTATACTCAAAAGCATTATTGAACTAAAACAATACAGGAATGTGTGAGCTTCTTTTTTATTGGTCGACGGCTTTTCTTTTCTGTTTTGTGAATCAAAATTGGTATTAATTAATAATTAGCCTAAGGCGATACGAAAACACAGAAATGTATGTTTAAGTCCACTAAAGTAAACTTTTGTATTTATAGTATTGAGTAAATTTCACTTTCAATATTATTTATGTAGCTTATAAGCACTGGTAGTGTTGTTTTGCATTTTGTACAAACTAAATTGTTCACTATGACATAAGCAATAAGATTTAAATTGAAATGTAACACGATATTTTCATATTCTAAAGTGATATGTGATATTTTGATTTATCACGTAAGGCCTGGCACCGACGTAGCGGCGATCTCCTGAGCTCCACTCGTGCTTGTAACGCAACTATAAGGTTCTCGCACAACTCCCACATTTTTCTTGTATTGCGTACAAATTAGATTCCCCTTTATGACAAAACAGAACTGATAAACTTTATAAGGCTCCTTTGCAATATCATATCGATGATAGAAATTTAAAAGAAACCTTTAAGTTGTCACGTAGTACCCTCCAATCGAAATTGACTAGCGTTAATTACTTCATTGTGATATAAACTGTGCTCAAGATAAGCTCCGTACAAGTTGCAAAGGGGCCAACTACCCTCATGTAAAAAGACAAATAATACTAGCTTTAGGACCATATACCAAAGAGTTAATTGTACATTAAGAGCGAATGATAGATGTAGAAAGATGCGTATTTAATTTATAGCGTAGTTAGACCTTGTGACCTGTATAATGTTAATTATTTTGACCAATATTCCCATTTTTGACGCATATATAAAACTTAAAGAATATTGATTGTTAATATAATTGGATTCTAATGTTGACTGATCATCGGTCCGTTGTTTATTCAAATAACCACGAAATTTAACCTCAAATTTGTTTATTTTCTTCGCCTAAAAGTATTAAAATGCTTTAACCACTTAATCGTTTTGTCGTCCTAGAAAATGTATAAAGCCAATGAAAATAGTGTCTTAAATAACATTCCAAATATTCAAACACGTTAAATTTGGACACTTTTGTATGAAAACGTTTAGATTTGTAAGATTTTGTACATACAATGAAATAAATGTCATTGATATAAATAATGTATTTTATTTACACTGGATAATCACAATACATTTACATTGCAGTTACCTAGTCACATAAAATGTTTCCACAACAAAAATTGTGCCTTCGTAAATTAAAATGATTAATACCTCATTTCAAATACACAAGCTGACATAAAATAATATCATTAGAAATACAGCATATAAAAATAAATACGTATATCATTGAAATGGCCACTAATGGTTGTCTAAATAAATAAAGTACATTTTAATTCATACATTGCTTGTCTTTTTGTCCATTCGTATTCTTAAACAAAAAATAAATAAAAATTCATTGATATCATTAGAATGTGGAATGTTGATAAGCCAATATAAAAGGAAATTGGTTACAGCATTCTTATTTATATACAAATGCAGCTAATTTTTAAATTACTTATCTTAACAAAGTAAAATACTCTTTTTGCTATACTCAGATACTTCAATGGTTAGTCGATTGGTTTCTTAGTATCGATTTAAATAAATTCACTCTATGCGAAATCGATAATTAAAAAGCCTTTTAGTAACCATAAATGCCTTCAAGATTCAGTAGTAATATTATTGCTGAAAATAGCGAGGCATTCGAATATAATAAAAAGAAACATTAAAATGCATTATTGCTAAAGTCACAACTTACATACACATAATAAAAATTTGGAAGACCTTTATGGAACACAGACAAATTGCTTACAAATTCACATCATAACATCAAAATTTCAGTTACCATCTCAAAAGATCATAATTTTATAACCAATAAAAGTTGGAGCAAAAAATAGTACGGACTAGTCGATTTGCGCTACTTATTCCTAAGGCGTAGATACCACATTCAATATTTATTATATATTTAAATATAAACTTACATGAAAATGATTATGTGTACATTTATGCTACCTACTGGTACATTTATCTAACTAGGTAACACTATCTAGTGAGAAATTATTATAACAGCCATTTTACTATAGCTAAATGAATTGCGGTTAATTCGTGATATGCTCAACATAATACTAGTATATTATATGCCTTACTTATTTTAAGTATAGGCAGATATATTAGCTCACTCAAGATATTTAAAAGTGACCCTTTTAAAAGGGATAGTACCTATACTTTAATATTAAAAATAACCCCTAGTTATTAATAGGGTCTATTACATAAAAAGAAGTTTATGAAGATCCAAACGTACAGTCGAGTGAAAAGGTTGGATAGTTGCTAGTCTTGGCAACCAATCATTGTTTTTTTTTTCAGAATTGAAGATAATGGGGATCACTGGGAAACAAAAATCTAGGATCGAGAGTTTCGCACATAACTGTCAAATTCGACCAATCACTGGGTAACTTGTCTCTCATTAGTGGAAATTGACAGATAAACCCTATAATATAACCCCCTATAATAATTCTCATTAGACAACCTAATGATAATTATTAAATACAATGCTTACTTTCATCCAGAGCAGTACTTAAACAATAGTCATGTAACATAAATGTATAGTGCACTGGCTCAGAATTATAATATTAAAATAATAATAACCAAAAATCACTCAACTGACAATTTTGACATAATTTAGGGTTGACATGTCACATCTTCACAAGTCGTGACATGGCCACTCCATTTCATAGACACTGTGGATTTATACTTAATATATAATATACTACATAATACATTTACACTGTATCAGCATACATTTTGCTCTTAATCCTGAGATACCTGTACTCCGATTGGTAGAAGGTGTCCATGTATTGCCAGCATCTAAGTATCGGGGCGGGAACGTAGTGCGGATGCTTTTTGCTGTAGTGGTTCAGGTATATAGCTAGGACTACCAGCATACCCGACCATACATACCTGGAAGTAAGTAAAATAGATGTGATATACAATTATGTTACTCTAAGAATTACCTTTTTAGACATATGGCACGACCATTTGGGCCAATGTGTAGAGCCATGTGGGCCCATCTGGGGTAAAAATAGTAGGTTATATTTCTATGACACGAGACATATATTTATAAAGCCAATAAATATTTATATAGGCTAAGGTAGGCATGCTAAGGGAAGGCGTTGAAAGATCTTTATTTAGAAATCTTTCATTGAACAGGTATTTTGAATTTTTGCACTAGGACATTGCAAAGTATGTAGGCAACTGGTTTTGTTTACTGAAATCTGTCAAATTCTACAACTGTCACCCTAAATAAAAAAGGATATATTCAAATAATGTTATAAATACTTACTGGAAAACGAAAGGCTTGCTGAACAGCAGGAACGATATAATAATAGAGAGCGCCTTCCTGAAGGTGGTGACTGTGACAGCGACGGTGGCGCCACAGATGCGAACTAATGTAAGTACTGCTTGCAGACCCATGTACCCGCAAAGACTCAGGAAGAAGACGTTTGTGTACATTGTTAGAGGTTTCTGAAATATAATAATAACATAATTAGAGTATACAGGAATATTGCAACATTTTCAAGCCTTTGAGCGTCGCGTCGTAGGTATAGGTCGCCGTAACCGACGAACATAAGATTTTTAAAGAAGAAATGGAGACTATTGTGAACGTTAGAAACATGAAAATCTATATAGAGTATCAACTTACTATTTAGCTTTTTATTATCGCGGATTGAACGGTTATTTTGTAAGAAAATTAATTAATTTTACCACCTATGTCAATGCAATATTTTACTGATTATAGATTTCACGCACCTACAGCTGATTTGTCACAAGCGAATTGTTTCTTTTCCAATAATTTAATTAGGCAAATAACTCACTCTTTTACCGTATTTTTACACACTCTACAGTCAATCAAAAATACTTGCCTTCATACAAAAGTCGAATCCTTCAGTCAAGACGCCGCTAAATCCAGTTATAACCGCCAGATAAACGCAGGCCAAAGCGTACGAGTAGAATACGACCTCATTGTTGGACGCTTGATGTTGTTTCATGGCCTTCTCCTGAACGTTACCGATTATAGCGTCGCAGAGGAGCGCTAGGGATATCACTATTATGCCTATGAAGTCAAAGTTGGGAGATGTGCTGGAGTCCGCTGAAAATAATTAAGTTGCGTTAAGTATGTGCGGCCTAGGCTGTGGTGGCAGAACGACCCCCAATTCGTACTGCGAGGGTTGGTTCGAGTTGGGTCGAGAAAGATAAATATGGGATTTGGGGAGCCCCTGCCCAGAAGTGGCTAACAAAAAATAAAAAATTGGTTTGAATGCGAAACATATTGTGCGAATTGCAGTACATTGCCGTTACCGCAATATTTTTTTTCTTTAATTTACACTTAAAAGGAAAAAAATATAAGTATTTGCATCTTTTTAACGACATTAAAATTTGTACTGTTGACTGCTAAATCATTGGACATTATTGATCAAGAAATACATAAGACTATAAATTATCACATCTCTCAACATGTCAATTGATATTAACCTTATACTGTTCTTGAATAAGTTTACAGTCTGTATTGTTTTATTGTCAACTAGATGCTGTGCGGTGTCATGCGCGTAAATAGTTTCGATCCCGAAGGATATTTGCTTTTTACATTTAATTTCTTAGTAGTTATTCTGTTATTCGGGACGATGACTGATCCAAGAAATCAATAATCCATAAAATCTGTACCTCCAGTCTTGAGTTATACAGCGTGTAAATAACCCTATTTCCTTTTATACAGGGTGTATAGAATATAAAAAGATAGATTCACTCACCCAAAGTAAACATAGTAAGTCCAATACACATGATAACTGCAGCAATATAATCCAGGAATCCATACTGTTTGCCCAATATAATGATGCTGCCAATCATCACTGGGATGAGCTTGCAGCTCTTGAAGATCAGCTGTGTTGGGTAGTTGAGGTAGCTGAGAGCTAAGTTTGATAGCGACATCGTTCCGAGGGTCAGTGCTGCTAGTAGTGCGTATGTTCGGATTGGTACTCTGTAAATAAATAATACTAGGCGTGAATGACGAGATGACAATAACTTAGCATGCAAAATACGCTGGGCGCCGACCCCAATAAATGGATGCAGGACGACGATAAATGAGATAACATACAGGAAAGAAAATGATATCTCTATTTCATAATTTGACACATGATTTTTAGAGTTTCTACTATGCAAGTTTTTTGGAGATGAATGGCTTATACTTTTTTTAATTAATAAATACTTTGATTATATAAAAAAGCTTTTGTCAATTTAATTTAGGCTCAATACATATTTTTATTCCATAAAACCATTGTATATACTATGGGTATTTGCTTATAAGTTTTCCTTGCTATCTTAAAAATATATTATACTTTAAAAGTAAAATGATAAGGTGTAATGTGTAATGTGAGGTAACAAAACATATCAGCGAATTACAAATGCAAATAACAAAACAAGTACATACAAAATACTACTTACTTCCGTTTTATAGGATTCCTTATCAGAGACTCAACGTAGCTCAATGCCATAGTCATTAAAAACTGAACTAGTGTTATATACAGGCTAACAGGCTTTACTTCAGAATTAGAAAATATTAATTCTAGGAAATAGCCATAAGCTAGATAAAAAATAAATACAAAGATTGAACATAATGTAAACTGTGTCAGTTGGCTGTATGGAGTAATGTCAAAGCATAAAATGTTGATTTCCGCTTTTTGCGGTCTTTGGCCATTCTTGCTGGTGCTTGGCACATCTATACGTATAATTGCGTCTTGTGGTTGATTCATTTTTATCACAGGATTTTTGTTTATAAACATGCGAGACTCATAACGTCTTGTTAAGATGTTTCTTGAGCTATTCTGAAAATAAAAACATTTATTATGAAAGTTACTATATTTGTTTAGGTAAATTGCTAGGCTATAGTTTATGTCGCTAAGATATTTCATTTCAACTATTGAAAAACAAATATTTAATTATTGCCATAACATTTTAAGTTATCTATGATTTTAAGATAAATTAAATTTACCAGGAACCATACTTTATTAATTAATCTTTATAAAATCTAGCTTATCTAATCTGCTAAAAGGAATGGCAATTATAACTTTAATTATTATTCATGTAAAATTCTAATTAAACATTTAAGGCAATTAAAAAATTATTTACTCGCGCTTAATAATAAAAGTTTTTAAAATACGCACTGCCGGGTTGTAAATATTTGTATTCATTCAAGCCGATTTAAATTAGTAGTTTTTATCAGAAATGCACAGTTTCAGACAGGAAACTTTTAAAGTAAAACAATATTCGTATACGTAAGCTTGTGTGAAAGGTAAAATGAACATTAATACTTTACCTATAGTACATTCTCAAAATAAAACACCAATTCACTACAATAACAGTTATAATACCATTCAAGACTGTTTATTGTTGATTACACGTAAACATGTCCAAGATCGGTAGATATACGAAAGCAAACGTACCTTGAAGACGATTTCACATACACTCTACATATTTATCCATTTGTTCTTGTGAAGTTATTAATTCTAAGAAGGCTACGGAGAATTTATTGACTAAATACCCAATCCTTGCTCAACACGACACTCCAAAGACAGAAGACTTTACTGTTGTCAAAGTCAACTGTTGGCAATCAGCTGTACATAAGATAGCAACACAGTGATAGCAGCGAAAGGGATTGGTATATATAGTTTCATGGTGAGGAACAAAGAAATCGTATACAAAACGCTATAAGTTGTAGCAGTGCTAGTTAGGTGGAAACTGAAATGAAATCATTGACACGGTACCTATCGTACGGGTTAACGTAATATATTATATTGTAAAGAAATATTGCGTATCTAAATATGAAATAATTTACCGTATACAAGAACAATTTTTTGTATTTTTTTTAGATCGCAATGCCTATGTGCTTATGAAAAAACGATTACCTATCTAATTTACTTTTGTAACATTACAATAAAAAAAATATAAACTGAAATGAAGGTTTATTGCCATACGTAAACCACATTAAAATTTAGCAGTTTTTACAGATCATACCTATAACGTGCTTATTTCTTTGGAAGCCAAACCGACATTGTCTAACTGTATTGTAAATATATGAGGTGTTTCTCCTTTTCTTCCTGATGATTACAAGTTATCTTGTTATCAGTTACATGATTACAAGTGTTTTGAAATACACCGTAGTGTTTATGTACTTTATGTAGTATCTCTCGCTATACCCTTATAATCATGAGTCGGAGAAAATAATTTATCTGGCTGGAAAGTGTTACAGGCAGGACCTATCGCATGAGGAGACTGAGACCCATTTAATAATATGGCGTATAAACTACACTTATAAGTAGTTTGGTACTAAGTACCTTAACACTCCGATTGAATACAATTTATTTATTTTTGGTGACTAATTAAGTACTGTAATGCATTGAACTCTAAATTATTCAACACATTTAAATACTCGCACATAGGTATTTCACTTTTAGTTCCGGTTTGTTTTTGTAGCACAGCTGATGGCCGTCCTTGGTAGTTATTTTTTTGTAGTGTTCTGGCTACACTTTTCTGCTGTGGCTGTCTGGTTGTCAAACAAAGAGAAAATACCAATTTTTTCCTAAAAATCTATTGTATTTTGAGCTATCTATTAATTTTACGTGTCGAGGTGTGTGTTTTAAATAATATAATTAAGTAAATAGTGGTATGTGTTGTTGCTAAGTACAATAATCTTGTGATAACTTTCGCAGATCGCATAATCAACCAGACAAACTGGATTGAAGATAATGATGGATTCGGACTCGTCCGGCGCAGACTTCTGCCGATTCTGTCGCTCGGAAGCCTCGTCCGATAGGCCGCTGTTCCATCCGTGCATCTGCACTGGCTCAATAAAATGGATTCACCAGGAGTGTTTGGTGCAGTGGATGCGTTACTCCAGGAAGGAAATTTGCGAATTATGTGGCCACCGGTTCTCGTTTATGCCGATTTATTCGCCGGATATGCCGCGCAGACTTCCCATTCGCGATGTAGTCGGCGGGCTGGTTACGTCCGTGGCGTCCGCCGTCAAGGACTGGCTCCACTACACTCTAGTGGCGCTGGCCTGGCTGGGTATCGTGCCGCTCACTGCTTGTAGAACCTATCGCTGTCTCTTCTCAGGATCACTGGACCCCGTTATTTCATTACCATTTGATATTGTGTCAGCAGAAAACCTTGCCAAGGATGTGTTTTCCGGTTGTTTTGTTGTTACCTGCACACTATTCTCATTTATTGGTCTTGTTTGGCTAAGAGAGCAAATTATGCATGGTGGTGGCCCTGACTGGATGGAAAGAGAGAACTTGCCAGCGCCAGCCCCTGAAGACATACCACTGCAGGATAATAACAATGACAGAGTACATGATGGAGCCGGAGATGCTGATGTTGGGGCAAGGGATGAAGTGAATGGTGAAGTTGCTGAAGATCCTTTGGTTGGGGACGAGGCAAACTGGAACCCAATGGAATGGGACCGTGCCGCTGCTGAAGAACTGACCTGGGCCCGCCTTCTGGGGTTGGATGGCTCTATGGTATTTCTGGAACATGTATTCTGGGTAGTGTCCCTGAATACATTGTTTATAGTGGTGTTTGCCTTCTGTCCATACCATATTGGAAGATTGGGTGCTGCATTGGCTGGATTGACGGCAGAGGGTCCCTTTGCAGGGCCTCTGACAGCTCTGGCTGGGTATGTGCTGGTGGGGGCAATCCTGGCTGTGCTACATGGCTTGGTGTCTCTGCTGCGGCTGCGAGGAGCTAAGAAGGCCCTTGGATTCTGTTATGTTGTTGTAAAAGTGGCTCTACTGTCTGTTGTTGAGGTAAGTCAAAAATATTTTTAGCATCTTATGTCACAACACCTTACCACAAAACTGTAAAATAATGTCAAAAATAATTTAATTTAGTTTGTATTTTAGACAATATTTATTCATATATACTTCAAAGGATGTATAAAAGTATTGCATCCCCATGGATTATTCTGGAAAGATACTACTATCATAATGACTTCATTTCTCTCTTACTAGAATAATCACAATTATATTAGATTCATTATATTCCTATATGGGTATAACTTACTGGAAATAAACCATCATTTTAATTTCAAACACTATTTAAATTCATTCAAAGGAATTCAAACAAGGTCTTCAAACTTTTGGAGCATAAACATAAAACTTTACAATTTTAATAATAAAGATTAAATGTGGTACTATTGTTATTAAAATATTCAAATATAATAGGTACTAACCAAAAGCAATGTTCTGTAATGAAATAATTTTAAATATCTTGGCCTTGAATCTGCAAAGAATTTTGGCCACATTGTTTTATGTTAGCTTATAAATCACAGTTACTGTAATTTATTGCTACCTTACATACACATATACTTTTTTTATGTAGTAGCATAGGGAAAATGAACCTTATCTTTTTAGTTTAGAAATACAGCAGGATTTTGCTTTTTTCATATTTTTTTATCATCATGGATGGATCATAATGGGACTTTTTTACCTGACCTGTACTGTCCCACTGCAGGGCAAAGACCTCCCCCTAGTACTTCCATGTTTCTTCTTTTGTGGACTTAATTATTGTTTTAATTCGAAATTATCAAGTACTTTGACCATATGTTTAATATTATTTATCACTCAATCAAATCATATCAATCAAAAACATAAAAAAGGAACATTTAAAATGACTTACAATAAATTGTTCTGAAAAGACTACTTTCTGAATATTTTTTTTTTTATAAAAGATTACTGCATTATTGCATTACTGATTGGATTTAAAATGGTATTGTTGAAATTGATATGGTATCAAAGTATTTTATTAGCCTATCACTATGTTCATGGTATATTGCTTTGTTATTTACAGTATGATATGGCGATCCACATTACATATAAACCTTGCAATATTTTTCTATGATAGTACTATGGTCTTATCCATTTATATTATACAAGAATACCTGCTCCCCAAAAGAAAATATTCATTATTTTTAGGAGATCTAGAATATAGACAATATTCTATGTAGATTCTAGATCTCCGTCCTCCTTTGATATGACAAATTTCCTTTGAATTCATTTATATAATCGCGTCTTATGATTGTTATTATTATCGAGTGCATTTCTATTTACTTCTATAACATATTGACTATTTGATTTTCTGCTGATAAGTTTGATATGGATACATAAGATTACATTGTCGGACTGAATCAGGCTGATTCTTTTAGAACAGATTCTATTCTTGTTTACCGCAGAGATTGAATGCGAGTTTTATGTATTTCGCCGACGTCTGGCAATGTAAAATCTTGCGTGGGTCCGCATAATTATAGCTTTATTGTTACTCGGCTTATGTCATTGAAGAGAAATCATCTCGCATAAGGACGTAAGTGCTCATTTCAATAACATATCCATGGACCTATCTTCCGATAAGAGATTGGAATTTCGATTATTTTGTATGGCGCTTAAATCAATATTCTGCCTCTAGTAGATAATAAATACAGATGTTCTTGAAACTTGCCGTAAGTCAATAAGTTACTTCACTCTCATAGACCGATGGGACAATAAGTTGCCGTAATAGATCTATTCGATTAGATGTCTACTGCAAAACCTTTTGCTTAGTTTACTAAACACAAGAATGCCGTCTTTTACCGCTTGAGGCTGGCTCATGACACTTCGTAAAATCTTTGAAGTTTTATTATGAGAATGGTATACATTCTTATAAAAAAACTTCGAAGATTTTTTTTTTTTTTCTTCTTAGCGTATCGATCAATAGCTTTTTTAATCGTCGCTAGATTTTTGCGGACCAATATATAATGCATACCTAAGACATCTTAGGTATTATGCAGTTTGGTGCTATAAACCGTTACCATTTAATTAAGCCGGATTTAACCTACGACGTTTGGGCTTTGACGGGTGTCAATAACCGAGTCGTTACACTAATGCTACTTTAAATAATGAGCGGTAATCTTTTTGTAGCTAAGCTAATTGTTTGTACTTCTTTTACATACATGTAAATCAGATCTTCGTGGACTTTTAATTTTCATGAGATTCAATCCTATCAGACTTTTTTTTTTGTAAGAAATAATTAAGTACCTATGTTTACTGGAAAAATAATTATTTACATATCAATTTCTTTTTTATTACCGACATGATTCTATTTAGGTCATTCGTTTTTAAAATAAAAACTTCACGAAAACGTAAAAAAAGATTCTACCTATACTGGCATGTAGGCGTGATGGTACTAGTTAGACATACTTTTACTTATTCCTCGATTTGTAGATCGATCGCCCGTATCAAGTATTTAAGTGCAATGCGCCTGACCTTTTAAACGGCACCAATAAGGTTGAATGTTGCTCCCTGACATTTTCCTAGTTATTAACCCACTTTCCTACTTCTAGCAACCTTTCATCCATTTAGGGTTAAGTAGCGAAATGACAAAACTTTAATTAGTTCTGCATCATTTTGTTCGAGGTTGCTCTAATTTTCTCTATCCTTTATTGATTGCTGTCGATTAATTTATTGGATTAAATAAAACAGAAATGTAAAATAATATGCAACGTTGTATTTTTACGGACTGTTGTGTAAGTTTACATACGCTATAAGCGATGTAAACTTATAACAAGGGCAATCAAAGTTGCAAATGCAAGAAAAAAATAATTTAGCGAAAATCTGTGTACAAGGAAAAAACACTTCCCAGTAAGACACAATAATTTACTTAAACAGAAAGTACAATACATGTCAAACATTAATCCAGCATCCTTTTTCTTCCAGATCGGAGTAATTCCCCTAGTATGTGGCTGGTGGCTGGACCTCTGTTCCTTATCAATGTTTGACGCCACGCTCAAGGACCGCGAGTCGAGTCTGCAAGCCGCCCCCTGGACCCTCATGTTCATACACTGGCTCGTCGGAATGGTCTACGTATATTACTTCGCGTCATTCATATTACTACTAAGGGAGGTCCTAAGACCCGGTGTGCTGTGGTTCTTGAAGAATTTGAACGATCCGGATTTCAGTCCTGTGCAGGTTTGTTTGTTGAAATGTTGCTCAATTGGTCATAATTCGTAATGGTTGCGTGCACATGCAAATGTTAGTATAGTAACTGTTTTCTATTTACAAACCTACTTGGTAACGGGTTTGTTTGTAGTTATCTAGGTTTATCACTAAGCAAATTAATGGTATCTTAAAGTAAACGCAGCATCTTCCATTAATGAAGTTCACCTCTTTGTTTTCCGTGCTGAGAATTGCGGATTTCCGGATTTGATTGCCGCATGACATAATGAGTTATGTAACCTAAGGTTATCGACATATCCTCTAAGTAAGTCTGCTATGACTCCTACTACAAGCCTAAGACAATTATTACAGGGATCTTTTTGTACACAAATATAACACCACATAGGAAAACACGTACTAAGCTATCATTTTCACTCAAACATTTCGCCCTTTCGTGGCCTCGAGTGAAAGCGACCTCAATCCATGTCTAATAAAATCACAGTTATCTTACTACCAATTTCAATTACATATCCTGAGATTGTTTTCTTGACTGGAGATTGGTATTTCACTTCTTTTTATAGCACTATTTTATCTCTAGTAGGATAAAATGATCTATGGATATGTTTTTGAACTTGGAAATTAATGGTTTCATCTTCTAACCTGTACCATAATCTTACAAATAAATATATTTTTATTTTTATCATTTTCTTTAGGAAATGATCCACCTATCAGTGTGGTCCCACATCCGTCGCCTGGTGGTCTCGGCCATGATCTTCGGAACAGCGGTCCTCTTCATGCTGTGGCTGCCAATCAGGGTCATAAAGTACGTGCTGCCCGGCTTCCTGCCGTATGCTGTCGCTGTCCACACGGAGGCTCCGGTCAATGAACTCAGCTTGGAACTGCTACTTCTTCAGGTAAATGGAGCTTGGAGTATATATTCTATCCCAGGTTATTCAAACTACACTTTACTCCAAGTCTAGTGCTACATAAGACTTTAAAGTAGCATATAGTGTAGCATGATAATGTGGTAAAGGTGCGAGTTTGAATATCCAGCATTCAGATATTAATTTCTCATAATGTCTATCCGCAAACAGTTAAATTTTCGAAATCGCTTTTCGTAAATTTCTGTTAAAAGAAAATCGTTTAAATATCTTGATAATGTCCAAGTAATCAGTTGTTTACAATTATTTTGTTGTATATTATGTAAATATCACGTCACTACCATGATCTCATCTCATTTTAAGACATTACTTATCCATTCAAGCTCCTATAGTCAGTACATGGGTGGGCCATCCGATCCCTAATAGGATAGATAGTGTGCTGCAACAGAATATTAATAGTAGGTATAGTGACGTTGTCAAAAAACAATTGCAAAGCATATAATAACTAGGACCAATAATATGCCCTATTCAATATCATAATAACGTAGTTTCTGGTTTGTAATTAACTACCAAATGACAGGTAAATGGTAATTATAACCTAGGTAGAAACCGGTTAGTTAATTACTTATAATTATTACAGTTAAGAGAAGTCTAGAGATACTCGTTCCTCTTCATAATAGTAAGACTTATTTTCACTTTAACTAGCCACACTATAATAATTTACCAAGGTACCTACTAAAAACGTTTATAACCAAAAGAAGTACTGAAATAACGTTCCGATAGGTGACCTAAATTAATTGACAGCCGGACTGACTTTAGCGTTGTTAATTACCAATAAAGTACACTTACCCGCTACTCCGGTCATTGCGCTATTCGGTAGGTAAACAATCAGTACATTAAACTATCAAATAATTGCATTGTTTAAATACAGAAATATTTCTGATTTATTTTTACCTATATGGTTAAAATTACCGTCAATAGGTTTTTAAAGTTGTCCCGTGGACAACCAAGGCCCTTCGTATGCTTAACATAACATACCATCACGCCTGTATCCCCGAAGGGTTAGGCAGAGGTGTACCAATGTACACCTACAGTTCGCCGGTATATTTAAATCCCATGTAATAGGGGGCGAGCCTATTGCCACTAATCGGGCATAAACGTAACTCCTACTGCTACTGAGAAATTCATAGAAAAACCCACTAACACCTTGGTCGACTTGGGAATCGAACCCAAGACCTCTAGCGTAGCAGTCGCGCTTAGCAAAACTAGGCCAACGAGGCAGTTCGTTCTTCGTAGACACGGCAACTGATACCCATAGGTACATGTCGCTGGAGACTAAAGTCCTCTAGTATCGAAGGCTTGTGTCTCTTCGTGTATAAATTACCTTAGTAGCCAACTTGACATCGTGTGCGAATGGCCAGTGTTCATAACGGACAATAAATTGACTCATCATTTCTTCACATCTGTGTAGAGTTTCTTAGTAGTGAAATAAGCAGATATCTATAAAGAAATTTATCGACCCAATTATTCATATTTATTCTGTATATTATCGTAATATCGTCACTTATTACAACAAATTGGGTGATAAAAATATATCGTTCAATGATATTGACCTAATTAGCAACTTGTATATATGTATATGTTGATTTGTATTTTGTAATGCTATATTTATCGGTTCACACTTACTACTTTGTAACTTAAGATAAATGACTCCAAAAGTGTGAAGTTGCACATGGTGTGTTTGTTCTTAGGTCAGAAATAATTTCAGGTATCTTTAGAAGACCTTATCAGAATTTCATAACTTACTCAATAGTTTAGAAAAGTTAAGAGAGAACAAAAAACAATACGAGAATTTATTTTTACTTATACATGTTTAAAATTAAACCAGCCGGTAAATGAACTGTATAGTAGATATAATAAGAGTCTCAAGAGTCAATAACATAATATACGCATAAATTATCAACGTATACCTACTCATTGTTCTGATTAGCACAAGGGCACGTAATGTGTAACAAGAAAAGTTCGTATGTAAAACATGTTGTAGCGTAGTTTCAAACTGCATTAATTTACATATAGTTTGATTTTGCAATTAACCGTTATGCTTATATTATTAGAATTGTTATAGTTTTTGATAAATTGATTAATTCTTTCTTATTTTTCGTTTAAACGAACAAATTATTTAAACGAGAAATAAAAAAAAACCTTTTTCTCCTTCGGTCACCGGTGACCGAAGTCAAACCACCATAAAAATAAACATAACCTGAAACCAGCTTTTAATCTATCGCGCTGCATGTTTACAGTAATATAATTCAACGGGAAATAAGCGCGTACATGCATAAATACCTTAAGCGGGCCGTGGTCCTAAGCAGACTTGAGTCTGCTTGCTACCACGGCCGGTGTAACCTGGTCGAAACGTCAAGCTCAAAATGGTATTTAAGCATATACGCACTGATATACCGTTGAATTATATTACTGTAACCTGAAAATAGCACTATTCTACGTTGCTACAGTTCCCATGATCCCATCGGTTAAATGCGTAAATCCTATGTGTTAATATAGGTAACAAAGTCATCTGAAATACGTTAACCCCTTTTTTTTCTCATTTCACTCGTGATGACGTCATACCGGCCCGCTACATAGGCACGTATTGCGCAGGTGATCCTGCCGGCGCTGCTGGAGCAGTCGCACACGCGCACGTGGCTGAAGGCGGGCGTGCGCGCGTGGTGCGCATGCGCGGCGGGCGCGCTCGGCCTGCGCTCGTACCTGCTGGGCGAGGCGCGCCACGACCTGCCGCAGCCGCATCCGCCGCGCCCGCCGCACCAGCTCGGCGCCGCGCACCAGGTACATACCTACCACCTACCTACTATCTACCTGCTACTTACTATCTTTTTTGCATATAACAGTTTTATTACAGGTGCACTACTAATACGTTTCTAAGGGACACTAGCATGAGTAGCAAGTGTCGAGCATGAAGCACTTTTGCCTGTCTCATCTGGACCTTTGATACAAAAGCGACTCGAGCTAGCTTTGTTCCCGCTATAAGAATGTATTTTGACGAAACATATTTATATTTCGTTAAAATACTGTAATGTTGTGTGATATGTGTTATAATTATTTAATTTCCTACAGGCACTAATGCGTCGTGACGGGCCAGCCGGCTTCGAGCCCTACGTGCGAGTGTCCTGGTTCCCCGTACGACTGGGCGCCCTCTTGATCCTTGTCTCCATTTCGCTGGTGCTGGCTAGCGCACTCACTCTTGTAAGTAACCCTACCTTTATTTTGACTGACCTTACGCCAAACTTGTTGAAAATATTGGCAAAATAGGGAATAATATGTGCGTCGGTCACCCGTGACCTATCCTGAGTTGTGAGATAAAAAGTTATTTATTTCGTGCTGTGGCTTGTAAAGTCCTTCTCTATCGTTTTCAGTGGGTTTTAATTTGAGAAATTCTCTTTTTTGGTTAGAAGACAATTTTACACTACCGAATACTGACGTACGATTTTTTTTAAAACAAGATCAACATATTTTTTTTTTTGCCATCAGGTAATTCCTGTCGCCATAGGAAGACGTGTGATGACGGTTTGGCTTCCGAAGGCCTCGGAAGGAGTCCATGAGCTCTACACTGCTGCCTGCGGTATGTATTTCAGTTCTATTGGTAGGTATGAATATAGCGAGGTTAAAGAGGCCAAAGGCTACAGAAGGCTAGTAATTTGAGGAATCAGTAAGAGAAAGTGTGTTCTCCAGTGATACGAATATGTCAGAAGCAGGGCTTCAAAACTGTTTTAGAAAAAGACAAGTGAGTTGACTTGTGACGTATTGTGTAATGAACGACATGATTCCAAAAGATCTTTGTGAGATAAACTTGAACGATGAATGTGAAATTAATCTGTAATAAATCTTTATGTATGAAAAATTAAATTGAGAATGGGCTTTTTTTCCTGATGATTGATTTGTTGGATTTATTTACTTTCTAAATAGTTGAATAAATATCAAAATAAAGGAGAAAAGACATCATCCGATCTCTATACATTTTTGGCCCAAATACGAAAGGCCGGCCACCAAAAAAATATGTTACTGTCTGTCAGATGTTTTCCTCCTAAGCATATCTTAATATGGCACCTAAGCCTAACAGCTTGCTACCACCACTGCACGTGATTTTATCCAGGGATAAAACTTTCTGAATCAAATAAATAAAAATAAATAAATAAAATCACTAAGAGGACAGAGCTTGTCTTCCTAATCATTTCTTAATATGGCACCAAAGCTGTAGCACCGCGCTTCACGTGATTTTATTCAGGGTTAAAAAATCCGAATTTTCATTATTTTTTTTTGATCAATTACCACGATATTGTCCATTAAATGAATTATTAAACGGAAATTAAATATTTTGTTATGGAAGCTAGCTCATAGTTACTGATTGGTCGTAATAAATACAAAAAACCCTGTCCAACCCGAAAGGGTGATATAGGGTTCATAATCACATGCCCAAATAAAATATCAAATTTGGAAAATAGATGATAGGAACAATAATAATGAATTTTGAAATGCCCATTTTTTGTCCAGAATTACCTTTGAGATTAAAAAAAAACTCCTATGTCGTCGGTTTTTTGGGGGCCTTTTGGTTGGTAATTAGGTAGCATCTGTGGCGCCGCCGAATCTAACACTAGATTTTTGAAAAAAAAAACTGCTTTTTTGTTATATATTTTTCTTTTTTTTTCACTTCTTTTTGCACATTTTTTAATCTGATATCGATACAGGCTAATAACACCTTCACGTATCGGACAGGGTTTTCTGAATACCTTGTATGATGCGTAGACATATTGTATATTGCGCCGTTTTGCTAAATGGTGCGTCGGATTACAAAACTTCGCCGTGATACAAAGGGGCGAACTGTCGTTCTCTCTGATAACAATTCGGCTGAAATTAAGTACGCCGTATTGAATGAGGGTGTCTCGTGCGTCACTTTCGACCAAAACGGATGATGTCTTTTAAATTAGTTACTCGGATGAAACAGTAAACATAGCGAGTATAGCATGTACAATGAACATACATTAGTGATCATTTTTAGGTACGAATGTCGTGGGTTGAGTTACTATGTAATAAAAATGGAAGAAAATTACACTACTTTTAAAACCACTGGTGATAGTTAGTAGCAATTATGTAAGAATACTACTTACTTGGAAGTAAGAGTATGAATGCACGCCGTCATGAGTTGTTAGTGCGACTTGGATAGAATAGTACGGAGTTACTGCCAGGTATCGTCCCATGTTAGGCACAGCCCCCTCGTTACGTGATGTCCTAATGCGACAGTGAGTGTAGGGATCTGCCTAGGCATGTACGTGTGCTGGGCGGTGGGGCGCGGCGGCACGCTGGCGGCGGGCTGGGCGCGCGGCGGGCGGGCCATGCTGGCGGCGCGCGCGGCGCTGTGGGCGAGGGTGGCGGCGCGGGCGGCGCTGGCGGCGCTGGCGCTGCTGGGGCTCGTGCCGCTCATGTTCGGGCTGCTGCTGGAGCTGGTGAGTACTACCTAGGCATGCACGTGTGCTGGGCGCGCGGCGGGCGGGCCATGCTGGCGGCGCGCGCGGCGCTGTGGGCGAGGGTGGCGGCGCGGGCGGCGCTGGCGGCGCTGGCGCTGCTGGGGCTCGTGCCGCTCATGTTCGGGCTGCTGCTGGAGCTGGTGAGTACTACCTAGGCATGCACGTGTGCTGGGCGCGCGGCGGGCGGGCCATGCTGGCGGCGCGCGCGGCGCTGTGGGCGAGGGTGGCGGCGCGGGCGGCGCTGGCGGCGCTGGCGCTGCTGGGGCTCGTGCCGCTCATGTTCGGGCTGCTGCTGGAGCTGGTGAGTACTACCTAGGCATGCACGTGTGCTGGGCGCGCGGCGGGCGGGCCATGCTGGCGGCGCGCGCGGCGCTGTGGGCGAGGGTGGCGGCGCGGGCGGCGCTGGCGGCGCTGGCGCTGCTGGGGCTCGTGCCGCTCATGTTCGGGCTGCTGCTGGAGCTGGTGAGTACTACCTAGGCATGCACGTGTGCTGGGCGCGCGGCGGGCGGGCCATGCTGGCGGCGCGCGCGGCGCTGTGGGCGAGGGTGGCGGCGCGGGCGGCGCTGGCGGCGCTGGCGCTGCTGGGGCTCGTGCCGCTCATGTTCGGGCTGCTGCTGGAGCTGGTGAGTACTACCTAGGCATGCACGTGTGCTGGGCGCGCGGCGGGCGGGCCATGCTGGCAGGCATACGTAGGAAACATACAGTATATACCTAGTAAACAAACATTGCATCTACAATACACACCCCGTACACACTCAGTACACACTCTGTACACACTCAGTACACACTCAGTACACACTCGGTACACACTCAGTACACATCCAGTACACACTCAGTACACACACATTACACACTTAGTACATTCATACATTCATTCACAGTATGTTAATAGTGCATACTTAGTACGTATAAGGTCAGTGCACAGCTGAATAGCGGTAAGTATTACGTAAAATGATTTTTTTCACTTTACAAGAACATGATTCATATAATTTCCACATTTTTAAAGTGCATCAAAACCAATATTAACAAATTAAATGTAATTTCTTAGAGTTCATGTACTTGTTTTTTATGAGTCTCAAGTAATAAAATAACTTCGTCACCTTCTAGGTACTGGTAATACCTCTACGCGTGCCACTGGAACAGTCGCCGGTTCTGTTCGTGTGGCAGGACTGGGCTCTGGGCGTGCTGTACACCAAGATAGTGTGCGCGCTGACGATGATGGGCCCCGACTGGGCGATGCGAAGGGCCATCGAGAAGGCCTACCGCGACGGGATCAGGGAGATGGACCTCAAGTAAGTACTGAAGATTATTTTAATGGCAGTTATTTTTTTATATTTATATATGTATAACTGTTCTTATCTAAGTTCCTAGTTCTTAACAGACTTTTTATAAAAGGTGGAGGTTTTCAATTGTCCTTAAGTTTATATTGCGATATTTCCGATATTGTAGATGAATTTCAGCAATTTTCTGTTTTCCATATGGTTTAACTTCATTGAATTATTGTAATTAATGTTTTCCATGTAAAGGCACCACTAGTTTGTAAGACGTGTGTTGCATTAACTTAATGGACTTGTGGTCTGAAATAAAAGAATTTATTACTATTTGTTATTATTAAAGGTCATTTGTAGGATATGTGACTGTTTGTATACGAGTTAGTGCGGCAACAAACATCAACGGTTTGGTCTTAGCAGCCGTGAATTTGTCGCTTTGGTGCTAATGTGAGTGCATATGTGTAGGTTCATCCTCCGCGAGGTGGCGGCCCCGTGCGTGTGCTGGCTGGGGCTGGCGCTGGCGGTGCCGTACGCCTTCGCGCACAGCGTGGCGCCGCTCGTCGTGGTGTCCGCCGCGCAGCGCAACCTGCTGGCGCGCCGCGTCTATCCCGCGCTGCTGCTGGTTGCTGTGCTAGCTGCGCTCACTGTGTTCCAGGTATGTAGACTGGACATGCGGTACATGTTTAGTGAACGCAGTTCATGCGTAGTACACGCGGTATTGCGTAGTAAACGCCCTACATGCGTAGTGTACGCAGTGCTTGCGTAGTGCACGCAGTACATGCCTAGTACACGCGGTACATATGCAGTACATGCGTAGCGCACGCAGTACATGCGTAGTACACGCAGTACATGCGTAGTACACGCAGTACATGCGTAGTGCACATGGTACATGCCTAGTACACGCGAAACATGCGTAGTACATATTTAGTGCAAATGTAGTACATACGTAGTTCATGTGTAATTCACGCAGTACATATGTAGTACATGCTCAGTGCATACGTAGTACATATGAAGTGCATATGTGCTGTAATCGTAGTACATAAACAGTATTTACACTGATTCTTATCGGTGATTTCGAGATAATTTCTAGTGTTAATAAAATAACTACAATTTTTTTCGTACAGGTCCGCCAATTCCGCAAGCTGTACGAGCACATAAAGAACGACAAGTACCTAGTGGGCCAGCGGCTCGTCAACTACGACCACCGGCGACACAAACAACAGCAGAGCACCGTCCCCGCCAACTGAACATGACGTCATCGCCACCGCGTGACGTCACTCGTGACAAGGCGTGTGATAGACCATCCACGATCTCTGTAATTATACCCTTCTTATAAGCGAAACTTCATTTTAAATAGGAATTTTCATTGGCAACTTATTACCTCGCTAAGTAATCTTTTTAAACTATTTCTCGAGGAAACAGTAATAAAAATTTATTGTCGTCGAACGAGGTGTCAAGCATTTTAATGATGAAATTCTATTTCAGTATCATTATAATGCTTGCTAAGCGAAATGCTGATCGAAGTACCATAATTTCACGGTACAAAGTTATTTGAATTAGTCAATATTCACTATCTTGTAAATAAAAATGTTTTAGCCACTAAACTTTTAACCTAGTAATATTGGCATTCCTTGTATAGAATTTTTAGATCTCATAGCAGCCACGTAATTATATTGGAGACCTAGATAATAGCAGATTGCAATCCGTCTCTTCACACCGCCTCTGTCACGAATCGGTATATTTTATTATAATTAAGTATCGATATCTACTCGATTTATTTTGACTACTCTTAAAACATGTGGAACGTTTACCAAAAATGGCTAAAGAGCAATAATTGTTGAAGCGGAGCGATTAATCGCTAATCGCCTAAGAAGGTTTAGTCGATAATTTAAAATGATATGTACGATGCTTAATAGTGAATTCAATATCAGTAAAAGTTATTTTAATAAGTCGCTGGTCATTTGTTTCGTCTGAACTTTAGTCGATTAGACATGAATCGTTCGCAAATGTCAGGCAATCGGCATGGAAATTATTTTTATGTAAAAAGATTATAAATATTTTAAAAGACAAGAAAGTGAGAGAATCGGGGTTTATATTGACGGGACACATTTTATCGCCACATGTAACTTAAGTACAATTTTAAGGGGAGCGCTATTCTGCAACATTTATCTTTAGAATGAACTGTTTTAAATCACTTTTAATGAGAATAAAACCCTATGTTTTGTAGAAACACGCTTCATCTATTGAGGTTGATTTAGAAAGTCACCAATATACTTCCGCAAGTCAAAAATCCGCAAGGGTTGCTTGTATCACATTAGGTTTATCTGTCATTCTCCACACACATACGAGTCATGCTACCATGCGATTGGCGGATATTGACGGATAGACCTGATGCGCGACTAGCGACCCTAGCGTATTTTGAACTCTCTGTTTAGCTTATTTTGCCTATTTTTATTAAATGTTGTTGGTGATAAGCGCTCCCAAACTTACAGCATTTCTTCTCTATAAGGCGCTATTTCATTGTGCAGGTAACTTGCACGCGATGTATCCGAATCACACATTTTCTTACAATCATTTTAATGTATTTATTGCCTTCCTTATTTCGAAGGCGCTGATGTTAATTTAAATGTATTTTATAAAGTTATAATAAACGCCTATGTTGTAGTTACTTCTTTATTGGTTAAACTTTCCTTTTTCGCGTTGATGTTACTTGCACAGTTCTAGAAGGCTACATACCATAACGCATGAAATATCAGACAACGTTCAATTTCGACATAGTTGCAGCAAAAAGGCCAAATATTGTATTTTATGAAATGACGTGTATGCTTTTTAATAATATTTTTTAGTGTGGCAATGTCATACAAGTTTGTTTTTAGTCGCATTCTGCAATTTTATGACTATCAAAACTCATTCTGCAATTTTTTGCTGTAACTATTATGAGATTCTGAACGTAACGCAAATTAAGTCGTTCGCGTAGGAATAGCGCATAGGCTTATCAATCCTAAACCAGTTGAAACGTTATTCTTGGATAACTTAGTTTGTGCTAGCCATCACACTTTATCTTAAAGTTTTATCTTTTAGTATAGTTTAGATTAACTTCAAATATTACGCTTCGTATTGTCTTCGATATCGGTAGCACACTGGATACTTACTATCTTACTATAAAACTTATTTCTTAGCTTTTCTGGCTAAGACCTACAGGTATGTCTAAAATAATGGTGTTAAGGTATAAGGGGTATCATAATTAACAACCATAACGGTACTTCAATCCCACCCCCCTGTGTACCTTTTGAGAATATTTGAGTTATTTTATCAAATTCTTAGGGTCCGTTCATATATGACGAAGAAGCATTACACGAGCAGCTCGCGGCATGCCGTGAACGCACTAGTCTCAATAACGCCGTCCGCCAGAAGTGCGCGCGTGTAATGCTCGTTCGTCAGATGTGGACACACCCTAAAGTAGTATTTAAAGTAAGTTGTTTGAACAAAATCGCACAATACAAAAACTTATAATTATTCTTTGTAGGGGGTGTTTAGGTTACCTACTAAGGTTGTCTGATAATCCGCTTAACACTAATATTTTGACATAAATGTATAAAACTAATCACTCGAATTGAGTAACAAACTTAGCTGAGATGTTTTAGTTCGGGACATAATGCCTGTTATTTCGAACGTAAAGGGATTTCAAGATTTTAACAATGGATGTAATCTAACATGGTTTTACCCGGCAAATAACTTGGCAAGATTTTGACGTAGTGGGGATAAACTCGCGCATACTCGACCTAACTCACCAATCGGTCAAATAATCGGTCGACTAACGCACCAATCGCGCGCTCTGATCGGCGCTAACGCACCAATCGCGCGCTCGGATCGCGCTACCGCATACCCCGCGTCCCGCTTGACCACCAAAGAGACCTATAAAACGACTTCTGCGCATCTAACGACTCTTGCCAAGTTATATGCCGGGAATAATACGACAATTATCTAGCTGCGAAGGTTATACCTAGGTTCGAGTCTTAGAACCAGATACTTACTAAAGCGGTTACTTATACACTAGCGGTTACTATTAACTATACTTTTGACTATTGTTGATCTTCCTGTTACTAGATAACTTAAATACAATTAATGTCTCGGTACATCTTAAAACTAATCGTTCGGTAAAGGATCCAATTTTCGAATTATATTTTTTTAATATTTAATAATCGTACGAGCATTGTCGGGTTTCGGTCATTTGTTATTTGAGCCGATGAAAGTATTGCCTAATTACGAAAAAAATATTTTACTGTACGAAGTTATTGATTGGTGGAATTAGCAAAATTTTATTTTTTACTTTAATTCCTAGATGTTAAGTAGTTTTATATAAACCTTATTTATTGTACACTGCTCAATCTTGTATGTGTTTTTTTCTTTTTAAAATAATCGTTTTGTTTTTACTACACTGGGGTCTATCCTCAAATTATTTCTTAAAAGTAGTATTTATCACACAACACACTTTACAGATCTGCAATTTAAACGATATGGATTGCGTTTCATGATAATGAAAATATAGAAAATGTGGTAACTACTTTGAAAGTGGTTTTAATCATTCGCCTTTTTTTTAGGATAAATGATGTCTGATTACGAGAATAGACCTCTCTCGGTATTTTTATGGTTCGTCTTATTCTTGGCTATAAGTCTATCGTATCCATGTTTTCTATGTAAATTGTAATGGTAATTGACTGGCGTAGGATTTTTTTTTTCAGTTTCATAATTGTAATTATCAATGGTGAATTAATATGACTTAGTTGACAGTAGATACAGGCAATAAGCAATTTGTAAACAAATAAAATGAATATTGAAATATTATGTGTTTTATTTTACTTTAACTGAAACATATTTTAATCTGTCTGCCAAGTCTCTTTACCAAACTTTCTTCGTTTACCAGTTAAATTTTTTACCAATAGACTTTTATACATAGACTGTTTTTCAGACCTCCACAACACATTTGGTGGGTAATGTGGGATTTCCTAATAATTTTAGTAATCAGATTTTTAGAGACTTAACAATAGCTTAAGGTTCACGAATGAACTCTGGAACAATTTTTATATATCGAGAGTGCGAAAGCGTCCTTTCGAAAAACAAATGCTCTGTAAGGACTCTATCCATTATACATACCTACTTACAAACATTTTACTTACCTGAATTAGCCTCAAAAGTATTTCTGGAGCTTTTACATGCCTGTAGTTGAAGTTAATATTTACGAAAGATCGTGAAAAACAAAGCCACATCGACATATACTTCCTGAGTTGGAAAATTAAATAGGTACTGAAATAAGTACCTACTCAGTTCCACATAGTTCTCATTATAAATAATACCTAAGTACATAATAATATATAACACTTTGCAGAAAGCTGTCATCCTTAATACCTGTCTTCTCACCCGCAAATTCTTCACCACATCATCATCTCTTCATCATACACTACTACACTAGCATAACCTCTTCTTGCACTTGACTACGGTCCGTGTGATTAGAGATATAAAACCCCTTCAGAAGGGAGGACAAGTCATGAAAAGTAAATAATAATAGTAATGAGAATATCTACAGTGTCAACAGCGTGTGTTCAACACCTACAAAGCAGAACATAACCTATGAACAAGTTCACAATTCGCCACAATACAAGGAAGCTAGCGATAAGAAACCGATTTATGCTTACATTTTGAAATGTAAAGGTGCGGACATGGACAAGTATGTAAGTATATATTTTCTACTAAGGTAATTCTAAGTTACGTAACATGCCCGTTATGATTTAGGTTGGTAAAAGAAACAAATCGCTGCCTTTAAAAGTTGGCTCACCTGAATTTAGTTTATTTGCTGCTGAATCTGTTTGTTGAAATCAATTTTCGATAATGGTATCAGTTTAATTTTAATAACGTAATAATTAAATATGCAATATCAAAAGCGTTGGGTAAAATATAGATATATGGTTGTAAGAGTGAAAGAATAACGTGAAGTCCTTGTAGGTAATAAATGTTATTTATTTTTCGTTATTGCTTGGCCTCTTTACCCACAGCCTTACACGTAAAAACGCGAGAATCCTGCCGTCTAATCAAGTTGCCGCCATATTGCTTTCAGTGGCGCACGCGCGCAGAATTCATATCAGCTGGTATGCTTATCTTTTATGCCGACGTTAAACCAGTCACGTCGGTTATAAACCCGATGTTGAGAATCGTTTGTTTTGCAATATGTTTTACTAGTGCTATCCCGCGGCTGTTCCTGTTTTTGTTCGGAAGTGCTGCTTATTTATTGAAGGAGAAACGTGTCTGATATGAATTACTTCACCATTCAGTGAGTTTGAGTATAGCAAGCTATTGCGTAGGCCGGAACGCAAATAATTAATAAAAATATGAAGGTAGAACGAGCAACAACAACCGTCAAGACGAACACCACCTCAGTCTACCCGTGACCATGATGCCTGCAAAGGTGTCGAAACGTCGGGACTTAAAATCTTAATATAAACCGCGAAAAAATCCGTAAAAAGTAGTTTTATTTCAATGTCTAATATTCGCGTAAACCTAAGAAACCAATATATAGCAAGCTGTTCATATCATATCATTCCCAAAAAGGTATAAAATTATAATTGTTTCTCTTTTTCAAAGTGAAGAAGAAATTATTTTTTATTTTTTTTTGTTGCTCAAAGTCCTAAGTACGTTAAATCTGCAGAAACTATTTACCATTTTCTGCAGATGCCTTAAATTAGATTAATAGACGAAGGGTAGACAATGCACTCCGCGATAGCATTGTTGTTTGAAGATCTTAAATCGAGTTGTAGAAAATACGAACAAAGGACTGACAAACATTGTGTTGTGTAGATATTCTTAATAATATTCACTTCATATTCACAATATTAATAACGGCATATCATAAGCAAGAGTTTTACGTCATCTGTTTTTATATTGGATCGTTTACGAACTGTTCACTCGTGAGATGTAGAACACACTCGTATTTTATGGGGTATAAAGTTTTTTACATATCAATTTGCAGCCCTGTTGATTTTTAAAGCTTAGAGAAGTAAATATAAATTATAAAGTAGGTTGTTACTTAGGTTCTTAACGGTCACGTAAAATTTGTTCTTCAATCTTACGGTCTTTAAAGTACTTAACATACTGGTTTCTTAGGTTTACGCGAATGTTAGACATTGAAATAAAACTACTTTTTACGGATTTTTTTCGCGGTTTGTATTTAGATTTTAGGTCCCGACGTTTCGACACCTTTGCAGGTATCATGGTCACGGGCAGACCTAAATCTAAATACAAACCGCGAAAAAATCCGTAAAAAGTAGTTTTATTTCAATACTTAACATACATTATAAAAAGTAAATGAGTTAGGTACTTAGGTTGGTAGGCATTCCTTGTTATTTATAATGTACGGCCGGTTATGTTTTACATTTACCCATTAAACCTCCTTTACTAAACATACTACCTATCTACATAATTAAAATACTGCATAGGTATCAACGTGTCCTATGTTAGGTCCATAATTTTCACCAGCCTCATATAACTGATATGTAAGCTTCTTAATGAATCCAAAAGTCGTCTACATTTCGTTTTTAAACCAAAAGTACTTATTCCAATGATACGATTTTACAATAAAAACAAATCGTTAATGAGATTCGTTTGTAGAAAATTTTATAAGAACGCAATTCTTTACAAAAAGACGAAGGACTAATATACGCATGTGTGTGTGTGTGTGTGCTCAAAAGTAAAAGACTTGAAACATCAAACGCCCCAAAACGTTTTCTTTTATCCAATTGGTTTTCTGGTGCTTTTTCAGGCGTACAACGTTTTTCTTTATGACTTTCCAAGTGGGCTATTAAAATCAGTAATTGAACCGTTAAGTACCTATAAAACAGAAACAGATAAAGATCAGTTAAAAATTCACTTAAAAAGGTATCTTGACCCTTAACCAGATAAACAGAAAAAAATAAAAAAATATGAGGTTGAACAAAGAACATGTCTATTTTACGAAGATTTTTAAAGCAGATGTCAAATGCTAGGTACTTATGTTTTAAAAGGACAAATCATTTATAATTCAAGCATCTAAACTTAGGTAGCTGGAATTTCATAAACGTTTACATTTTGAAAGGGCAATTTATAGTAGAAACTATACGTAGCTACCTTATATCAGACTGACGACGGAACGCCTACGCTTGTAACAAGAATTCATTTCAGCAGTCATCTCCTTTAGTAGGCTTAAGTTTATGACTTTTAGAGACGCAACTTAAGGATCTAATCTATGTATATTGTAGGTAGATACTTATTTCTGAAACAAAGATAGGGGTTTGGAAATTTTAGGAAAGTAAGAGATTGATGCAAACCATTAGCTCTGATAAGGTTTGGTAAGCTGAATACAGACGTATGACAAGATTTTTACTCATGGTTTTTGATGACAAACGATTTTGTATGCTTATGTAGTAGTAGGTACTTGTTTACACACTTATTACTGAAGTTAAGGAAGTTTGCAAATAGTTCTTTTGTTTAGACATTTAAATCAAAGAGCTTTGCTTTAAGCTGTATTTTCTGCTATGCTGAAGATTACCCAGCAACTGCAGAAAGTGGGACGAAAAAAATTTAACGTCCTAAGTAAATAAGCAAGCATTGACCCATTTAGTTTGAAAAGTGTTAATCTAAAAGGCTCTCAATTCCGTCCATTAGGGGCGACGGGCGGTCGGCGTCGTGAGGCGATCGCTGCGCGCACCATCCCCACTCCGTTATGGGGATAATCCCATTTCGTTATCCGCGCTTTTATTTAGGGATAACCGAGTTTCGTGAAATTCTCGTTAGGTTTGTTGACGCGATGACGTCACCTGCGCTTGGTGTGATGTTATGTTTAACGGCACAAAATACCCGTAAATCTGATGTAAAATGTTTCCTTGTTAAAATCCTTTTAAAGAGACGTCGCTTCAAAACATTTGAAGACTTTTTTGTGTCTGAAACTAAACAGACAACTTACCTTTAAATTGATTTTTAAAGACATGAAAAGTAAAATAAGCACATAACAAAATAAAAGTGAAAAGATGAAATTATCGATCAATCGTATTGTAATTGTTATGTAAATAATTAATTAGATATGAAAATATCCGTGAATCATGGTTCACCTACATATCTGTGCCGAATTGAATTATACGGATTTGCAACCCTTTTAATACGCACTTAGATACTTGTATAATGTGAGTGATGACTATTAAAAAATAAGAAATAAGTGGGTAATTTATTTTGTAAGATTCGATCCGTAGATGAGCCATGGACGACATTTTTGAAGTACTTGAGATCTTTTTCTATAAAAATATTCTGCATTTAAAATGATTAAATAGTTTGTCTTGTGCTTGGAAAGGTTTTGTAAAATAAATTGCTATTTCGTGGATAATTTGTAGAATCTTAATTCACAGAGGTTGAGTTTTCTCAGCACAGAGTTATAATGTACCGCAGTCTGAACATACTTTTACTGGAGAATAATTAAACGAAGTGCGCTCACAGCATTTAACAGAACAGGTTTAAATTTAAAAGGTTGAATCTCTTTGCCTCAGTAATTATGAAGTCTAAGTAATTGCAAAGATATCTTCTATATTCTGACAATGTCTCGATTCCTCAATGGTCTAGTGGGCCTTCAAAAAATAGATACATATTTGTGTCAAAATTTCAACCAAAGAAAATTCTACTGTGGGTGGTACCAACATAACATCTCAATTCGATATTATAATAAGTGAATGCGATATTATGTCATTGTTACCTTGGTCTGTTACTTAATAGAATTTGCCTACAAGCGTTCCACTACTGGGCACAGGCCTCTTCCCATATAGAGAAGAAACGAGCACTGATCACAACGCTTGCTCATTGCGGATGAACGATTTTAGATAACTTTTTTTGTAATCCAGGTTACCTCACAATTTCAAATGGCCTAGGAAAACATTGTCTCTTACATAATCCAGATTAATAAACAAACCTCTTGAGTTCCCAACTTGACACAAATAAACTATACACAGTCTATTGTACGTTCACTTTACCACACTTGTGTACACTTTTCTACCCAAGTTTTGGTTGTTAGAAACGTGAAAAGGCTTGCGACTACGTCTAAGTTGTGTGGCAGGTTGTTTATACAATACTAACTTAAATTGCAAAGACGGAGGGAAAGTTTTTAAATAGAGGGAGAATTCGAAGGAAATAGTAAGCCTTTGACAGTGTGTTTGGAATAAGGGCTTTAGTTAATGTATTTTTTATTACTATACATGCCGTTTGCACGTAGTGACTAAGTGATTTATTGACTGGATGCGCTAAAACTCGAAGTAGGATCAAACCCAACCCAAATACAATGAAGTGTGCATATTATCAACTGTGTAGGTTTCATATGAAAAAAAAATAGTATTATAAATAAATAAATGCGGACAACATCACATACATTACTCTAAGCCGAGCTGAAGCACTCGTGTTATGGAATTCAGAAACAACGGAGGTACCACAAACAAACAGACAAGTGGCAATATAGTAAAGTTGGTTTCTACATTGAATCGTCCGGGCATCGAACCCTGGACCTCAGAGCTAGCGACACCTAGAAACCGGTGCGTACGCTACTCGACCACGTAGGTCATCAAACTATGATACCCGACGCTTTTAATTCATTCTGTACCCCACGATTGCACGTACCTGGCTATTATCACCACTTCACAAGGAACGTTGCTTGTTTTGACATAGCCCATAACTATCTTAAAGACTTGCGCCACCAAATTAAAAAAGATTCCTTCAAACCTAACAGGCAGTTTCTGAAATTTTCGTGTTCAAACCATAAAATGCATACATAGATAAAAGTTATATAATTTATGACCAAAATTTGCCTATCCAACTACTTTGTTATTTCAAAAACCACAACAGAAACTCCGCAACATGAATTTATAATTTGTAAAAGAGAAAAGAAACCGCTGAAACTGCAAGTAACTGTAGAACAGCACAAAGGAAGCGGACAGCAGTTAATCTTTTGCAAAGGGAAGGGGAAGGAAAGGTATTAAGATGTAATTACTTTAATAGCGATGTTGCAAGTATAAATGCAGTTATTAAAACTTGTAAAACTTATTTATGAAGTTGATTTGTGAAGTAGGTGAAGTTGTTTTTAAGAGAATTTTGTAGAGTACACTAATTGGAGTAGTTTTCTTTAAGGTTTGGGTAAATTCTTTTATTGTTTTTTATTAGAAAGTCTTGAATCAAAGGAAATGAATGGAAACCTTAAAAAAAGTGGGGTTGTGACTATTTTCGTAAATAAATAAAAATAGAGAAAGAACTAATATAACGGTTAATTAATTTGATAAGGATTATCTACAACATATCTAATTTGGCAAACTAGGAAAGTAAGCTACTGCTAAGATGATTATTTTCGAGATTATAATTAGTCCGTGAGACCAGGAAAATATTCAAAAGTCAGAAAATTGATATCATGTGCAATTATTAACAACTTCCCCCGGTTTTATACGTTTAAAATATGCAAGACTATGACCAACTAAATGACAGTGAAATTCTGCGGTTTGAGGTAAAACAGTTGTCAGAGAAATAAAGCTATTTAAATAGCACAAGAAGGTTCTTACGTAAGAAACATCTGGTCATAAAGTCAAACGTTTCTTTATGTGGAAATAGGCAGGGAGCCAAAACCTGTTGCCGGTTTATAGTGCCATTCCAATGTCTGGCTCCTGTACTTTAATTTATGTGTTCAATTGTAGCTTCATTAAGTTGTGGTACGAGGCAAAGTGGGATCTTAATTAACTGCTACATTGAGACTGTATTCTGGAATTGAGAAAAATAAAATGCATTATGCAGGTATGTTTTTTGGATTAACTTAAAAAAATATAGAACTAGCTAGCACAAATTGCTAAAATCTTTTCTTCATTAATATTTTGTATAAAATGTATAAAGAAGCACTTCTAACATGACGTGTCATGACCATAACCAAGACATTTTAAGTAGCCATGGCTGACAGCCTAGCGTCCACCTGACTGACGGGGTCACTCACTGGCCACCTATCATCATGTAAGACCTTGACCTTTTTACAGCATCTTTATCTCATAGTAGTAAAGTCCACTGTCCATTATTGCCACTTTTTGCTACTTGCTTGTGGCCCACGAAGTACCTACTTAACTAAAAAACATACGTAAGTTTTGATGACTGAAAAAGTTACAAAAAGATAAGTCCCTAATTTGATAAAATAGGTCTTGAAGTTAATGTAAAATCGATTCTAGTTCGACACAAAAATAGAGTTCATTATATCCTTAGAGAGCAAGTTATAATTAATATTTGAAGTACTTGTTTTCAGTTCCAATTACAGTAATTAGTACTCAAATTGCTGATATTTGTGAATTTATAAAAGGCTTTCCCAAATTAATAATGAGTAGGTTTTGCTAATGTTTTCATTAGTAAACATTAATTGAAAGGTTAATATGAATAATTGAATAATGTAATAACTTAAATCTAAAATATGGACAGGTGTATCCAAAAGTGTTCATAAAATAATCTGATACTTGACTTCGAAAATATAATGACATATCTTTCCTGATGATTCAGTGATTGGTGATCCTGACTGCTAATCCGTAGGTCATAGGTTCAATTTCCACTCAGTACTATTTGTCTGATGAGCGTTACATATTTTTTTTTATGTATTTAGCAACATATGAGCGTGCTTTTTTTGTCTTAATAGATACCGTACCAAGTTGGGGTTCAGATGACAGTGTGGGTAAAGTATAAAGAAGAATTGTTGAAGGTTACTTCAAAGTTCTGTCTACCCCTTGAACATAGAAAGCTTACATGTTATTACCTACCCTATTACTAAAATTTCGTGTCTTCTACAGTTGATCTTATTCACGGTCGATCCGAACACATAGGTAAAGTTAAAATTAGTTTTATCGAGTTCTCGCTTTGTACCCGTTTTATTGCCGGACACTAGTTGAATAATGTTTCTTTAGTACTAGTCTTAGCTCATTATTTGCTAGAAAATGTAAAAAGGTCGACGTAACATTCAATTAAAAATAAAAAAGGCATCGACGAGGAAGTGAATTATTTGTATTGCAGCTATTTTATTAAAGCATTTTTTTCACAGATTTTCTTTTGCCTATGCATTACACAACTTCCTCAGTTTTAAGTAGACTAAAATAAGGCTATAGTAAAGATTTTTAGTAGTACATGATGCCATAAAAAAAAAAAACAAATCGGAAAAACATTTCTACTATAAACTTCAGTTACTAAAATCCTACTCGACATTCAAGGAAATCCTTTCTGCATTTCTTTCATTAAATTGCACAGAACATAGACAACGTTTACAATTAACAAACCAATCTACCGCATATCTTCGTTTGCAGTCTCAATAATGTCGAGTCGGGTTACCTGACCGCTTGGAAAGTGTCGGAAAGTGTTCGGAAAGTGTTCGGAAAGTGCTGGAAGGTGCTGGAAAGTAATTTCACTGCGCGCACCTGAGACCGGCTTATCTAGATAGATCGTTTTAGAAGCCGACCGTCACTTACACTCGCCTCTACTTGAAGCTGAACAACTTTAAAAGTACGTCGTGTTCATTTGTTTTGTAAGATAAACTGTGAATTGTAAGTATGTAATATAAAGGGACCTACTTGGCTTTTATAAGCACGACAAATGCATATGTGAGCAAACTGCCTCATCGATCGTCATCCACAGCCATTGTCCTCCTACTGCTGAGCATAGGGCTCCACATTTTCGTGCCATTTTCTACGGTCCTGTGCCAGCCTCAGCCAGACTCGACCTGTGACTTTTACTACGTCGCCGACCCATATAGCAAACAGCTTACCGATTAAATGTTCTAAGCGATGGCTCAATCAAAATCAGTGTGTAAAAAGGTTTCAGTTTTTATACACCCTAACTCCGTAACCATTACAGATTTTTAGATGAAATAAGATGCATATCGGTTCAGTTTAAGATAAACCGTAAAGTAGTTTTATTTCAATGTCTAACATCGCGTAAACCTAAGAAACCAATGTACATTATACACTTTAGTCGAGTCGCAAAATTTACAAATTCAGACTATTCTCCCAAAACCTGCAACATAGGCCTCTTCAAATAGGAAATATTCGTACACGTACAAAAACAATGTCGCACGTAATACAGTCATCTGAAATTTTACTGTAGTACTGTTAACCTCAGAAGTACTCTTAAACAGGTACATGGGTAAAAGACATTTACAGAAAACGTACGGAAAGATTTTGACATTAAAATTATATAGCTGGTGAAGTTTTTATGTATATTCGTCGGGTATGCGTCTTTTGTTTTTGTTAATATACTGTTTTGGTATATAGTATTTTTTGAGAGACTTTATAGAATAATATTGGACAAGATCGAAGCGAGATTTAACAAAGAAACTAATAAAAATACAGACGTAGCAGTACCTAAATGTAACATAAGATCTGATTTTAATATCTCTTTCTCTGTAAAGTCATTAACGAACCTTTAAGATCTTTGTGTGAATTTTGCCATGTACTGCTAAGTACAGTTTTTTTAATGTACAATAAAAAATCTGCTGGTAAATACTGTTACTATTACAAGTACCCTTTTTACAAGTATTAATATTTCAAGTAATATAGTTAGGTACGTAAATAACGTTTAATGGTAAAAAAATTAAGTTATTTTACTTGACGTTTACTTTTCTTTCTTAACAAAGTAAAATGGAAATGAATTTCATTTGAATAGGTCCGCGGCTATTAATGTTTTATTAAAATTCACAAAACGTGTCCCTGTCGCGCTATGTTAATTAAACTAGAGTTTATTATTTGAGTTATGATTTGTTCAGAAAGTCTGTTTTTTATAACCAAGAACTTTTAATCTGTTGACCTAGCTAATAAATTTATTTACTATTTTTATAAATCAAACGATATGTGATGGAAGAAAAGACAATACCTACTCAGTTTAAATATTAATCAAATGCTATGTTAGGGTACGTCCACATCTGACGAACGAGCATTACAGTAACAGCTCGCGAGCGGCGTATGTCTGGCGCACCCTTATAATCAACTATTGGTTTTTAAGAAGTCTGTTAACAATTGTGTACGCTCTGTATCTACACCTTTTTATGGGCCTTGATGCCTGAAATATATCGATTATAATTAATATTTATTGTCTGTGCATAGAACGAGCTAATTAAGAAACAAATGCTTTTTCCATAATAGAGAGGCTGCAAAAATATAAAAGTTCTTTATGTGTTGTAAAAGTGGCACGTATGTGCCACATTTTGATAAACTACATATCTTAAGTTAGAATATAATGATACATAATCATTAAAAAGTATACAGTAAATTAAGTACGAAGGATTCTAAACAGTTCTATAACTACATACATAAACAACAACGCTTTTAATTGTCCTTTCTTCTCCACTAGAAGTTGTAATTGTGACAAACAACATGTTAGGAATGCGTAACAAAGAAAACTTTTCTCTGTGTCTCTGTCATTAGGTGGTCATTAGACAAAGCTAGCAACAGTCAACGACTTATCAAGGGGTTTCTCTCAATTCTGTGCACTAATCAGTTTGAATTAACATTACATACAATCACTTATCTATTCATAAAAAGTTGATTTCTGAGAAATATTTGGAAACCTGTTTGTAGAATTTTTGTATATAAAAAATTCGGAAAAAAGTGTATTCGATTTCAAATATGTAGCTTTAGGCTATTGATACTCAATACTTTTGATTAATGAAAATTAACATGAGTAAAATTATAAAATGTGTTTTTTTTTGTAAGTTATGACAATGATTTTTTGTATGATATATTTTAAACTTTACTTCACCCTAAGACAATAAATATTTATTCCCGAAAAATATTTTTTCATAAAATCATTTTTATTCATCTAATTTTTTCATCTAATATTTCTTAACTTCCCATAAAAGCCTAAAGTTACATCATAATATGCCTTCATATAGATTCTTGGCGCACGTTGGATAAGTCAACTTTTATGAAAGTTCCTTTGCAAATCGCGACGTATGGGGGTCGTAAACTATTCCTAATAATTATGGCATGGGGGCATGGGGAGCGCAACAGATATCTGTTGCTGGCAGTGTGCCCAGATACATGCAGTTACACCTTTTTAGGGTAAATTTTTGAAGAATTTTGCATTGCGTTAAAATATTTTGAGGTAAATTTTAAGTGGACTAGTAAGCTTACATTCAATTAAAGGAGTATTCAATTAGAGGCGTAGACAATGCCAGGTTTTGTTAAAAAACACGGCTTACGTAAAGTTTAACTTTTAAGCTCGGCACCATAATTAAAAAAAAATACATTTAAATAAAATAAACAGTACATGCTAATCAAAAAATGTTATTTATACATAGTATCTATTCTAGGTACATATAAAAAGTTCGCAATAATATTACAAGTAACAATAACAAGAAACAAAACCAAATCTCTTTATTGTAAGAAAGTATATTTTCATCATTAATTCTCAAAATCCATGAGAAAAGTTTTACGCGGACTATCGCAATGACGCAGCTGTGCCAAATATTCTCCCCACTCTATTATTCAGAAGTTGCCAAGTTATCGGGTAATTTGATTCCCATCTGGCATCCCTGGCGGTAGGGACTCAGTGTCAGGCGAGAACCGCGAGCGGACACCCGCGTAGCTCTACGCCGTAGCGCTACGAACACGCTGGGTCTACGAGCTTTGTTTTTTGTGTTACGTGCTGAAAGCTGTGTGCCGTTTGACTCGCATTTTTTATTTATTTTGACTTCAGTGCAGTGAGTGGAAAAACTCAGTGTTTTCGTAACATTCATTTGTGTATGATACTTTATTTCGATTATTTATCGAGTGTAAAAAGTAATTTAGGCTATGTTTTATGTATTATTTTATTTTCACCGCCAATTTAATTGCGGAAAATTTATTTTTTGTTGGATTAGTTATTCACTGTCTAACAGCGCAAATGTTTTATTTATAAAAGATATTCAGACAAATTTCAATTATTTTATGCCTGAATACGTGTAGCATAAAAAAAACAACAGACAAAAACATCGCGTGACTGAAGGTATATAAAAACTCCTTACTTCCCCATACGATGTCGTAAATTGTAATCCAGCCATCATAATAAATACTAAATCCGTCATATCTTTATAGCAGGGCTTGGGCCACTACAATCAACAGGAAAACTTGACATTTGGGCAATAACCATTGCGTATTTCTAAAGCTTATATTATCCTCCAAAAGATTACAGCGAGCAATGTAATACGAATATCTGATCAAGATATCAGGCTTCCTTGGTGTTGTTAAAGCTCGGCCATAAATAACCTTAAATCAAAGTCAAGAAGAAGTTATTTAAGGGTTGTAAAAGTAGGATAGAAATATAGATGGGATGTTTTTAACCGACTGCAAAAGTAGGAAGTTCTCAATCCTATTGTATCTTTTTTTTCGTGTTGCGATATATACGGCACTTATAGATCGATTTCAAAATATGTTTTTGTCATTGATACGGTAGCTAAGAGGTGGTCCCGTATAAATTTCATTGCAGGTTCCATTATACATTTATGTTGACAAATTATCCTTGTAAACCTTACCTTCTTGGTATCTTCAGATACAAATAAGATGACTGACGAGTGATTGAAGCGAATCGTGTTTATTGAATTGTGAAGGCTTTGTCCTTTGTTTATCATTTTACTAGGAAAGGGCCTTTGTCCGGCTTTCTATGGACTGATTGATTGGATTGATTGGTACGGAATTCTGACTATCTCACTAATATTATCACACACACACACACACACACACACACACACACACACACACACACACACACACACACACACACACACACACAAACACATACACCACACTTTTTAGTTATTCTTTTTTAGATTTCATATAATATTGTATATAGCTCAAGACTATTAAGTAGGGAAGAGCGGAGCCTTCAACTACAGGCATTTTCCATGCCTAAATGGAGACTCCTCGACAAGCAATGTAAACCAAATATGATATGAAATAAACTTTATTATTATTATTATTTTTACTGGGAAACTTTGTGTGCATGTTTGTTGGTCTTTCACGGAAAAATAACTGAGCCGATATTGATGAAATTTAACAGTATTGTGGCTTATATCTCAGCGTATAACATAGGCTATTTATAAATACTAATTTAGAGTAGCTAGTATTTCTAAACGAGGCCAAATGTGAAACTCGATTTGAAAATTATTTTCGTCCATCGAGCTATTAGTAAGTATCAAATATTCTTTTTTTTCTATTCAAAATCCAGTTTTACACTATTAAAATATACTGAAATAGAATCAGGCAGTAATAACGTCCTCCGTGTATACGGGAATTGGAATTTCTCTCGTCTTTAGACACGCTTCCAATGAAAGGAAAGTTCGAGTAGATTGTAGAGCTCTCCAGAATGCGGCCAAAGGCAGGCTTTAGCTCATAATAGGTGTTATTTTTCATTATATTTTTAATGGCCGACAATACATCTTTAAATTATCTGGTGTTGTAGATCTATAGATAGAGATATTTATTTAGACTTACCGTCTGGTAAATTACTTTCCCATTGTACCATGATTAGCATAAGAACAGTAAAAATGTTGTTTGTAATTAAATAAAAATAATTATTATAAAAAATAGTATTTTGTGATATACTCGATCTAAAGGTATTATCAAATATCGTATTCACAATTTTCAGTTTATTAGAAGTCAAATAACTCTTATAAATAAATAATAGTCGTTGCCTCAAAGTAACTTCCGAATACAAAATTATAATTTAACGTTAATACGTATATAAATACCTTTCTGTTTATATAAAAATGTATATCTATCGCTTCTTTACACCTAAACGACGACCTGATTGTTTCTTAGTTTACTTATTCGTTCTTTAGATTTATAAAACAAAGAAAACAAAACACAATCTGCTGAAGTAACTCGTCTGCTATTTAATTAGTTCCTTCAGAACTTCATCCATAGTAAATAGTTAATTATAAACCGGAAGAATATGCCTCGTTGGCCTAGTGGTGCTAAGCGCGACTGCTACGCTAGAGGTCTTGGGTTCCATTCCCGAGTCGACCAAGGTGTTATTGGGTTTTTCTATGAAATTCTCAGTAGCAGGTCGGAGTTTGGATTTGTGCCCGGTTAGTGGCAATAGGCGCGCCTCATATTACATGGGACCTAAACATATCGGCAAACTGTGGGTGTACATTGTTACACCTCTGCCTACCCCTTCGGGGATACAGGCGTGATGATATGTTATGTTCAGAATATGAACTAGTTAGTTCTTTCATATTAGTGGTTTGTTTCTTATTAATAAGTTTGAAAAGATTTGCGGCATTCCTTTGGGTATCGTCCATTACAAGTTAATGCTAGTAATATGCCTTATTAGTTATGAGTTCGCAAGGCCCCTTTATGTTAAAATTATGTATTTAATTAGTTGATTGCATTGGTAATTTGTCTAGTCGTTGATTAAAAATAATAATTTGTAGGTTGTAAAATGGCTTATTGGGTAATGGCGTGTTTTAATATGACAAGAAGATAATGATGTCACATTTATTATATGACTGTCGATATTATATTAAAAAATTACTACTGACTAAATATATATTTTTTTTCACTAACTTAAATTTTTTTAACTTACTAAACCGTGTTAAGTAATCTCTAATTGAAAAACCGTTTTGAAGTATTAATAATTGATTTTGCTCGTAATTTCGAATCCAAAAAGCATTTTACAATATATGCACCAGTAAAATGCAATAAAGTCACAAATCTATACTGTTTAATAGTTCATATCATATTATATTACATTTCAATTAAAACAAAACTAAAGTTATCTTACAATTAAACTAATTGCGAACACATTTACATATGTATGTACAGTGTAGTCTAAAGTTGGATGTTACCGAGTTTCTGTTGTAGATACATTTGTTCAACTTCTGATTAAGGTAGTGCACATGTGCGACTTGTCTCAAAGTTTGATGTTGTATTGTGTACACTTCCTTATATTTTATTGTTGAATGGGTTAGGAAATAGAGTTGACGGGAAGTGGGGCTGTGACTTGTGAGATGAGGTTGTGTTTGAAAATACATTTCATGTTTAGATGCATAGCTCCTGTTTTGTTACTTTTGTAAATGGTCGCTGTAATGAAACAATACATAGAATAATAATATATATTAAAAAAAAAATAATAAACATACGTAGAATAATAATATAATAATAATAATATTCCGGGACATCTCACACACGGTTGTCTGATCCCAAGCTAAGCAGAGCTTGTGTTATGGTAACCAGACAACTGATAAACATACTTATATATTTCTAAATACATACATATTATAGATAAATTACACCCAGACACCGAACAAATGATCATGCTCATCACACAAACATTTGTCCCGGGTGGGAAACGAACCCACGACCTCCGGTATACCTGTCAGGGTCTCTAACCACTAGACCAACGGGCCTGTCAAAAATAAAGACAATATAAATGACATCAAAATTTTAAATGTACATAGTAACTATTATACATCTAAACTGGGCATTCAACATGCCCATAAAAAATCTAAGTAAAAAAATATATACGTTATATGTAATTAAATACACTGTACAGTTTCTTGGAATATGTCCTCCCTAGAAATAACATGATTCTTAATATTTATATTAAGGAAACGTTCCTTATTCTGAGAGCTGATAGATTGTGGTATAATCGTTTATCTTTAACTAACACTAAAAGGAGTATTTAAGCAGAAAAATCTATAACCAAACAATTCATCAACTTCATCATCTTTCAAATCATAAAACAAAATCATTCTCATTCACAAAAGTATGTTCCCTGTACACAGATTTCAATCTCAAATAGGGGATACATATCATAGGTAAAGGTAGGTATATACATTGTATAGGCGAATTGGATTGAGCTCTGTCAAACCAGGTGTCGCGCTACTTTATGAATAAAAAAGAGTCCCCGAAATATACGCCGAGGAAAAACGACGCCTGGGTATCTCCAAGTGATACATAAATCACTTTAGACTTGTATTTTTTCGCAATCGAAAAGTTTGTGGATTCGATGTTGGATATGTTTGTTTTTAAGTTTATGTTGCTGTTTTTTGGATGAAATGAATGGTTTCGTGGTATGCTTATTTTGGTATTTCGTTTTTGTTGCTGAAAATACAAAAAAAGCGTTACTAGTCAGTCTTTAAGATACTGATAAATATTACGTGTTTTATTTTTTACGTGCCCTTCACTGAGACAAACATGTTTTAAAATAAGAAAAGCTTAGCAAAAAATACGCATGTATACATTTTATATGCGGTATCATATATTTATATTATTTTTGTAACTATACGTTATATATTTTGTAACACATTAAAGATGTATATATATTCGATAAATGACGCTATTTTAGCTAAGGTGCTAAAATGTACGACATGAGACTTTAAAGACTTCTATCTAACCTCCATAGAGACTATTTTGTTGATGTCCTTATTTAACAGGAACGTGATTCTAAAACCGATTATGATGTCCGAGCCAATTCCCGCTCAGCCCCACCTATTGGTCGCCGACAAAGTTTTTATTGATATCGCTTCAAACTTTACCCACTTTCGCAGGAACTTAGCAAAGTAAATAAGTGCCTGCTTGTATTTTTTAAACCTAGGATTAAAAGCTTAGCTTGTGTCAACACTTTTCTAAGACGATTGCCGTTGAGGTTGGCTTGAACAGAATTAAGTGCAAGATAGACCATTTCATTTAAATAAAAAATTGTCTTGTAAACTACGCTTAAAGTAATAAGGATTTTTTTTGGATACGATACAAAGTAAAATACTTCATTCCTTAACCTATTGAATAGAAGATGGAAAAACTATAACTCTTCGAGGCCTGTAGTTTTCATAGGCATAATAGATTCTAGACAACCAAGGTCAAAACATACCTTTTCTGAACATACTTAGGCACTCGGTATACAAATACATAAGTAGCTATATACAAAGAAGGTAGAACGAAGAGAGAGAAAAACACACAAAGACAGTAATTGGTTTTATATCAAAGCCAAATTAAATTTGAATATAGGACGGACATCAATGACACCCAGCCTTCCATTAAGCAAATTGCTAATTACGCGTCTAATGATCAATATCGACTTGTGATATAATTGCCTCGATTCAGATTAGAATCGAACTAGACATAACTTGACCAATTATGCTAACTATGATTATAGGATAACACCTGTACGCACTGTGCTGTCAACACTCGAGTAATCGATTTAAAGTGAATCGATTTCGTTTATCGCTACACTAAATTGATAGTTTGTGAAAAACAAATTACAGTTTTAGTGCAGAATGAATGATGTGGCACGCTAGACGTATTTTCTAAATTGTATGTGCGTTTATACATAGTTGTTTTGTTTTTACAAAGAATCACACTATACTAGTTTACAAATAACTGTGTCTGTTGCGGTTTCACGGCTTAAGTGCTTAACCGATTTTGTTAACATTTTGTAAGGACAAAAGTTTAACTTCAAGAAAGGACATAGGCTACTCTGTATCGCGATGTGTGACAAAGTAAATTCCAGTCGTTAATCTGATATAATGCCCAAAGTCCCTACATTGAAAGACGAATAAAAGTTTGTTTTACATACTGAAATCAATATTTATCATAAAGGAAAAAAAAAATGATTTTCTAATTTATTCTCATGTTAAATCAGAAACTAAAGGTACCAGTTGTATTACAAGTAGTCCTTATACAAATCTGGTGGACCAAAAAGATCTAATTTTGCCATATAACAAGTCAATTTCAAAACAAAGGACTCAATGCTGACTCGGATTTCCGAATCTCGACCGTAAAAAATAAATGTACCTATTTCGTGCCTCTCCTATATTTTTACTTCGACGCGTAATTTCATAATAAAACCTATTGAGAGAAAGACCTACTTTGAATGTTACCTGAGAAAGATAACGTTCGATATTTGAAAATCTTTTGTTCCATTTGACGTTATTGTTGGCAAGTTTGAAATTGGAGAATGTCTTAGCCTTAGAGTATACATATGAAACTATAGAGTGAGCCTATCAGAGTTTAAACCGTAAGCACTAGTGTGAACAAGTGTTGTCGTGAATTATGTATGAAGATGAAGCTTGCCGTTTTAAAAAATCTATCTAAAACACTAATATTATCCTAACAATGTCAAAACCATCGAAATTTACTTATATTAGTTTCTCGTTGCGCGAAAATTAACTTAAATGAAAAACGAAATGTACTAGAATCAGACCAAAAACTGCTCTCGCTTGGCACAAGGGGAACCTAGCGATAGTAGCAGTCTATGCATATAGTTCGTCGATGGTCTTAGCTATTATTAAACTCTATCTTAGCAAGTACGAAAATATGAAAATATAGTGATCGTTCACCGCCATATTGTGGCAATGAAGAATGAATATTGAAAAGGCTTGTTACTTGTTAGCTAAGTGAAAAGTTTCCGAACGTTTGAAAAGCATTCGAGTAATCAGTAATAGAGTAAGTGCATGTCAAAGAGTCATTATGTGGAGATAGCAAACGTTTTTCCTGTACATTCTCTAAACAATCAGCTTTTTGCCGCAATTTGCTTTAATGATTATGAGTTGTTATAACAAAAACAAGGCTTGTAACAGATTTGTAGGTGATAATACATATTTAAACAAGCGGATGGTTGACGACATTTGAAAGCTGATAATGATAAAACATTCTTTGTGTTCTAATTTCAAAATGACAATGGTAATGTTTTACTTGGTGTCAGTACCTATTGCGGATACACGCAACAATATTTTTGTTTGGTTTTTAGTATTACATAAGACGTTTAAAAAAACCATGAGCAATTCGTTTTTGAATGAACTAAGCATAGCCACGTACAGTAGTGTTTATATACTCTTTGACATATGCAACAAACGTATATGTTTAAATATGTTTAACGTCCCGACTACATAGTTTTGTTTGTATACTGTATAGCCTTGAAAATGTATATAAGCTATATGGAAATTTCTTTTCAACATCAGGATTAGTGTATACCTGTATTTATACCTATAGTAGGTAGATAGTACTAGTCAATCTTTAGAGCCTTCCTCCAAATATCTCACAGTCTCGACATCAAAGAATTCCCGAACACGACACCTTACTTAATCCAAAAGATTAAGTACTTCTAACTCTGTTACTATTCAATCGGGAATACAAAGGAACAACTTGGTTCCGTCCGGGATAAATATGGGTAATCCTGGACAAATGGCGGACTTATCTTTATTAGGGTCCCGTAATAAAAATACAAAAACCATTTTTGTGTAATCTGTTTTTGGATTACACAAAACTTTTTGGGCTTCTTGTTTATTTAACGTACGGTTTTTATTTATAATGTATGTTTTTTTTGTGACTAAGTGTTCCTTATTCCTGTATTTTTTTTATTAGATGAATGTTGTACTCTCGTCAAACGCAGCGCGGACATATAAATAGTATTTTCTATTAAGTTTCTTGTTTTCATTTATTACTCGTATTACATAAAATAAACTCACGCGTTTTATTCTAGTAAAACCTCTTTTTGCATATGCATGAATAAATTAGCATATCTTACGCTTATTTATATAATGAACATTACACTAAGTTATGTTAATGATATGCTAAAGGTTTTTCCTAATTAAACGCAACCCACTCATGTGGGCAATCTCTTATAAAAGCATAACACTTTTATTCAAATCAACATTGAATACTAGATAAATGTGGGTTAGCTATATGCTTTGATTAAAAAATAATTTAAAGATCAAATCATTCGGACTGGTCTGCCTAGTTTTTTTTTAGGTTTACCTATCTGAATTTTGACACCTTATGCTCTCTTTTATATCTAGCCTCATTTTTTATATTTGTTAGGGAGCGTCTAGATTTGATGAACGAGCATTACACGAGCAGTTCGCGGGTATGCCGCGAACGCGCTAGTGGCAATAACGTCGTCCGCCAGACCTGCGAGCGCCAGACACGTCATGTTTTGACAAAAGACAAATACAAAAATGCACTACGTACACAACTTACAAGCTTTTATTTCTTATTTATGTTATTCTATTCATGTTTTTAATTTAATAGCGTACATTGTCGACTTACATTACTAACTCACATTCATATTTATAATTCTAGTTTTTCCTGCGACTTGCGTGCTTTTATATTCATGAATTAAATATGCAAAAAACACTATCAAAGAAAGGGTATGCCACGTTATAACTAACCTTTGTTAAAAAGAAGGTGAAAATAATAAACTTATCAGAGTACATTTAAATAAAGTGAGTTAAAATTTTAGTCCCCGTAGCAAAGAGGGATGGTGTAAGTTTGATGTGTCTGCCTGTGTGCCTGTTTGTGGCACTGTATCTCCTAAACTGTTGTACCGAATGTGATGCAGATTTTACTTATAGCTGACGTAATCGAGATGGTTCTCAATTATTATTCACATTGATCTCATCAGCAAAGTTAAAAAAAATGTCCGGAGTTTCCCAAAATTTTATATTTATGTAATACATTCTTTTATAAAAATAAAAATATATTTTGCGTCAAAATGAATGAGAATTAAGAAGCGTAAAAATAATAACTTTACAGTAAGAATCGATAAGGTTATCAGTTCAATACCCTAAGCTTTGGCAGCTGATAAGAGCGGCGATGAGCCTGTAATTCGAGTGCCGGCTTTTTGTATTTTTCATTAATTTTGTCGCTTCTGTAACGTAAAACTTATGTATTTTGCGGGTGAGTAATTTTTAAAATTTTTGTTTTCGAAATAAATATTCTTTACAAATCACATAAATATTACTTAAACGATTCTCATTTTTCTGCGATAAAGTGTTTTTTTATAATTGCTTTTACACGGCTCAGTTTGTTTTATTTTTACATGCCAAGATTATTCGCGACTTTAAATCAAGTTACATAATTATTTACAGACGGTATTATATTATGTCCTTAAAAGTCTAAAAGAGAACTGATTTTAACATTTCTGTTTTAATTTAAACATAATTATAATATATGCACTCAATATTGTGAAGCTAATTAAATTAAACGCTAGGTTCACGCATTAAATTGTTAATTAACGATTATTAAAAGTTCCAATAGTATAGCTACATTCAATAAACTTCATCGTTAAGACCAGTTTATTAATTGTATGAGTGCATGACTTCAAGAATTGCCATGTACAGTCCCTCACGTCAGTGTTCACACTATGTCTTTAACACCGCTCTTATGTAAATCCACTAAGGTTGATTTTCAGTTGACTGTCATACCTTGTATCAATACTTCTGTTCTCGACTGTACAAAAGTACTTGAGTAAAATCGTCGTACATTCAGTGTTGCCTGAACGGTCGGACCCTACATTCAAGTGAAATTGCTTACAGAATTTATTACGGACACCTTTGTCTACTTCTTTTGAAGACCGTCGATATTGCCCTTGTAATATAGTGATTTAAGGGCACTGCGTCTTAAGTATTTGGCCTTGTGTTTAGCTCAATATTAAGGGGTGGATACACTTTCGTTTTCGGCGGTATTTTTGGGATAGGGTTGAGAAAAGGTGGGCTTGGCTTTAGTGAAGTAGGTTTGACTTTTAAAGATTGTTTCGTCTGGTTTTATCTTATATTATGTCGGGATCTAGCGCAAGGATTTTTTTTTTATTTCTGTAATGGGATTATCTAATGCCATTTCTCTCGAAATTAATTATTAGCTAGAGACTAGAGATACAAGGTACACTGATTTTGCCGAATACCGAAAGAGTCAAAATATTATTCGTCGTTATTACAGATGAAAAATGTTTCCATTAAGGATTAGTGTCCTTATTTATTTTGTATATGTTATATTTTATGTTGGTGTATAGGGACATAAGGTAAATTCTTAGAATGAATTTGAAAACGATTCTCAAAACTATTATAAACCTAATTCCTGTAGTTTAAACTCTTATTTCTCACATTCAACAACATTTTAAACATAAAAATAGCAACATCACACAAATGTCCCATTTACGTGGCAGTTAAACAAGGGTTTAAAGCATTATGTGGGTTAAAACACAACCGCTTCTAATTTTATCCCCAAATTTAAATCTAACCGCAGGCGCGCGTTTTGTCATACATGTATTCATAGCCATATTTATGTCAAACGGCTCTGAAATTTGAGATTTATCGGTTATTTATATAATAAGATTTTGAAGCATTCAACAGAAGATCATACAACGAAGATTATGGTATAAAATGCGACGTATTTTTGGTAAATTGTTTTGTAATAAAACACTTATTTTCAATCTAGTTTATTTATTTCGATCAATATCCTTTTATTATAAATACCATAGAGAAAAGTAACAAGTAGGGTAATAGATACGTCAGAGAATCACTACATTTTATTTTATTCTAAATCATCTCATGCTTTCACCAGCCAGTAACATTTTTCAATGTTTCACTTTTCCACTAATTGAACAAAAAAGTTTCAATATTGTTTTAAAATGCCATTAAAAGACTTTACTGGCATATAAAGCCCTTGTATTTAAAAATAGAACGTACCGTCTAATATTAGAATAGTAATCACGACTCACATACGAAGTTAGCCGAATAAGTTATTTTGAAGTTGGTACACAATGGCCGGCTTTTATTTACTGTTTTGGGATGCTCCGAAAATATCTCTCGGTTTTAGAAGACTATTTACGTTATAGTATTATAACCTTCTTTTATTTGATTTGTCGTGGGTTTGATTTATTAGTTGTAGAATACTAGCTGTGCCCCGCGGTTTCACCTGCGTAAATGACGACATACACTATCTTTATAAATTATAGCCTATGTGTTATTCTGATGTATAAGCTACATTATTGTAAAGTTTCATTAAAATCCATTCAGTAGTTTTTGCGTAAAGTAATAATCAAACATCCTTACATCTATCCAAACAAACTTTGGCATTTATAACATTAGTAAGGATTTTAAATATTGACGAAAAGTTCCTAAAGTAGACTTTATTTATATGGTAAGTTGATGTCGATCTGGAAAATAAATAATTTAATAACTACATAAAACTTTTTAGAAGTTAATTGACATCTATAAATAGATTGGGCTTATTACTTTTTAGTCATAGTTACGCCTAAACGGACAGTCATTGAAATTTTGTAATTTGAATAGATGATTATATTTGTTCTCAACTAAAAGCTATATTAAAACCTTTATTAATAAATGTAGAGATCTCGACATTAAATTAATAGTTAATTGACTCAGATTCATGAATTTGTTATTAAATTTTCTTTGAGTGAAGTAGGGTTGTCCAAATGATTTTTACTCTATTAAGCCTCTAGACTTCTCAAAAATGTTATTGGTTGAGTGGTGGTTTACATAAAAAAATGCTCACATATCATATTGAATATGGTAGGTTTCATATTTCTCATACTATTAGTAAAAAAACCATTTCCATTCAAATACTAACTACTACCAATTTTGTCTTGGTACTTATCAATATTCTACCTTATATTGTTATACCTCAATATGTGTTAGTAACATCCATCGACGTATGATATGCATAGACTGCTACTATCGCTAGGTTCCCCTTGTGCCAAGCGAGAGCAGTTTTTAGTCTGATCCTAGTACATTTCGTTTTTCATTCACGTTAATTTTCGCGCAACGAGAAACTTATATAAGAAAATATCGATGGTTTTGACATTGTTAGGATAATATTAGTGTTTTAGATAGATTTTTTAAAACGGCAAGCTCCACCTTCATACATAATTCACAACAACACTTGTTCACACTAGTGCTTACGGTTTAAACTCTGATAGGCTCACTCTATAGTTTCAAATGCAACCTCGTTGGTAACATCATACATTAATATGTCAAAAATCACCAGCCATCTCTCCCACGCAGCAATAAAGCTTAATAATCCCATAAAGACACGACAGAAACATTTCATTTCAACCCCTGTTTGAAATCCAATAAACGAAACATCAATACTTTGAAATCCTCATTTGGAAATGTATCATGTTCAGGTAAATCGTGTCATCAAATATTGAACGTTGTAAAGTGACGTATAAGCGTTGTAAAGTGATGAATAAACGTTGTAATTTATATGTCAATATTTTAGAGTATACATAAGAAACTAGAGTGAGCCTATCAGAGTTTAAACGTAAGCACAAGTGTGAAATGGTTTTGTAGTGAATTATGTATGAAGATGGAGCTTGCCGTTTTAAAAAATCTATCTAAAACACTAATATTATCCTAACAATGTCAAAACCATCGATATTTTCGTATAGAAGTTTCTCGTTGCGCGAAAATCAACTTAAGTGAAAAACGAAATGTACTAGGTTCAGACTAAAAACTAGCGATAGTAGCAGTCTATGTATATATTTCGTCTATGGTTGTAATTTATATGTCAATATGCATGTTGACGTTTGTTAAGCTCGGTTGTGATAACTTCAGTCCTGTTTTTATAAATTTTGTATTATTATGTTGATTGTGTATGTGCCTGGTTGGAGAGATTTTCCGGTGTTTAAAGTAAAATTTTCTTAATCTCAGTCTCAGCTATTTTAAATGCATATCAATGGTCGGTCAGTGTACGTGTCACTGTGCCTAATTTTCGTCTTCAGATAAGCCTACGATATAATCTCATCGAACTCTCTAAGAGAATGATCTTAATTACCAATTCATGATTGTAATGACAGTTAGCAGAATGCCAATTATCGTAAAAAATACTGAATGAATCAATTCAAGGCCATGTTCCTGTGTTTGAAGGCTACAACCTCCAAAAACAGGTAGACATCTTTATTGTATATAGCACTGTTCCCCAGTGATAGAAACAAGTTACCATAACACATCACGTATAAAAGGGCGGGAAGATTTCTTAGTGGCAAAGCCCAATGGGATCACACTTGAAAAGCACCACCTTTCAAATAAAAAATAATCATCAAATTCAGTGCATCCAGTCAAAAGTTCTGAGGTAAAAAGCATAAAAAATACAGTCGAATTGAATACCTCCTTTTTGAAGTCAGTAAAAAAAGCCAAGCCCAGTTCTCAGTCACATACAGTTTAGGTATACATTACATAATATTAATTAATAGTATAATCATTGCACACATTCGCCTATTAATTAAACGTCGTCCTAAGGGTTATTTCATTACAATTTTCGTGAAACGATAACCGTTATGTTTATAACCAGTCTGTGTTGTGTAGGGTTGCCATAATTTAACGTTTAATTTACAAGTTTTTTAGTCCAGTAATTGATCACAGTATAGCGTGAGGCAGTAAATTTAAAATTGTTTGTAAAAATATATTTTGTAAGTAAGCAATGATAAATGAGTACAGTGTACATTAATGCTTGTATTCTTTAGTAAGAAAAGAAAAGAAATCTTTTTCTGCATGTTTTACATTATCAATTTTTTTACCAGGATCTAAATAATGTTGTATAGTAGTAATAATAGATTCTTGATATGATCATGATGTACTAAAGTTTAGCGGTTTTACTTAGATACCGTCATTTAGAATAGCTCTCTTTAATAAGTACAAAAAAGTGACCTACACTCAAAACTACCATGAAAACCAATATACGTAACGAACGATGTTTCAATATTTTGATAGATATAGTTTAATAGTACCTTAGAGCATCCAAAATGGTGCGCAATATACGAATTTGGGTTATCGAAATATAGGGCAGGTGATTGGTGTGTTAGCCAAATTGAAATGGTATTTTCATGTACTAAAAACACGGGAATTTGTGATGCTTTCATGTTGTTAAGGCGCTACCCCGAGCAAATGACTTTGAGCGTTTGACCTCTAAACCCCCCTCTTTGCCCCTCTACATATACATCGCTACTTTCTATGAAAATACAACGCCATCTGTTTGATATACCGACGTATTAAGTAGTAAAAATAGTAGACTTATGAATTTATAGACAAAAATAAAATCAATCATGGTCGCGAGATAAAAAAAAAGATAAGAGAAATATATTTTATTTGTATCTAAAATTATAACTCAAGTAATTGAAGACTTCTACGTGAATCATTTAATGATGTAAAGTTATTTAGTCAGAAAGGTATTAAATGTCTTTTTACAAAAACCTTTTTTCAACCAACTTCGAAAATAGGAGGAGATTTTCAATGCGGATGTTTTTTTTACGTTTGAGTATTTCTCGAAGTTCGGGATTTCTCAAAGACGGCTGGACCGATTTCAAAAAATATTTTTTTAACCATTTATTCAGTGTGATTCTAACAAGGCACTTATACAGAGCAAAGGCGGGCGGCGAGACTTTTGAAAATTCGGTTCTTGAAGAAAGTATTGCTGTCTCAATACGGCATGATTTGTGAATGTGTGAAAGTTGACAGTGTGTGAGTGTCAAAGCGCGCTCGCATGGAGTACTTAAGAAATACTCTACGCACATAATAAAGGGCAATGGCGAAATAATTGTTGATATAATTCTTATGCGTGATATACAAACGTCTTAATTACAGATTAACATGAAATATAGCGTCTAAGTCTATGAAAAAAAATACATTAAATTGGAAATACAATTGATTGAATTGTACTTTGAGTGTTGCCATATGAACGTTAAATCTAAACTAAGTCATACGAATATCTTTGGCTAGTAAACTATGTATAAAAGCTTGCTTTTAGAATATATTGAAGATTTATGAACATGAATAGTCTAAGGACATATTATTATTTCTACCCAACATCACCGAAATTAATAAATGACATCAAAATACTATTATGAAAACTTCAATCTAGCATGGCAACAACAACGGATACAATCAATGTGAAATTTTGCGTCATGCCAGTGACATTGTCTTGCACGTCACTTTGCTTGTGCGCACCAAAATCTTTGTTTGCGCATTTGTTATTTCTATTATTTTGCTTTTTGACTTGGACTGCTTATGGACTTTCGAGATTTCTCCCTGTGCTAGCCAAAAGACTCCGATTACCCACCACTTACGACGAAATTTTGCTGTGATGTTTGACTCCGATTTTAAATTAAATTGGATTTTTTTACGTGAAAAAGAACGATTTATTTTTCACGATGTGAAGTCTTTTAAAGCCTTTTTGCACCTGCTGGTTTCCTGGATCATATCGTGATAAGGAAGGATGAAAAATAAATGTATTTGAATTAATGCTGTTTCTTTTTTCATGCATGCTTTTGATCATCTATTTTATAGACTATTTTTGTGCACTAAACAATATAACAAGAAAGCCTATAAGAAAACATTAACATATTCTGTCAGGATTATTAAAAAAAAACTCTGATTATAATTCTTGACAAGTATTATCAAAGCTATACCAGGGAAAACCTAGATAATTATATCTCTAGAAATAAGTATAAAACAACCGCATTAAATCTTTTGAATAGTATATTTCACAAGGTTTACTTTTTCATAATCAAAGAGTTTTTCAACATATTTCCTATGAATTTCTGTCATATAAATACAAGGTCGGGCAAAAGTAATTAATTGTTTACGAGAGCCCATTAATTTCACTCATAAATAACTGAATTTAATAAAAACAAAGAACGATTCTATCAATTGTATTTCCAATTTTATATATTTTTTTCATAGACTTAGACGCTATTTAAATAAAACTTCAAAAAAGTAACATATTATTTCATGTAAAGTAATTAAGACATTTGTAGACGCATAAGAATTATTTCGACCTTTTGATAGTTGGACATATTTAAACAAATATAAATATGTGATGAAATAAAACTACTAATTATAAACCGCGAAAAAATCCGTAAAAAGTAGTTTTATTTCAATGTCAGATTTTAAAAAAAAACTTAAAACATAAATAAAGCTCGCCCCCTATTACTTACATGGGACCTAAACATATCGGCGAATTGTGGGTGTACATTGGTACACCTCTGCCTAACCCTTCGGGGATACCGGCATGATGATATGTTATGTAAAACATAAATATGTATTCCATGCTATTTGAATTTTATCACCAGTGCCGTGTGTAAAACTACATAGGGCTATCAATGACTTTTTGACAGTTGTCATAATATTAAATTGTAAATGACATTTCAAATAAAAAACCGACGTGCTCTCACGTCGAGAGCCTACGGCTGACTGCTGAATCGCCACCGCGACTGTGTTTATGTTGTGAAATTGACCATTTTTAGGAATAATTCGAATTATAAAATAGATATTTGGTCTTTTTGAAAAACAAAGCAGATGAAAATGTTAAGAATTAAATCCTCTATCAGTTGGTATAAGTTACATTAATAAAATACGTGTACATCGTGAGCCTATCCAAGGAATAAATTTTGATAGACCATTTTTAAAATGAGTACTACTAAATATTCGCTGCATTAAAAAGAAAAAGCTCTGTTGAAATTAAAGACAACATATTAAATAATGATTTGGTATAACAGTGAATTTGATATATGTTTTAAATATCGAGTTTATAGCTTAATAAAACTCCGCTTTTGCGCATTTTGCTCGGGGGAGCGCCTTAAAACCGGCCTTTGATCAATTACTGACGTGGCGCCGGCAAAATAATATTATGTAATATTACCATGACAACGTTACTGATTAACTTGACAAGTGCTGTCAATATTCCTGAGCGCCATTTTTATTATTTCCCGCTTCTGTGCTGCTAAATATGTGTCAATGTAGCAATTTATCTCAAATGTTTTTAGGTATCTGAATAGCAATATTATAAAAGAAATATATACAAGAAAGTCGTCCACAAAATGACTTCTCCAAAATAATATCGTTAAGCACAACAAATTCATACTTATCTTTAGTAATTTAGCTGAAACCAGAGCAAACGGTTCTCCGCGTAAAAAAAAACTGTACCATTTATGTAAATCTCTAAAAGTTAGATAAAAAATATGTAAGGTACTTCAAAATGGAAATCAAGAAAGCTGTCCCGAGGAACTATTATAAATGGCGACCCTACTATGAAAGATAAAATCCCTTTTACGATTCCTTAGCTTATAAAGAGAGTTGTAAAAAAGATATGATCATGTATAAAACTGATGTTAAATCATTGTTATGTATGTCATTATTATACATTACCATGTGGGCGGTATTAGTAAAATGGAAACGAGGAACGTTTATTTTTAGTACCCTTTTCGGCGGCACGAGGCGCCATTTGCAAGTCCTTTAAGATTGTTATTTTTTAGTCTGATTTCTTGCCAGCCAGAATTGTGTTTGGCTTTGCTGGCGAAGATTTAAACCTTTTTGCAGTGTTCTCTTCTAATATTCTGCGGATATTTCGAACTTTGATATGTTGTTTAACTGCAGCTGTCTAAAATTGTTAACTTTTTAAGGAAACTTGTCATATTTTATCACTATAACCAGAATTTGACGTTACGTCACATTTTATAAAACATATTCCGGATAATTGCGAGCACAATCAGAGCGTATTTCGAATTTCATGAAAAAGCTCTTTGTCAATTTATTATAAAGCAGAGAACAATGACTTCGTTGTAAAAAGCTGCATTTTTCTTCGATCTACGCCTGAATCTCGAAAATCCAAAGTAAATAAAAGAGTCTAGTAGTTGCTGAATATTTTAATATTCCAAGAATTCTAATACCAATATAAAGTCTGGGAAGAATTCCTATGAATATTTTCGTATTCGGTTTAAATGCGAATTTGTTTGAGAAGAATGTTTAATATTATGTATTTCGTGGTATTGAATTCAGAGTTTTTAGTGCAATATTTTAACTATTCCTCCTAAGTATCTACTTGTTGGCTTGACAGTGTAAACTGTAGAATTATATTATCCATAAGTAAAGAAACTAAAAAATATACGCACACAAAAAATGTATTATGTTTACTTTACAAAAAAACAGAACCAAGCCTACAATGAGTATAACTGAAATATTTGCCACACTAGAAGTTAATAACAGAAAACAAATAAAACACTCAAATACCTGTGTATCGCAGAAAAATAAAGTCTTATTAAATAACAATCTACGGGGAATCAAAATGTTTTACCTTTCAATTCCTCTATGAAATTTCCTGTGGACAATATTTTCCTTGAAAAATGAAATTATTGCTAAGTTCTGTTCGCTAAACTGTTAGATTTCCCTCGAGGCTGCTGTTACCAACAAAACAGATGCCAATACGCGGTTCAGATTTTGATTTTCTGTGAAAAGTCACCACAGAGGGGAAAATATGCAGTGCGCCTTTGACACCGGCTGTGATTGTCATGTGTCGCAAAAAATAATTGCGCGGTTTGCTCGCCGAGTTTGCGATGCAAAAGCGGTGAAATTAAAAAAAAACTGAAATTTTAGTTACATGTATGTTGAAACAACCTTTTTTTGTTTCAACAAAGTATTTTTATTATAACCGACTAGGGTTACTTAGTCTCTGGGTGTTCTAGACTGATTTTATTCAGGGTTAATGGATGCTAAATAAGCGAATGTGTTCTTTTTATGTCAGAAAACAACACGAATTCACACGGTTGGACATTAAACTGTTTCATGCATTGCAAGCATTTTGGCATCATTCCAATTCGTAGGTGGTAAAGTTCTCTTAAATAGAGCTTTAAATGGTTGCCTTGTAATTTCAGTTCACGTAGCATTCTAGTGCAATGTCGTGCATAATAATGTCTAATTAAAAGAGGAAAAAGCGAATTCGAAGACCGGCATTAATCAGCTGTTTTATATCGACTGTGGAGTGTGGCCATATTAAATCATGTTCGTGGTAACGTCTTGAGGAGATATATCTTAGAGTAAACGAAACTAAAGAGTAAGCCTATCAGAGTTTGAACCGTAAGCACCAGTGTGAACTGGTTTTGTCGTGAATTATGTATGAAGATGGAGCTTGCCGTTTTAAAAAATCTATCTAAAACAATGTCAAACCCATCGATATTTTCGTATATAAGTTTCTCGTTGCGTGAAAAGTAACTTAAATCAGTAAACGAATGTACTAGATACAGACTAAAAACTGCTCTCGCTTGGCACAAGGGGAAACTAGCGATAGTAGTGGTCTTTGTATATGTTTAGTCTATGAGATATATTTAATGAAAATAAGAGTGGTAGATGGCAGAATAACTTGTAAATCCGTATGAAAGAAAACGAGACGTTTTGGTAATTGCGTTACCTATCGTGTCTTCTTACGCATTCTCGTTCATTTATGTTATTAAATGCGATATGGTTTTGCTTTGCCTTTATAACTGTCTTTGTTTATTTTTCTTTACCTTTGCTTTGTTCTTTTTGGTTTTAAGTATTCATTATTTTTTATTGAAATGTCTCCTTCATTATAGATCCATCTTTCATATTTTATTGCTGATGACACATTCAAAAATATAAATAAATGAACATCTGTGTTTGGTTGTTTTCCACTGAATCTATTTAGAAGAAAATCAAATACAAATTCTAAGTAATGACTTCATTTACATGCTTTTGTTGTACTCGATCAAAAACCATATCCTGTGGATAAACATTTAAATCATCTGTATAAATTGGTAACACGTATCAAATAACAAATTTGACGAAATTGCTTATTTTCCTGAGTGTCGATTAAAAGCCCAGCTCGATAGATTTTGATTGAACAGCTCCGGTCGACTCATGTTTCTATTGCTATTTCAGAATCACGTGTAGCATTCAATTTGAAATGAGGTTTCCAAATAAATAGGGAGCTTGGAAATTGAATTACTTTTTACACGTGTAAATAAATGAGTTAATTAACAGTACAATACCGTTTTTTCTACGTTGAAACTCATAAGAGTTACAAAAAGAGAAAAAAAACTAAAAGTTAATTCCCCATCTCCAGTTAAGCAGAGCTTCTTTTATGGTAACCAGCCAAGTGATAAAAATACTCATATATTTCCTAATACATATTATACATAAATTACACCCAGACACAGAACAAGTGATCGTGCTCATTACACAAACATTGATCCTGGGTGGGTATCGAACCCACGACCTCCGGTTTAGCAGTGAAGTCTAACCTAAGCACTAGACCAACAGGCCTGTCCATAATTGAAATAATACAGCACAATCCGAGACAAAATTAAACGTAACTTAAAAAATAATCACGCCAAACATTCTAACAACAAATGCAGAATAAAAGCAAAGGCTTTCTATTATGATAATTTAGAATTTAAAGTATTCGAAGGGTCGTGCAGTCCATTTTGGAAGCCAGTAATAATGGGATGGATTTCATTTTGAAGCTGAACTCATTCATCGGAGTCAATTTCCGACTTTCTAAATTTTTAGGTTGCTTCCGTACTTAGCGTAATGAACTTTCTTTAGGAGCGGATGACCGTTTGTTTTGAATAAAATGGAAATTCTTTTATATAAGAAATTATTTTGGACGTTATTGTTATATGAAGATTGTAGGAAGGAAGTCTCTTTTCATGAAGTTTGATACACATTGAGGACCACGCATTTTCATTGCGGATTTAGATGACAAATGGTTTCCGTGTCTTTTAGTCTTAGTTTTTTAGGATACCTAAGAAACCACATGATAATATTGTTTATCAGATAGTTGATCAGTCTTGAATTCATACCATCGAATTCCAATAAACAGTTTCATACCTATTTTAAATTTTATTTATAAAGCAAATTCGTCGGTATGTTGGACCAAATATAAGGATCCTGTAGATTATTCTGATCCATTGTACAAACGACCAAATCTTAAACAGGCAGTACCAGGATGACAAATGATTATCAAGACCCAGAAGCATATAGTTGATATAATATTTTTCCGGGTCAATGAATTTCGTTATTTTCCAACCCTACGTAATTTGAAAGTACTTGAACAGTTAAACATTGGAACCGTTTAAATACTTCGCTGAGTTAGAAATTAATATCATAATAACGTAACTTTATTCGTGACGTTACTCTTAATTATAATTTTAATTAAAGCGGCACAGTTTGCTGAATCCATTACGATTTTGTTTTTAAATCCACTTTGACTGTACTTTGAGTTATAGTGAGATAAAATATGGTACGTGACTTTAGTTTTAAGGCTTTCGTGTAAACAGTTACTGATAAGTAACTTCTGCTCACGGATATCGGCAAGACCTACTGTTTAAAAGATGGTCGCTAAACGTTAGTAGATATGCATTTTTGAATATCCTTAATAATTGATATCTATTTGGAAATACATGAAAAAAGTAATTCATCATGAATAAATTATGTGTTAAATTTAAAATGCAACGTACTCGGCTTTATATTTTACAAATCACGGAATGATATATAAGGTATTCAAACATGTCGTTAATAAGTTAACTTTTATTAAACAAAAAACAACAGTATACGATCACTGCAGCTCATAAAACTTTTTTGTGAATTTTTCATTCTACGCTGAACAATACTTTTACGGATTTTTTAACGCAACCTCAGGGAACATAGCAACACAAGACCATTAATTTCATCGCCGGAATCTGTACCAATTGCTGCCAGTTAAAAGTTGCGTGAACGAATTGGCCATAATGTATCGATATGCGGTTTATTGTCTCCTCGTATTTATTGCAAAACTTTTTAAAGCTGTTGGTAAGAGACTAGTCATATCATCTTTTGTTTTGTTTACAGAGTAATAGTCATGATAAGGTCCATGACCTGGACCTTCATCTGTTGTAGTTATTCTGTCTATTGGAAGTCATCCGTCTATTTGTTTGGATATTAATCATGAATTCAGATCACATTATTTGTTCATAATGACACAAGTCATCACATTAAACAGAACAATGAAACACTAGAGACTGTTTTCAAGAAGCAACAATGTACTTTGTAAATCTACTTTACCATAAAATTCCTAAAACAAATACCAGCTATGACTTTCAAAATAGCCTTTAAAGCCGCTATCACTACCCAAACCATGCTAGCTAAACATAGCATAGTATTGTGTGTCAAACACTCTTATGCTGACCACTACGATAATCGGTTTTCGATATCGTGGTGTTGCGGGCTGTTTACATTCTCATTTCGTGTTTGCTCTGCTAAATAGGCATTGTTTTAATCGAATTGCTGATGTGAATGTCAGACCTGTAATCTAGGCGAGGCACTTGTCTATATGTATATCTGATTATATTTTTTGTGACTAATGGTTTCACACGCGTTAGTACATAGTCACTTTTTAAAATAAATAATAATTCTAAATTAAAAATCTCAGTCATCGAAGTGACTTCTTGTAACATTAGCTATTTGCTAGTGAACGTTTTGACAAAATCAGTCCAGCCGTTTCAGAGATTAGCCAAAAGAAACAGACAGACAGACAGGCAGACCGAAAGACTGTCAAAAATCAAATAAAAAAAGTATATACCTGCCTTCATTGAAAAGCTGTTAATTTAAAATTACAAACATACACTGCAATTTTATTGATTAGTATAGATGTAATTAACGTTAGTTTTAGAACGATTTTCGATTCGAAATAGGCGGAATTTTTCAGCCTATTCTCAAAGTTTTAAATCTCAGTCCAAATGGCAACAGGTTTGTCACATTTTACAGCAGTTGGCTGTCTTTTGTGAAATGCGGCGCTTTATCTACCCTTCGTTGAATGGAGGTGTGATTAAAACCGCTTGCATTTCGCCGTGACAGACCACATGGTTCCCGTTGTAAGCTGTGGTTGGTGACCACAACGGTTCTTCCACAACTTTGAAATATGTTTAGTAGTTTCACCAGTCCTTCCTTAACAACAATACGAGGTTTTTTATCATGTATTGTTGTAAACGTTTGCCGATTAACGTGAAAATCGTCGCATATTAATAGGTATATTAAAATTCTGAATAACTTTCGGAAACATCAAGTAATGAACAGCTTAATTACTTTTTGTTTTTGCTCCAGTAATGTATGTTTTTCATGCTTTTATTTGCATAATATAAATTGGCGGATAAAATACACTCTCAAATTATGATATGTAAAATATCCTCTCCAAACATCGACAAAATAAATAGGATTGGCGTAAATTTATAGATAAACGAGCAAACGTTTCGGATCAGGGCTTATTTAGTCGTGTTAGATAAACATACACGATGACAATGCAGTACACTTGGCTGGTTCATCGGTTATTTCCATACGGACAGCCGCCGACAATGGTGTACAATTGAGCCCCACTAGTGTTGTTCCACGCGAATTTGCCGATCCCAAATTCGAATTAGGCTTCAGTAAGCACGGACGAAAACTGAGTTAGGATTATGTAAATATTGGGTTAGTTGACGACGAGCAAGATTTTCGAGGTGATTGTATATCTAATTCGGGGTTCGAGGGCAGGAATGAAGGAAAGGATTTATTTGATCCTTCGATTTTTTGCCACACTTGATGTGGTTTTAATATTGCCTTTGCAAATATTTGCAGATGAGCGTGAATTTTAAAGCAACGACGTCATTTCACGCCATGAGATTTACTTATGTTAACCAAATATTTAGTTAGTTTACTTAAAATAATATTTAATGTGGCTTTCGATAGCTATATTTTATACAATCCAGACGCACACGGAATAACCGACACGGACCTAAAGTTCTGATTCATATTCAATTGATTTTATTCACAAATCCCAACTGCAACCAACTTTCATGCATCTATTTTATTAGCTGTAACACTCACTTTTATCCATCGCTATCAATCTCTCAACATCTCCAACTACTGGCACGTAACCAACCATAATCCCGTACGGGACTATATCCGGCGCATCCCGTAAAAGTCAGAATCGAGAAAAGTCGAGAAATGTCGAGAACATAGACTAAACATATACATAGATTGCTACTATAGCTAGTTTCCCTTGTGGCAAGCGAGAGCAGTTTTTAGTCTGAACCTAGTACATTCGTTTACTGATTTAAGTTAATTTTCGCGCAATGAGAAACTTATATACAAAAATATCGATGGTTTTGACATTGTTAGGATAATATTAGTGTTTTAGATAGATTTTTTAAAACGGCAAGCTCCATCTTCATACATAATTCACGACAAAACCATTTCACACTAGTGCTTACGTTCAAACTCTGGTAGGCTCACTCTAGTTTTTTATGTATACTCTAAGGTTGAGAAAGTCAGCTGTAGGTCGGTGTACCGTCCAATTAGAGAGGAGCTCAGTCTATCGATTCCAGCTTCATAGTTTAACTTGAAGATTGTTCGCTTAGTTAAAACAACACTCTCGTACATTGGATGCTTCTTTTAATTTTATCTAGACTATCTCGCGTGGAGTTCTAAGTCTGTTGATAGTGTTATAGTTAGATGTTGGTTTTGTAGTTATTTTGTTGTTGTTTATAGAGAATTTAGTTCGGCTTTGTTATTCCTGTAGAGTATAATAATATGTAGTTCGAGTTTATTTTAGAGAAATGGCACACTTATAAGCAAAAGCTTGCCTGAAATGTACAATCATTTAATCGTTATTATACATATGAAAGACAATGCAAAAACTAAGAGGACAGTAAGAAATATGGTTTATCCATATTTTTACGAATGTTGATAAAAGTTGGAGTGTCCAGAAAGTATTTTAATAATTCATTACATTCATAATTTTATTTTCAGTTATATTAAATCGTTTATCGTCATTATCGTATTTCAGTAAACCTACTTTATGGCTTTATTCATACTGAATACACTTTTCAGAACAGTTCTCATTACATCAGATTATTAATCCCAAACAGCCTACAACTTCATCCCACGCGATAAAAAATCTGTATTTAACCTACTTTGACGGAAACTTTTTAGCAGATAAGGTATAAATTGGCAACCCTCACCTGCCAATAGGGTTATAAAAGTTGCGGATGAAAAAATATACTCTGTGAAATGAGCGAATAAAAATATTTAAACATGGAATGTACTTTCTGTTGCTGTAAGCTGCCAGTATTTTAAAAATAAAATGTTTAATGTTATTAAAATCTTCTAGGTTAAAAATGTTGTTGGTTTTATAGAACATCCTATCACAAATGTATTGAATTTCATTTTACTTATACATAAAGTAAAATACACTACTTTTTATATTAAGAAATAGGTCAATTTCGTTAATTCTTAAAATATAAAAAAAGACCGCGGCTATTAGGAATAATTTAATACACAGAAAAAATAGAGATTCTTTATTTAAATTACTTTCACCTTACTTATCCAGCCAGTTTTACCTTTAAGCAAAAAGTTTTATTTAATTCACTAAACAGTTGCGCTTTTCTTGCTCATCGAATACAAAGATTCGAAATCGATTAGACTTATCGATAAGAAAATGTAAAAGAGGATTTTTCTATACGTTTCTCTAACCTGTACTGTACATACTTCCTTAAAGATAATGAACTATCGATTTACCTCACGTTCGAGTTTCATCTTATTTCTATCGAGATATAATGACTGGGACGATAAGACTCACTTACTTTTAAGGTGCTCCCTCACCGGGAGCATTCACGTGTATTGTAACATTATAGATTCGACTTTGAGCATTACATTACAATAATACGGGAGGTATGACTAACGAGCATTTGCGTGTAATGTAACATATTCTTCTCCTTCACTGATGTATGTCCGTTTTGTATCATAAGAAGATGCGCATTGTAATGTTCAGTTCTCCTCCTTCACTGATGTAATGCTCAAATCTGTAACGTTACATTACATGCGAATACTCTCGGTGAGGGAGCACCTTTATACTGGTATAGTATTACTGAAGGTATAGTACTTAAGTGTGTCGATGAACTTGGTCCAACATATTAAATATCGCATCATTAAGGCCTAGAAATATATTGAGAAAGGTTGGATACTGGATTCATTGAAGATGCTCCGCTAATAAAACTGGATGATAATTCCAATGGTTTAGGGAAAACTATCAAAGGATACTGTTATTATTATTGGGCGATAGGGTATATGCCAATTGTATTTACAGTATGGTGCAAACTTAATGGCGGCTCTGAGTACGAGGCGAGTCGCTGCGCAGTAACAAATTTATGCGCCAACGGGGGTGCGGGGCGAGGTACTGCGCAGCGTGTAGCTAACTTCAGAGCCGCCATTAACTTTGAATCCAACTATATTAGTAATAACATTTATTTAGGTTTCAATACAAAGACAAATTCAAAGACCAATGTCCTAGCACATTTTTGAAAAAGATCTAGCTGAATATTTATCTTCAAAGTAAGAGCTTATATTCTAGTCCGTTTTCTACCATCCTATTAAGGTAACAAATAGATCAACACTACCGTATTCCGACGTCGACTTGACATGAAAAACGATAACAGAACATATTAATAAAAACCATTTTCATCTTGTTCTAGGTGCTTTAGATGCTTTCCTTCATATAAATAGATATAATTCGTGTAAAAAACAATCGTTTTTTCATATACTTTTATTTAATGAAGCATAAAAGTATCTCCATGTCAAGTCGTAAGTGTATTTTGTGGATGATTATAATAAGACTCACCTTTTTTAAATTGGGTAGTTTTATCCCATATTCCGCATATACCGAGTTCCTAGTCGATGAGGGTTAGTAAAGACGTTTTGCCATATGCCTTTAGTAAATTCTCTCTAAATATATCCTACATTTAGTAGACTTGAGTTGTTTTATGTAGGTTCTTTTGTTTATATTAAGCTTTCTTAAGAATAGTCACATCCATTTTCAGAAATATTACCCAACAATGATTAATACAGAAAAAATAGCCTTTAAAACTCAAAAACAGTGATTAACTCAAATCAAAAAACATAACTAACAAAATGTGTCTAAAAAAGTGCCAAAGTTAAACAACAATGTTAAACGGAACAACAGAAAGGGGAGGACTGTCCCTCCAGTCGTCCCCAGTGAAAGTGAACACATCGCCTGTCCGGGCGACATCCAGTCCCATCCGAGCGCCACCTTCTCCTCTCAAGTCTTCTCTCGCTAGTGGGAGGAGATCACCGCGACGTTGCCAGTTCGCGGCGCCAGTGGAGGATGCGAGGGACAAGTGCGGCAGCTCGTGGTTGTGTCGAAGGGGGGCGGGGGTGGGGGAGGAGTCGGACCCGGAGCGGTCGCCGGGGCCGAGCGCGCCCGTGCTGCAGGCTTGTGATGAGTCGGTGCCGCCGCCGAAGAACTGCTACAGGCTCGTCATGTTGGGGTAAGATTTCATTATAATAATATTTTATTACTATTACATTAATATTAAGAAAAAAACTTATCATGTTTTATTATTTTTACGAAATTTAATTAATAACACTACATAAATGCATATTAATTCTTGAGGGCCAGCATCATGTCATGTACCTGTAGTAGGTAGGTAGCTAGGAGTTTGAAAACACAAACTACTATACTAGTACGAGTATATAGATATTTTGACCTCAAAGGAACAGGTGGCAAAAGAGGAGTTAAATGTAAAGTTCATACAAAGAATCAGCTTAAATATTTAGAGGTAAGTTTTACTCATATATACCTATTGTAAAATTATACCCCTGATACAAAACCGATATGTATCGTGGGTATAGTATTTATAAAGCGTTAGTTAAAGCCAACTAAAGCGTACTAAGCCAATATACGTAAAGTTGTTGGTTGTACCTGAACTTAAGCTCCCAAGTTACTTGTGAGCTAACGATACTAGCATAATGTAGTATTAACATAATGTAGCAACAGTTGCTATGCTTAAGACAACCTTAAATTACCTTCTTTAAGAGATTACAAGATTTTTACATGTGAGTTACTGTAACATTTTTGGAAAAGAAGTTGTTTAAAGGAACAAAAGAGTTTGTTATACGACGTTTAATAAAACATTACAAAAAGCCCTTTTGAACAAAGAAGATATAAAACGAAGAGTTAATATGCGCGTACGTAGGCTATACTTGGTGTGCTTAAATAAAATTAACATAATGTAAAATATATAAAACTGGACGTAAAATACCTACCATGCTTTAAATAAATATGAGACTAACAAAGTGGTCATTACTAAAGAGCAATATTCTAATAATGCTTTTCCCTTCCGATAGCTAAATATTCTTTATAAACAAACTCACTGCATTCAATCTGTTCCTCAAATATGTTTTTCTACATCTTTGTTGCCAACAAAACCCGATTAAAGGCTAATGTAGTTTCAGCACCAAACGGTTCGCGAAAAATGTGTTTTCGAGGAAACAAGAAAGGTTTGTGTTCGCGTGATCCAAGCGAGCTGAACCGAGGCAGCGGGTGGCAAACGCTTGGCTTTTTTACAAGCTTTTTGTTCGTTTCCCGATATTCGCTTCACCTATTATTCCTTGTCAGTGTAGTCTAGACGTAATTAGTTAGAACTGTGATAGGAAAAGCTGTTTTAATATGTTATTTGAAATATTTATTGACTTAAAACGGAATCATTCATTTACAAATTTTGTAATAACAAATGTAAGCTTAACTGCATACACATAAATGATAAAAATAAACACAAAACTATGAACTATTAAGTACGTATTTTGAAATAACACGCGAAACAAATAAGTTTAATTTGTGCCTAAAAATGTTTTAGAAAATAACATATTCTTAAACAATTGAATCTAATATAGGAAGAAACGCTAACTATACTAAAATTAAAACTTACATAAATAAAAACATAAATGAAACATCATAGGTTCATAACCATTACTCGCAATATTGTCGATACTCAACCCTGTATCGCAACGATTATTTCCTACTCGATACTCAGACACCGACTAATCGATTTCGTACTCCTCAAGAATTCTTACTAGCAGCGTACAAATTCCTTACAGGAACGGTGAGATCAAATCGGTTAGTTAACCTTCGTAGTAAATCGATTTGTTTGATTCGACAAATGTGGACGATTCCGATGAAGGTTCAATTGAGGATCTGATCGCTCTGATTATTGGATTGCTCGTAACCTTGTTGGTGAGTTTAACGTAAGTATGTATGTTCTTGGGGTTCTTAAGGTGAGATCATATTGTGTTTTTTTGGTTATGTTGTCTTGTTCCTCACCTATTTTGAGTATAGATCCATGTGGTATAGTGTTGTATTATTACTATTATATTATTATCGACTTAGTTGGCAAATTTTCAAGTTTAGCGTAGCGTAAAAAAGGAGTATCTAAGTATTACAGTACAATAAATAACTAGTTTAAAGAAATCGATGATGAAAAATTTGCTGGTAATGTTTTAGGTTAAAAGCTATTTAATTAGCTCAGAATTGTATTTTGTTTGTACGGATACAGTGGAGTAAATACTATACAGTTGGATTTATTTGTTTGATTCCTATTTGTTCCGGATTGAACGTAGTTTTAATGAACTGGAACTAAATGATTGAATAATGAGAGCCGACTCCATGTAAAATACAAATTTTAATTCTTTATTAAATCGTGTAGTATAGTTTTTTTTAAGGTTATTGAAAGTAAACACTGACAAATTTACATGTACAGTGCAAGGGTATCGTATTAGAGATAAGACGGTTATAGACTTGTAAATTGATATGCATAACAATTTCTAGCATATAATTACATACCTGTCAATATGACCTCAGAGATCTTCGGCTTTGATGTAATTATTATTAATAAGCTTTGTGCTAATCTGGGAAATTGACACAAATTGCCTTTGAAGCGCATTCTGCAGTAACATGTTCTGTGTCAATATTGATATATTAGATGCTGATGCATCTTTACCGTAAACTAACTGTTGATGCTGTGCAAGCGAGATGACGCTCTACACTGCATAGCGACGTCTCTTTCACACGACGGAAGACTACTGTTTAGTAGTGAGTTCTTAGTACTGGCAGAAGTTGGCAATCACATCACAAGAACCGCGAATTGCAATATTTATATACCATTCATTTTATATTTAGTTTGACTGAATGAGAACCTACGGGTAACTAGACTTTGAAGTAAAGAGATGTCAATATCAAAGCGTTTCAGTCAATAACGTACTCTATTGATTGCGCTTGACTTGCAGAAGAGTAATGAAATTATAAAGCTAGCTTTCATATGTATGTGTTTAGAAAAAGTAAATGGTATAAGTACCCAAAAGGATGTTTTGAATTTCAGCTGTATCAGGGTGCACTCTACGAGTATCTATGGATTGAAAATCTTGTCAAACATGTCTTAATTAAATGAGACACTTATGATATGCAAAAGTTCATGAAGCTGTATAGGACGCTAGACACTTCCTATTGACTAAATAATCATTTTATACGGCTCGGTTGAAAATCCGAAAAAACTACTTTTACCTTCTTCTCCGGCTTAGCCTGGATTATAATACAATGTGTGTATAAGTCAAGACTCCATTCCGAAAACCGTAGAGAATAATGATGAACGTCGACATACATATTTAAAGTCACGCCGGTTTCGCGGAAGGGTTGACAAAGACCAAGGATTTCTTAACCCTCCAGCCTCCTGTTTACACTTGATTAAAATGTAAATTTCCTGCAGCAGGCGAGGGTTAAACGACTAAAATACGATGTAATCGGTAATTAATTGTGTTTTTGAGTTGTTTAGGGTTAAACCCTGTGTCATAGGGTCTTAGAATAATCTGGCGGTTGGAGGTGTAATGAGATTAATAACTTTTATTTGACGGAACTTTTTAAGACATTAGTGTTGTAAAGTTAAAATATTTTGGTGAAAGCCTGGCTCAGTTTCAGGTTATTGATTATGGTTTTGTTTTAGAAATTTTAAGAACATATTACTAAATACATTGTAAACCAATTAGCCATAGTTTCTATATTGCCAACACTTCTGTATTGTGCCAAATACTAAAAGGGCTATGCAGTTATTTTTAAATATAACAACTCAAATATCAAAAATAATACTTTTTGTATTTCTTTCGAAATATTTTTTAATGTAACTCTTTCTTTATCTCTCTGTCCGTATTTTCACAAAAGTGTTTTGAACATTTTTTAATTACTAAGAATAAGTTTTGACAAATTTAGGACACTACATCTGCATAATATATCTGTATCAATAAATCAGTATATATGTATTATACTGTATATCAAGCTACCTACAGTATTCTGTGAATAAATCATACCGGATGACAATCGGTGACATAAATTGTGAATACCGCGCATTCGTAGCGCTGACATTTATGATTGCCACCTCTGTCGACGAATGTACTGGAGCTACTACCGGTTCCAATCTAGTTTAATATTAACTAATAATCTTTTAGTTAATTAAAGATAAGATATAAATCAATTTACATAGAATTAAATAGGTACACATATAGGCTTTTTATCGTCTTTTAGTGTGTTACTCATTAGAATTGAATATTTTTTATTGTAAACCATGAGTTTCATAAATAAATTCTTATTTTTGCCAAAATCTTGCTGGTTGATTTAACTTTTCATTTCTAACTGATAAGGTTAAAGGTCGTTTAGATATAGATATTGTGAAGGTAATGGACGTCAAACGCATCAGCTGTTCGGGATCCCACGAAAGTTCAGGGAGTCACTGATAAAAGGCATGAACGAAATGTGCTGAAACATCGCAGTCATATTGTTAAATAATTAAGCATTTATGCAAACTTGCCATGGTATGTATGTATGTGTAAAATGTATATTTGTTTACCTAGATCAAAGTTAGTGTCAATGTTGCAAGCTAAATTAGAGGCTACTTCTAGACATCGTTTGAGATGAAATTTTGGAAACCTATATACTATATAGTGACAATGTCATATTATTATACTTTCGGGCTAGTCTAGTGGTGGAGCCAGAAGGTGGCCATAGAAACTCCGTAATGTAAGAAAGAAATCGCATATTTACGCTTGCTTGATTTCCTGTGAGCTAGTAAATGTTGGGATATGAATGATTCAACTGTCATTTCAAAAGACTGGGTAGGTTTACGTGTTATGTTTCTTTCTAAAAAGTACCACATAAGAAATATGTTTAAGATAGTGCACCTTTCCTTGAAATAGTCTAAGGCACTTCGCAGATGTAGATCAAGTCAAGATTAAGGAACCAGGTAAAAGGTGGCCAGGAACTAAGTGAGCGTAATGGCGGCAATCCCAAGGGTTCCGTATCAGCCATCATACCGTCGTAAGCTAACCCTAGACTTGCTACCCGACTGCTTTAGAAATAACTTTCTGTCTCAGGTAGCGAGAGGTATGGTACTGGTAAGTGTGGAAAGAGATTCGTACGGCTATCTTGGACGAAAATGTTAAATAGGAAATATGTATAGTTTTTTGTATGGAACTTTTTAGAGTTATTGTTTCAGACTTTTAAGATTGTAAATAGTATATAACATGCCTAATACTTATTAGCACGGTATATAGCGTGGTTTCTACATTAGGTAAGTATGTTTTAACCGATGTAATAACATAAAAGGAGGAGGTTCTCCATTTGGCTAGACTCTTCACAATAATAGTCACAAGATGATATTTTTCTCAAAATTTATTACATTAGCTTGGTATCTAAGTTTCATGGTAACTTTATTTCAGATATTGAAGAAAAAAAATACCATAGAACTCTTCAGTACAGCGAAGTATAACGAAGCAAAACTGGCTAAATAATAAATGTAAGCTCCCAAAAATGTTAATATAATAAACTAGTCGAGTTTTAATTTAAATAAGCCAACTACTAACTAGGTTAGCTGTCACTGAATTTTATATTTATTACCTTGTTTTGAAACACCTAAACTTGTTTTGTTTAAAACTCATTTCAAAGTTCATTTTTTGAAGCTTTATTTTTAAGTAGTTGCTATAAATTTATAAGGCTAAGTAGGTACAGAGTTTTTGTTTATTCATATTTTCATCAGTCTGTAACAGCGAATTCATAGGCTGTTTTTATAAACCTTTTTTTATACAATTACGTATAACGTAATAAACATTTTAAGCGCCTTGTCTTATTCCCATCCTAATATTAAATATTATATTTTCTTTAGATATTTTGTATCAATCAAATTCTAGGGCACATAGGTACATTATATCTTAAGTCATATTGAATTATGTAGCTGAAAATAACAGTTGTTTCAGAAAGAAAACTTAAAACATTTGAACAGGAAATATTTAACATCTTTATCTTATTAAATACTTTATAAATTATTTCTTTTCTTTTTTTATAAATAACTCAGTTTTTTACTTCTGCTAGGTGCACTCATGCAAGGAACGTCCCAGTTATTTATCACACTACTCGTCCCACACTTTCGGCAACAACTAGTAGCGGTTAGCACAAATGATACCATGTATGTGTGAGATTAGGCTCGTTCATACCTTTGATCGTTCGCCCGGCAAATTGATAGATTACCTACCCAATAGGTTTTCTATCGCATTACCTAACAATCTGTTTACAACGAGTGTTTGCGACACTTCGGTTTCAATTGACGGGACGTTGAAACGGTATTTGGTCATGAATGCAGTGTTGGATTGAATGTGTAATGTTTTTGTGAGGTAAAACTCTTGGCTTCTAATAGGCTCATCCTCTCTGTAGAACTATATTAAAAAAAACACTTTAATAGCTTTTAAGTGCATAGTATTTAGGTACGTAATGTTACATTTTTACAAAAAATCGATGTTTTATCGTGCAGGTGTTAGTAAAACACTCTATTTGTTTCAACCAAGTGTTTTAATTCAATGCAAATAAAGATAACTATTCTATTCCATACTTACTACATTAATTGCATTGTACTCTGTAGGTATAGTAACGGTTACAGCACGAAGGACCCAAAAACAAGTGTAATATCTGCGAAAGTCTGAAAATATCTTCGAGATTTTTCTCAATTATTTAAGAAATATACCTTCACAGATGACGTGGCAAGCAGGAGCTAGTGTTATTATATTACTTGCAATGTATTACTCAGTGTATGCTGCAATATATTGAGTTCAAAGTGGAGTAGCATCTGGTTTTCGTCACTTAACGTGCCAAGCGCAGAACGCGTACTATGATCTCATAAAGCAGACCAGTTGCCCGTGTAGAAGCGAGAAGGCACACTACATTGTACATAGCGGCGTCTCGCTTTCGCAACAGCAAGAGACCTGCTTGAAGATATCGTAGTACAGGTCCGGCTCGCAGTTGAGAATCGCAATGTTACCTCATTTTATTGCAGTTTGTATTATTTATTTTATATTCTGTCTTACGAGCTCTGAATTTTTCATTGTATTTTGATGATATAAAAGATCAATGAATGTCAGCACTTTTGTGTTCTCAATCACGTTAAAAGTACATTTACCACATGCAATTACTGATGAGTAGATAATTTTACCTCGTGTTACTCAGTAGGTAATAAAGGCTTACATACTAAAAAGTAAAAGAAAATCCATTAGTAAAAGTTCTCGCTGATATATAGTAGAATAGTTAGGTAAGTATCTGCAAGTCGTTTATTTAAGACTGTTAACGCCATTTAATTAACCGAGAAATCATTTTGATTATAACAGTTCTTCAATACAAAAACTGATAGACACGTATTTTAGCTCTTGAATAAAAAAAAGTTGCTTTAAAAATAAGGCCTTCAATAATTTAACATTTGCTTTTTAATTTTGTTGATTAAAATCTATCCAGTATCACAGCATATTAATTATACTCCGTCATCTTAATGTATCGAGTGTTCACAGTGGGTTTCATAGAATTCTAGCATCCACATTGTTCCCTGGCCCGACATCAATATGCGACATGTTCGTCCATTGTGACTCGTGTTATGCATCGCTCTCAGTAAATTGCATGTCTCTTGTTGATATGTATTTATTTATTAGACAACCCTTCACATATGAAACGGATTAAAGATAAAAGTCTGGATTGTCTTATTTTTGCTCAGTCTAACGTATATAAATAATTGATTTCCTATTACACCTGTATGTGTTTTTAAACATTTTTTAAACAACATGTTAATTTTTTTTATAAAAGGCTGATTAAGTTAATCCGTTGTCAAATAAACTGCTTACAACTGTGATTGGTCGATCGAAAGTCTAACAACTTATCACAGCGCTTTGAATGAGATTTGACACGAGATTAACAATTTTTCTAAGTAAGGTAATCTAACATTAAATATTACAAAGCTCTCATATTAAACTTTGAACAACAAACGTTTTAGCGAAGATGCCTCGATGTAAATTAGACCATGTATCTGTGTAAAATTGTAGTACATAAACATCTGGTACAAAAACCAGTAGGTCACACAAATATGGAAATAAAATATCTCTCGACATAATTATTCAGTTCCCTTTACAAAATAGCAATATCAACGTTCATTGTCAACGGATAAGCATTGTCCGCAATGTACACTGTCCACTTGTCGAATATTGAAACAAAACTGAAATCGTATTCCACATTCATACTGTCAAAAAGTTGATATCAGAAATGCATACAATGAAATAAAGACTATAAAATATTTAATTACTTTATTCGAGTTCCAATATATTGTGTCATAAATACCAACAAAAGTAACGTGATACTGCTGTTTTATACAGTTCACCAAAAATATAATTGACAATTACAGCTTTTTAGTCTTACGCGGTTATTACTATAATGTTTAAAGAATTTATTTATTCTCATAGGAACATACAAGGTTCACTTAAAATGAGATACACTAGAACTAATAATTTACTTTTTTTTTGCCTCTGGGGCGCACACATTACATTGACTTCACAAATTCTCTTAGTCAAAGTCAAAAGTCAAAAGTCAAAAATTCTTTATTCAATATAGGCTACACAGTAGCACTTATCGAACGTCAAACAATACAAACAAAAATAGACAGCACCCTAAGGGTCGGTTCATATCCGGCGGAAGCGCACCACGCACCACCAGCCGCGCGACGCCAGAACAAACAAACACGCAATGAGACATCCAACCCCCACACCTGACGCGCTAACGCAACATCAGTTGAGTGTGAAAGGCTGAACGCCCCACCACGCATCCGCCCGCCCCAGCGCCAAGCGACCGACAATACGCGACGCGCCTCCCGCCAGAGATGAACCGACCCTAAATCGCCCACCCTTCACCGCTTCCTAAGTGCTTCGGCCGAGGAGAAGAAACGGCGCAACAAACTCCCCAGTAGCACGCTGCCTTTACAATAATACTGCATATAATTAAGGGACCGCGCCAGATAAACAAGTGTTTGAGGTACTAAGAAATATAAAAGTATAATATATATAATATAAAAGTTCAGACACTGATCTTATCCAAGGTCAACAGAACGACCAGTCACCGCAAGCAGCACCCGTTCACGAGTATGACGCAAGGGTCAGCCATCCCCTCCCTCGCCATATTAGAGGGAAGGAGGAGACCCGACCCAAAACGCCACCGCAGGCAGTGACAACTAAGGGAGCATGACGAAACTGTTGCCGGCTTAAACAAATATAAAGCAAAAAAGGAAATCCTCAAATACTGATTTACTGCACTGTCCCTTATCACAAAAAAAATGAGTGGATACATAATTAAATTCTATAATTAATATAATTATACATAAAAAAAATACCGAACAAATATCGTTCATTGGACATTTGTAGGTACACCATACCTACATTTGTATAATCGTACTAACAATAAAATAAAAATAGGTAACAAATGTTACATACGAAATGTATGCCTATCAACATAAGGATGAATAAAACTGTTATAAATCCATACAGAACCGTCTTGTGTCTATCACGGCGACCAACAATGTTTATCATTTAAATAATCATTAATTGAGTAGTAAGCTTTTAAACATAGCTTATTTTTAATTGTGCATTTAAAGGAGTTAAAGGGCAACTCTAACAAACTAATAGGAATTTTATTGTAAAAGCGAATACCAAGCCCCACAAATGAATTGTGTACCCTATGCAGGCGATGTGATCTAGAACATAACTTATGCCTATTTCTCGTATTTATACTATGGATGTCACTGTTCTTGGCATATAAGTGAATATTTTGTCTTAATACTTATAATAGTTTACCTACGGTTTTAGTTTTAGTTTAAAACCTACGGTTCTAAAAAACAATACAACAATACAATACCGTTTGATTGCAATTAAAACTATGTAACTTAATAGGTAAAGCTATAAGTAAGTACCTACCTACCTAATTACATAGAAAGAAACTCAAAAATTTCTAAAGCGCTATTCGGATCAAAAACAAAAGCTATCGACTGCTAAACGAGCACCTCTCTACAGGCCAAAGTTCAAAACATTCTACGTATATGAATTTAGAATTGGCTAATGGCCATGCACGCCGTATATACCCCAGGGGCGTTTTCATCTGTTCAAATATTTAGTATAATAGACACATGTACAGTGACATTAGGTAGTTTACCCACCTGTATTTATGATATCGTGTAATGGAAATAGCGGTTCACATAATAGAGTAGTGTGCGACAGAATTTAACAATTTTCATAAAATATTTACGTCGGTTTTGATGCAGGAGTCATATTATTTTCATGTGATGTTATTGTCATTTGGTTTTGTGCTTGGATTTTCACTGTTTATCGTTTATTTACGACGAACAATAGAGGGTTTGAATCCGCGATACTCCGGGTATTCTGAAAAGGACTTTTATTAAAGATCGATTGAAAATAGTGTGATGCAATCGGAACCGCTTTTAAGTGCACGTATTTATGAGTACTTTTGGAGTAACAGACTAGTATGCTTCTAATATTTTCCTTCGTACCTACCTGCAGTTTAGTGTTTACTAAAGAGTTTTTCTTCTCCTACCTAGCCTTTTTCGCAAGCTGTGTATGCTTCAGTATTAGGTACCCGATTCAGTCAAATACCGTTACATGAAATTACCACTATACAATCATTTAAAAATATTAGTTGATTTGCTTTATATTGATTTAAGCATTTATGCTTAAAAAAATACGTCTAACATAACATACCATCACGCCTGTATCCCCGAGGGGTTAGGCAGAGGTGTACCAATGTACACCCACAGTTCGCCGGTATGTTAAGGTTCCATGTAATAGGGGGCGAGCCTATTGCCACTAACCGGGCACAAATCCAAACTCCGACCTGCTACTGAGAATTTCATAGAAAAACCCAATAATACCTTGGTCGACTTGGGAATCGAACCCAAGACTTCTAGCGTAGCAGTCACGCTTAGAACCACTAGGCCAAAGAGGCAGTTCAAGGTAGTACACGTCTGCAGCGAACAAAAAAAAAATTATAACAACTTTAAAAACGCTTCATCTTTTCAAACTGAATTAAGTAATAAATGAAATAAATAATAGATCTGCCATACAAACTTAAGCCTTCCATCGAAGCATCGAGTTGTTCCAAGAGGCTTATTACTATTGAATTTCAGAGAAAACCTGATTGCAGACATAATGTAGGTTGATACAACCTTTTTACAAAATACATGTCTCTTTTAATTGGATCGTGCTTGTGAAAGACTTTGTTTTTTCTTCAAATAATGTTAGCGAATGAATAATTGTGTTTACATTACATATGCCTACAAACAAAGAAAATGTGTGTTTTCGTTAAAGAAACTTTTCTGTATCTCTGAAACAACGCTGGGAAGTCACTCATATTCATATATATATATAATCATATTCTATGCGTCATGGATAATCTAAAAGTTTGGTGTTTCATATAAATCTAAGAAAAGATTAAAAATAAGTTTAATTTAAATTAAATTTCGACTAACTATGTCTCTAAGCTTTAAATAATTAAGTACGTAAAAATGATAATACTGGCCTTTACAATATCTAATAATCCAGCCTATAAACGGCCCACTTTTGGGCACAGGCCTCTTCCAACATAGAGAAGGTGCGAGCTTTGAATACTACGCTTACACATAACATTATTATTGGCGATTTCAGACTCAAATTTTTAGTTTCCATACGCCTTACTATGTACAGATAAACATAATTATTACCAGCACATAACGACCTAAATATCTGGCAGCGGCACGCACATAAATTAACAAAAACATATTATACGAGTATATACAAATAGACCCTCAGGAGTCCTTTCCATCATTCCAGTACAATATCTTAATTAGATGCCAGTGTTAATAACAGAAGCTCCTCTATATACCCAGGCTTTGAAGCCAGTGCCAATAGATCATGGGCCGAGTGATAGATGGCGCCACCGCAGCAGGTATAATCAACGTACTATAAGGTGAAACCTTAGTTTACTGAATTATTTCTTGGATATAGAATGTTAAAGTGTAAATGGATAAAGTTGTAGTTTAAAAGAGAATCCATGTGATAAAAATCAAATAGAAAAAAAATATCTTTTACAGGTGAATCCAAAAAGTTTAAAGCTTTATAAGCGATGAAAAGACCCGGACGCTTCCTCCAGAAAGCGAAAGAGGAAATGAGAATCGGGTAATTTATTTTCCCGTTTTGTTTTCTGACCTCATAATGACTCAGATTTAATTAAAAAAAGAGAAAAGGATGATTATGACTAAATGCCACTTTGAAGCATACAGGCTCTAAGGCACAGTTTTTTACTGCAAACTTAAATTCTGTTAAGGTATCATTATTTATAAAGTATAAACAAATTTTATTCGTCCTTTGTATTCTCTAAGGAGACTTCAGTTTCGATATTATATCTAAAAATACCCTGAAATTCATCTCTAGAGTATAAGCGTCTCTTAAGTCTCAAACGTCGTTCCAAGAATATAATACATGACAGTTAATTAAAACGCGTTCAAACATACATAATTGGCTTATTCTGGAAGAAAATCCGTTATATATTTTTCGTCAAAGGACTTTGATGGCTCAAATATGTTGTGGTCTAGCCATCTGATATGTCGCTAGCTTGCAATATAGTAATATTTACAATATAAGATGTAAATGGAAAAAAACCTTTCTTTCCATACTTGGAAAGAGATGTTTCTTTCCAAGTATGGAAAGAACTATATTTTCTATATTTATGTTTTATTTTATTATATTTGTTTTTCTTTATTCATTTTTGAGTTTGAAGAGATAAAAGTATGTGCTTTCAACAGTTATATCATGTCACAAAAAAGATGTCAGCGATTAATACAATGCACGGACTGATCAAGGTAACTAGATACCCAAGTAACAAAATTTACAAACAATTGAAGTAGGTATTAAAACGTATTTAAACCTAAAACAAAAGAAAGTTGCTTCTGTTCCATATCTGATTTTAAAATACGAGGTATTTTAGTATTACAAATGGCGGCTACGAGCGAGCTATTTTAAATGTTTGACATTCTATTTTCTGTATCGCCTGGGGGTAGGCTTCCACAACTGCCGAAAGGTATTTGTAGATATGTTTGAATGTTGAGATGAAAATCGAATAAGTTAGAACACTTAGAAGTTTTTTGTTTAAATTTGAGATTGTTTTGATGTTTGCTTGTTATGCTCTTGTTTTAGAATGTTGTTAGAGTCAATTCAATGAGTCTGTACGTTTTATGGCGTACTTTTTTTATGAACCAATTTATGTAGGATTTCAAATCACGCTATTGCTAGATGTAAATAACTTAAAAAAAATTTACACACCGAAAAGTATAATATATTTTTAAAACAAAACCCGATGATTCTTGGTATAAGTTAATCTAAATTCGTGCAAGTCTGTCTTGATACCTAATAACTAAAGTAAATCTTTTTTAAATTTGTTTTCATAGAAAATGTGTAGGTATATAACATTATTTTGACTATGTATTTAATACCGAAGCTTCAAGTTATTACCGCGAAGGAAGCAGTTTACATAGGCCGTTATAATTATCTACATATTATTATAAAGGATTTTCATTACTATAGATTACAGCCTAGTTAATGAGACATGCCTAGCAGTCACCATTGTTGTTTTAGGCCTAATTAATTCGGGGATCGGAATTAATATTAAATCTATATAATGTATTATTCAACGGAGTGTATTTACTAGTATTATTATAACTTACATGTTTAATATGTAAAATAAAGTATGTATGATATAAATAGATTTATATTTTGATTACAAGATGAAAATTTCAAAACTGTCTATTTTCTCAACTCGAAATATATTTTTTTAATCTTTTATTTATGATATTCCAAAAACGCCGTATCAATGGAATTATTTTTGGTCATTTATTATTTATTCCTTTACAAGATAATTGCAGCAATTATTATTCAGTGTGGTATTTTCTCATTATTTACAGATCGAGTTTCGATTGAAGTGGGCAAAAAATGTCGCGGTATTTCGGCGAGAAATGCATTTAAAACTTAAATATCGTTTAAAAGTTTGGCAGTATTTTATGGAATTGTTTGTTTCATAGATTTTTTTTTTTACGTTTTGATATTCAACATAGTACCCACTTAACCTGTCGCAAATATTTATATGATTGATCATATATCTTTTATTTTGTGCATAGTTCCTATAGCATTTGACTTTTCACCCAAAAACCAAAGTTGTGACCATGCTTTTGTTTGAAATTCTTTGTTAATGAATGAAATGAGCCATTCCTGAGAAGAGTTTCTGTAAGTTTTACAAAAACTCCGAGAATGGCTAAACAGCACGAATACCAGTATCTGAAGGTATCTTAAAGATATTTAGCCAATAAAAAGCATTACAGAATTCTCACAGTTTCCGAGCTATCAAATTGCATTACTTTGAATATAAAACGAGAGTGTAAATGTAAACAGTGGGGCAGGCAATTAGCGAGATAAGTATAATACGTTACGGGCTTGGCGCGAGGATTACTGGCGTTCAAGCGATACCTACGTACTATGGAAATACCAACTTCTGTAGACGCTGAACAGTTTACAGACAGTTAACTGATCATGTAACTGGGTAATTCTCATCGTTATTTGCATGGATAGTATTTTTACTTATTTCAAAAATTATAAATATTAAATAACTTTTATTTTATCTTGATAAGAAAAGTAAATTCTAAACGCCACAAGTTGTTTAGAAGAGAGAATGACCCAACTAAAAATTATGGGGAGAGAAAATATGAGATTATATTTTTTGATAAATCATTATTAACTGTATGCTGGCTCGTGCTATGTTATATAATACTGCAAATGGAGGTCCGAACGGTGTAAAAAATGTTGGTAAAATAATCCTTCAGAAAGTTTAAAAAAATTATGAGAGATCACGCCGTAACTTAACTCTACACATTACTATACTAAATTCCACATCATCCCGAAGAAAAGGGTGTTAAGTGTACATCTAAAGAAGTAAAGTCTAAATATTAGTAAAACAAAGCAAAACTTTGGTGTGAAAGTTTTTGTAAAAACTTCAGCACTAAGGAAAAACAGGACGGTTTTTATAATGCAGCCATACAAAAACAGCGAAAATTGTAAACGAAGTTTCCTCTAAAACTATTAAATGAAGTATTCTATTGTTTTTTTTTTGTTAACAGTTTGTTGTACAAAGTTGGACTGAGAGCACTAAAACGCATTTGCATAAAGTGCCTATTTTCGTTTGTATTGCAAAAGCTTTTAGCTAATAAAATATATTTCTGTGAATTGTACACGAGTGTTTTGTTGAATGTATTAATTATTATTAGGAAAATGTTACTATTAATGTTTTAATATTTTTCTCACTACCTACTTTGTCTAAAATGTAATTTTTTTTCTACCTATTTTTCTACCTATTTTTTTTCTACCTACTTTGTCTAAAATGTAATTTTTTTTCTTTATTGTAATTACATAGATATGAATATCTAAACTTCAAGATTCACATCTTCAATTTCATGTTACTACCAAAACACGAGAGGTCTTCGAAGCACGTTAGCAGAGGTACGTCAACATTTACTTAATAACGATTATGATGTCTATGTTTTTACTGAGACTTGGTTGTGCAGTGGTATATTTGACTCTGAAATTTTTGATGACAATTATAGGGTATACAGAAGGGATCGGGAGTCGTCTAGTCACAGTAATCATAAAAGAATGGGTGGGGGCGTGTTAATAGCCGTATCTAATAGATTTAATTCCATTCGTATGCATGAGTGGGAGAGCAATCTGGAAGACCTTTGGATAAAGATCGCTTTTGGGTCAAATAACAATCGCAATTACCTTAAATTATGCGGCGTTTACCTTCCTCCACCAGTACATAGTGACATTTTTGAAAGCTTCCTCGAGAATTGCAGCTCTGTCATACACAAAAATAGTGAGAGTCCCACATTATTGGTGGGGGATTTTAACTTGAGCAGTATCGACTGGATAATTAATGATACTAATCAGTGCTTTGTACCATCTCCTGTTAGTTCGGGATCCCTAAAAAACGCTTTTATTGATTTCATGTCCCTACATAATCTAAATCAATACAACAGCGTTAGAAATTCACAAAACAAGATCCTTGATTTGTTAATTTCTGATTGCGAGCAAATAAATGTTAACAACTGTTGTACGCCTATCAGGGCGATAGATAAATTTCACCCCGCTATAGAATTTTCCTTAGTTCTGCCGAAATTAATAAAAAATAAGTTTAGTCATATAAAAAAACTAAGTTACCACAAAGGCGATTATGAAGCCATAATTTCGTGTCTCAATGAAGTAGATTGGAATTCTGAATTTTTAACCTGTGTGGACGTAAACTCTGCTGTAGAGAAATTCTATACTATCATCGAAGAAGTTATAAAAAATCATGTGCCTGAAATAAGTTATTGTAAGGGTAAATATCCACCCTGGTATTCTAATTATTTAATAAGGACATTAAAGCGTAAACTGACAATTCGTAATAAAGTTAAAAAATACAATAACCCATTGGACTTAATTGAATTCAAATATTTGAAAGACGAATGTAAACTATTAATGCGGTGCTGCTATAATCAATATATAGAGGATATAGAGAACAGAATTAAAATCCATCCAAAATTCTTTTGGACTCACATAAAAAGTCTTCGTAAAGACAAAAACTCTTACCCAAGTGAAATGTTTTTAGGGTCGAAAGTTGCTAAAGATACCAAAAGTGTTTCAAATTTATTTGCTGAGCAGTTTTCTTCGGTATTTGACATGCCGGGTACGGACCATGACGTTAGGGTTGATCACATCGCACCAATAATCAATGACATCAATGATTTCTCCATATCTCCTGAGGATGTAGTTAAAAAGCTATCTCGACTCGACATTTCAAAAGGTGTGGGACCTGATAATATTCCTCCGTTTTTTTGGTCACGTTGTGCTCCAAGTCTTGGGTTTCTCTTAGCCAAAATCTACAATATGTCACTTACGACGGGAGTATTTCCTGACGCATGGAAACATGCTAAGATTGTTCCCATTTATAAGAGTGGCAAACGGGAACTTGTCTCTAATTACCGCCCCATTTCAATTCTTTCGACTGTATCAAAGGTCTTCGAGACCTTGGTGTATCCCATATATTATAACCATGTTAAAAATTATCTATCGACCTGTCAGCACGGTTTCATTGCTAAACGTTCTACTAACACTAACTTGGTTTTATATATTTCTGATTTAGCAGCTGCAGTTGATAAGGGCCTACAAGTGGATGCAGTATATACTGATTTTTCGAAGGCCTTTGATCGAGTTAACCACCTTATTTTAATTAAAAAACTTAAGTCGCTAGGTATAACCGGAAACAATCTATCATGGTGTAAATCGTACCTTGATGCTAGGCCGTCGTTTGTTGTCGTAGATGGACAGGTATCTAACGCATACTATGCAACATCTGGTGTTCCTCAAGGTTCAAACCTAGGACCACTCTTCTTCAACATCTTCATAAACGACATAGTAGATATTTTCAAACACTCCAAACCGTATCTTTTTGCGGATGATCTTAAATTGACCCGTATAGTTTCTAGCGTACACGATACAAATTTATTACAATCAGACATTGATAGCCTTAGCGAATGGTGTACAGCTAATAAAATGACCCTTAATTGTAGCAAATGTTATCACATTAAATTTACTCGAAAAAAGAAAAAAATAGACTCTACTTATAATATTTCAGGGCACTTAGTAAACGAAGTCACCGTAATTCGAGATTTAGGCGTACATTTAGATAGTCAGTTACGTTTTGTGAATCACTTTGACCATATGCTTAGTAATACGTATCGAGCTCTTGGATTTGTCTTACGAACTACTAAACTGTTTAAAAAGCCATCAACAACTATTCTCTTATATAATAGTTATGTTCGTAGTCAGTTGGAATATTGTAGTACGACTTGGAATCCAGTGTATGAGATCCATGAAGACAGAATAGAAAAAATACAAAAAAGGCTTGTCAAAAATCTGGCTTTTAGATTCAAAACAAGAAATACTTCCAGATCTTATATTAGCAGGCTAAAAACATTTAAACTCAAGTCACTTAAAAGTCGCCGCACGATTTCCGATCTTGTCTTTTTGTATAAGCTGCTTAATAACCACATTGACTGTCCAGAACTCCTAAGCAATATCAACATCAATGTCCCTTCTAGACTTCCTCGCTATTCAAGTTCGTTACTTAAAGCTCCTCAATTCCGTACCAACTTAGGGAAACATTCTCCTACAGTGAGATTAGCTTACCAGTACAACACCGTGACAGCCGCTTCGGAAGACATAGACATCTTTTATAATTCTATTGGTGTATTCAGAAAACTAATAACTGAACAATTAAATTAAAACTAAATTGTTGTTTTTTTTTTTCATTGTATTAGGTTATTGACGTACCTCCGAACGTACCATGTCAACAGCATATTTTTAATTTTTAATTTCTAATTTTGATATTTTATTTTATTTTTACTTTAATTTTATTTTCATTTTCATTTTTGTATGTGTTACCACGTTTTTTTTTAAAGTTCACAGGCTTATTATGCATGATGTGGTCACCTGTAATTAAGGAAGCACAAGAACACTGTAACTTTAACTTTTTTTGTATAGCATGTAAGGTGTATTCTTTGTTGGTGATCCATATAAATAAATAAATAAATAAATAAAAATACAAGGCTCTTTTTAATTAATTAACAAATAAATTTTGAAAATAAATTAATTGACAAAAAAATAGTTTGATCTTTGTACCCAAAAAAAAAAACGTTTCTGCTATTATCCTATATTATACATTTACAAAAACCATTAAAATGTACTTTTATCCTAAGAAAATGCTGATTCACCTTTCTGCAATCAAGAGAGGCAATCCAGTTTTACTTAACTGGGACCGCACGGCAATCAACGTCCCTTAACAAAGGGTACCAATTAACAGCGACATCAAACAATTTACAAAGGCATTTACAAGGCAGAAAGGTCAAATGCTGAAGAAACTGACTCTGTTAAACTAAGAACAGCCTGTAGCTAAGTGACATTTCTAAGCGTTAACGATGATAGAAATCGCTTAAATGACAATTCATTTTGATAAGTCACATGACTTAAGCGGTTTTCATATTAGCCGACGCGGTTTCGGACTCCGATAGGATATCGGGGTTAACTAAAATATACGAAACATGTGCCTGTCTTTCACACTATCTTGTCTGATGTCGGATTTGATTTTTATACATTTACCTGCCCCGATATCGTGTAGGAGTACGATACCGATATCGCGGATAATGTGAAAACAGACTAACAATGTTAGAAATGGCATGACGATTACGCTACCTGCCCACGTCAGACTTTTTGTAGGTCAGATAATCGGGCCGATTTTCCGCCAATACTTAGTGCCGATTTCTGACCTACTTTTTGTAGGATGTGTGCGTTACACAATTTCCTATCAGTGAATTCTATTTTTCTCCTACAAAAAATCGGTCACCAATTATCGGACGTGGGCCTTAATTTCGATAAGTCACGTGACTTAGACTGTGACAAGTCTAAGTCCATACATTCGATCGATTCGGTCAGTGTTGTAGTTGTAAACTCTTGTATATGTCACTTGGCTAGAGGGGCAGTTTATTGACAAAGTTAATGGTTTTATTAAATTATTCAGCGAGGTAGCGTAAGGCTTGTCGTTCGTTGTCGTTAAATATGCAGTTAAAGGTCAGGGGTGCATGTGCAATGGTGCCTTGGATTAGATGGCTTAAGTTATGTAACTTAAAGTTTGTTTTAATTACATTTTCATGTCCAACTTGTGCTTGTAGTAAAAAGTGGATATAAATGTATGGGTTTAAAATAAAGTGTTTCGCGAAGTAAAAAAAAATGTTTTATGTAGAGTGACAAAATTTGTATTTATTGTGTTCATATTATTAACAACAATATATTTAAAAAAAAATTAAAAGGGAGGAATTGCGCGTGCCAGGAATACTGCCTGCATTTTACACATCTTAATATCAGCAACCAATAATCCAATCCCATCAAAAATCGCATCGTCAGCTTTTAAAACTGCAAGTTTCAGCTGACACAGCAATACCGAACTGCGCTCAAAGGAAAACTTCAAAGAAATAAAGTTCAGCAAAGCAATACTGTAAAGTATTAAACGGTCCGATCAACAGAGCTTTGGCAAGACATACAATACCTAGAATCACCGACAGAGGCGTTGGCAAATATATTTCAACAAATACTAACAAAAATTGAACAAGTGTGAGTGTTACTTGGTCTTGAAAGGTTCCTTACAATTTAGATACCAAATTCATCTTTCAATGTGCTGACGCATAAATAGCGATTTACAATTCAAACTTGCAGTTAAAAGATATGGTTAATGGATATGGAAACAATTATTCAGATGCAAGTTTAATTTCGTAATTGCTTTAACGTGTTTATTTTTTATTGTCTCCTTTATTTCTAAATATTGTTGCTGTCCTTCTCTGTCACAGAAAGAATTGCCCAGCCAGCAAATATTTACAGGCCGTTATCATTTCTCTCTGTAGCAAAATTCGTTTCTGTAGAGACTATAGAAATATACTATCTGTGGTTTCAGTTGTAGGTATAAATAAAATAACTTTCTTAACGTATTTCAATAACGATATAGTGCTGAGAGACAGACAGCGGAGGCTTAGTAGTAGTTTCGGTAGCAATCTTGAGTAACGGAACCCTAAATTTTTTCCAGAATATTGTTCTGGAACTTAACTGGTCGGATTGTATTGCAGTGTTGTTGCGATGCTCACGAAGCGGTGGAAGCTCGGTCTCGACGGGACGAGATAACGAGTCCTCGCTGTTTTATACAACTTGCGTTTAGGAAATGCATTTAAGACGAGATGCTATGTCGTACAGAAAGTTATACGCTTTCAGATTATTATCCTCTTGTGGTTTGATCGTTGAGAACGGAGTTTTTGAGATTATGGGTTTGGTTGGAAGAAAGGATGTGCTGATAGTAGACGTAAGTTGTTTGGGGTTAAGAAAAGTATCTCGACGAAAAAAAAAGTAAAAGATTTTATACTTAAAACACGTGGACAATCCCTCAAGACAATGTACTTTAAATATCGAACTTCATCACTAAAATGTAATAATTTTAGCTAATATTTTAAAATCATAAAAATTTTACCAGAATATTGAATATTTATAGTCACAAGGGGACCATAAACCATGTAGATAGTTCGCAAAGAAAAATGTCCAAACGACAACTGCAGCCATTTCACAGGTTTAGAAGGTAGTTTCTGTTCTGAAGCCGAGAAGCTAGAATAAAATAAATATGAGCTTGTATGAGGCATCGTTATCCCGAAACACTAGGGCCCATTTCAACATCTCGCTAGGAACTAAGATTCCGGAGATCGAGATTAAGAATTGTCAAATGTCAAAACCAAAAGTCAAAAGTTTTACCTACAAAAACAGCAATTGACAAAGGACTTAAGAGTTATCTAAGTACTAACTTAAAAATCTTCTTAGTTGTGTCATAGTTTATATTATGTACACTACTCATTACTCCGCAGAAAAAGAAAAGCAGGCTAAGTAAAGTTAGCCGAGATTAGCTCTAACTGATCAGCATGCTTCTTAAACGTCTTAGAATAAGACGTTTGCAGCCGTATAAGCAAGACGCAACTATGTGCAGTGTAATACACTATCTCGCTTCCACAATAGTAAGATTCTTTTTTTAAGAGCTCATGGTATAGGAACTCACGCAACAGTGAATTGTGCCCCAAGTTATGTCAGTACGTTTCCCAGGAGAAATTCTGTTTGTTTCTATCAATTTACTTTGCTTTGACTGAGGAATGTGATATTCTGAATATAGTCTATATTGAGTGTATTCAGGGTACTGCCATTGGTCCATCGGTATATGGAGACGTTAGATGTTCTAAGAATATGGAACATAGAAGTTGGTATAACAATCTAGTTAGGAAAACAAATGGGATTAAATTTACAGATGTTAGGATACACTGTCTAATGTTTATGTTAGCTATTTGTATAGCTTTCCTCCAAATTAAATTCGAATAGACAATTTTCCTGAAAAACTTATCTTATATTTTTACTGAAAACATTGAAAAAACTCTTATGAATTAAATTAAATTTTGCTAGAATGTCTCTTAATTTTCTTATAATTAGGTAGGTACTAGATTTTAAGAAGGTCTTGTCATTACAAGTACTCGACCATTTACGTGACCCAATTTTAAGCAAGAGAGTAATTTGTAATTAGTGTGCATTGGAATAGATATTCCCATCCTTTTATGTATTTAGGTAGGTTTTTGTACACATAGGTAAAAAAAATGGTTATGTACACTTATATATTCAACTGTGCTTTTGGTAACAGATAATGCAGAAGAGGTGTTTATTTTGCAGTAACAGGCATAAAAGGGCAGAAAAACTCGTAGTTTGTTCTAATAATCAAAAGAAAGAATGAGTTTAACATTAACTTTCATTCATTTAATAACATTATAATTTAACAAATAACCAAAACCAAGTACACAATATTAAATACTCAAGCAGTTAAGAGCTAATCTTAAAACAAACTTTTTACAGCTACACACTCGATGCACGTATCAACAAATCGATGTCAAGGTCAAATGAATTGGAGTTTACGTCTGACCGTGGGTCAACATTAGTTCCTCTCTGCCCAATCAATTCTCAATGATATATTACTCGCTCGTAAGAAGGATTCTCTCGTGACATTTGTCTGTAAGGATCAAGAGCCTCAAAATCACGTTACTGGAAAATTGTTATCTTGATACCCATTGGTTAATAGCGTTGTGAGGAAAATAAGAAGAAAATAGAACTAAAATAAATGTGTTTGGAAGATATTTTGATATTATTTAGATCTAATCGAAACGGTTTTTTTTTGTTTGAGTTGAGATCGGATGCAAGTAATTGTATAATTGAATTAATTGATATTCGTAGTTCAGATTGTTTCGGCTTGATTTTTTTTTCGATCATTGATTAAAATTAAAGTAAGGTTGGTTGGTTATGAGTTTCTGGTAGGTATCATAAATTAATTAAAAAATATGGAGTAAGAAAATTTATTGGATTGGAGTTGGAATTTATTTGTGGAAAACTCCTATTGTGATAAAAACAAATCTAAAACTACAAAGAAAAATAATAGTACTGGGTGTGTGTGTAAAACCACATTGAACAAAACAAAATACAAAGGTTCAAAGCAAACATGAAAGCACGGAACTCATTTATACACAACCAGAACAAAAACCATTGCATTCTAGTTTAATTATGACGTAAAGCATAAAAGCTTTTTGCATGCCATTTTTGCTATTCCCACATTAAAGGAATTCTATATGAGCATACACTCAACACGCAGAGCAGTCAGCTGTTATTTTTAAATTCCGTGTACCATTCAACAAATATGCGTTAAAATGCACTGGTGTGTACATACTTGAGCTCTTTGGATGCTGGAGAAACATAATTTATTTATGTTATTTATATAATGATGTGAGCCTGTGTTTTTTCAACTGTAAAGTAAACCATCTGTGAGGTCTTACTGTATAGCACTAGTATTGATCACCGCACTTATTTAGTACCTATTAGGGTGGTGATTTGTTTAAGATTGGTACTTCTAGATTTCTTTAAGATTTTTAAGCCTGAAACAAAAAGGAACAGCTGACATTCAATTTACCGTTAGCTGAAATCAGCTATTTTTTAATAAACAACATATTATTTTTCAGATAATCATAGTAACCTCCATTGGCCCTCTATTGTAATCAAAATTATAGAAATTCTGGAACACCCGAACACCCCAATTTATATTATTAATATTTTATATTATCTAAATTAATATTTTTGAACCAAATCACGTAAATACCGCAATACTGAGTCCCTACACTTTAAATTGAGGGTCACGTTTTCTTCCTCAATTTTTCCCGTTTTCCTTTACGTTAAATTAGGTTTTGATTCGATCTTTTGTTATGATTATAATTGGAAAACGAAACAATCATCTGTAAGGGGACTTTCTTATTAGGGAATATATTTTTTTTATGCCTTTTTCGGATTTTTTCTTATAAGTAACCCAAGTAATATTTTTTTTCTTTCATGGAGGAACACAATATATCATTGACATTCTTTAATTGACGGTATTCTTTTACAAAATATTACTTAACATGCCTATTTATGCTGAATATTATCAAGAAAAATAACTTGTGAAGAAAAACATCGTGAGGAAACCTGAAATCGCCATCCCGCAGGGAGCAAGCGTGGAGATCAATGCTCGCGCCTTCTCTATATGGGAAGAGGCCTGTGCCCAGCAGTGGGACCTAGAGAGTGGATTGGATTATTATTCTTTAAAAGAAAATGTATCAGACTTAAAGTAATTTTCCATAAATCATGCGCTTAAAACTTTACTCAACTGTACAAAATAATTGGAAATATAAGTCAAAAAAATATGAATGAATTGCCGCGGCCTCATTCTTTAAATATCAAAGTTCAAGCATTAGGTTTCAGCGCAAAATCGATATCAAAGATGATTCATGTAAACTGAAATTAATTTCATCGCTTAGGTGCTTAAAAGGTACTAATGACCTAATTATGGCTAGACCATAATATCGTAAGGTGTTGTTGATCTTAACACAGAAGGGTAATAAGCTTAGTAATAATATGTTATCTTATTGTATTTGTTTTGTAACTCTAAATCAATATAATTGTATGTATTTGTCTGTATGTTTTTCAATGTATTTTAAGAAACACAATTGTTTACTTTATTTACCTAATTCTAAATCAAACTTAGAATCACGTCAACTAAAAACATTATCTTTTAACCAATCCAACATGTTCAAAAATTCTGTATTACCTGAAGTGCTTAGTAGGAAGTACATAGTACAATTCTTATTAACAAATTCCTTTCATTTGTCTTCTTAAGGTACTAAGGTTCAGTGATTAGAGATTTCGTCTCTTTTCAAGTTAATCCAGTTCCGGGTGTCAGTAAATGACGACTATTAAGGTTAAAAGACCAGTGATAAGAAAACTTCAGCTAGATTACAAGTCAATCTGTTTCTTAAGAAGTTTGTGCGTTCTTTGAGAGGATTAGTTAAGTCGTTTTAACGTGATGATAGATCAAAGTGACGGTTGAGTACTAGAATGTTTATTGTCCCATGTAAAAGTAACTATATTAATAATAATTAATTCGCTAATTTGCTTTGAAAATGTGCAGCACAAAATATAGTTACTTGTATTTAAAACTTGTATATTAAATGATAAGTAATAAAATATATATCGAAAAGGGATGGCGGGCGGTCGTTGTTGCTCAGCTCTCCTTCTGTTCAGCTCTCGTCTCATCGTGAATGCATTCAAGGAACGCGGCCAAGTCGGTTTCTTCTGTTAGTTTCTCGTGCTTTCCACCCGATGTCAAACCACACTCTGCCAAATTTGACTGCTCGCACGGTGCTGCCAACATCTGATCCCGAATACGCCCAAGGCGGTTAAACCTTGACGCTCCTCTTTACACTCTCCGACATATTATACAACCAAGAGAATTCGGATGAAATAGAATACTAAAGCCTAAACTATTTTATAGTTTTAATTAGTAGTTCCATAGTCATTACTGTCTATAATAATAGGGAATAGTAGAGAAATAGAAATTACTAGAAGCAGTACTCTACATAATATAGGCACGTCGCAACTTCACCTTAATAAGATTGTTAGCAACACACTAAGTCGAGGTCCGAACCCTGCAGGGGGTGCCTTTAGTGGACGTTGCTGACGTAGTTAGTTTTTCCTATGGCTCTGGCTGGAGGCCTTAAGCAATCTGCGCTTAGACTGACTGCAAAAAAAAAACCCTAAAAAAAAAGTCGTAATTTCTTTCCATCTTTTAAATAAGTTCTAATAAACATTTTCTTCAACAGATCAGCTCGCGTCGGCAAGACCTCTTTAGTCTCGCGGTTCCTGAGCACGAAGTTCGAGGACAGCTACACTCCCACCATTGAGGACTTCCACCGTAAGCTGTACAGGATCCGAGGGGAGGTGTACCAGCTCGACCTCCTGGATACCTCGGGAAACCATCCCTTCCCAGCCATGAGGAGACTGTCCTTCCTTACGGGTGAGTAGTTTCTATTAACCTGCTGCTGAGAGAATGCGTTCCTGACTGCCTTGATTAGTAAGGTGTTAAGTAACCCTGTTGTATTATTTATTTTAACCTGACATATTATGATATACTTTTGAATCAATTTGAATAATTTGCTATTACTTTATAGGGAAAATAAGCGATATTGCGCATTAGAGTGATATCTTCATGTTAATCGCGACCTATGATGAAGAGAGATTGCTGAATTTTTACTATATGAGGGTAACGATAAATTACAATTTTAGTATATAGCAAACATCATTGCGCTCACCAGTAGACGCCACTGTCGCGTTAACTGTCGATGCTCACCAGCATTTTATAAAATTTTACATTTATGTATTTTTATTTATTGCTTTCCGTAAACTTTTGACTGGCTGGTACATAAAGCCTGTATAAAATCCTCGCTATTTAAAACCAGAAGACAACTTTAAATAAATAAAAATGTTTTGCACGTGTAGTTTTCAATTTGAATAGCGAACTGCAAACTTATTCTAAGTCCGCTGAAGTTTCTTTTGATCTGCAAAACTTATGGAGAATTTTAACTACTTGTGTACTAACAATATTGCATATAATATTTCAATAGAAATCTTGAGAAATTCTCCGAAGAAAGGAACGCTTCAAAATATTCTTTGATCAATTCGGAACCCTCATGAGACCTTTTACTTAAATCTGTACATTTCAGGTATTATATTTCCAAGAAACGTCTTCCATCTGTTAAATTCTTTTCCAATATTTGTAACGTATGGTAGAGTTCTTTAATGTTTATTTCTCTTCAATACGTATTAAGTTCAATTATATTTGTTAAAAGGAAACCAATAATAAGTTGGTAAGAGGATTCGCTTGCTTGTATACTTCCAATGAAAGAGGTATTGCAGGAAATGAACGTATATTTTTTATACTTTTTTACAGTATTTTGTTCCGATTTATATTAAAGCGTACTTATATGTTCTCACGAAAATCATATAAATATTTCGCTAATCAGTACTAAATTGACAAAACCACCTGGGTTTTAAGATACGTATAAAGATAAATAAATTCTAACTCGTAAAGCATTATTTTATACAAAACTCAAAGTTTTATTTCAAACAACACTAAAAGCAATATAGACTCACTAAAAAACAGACCTGTGAGGTTTGTCCACACTACATAATATGTACCTTTACACTAGGGGCAATTTCACCAGTTACATTAAAACGCGTTCATAGGTAAGTTAACTGAGCTGTCTCGGATCGAGTTAAAACATTAACAAATGCCACAGAACATTGAACTCCTCACATATGGCTATAAGACATAGGGTGGAGTTTGCGTCACTCCAATAAAGCATTTTATAGACATCCAACCTTGTTTATATGTTTTTTTTTTGTTAAATGACAGAGTTAAATAATGTCGTGATAATAAAAATGGGAGCACTGAACTTATTTAAACGCGAAAATCCGGATTACCGACTGATCGCGATCAAATGCATCCGCGAAATCCGTCTCAAATACGCTAATCCATTTTGATGGATGGCAGTGTACCGTGTCCATTATTCTGTGGCCGGGCATTGAGATCACAATACACGGCTTGTATGTAGACACAGGCTGTACACACTACACACCGACACTGGTGATGGGTTGTGACGTTTGGTTAGTTTTTGACGATCTTTTTATTTTGTGTTGTGAGTTTTAAAACTGCCATTTGGTTTGGTATGTTCCACTTTGTTCACTTGAGTGATGTCACCCAAAAACTAAGTGGAATATACCTTTTGTTTAGGTCAGTTTTGTTAAGAGATGTGAGTTTCAGGTAATAGGTATAAAGAGTAAGTTTAAAGATTTAGTTTCTTGTTGCGTGTACAGTATCCTTACCGAACAAAAACTTTTAAATTATTATAACGGTAAATATAAAGTCAGGCATTTTTCTCCATTCAATATCATCGAAGCATGGTGACCATCAGTCATGATAATATCATTTTCATTAACTTACGAATAGATAATTCCGTGTATGACACAAACAGGTAATCTCCGGTATTTTTACACAGCAATATATGATCAAGAACTCTTACTCTACACCATGTTTTCGTACATTCACTATTCTCGCCAACCCTAGTTCGCTTCCGTAATAGTTGCTTTGTGACCGATCCGAATTGAATGGATTTCCGAGACAACTCCGTCATAACTGTTGAATGAGAAACATCACAGAATAAACAAAAATAGTCCGAGTTATGTTTCTGGTGTTTCAAATGCTTTTATAAACAACGTTTGTGTTGAATGTCGCTATAGTTTTTATTGACATTTACACGTGTCTATTCAAAGACTAAAATTATTTTCATTTTGTGACTATTTCGTAGTTGTGGAGGCAGCTGTCTTGAACATTAAAAACTTCTTAGTTACATTTCTTAATATCAAAATTAGAACAAAGAAATAATTTTACCAACTGTTTTTGGGCTGAATTTGGACTTTTGTTCAAATCATTGCAATTATCTAACGAAAGCATGTAAGATAAAAAGTGACGATCAAGCAAGAAATAATGAAAATTAGACAACTTTCTACTCAATCAACTAATTATGAAAATTTGAAAGATGAATATATAATCTTTTAAACACACTTTATCGGATTGCACCTAAGTTTAACTATGCATAAAATCAAGGCATTGCAATTATATAAAGAAACCATGTAAGATTTACAATCAAATATAAACCAAGAAATCAATTTAATCATGGCTCTGTTAATTACCACGAACAAAGAAACGTTAATTACGCGCAAATGAACTGAGTTTGTTTCTAAAATAACTTTGCAGGTGAAATTATTTTCCGTATGTACTAACGTTCGCGCACACATCACACACAGTATGCTAACTTTTCTTATTATAAAAATACTTTCAGAAGGTCAATTTGTTTCAAGTTAAGAACATAACAGTTATACACTACTGACTACAAAATTGAAGAAGCCATTATCAAGAAAACTGAATTTAATTGATGTAATGGACGAAGCAGAATGTTGAACATATATTTTTCTATGTAAACAGGTCTATATATCAATCCTTTGGTTAATTTGTTTCTGTGAACGGGTAAAAACGGAATGAATTGCTTTACTTTTTGTTAGCAAGTTTATAAACAATACTGGTAAGTACTTGAAGATCACAGTCCCCGCTAATCGTAAAAACCCTATGTACTGTATAAGACTTGTATAGTTAGCAATTGACATCACATTTAAATACTACTTGTTACCCTTCTGAATATTATTTTTTGTTTATATAAACTTGGTGGGCAGAACAAAAGTTCGCGTGTATCAGACACCGTGGCGTGTAACGGAACGTTATTGTTTGTTATCATAACTTCAGTTTAATTCACGTGAAACGTAACGCAGGTGGAGTTTTGTATTAAAGTACTTATTTATTCATATGTATAACTTGACTGTATTTTTTAGACACTTGATTTTATTAATAATGTTAAAATAAAGTAATACTTACCTCAATCTACTACAAAATGACTTTCGTTTTCTTATCTGTCCTAGCAAAGTGTTTGAAAGTGTTTAAAATTGGGCACTATTTTAGTCTTCAAAAACTTTCAGCAGTTACTTACATCTGACAAAATACCATATACTTTTTGTGATTATGACGTGACGAATTAGCTTTGTGGCAAACTTACAAACACTTTATAGTACCAATAAAGAAAAAAAAAAGCGCAAAAAACCTCGTAGGTACTACAAGTTTAAAGTGCTTTTCAGGCGAGTGTATAACAAAAGTAACTAACTTAATGAATAGCCCACAAAATATACATAAACAAGGTACAGGTGTAGAAAGACACGTATCCGTGACGTCATAAAAACTTTCTGGTAATTTGTAGAGGCAAGGAAAGCGCACATTCTGTTCCTCTGACAATAAAGCGAAGTCAAGTGGGGATAAACGAGAAATGCTTTTGTCCATTCACCTTTAATCTTAGGGCTGAGGTACATAGGCGGAAAAAGCGCTGTGTAAATATGTAAAAGGTACAGACTTATATGTATGCGAACTTGGGTCGGAAAAGTGTAATAGGCATTTTTATGTAGATATGATACATAATATGGTGTTGAATACTTGCAATATAGGCCTATTATTAACATGTGTATAACTACATGTGATTGTTTAGTATATATTACTGGTTTATTTATGAACCATATTTTCAGCACTGATATTTGAAACAAGTCGCTCAAAAAATATTTTCCAAAAGAAACTTCTATATCTCATGCATTATAAAAAATTAGTTTGTTTAACTCACTAACAATTCTTAAAAAAAAACAACTTCAAAATAGTTCGGAAGGTTCACCTTCTCAAAAGATTTATAGATATATATCAATATTATATCAAAATTGAGTACCTCCTTTTTTTAAGTCGGTCAAAAATCTAAAAGCACCTTTCCATTAACGCACGACGCATCTACGCTACGCACGTCTGAAACGGCCTTCAACGCCAACGAATGGTTTATAACAAGTTTATTACCCCAACTTTATTCGGAAGGGCTAATGTACACTCGGATTTAGTGTCACACGACCTAATTGGATATATAAAACGCGGAATGTAAGGCATTCGGCCATTGTGTGAAATGGCAGCAAAAGAAAGGACCTTCATGGCTCTATTGTCACAAATATGTTATTTACTGCGTGTAATTATATACGAAGAGCCAACGTATTAAGCATTCTGTGTGAGAATACTCAGAACATTGTTTTTCTGAGCTTAACCTTTGCTTATTCTCTCTGATAAGTTGAGCAAAGAATTGTGGGACTGTGTTTGTTTTCTGTTTCAAGAGTTCTTATGTTACTTAGTGGGCATTGTTCCTGAAATTGTGTTTTTGTTTTGGGTTTTACGTATTTTAGATTGGTATATAGTTTATTTGCTTGGAAAGCTGATTTGTCGATGTGGGACGACGAGAGACATTATTTTCCCATTCAAGATAGATATGTACTCTACTCAATCTCTATTTGGCCAAAGATTCGAATTGTTTTGCATAGGTATCTCTAATCTCAAGCTGTACAGATTATTTCTAATGAAAACTTTAACAAAATGTCTGCTTTTTTTAATAAGTATGTCAAAAGAAAAGATAAGTATCCTCCAAAACATTTAAAACGTCAACAACAGCATTGTCAACAACCCTTAACATGAACAACTAATTTATTTTTAGAATTTTTTCAACCAATTCCATCGAAGATCCAAAGGTCGAAAACTATTTACGGTCACCATTGAAACTCACAAAGACTTTGTTCGTATCCCGGATCGCTGTAACTCAAAGTTTCCCGGATTTATGAGACAATAAATAGTTTTTTATGTTCAATTTCCACCCGAACATCGCGTCGGGGCGAGAAGTGAAATGTAGTGTTATTATTACATTTCTGTTTAGAACTTTTATTATGTGATGGTACCTAGTGGAACAAGTATTGTTATATGTTAGATGTACACCCATATAATATGTAAATTTAAATTTATTATATAACTGCCTCGTTGGCCTAGTGGCGCTAAACGCGACTGCTACGCTAGAGGTCTTGGGTTCGATTCCCAGGTCGACAAAGGTGTTATTGGGTTTTTCTATGAAGTTCTCAGTAGCAGGTCGGAGATTGGATTAGTGCCCGGTTAGTGGCAATAGGCTAACCCCTTATTACATGGGACCTAAACATATCAGCGAACTGTGGGAGTACATAGGTGTACACCTCTGCCTATCTCTTCGGGGATACAGGCGTGATGATATGTTAATGTTTTTTAAATTTATTTAATATTATACTTCTGACTAACGGTAAAGGAAGCCATCGTGAGGAAACCTGGATTCCAAAATTGGGTTCTGAAATCGCCAATTCGCAATTGAGCAAGCGTGGTGATCAATGCTCGTGCCTTCTCTATATGGGAAGAGGCCTGTAGTAGGACGTTTATAGGCTGGAATTATTATTATATTTTACTATTAATAGATCAATCATTACAGCGTAATTATAATTCAAATTTCGGATATAATAAAATAACATAAAGGGAAATAAACGGAATACATGTATGCGGTAAACTCATGTATTTGCTTTAATTCGGCAAATATGCTGGTAATTATTTCTGAAGCGCCAAACACATTTGATTAGCAAATACCACAAAATACGTCCCACAAATACATTTTCCATTTAAATGTGTTGTTTGTTCATCTTTACCAAACAAATCTCTTTAATACGCTTTTCTGAAAACAACCTTATAAAAGCTTATTTATATTGAGTTTACCAAAATTTAATTGGGAAGAGATTAATTACTAACTAATTTATAAAAGTTGCGGGAATCGATATTTGATTGGGGATCCAATTTGCTGTTACTGTCTAACACTTTTAAGGTCTTATTTCGACCACATTTTACGCTTTTCTTTTGATTATGGATGCCTTTAAAGAAAAAACAAAAACTTTTTTTTAACCACTTTTTTAAACACAAGGTACTAAATTAAAATTATCCATATTATTATAAATATAATCAATTAAAATATTAAGATAAATATAATTTATAAACACCTTCGTTAAGTTTTATAAATATGGTCTCGAATTTAAAGATTATGTTTTCAATTGCCCATATGTGGTCTTCTTAATTTTAACGTTGTTTTCTGAAACTAATTGGACTTGTTGGCTTGAGCTTATTATCGGCCAAAAAGGGACTATTTGCAAAAAACCTATTACCTAACATCGCAGTAAAAAGACACATTACATTGTTTTAAGCCCCGAAGTAATTGGGGCTTAAAACAAAACGTGCCTGACGGAACTATACGAAACTTTGTTTTTATCCCACAGAATAAAAATCTGGTTCACTCACTTTAATGTAAGTTTTTAGATCTTTCTTGCTAACTGTTTTTACTGAGTGGGAACTCTTCGTAACAACAGCAAAAAATAAAGAGAATGGACTTGACTACTAGTAAATAATAGTTCTACCTATACGTATATATAGGTAAGAAGTTTTTCTTGAGTTTTGTGCATATTTAAAGGATTCATGAGCATATTAAGCTACATGTCTAAGTCTGTCTATCTATATAGACATTATGAGTATTAATTATAAATATCCTATTGAAAATAAATATGGTATTGAAAGATAAATATTTTGTAACATAGATCGCATGCCGATGGTGATGGTGGTTTTTAGTGATAATAATAATTAAAGCATACATGTATAACTAAATAATAAAAATAGCATTTTCTAACAGAATTTGTTACAGAATACTGGTAAAGGTTGGCTCATAAATGTAAAGATACTGAATAGGCAAAAAGTACAAAATAAAAGTAAAATAATTTATTTTCCTAATTCTCTTTAATCATTTTCACGCGTCGGCATTTTAAAACAAACAGTTGGCGCGAGCGACAACATCAAAGAAACGCCGCCTGCTAACGTAGACCGTGAAATTGTCCTGAACTTGACGGGAAGGTCAAGTTTAAGATAACTTATATAGCAATATATAAGTTATTTTAACCCTATAGGTTTGTGTTTAGATTTCTAGAGCTAGTAAACGCCTTGTTGTCTTAATTGTCGTTAAGTGGGATCAAAGGTAGGCTTTAATGCTAATATTTAGCTGACATGGATAAGGAAGACTAGGCTGGGTTTCAATAAAAAAATATGTACATTTGCATTATCAGATTATCATAATTATTAGCCTTTAGAGTACTAGTTACTACTGAGGTATACGCTATAGATAAGTACGAGTTATAGATCAATTCGTTTGAATGACCACTGCGTTTTGTCAACAGTCGTTATTTCAGCAGGTTAGTATGTTATTAGTTGATGTTTATTAAGATAAGAGAAATCATCTGCAAAATAACAGAAAACAACTACGCTAAAGTTATTTCTACTACGTAACTACTACACCCACACAAGACAACAGTTAGATATTCGTTATATAATTTTAGATATTTTCAGATTAGCAGTATCATCAGATTTATAGACTATTCATGTTTTTTTATTAAGTATATTTCATTCGTCTGCGTGTAAGTCATCTGGAACTGTATGTCTCAATAATGCATTTACGATTTCATCCGACTATGAATGGTTTACCCACTAACCGATCTCCCACAAGTTCTCAACATACCCACATATCACACTAATATCATGTTTCCATGTAAATTCATGTAGATTCGGGATTTTACAGCCAAGTACAGCAAGTTTACTCGTTAAAGTTTAGTGCAGGAAGTGGGGTCCGTATAGCTAAGTTTTTATGAGCAGTGCAAGGTGGATGTGCTATGTGGAGATATGATGCGATTTGCGTTTAATATTTAGGATATGTATGGCTTTTTGGAGATAAGAATAATATGAGAAGAAGATATGTTGAACTGTTTACTGTTATGTAATGTTATGAAACCAGTGTGAAAAAGATGTTAAGTTACATACTTTTACTGTATTTTCCACAGGAGATTGTGGTATAGTTTATTTTTACGCTATTACTTTAAACAAGAAAACGAGATTAAATAGTAAACAAATCAGCAAATACTCAAATGCATAATTAAAAAAAAGCGTTGAATTTACCATTGAAAATTTCCTATTTGTATTGAACATAATAAAAGACATAAATGATGAGAATATAGACCCAAACGCACGAGTGCATTAAATGGAGTATACCCATAAAATATGGGTCTCATATTAACTTGGTAACAACCACCTGTGGCTTTATACCGGGAGTTTACATAAACAATGGCATTATTAACTCATATAACTAACGGAAAACACATGCAAAGTGGTATTTAATAGAATAACCTAGATCCAAAAATTGGAGTCTGAAATCACCAATCCGCAATAAAGAAGCATGGTAATCAATGCTTACGCCTTCTCTATATGGGAAGAGGCCTGAGCCCAGCAGTGGAACGTTATAGGCCGGTTTATTATTATTATTATTATATTGAATAGCCATGGGTTTTTAAACTTTGCAATCACGTGACATGACAACTATGTAGCTTTAAAAAAGAGATTCAGAAAGCAAACGCTCCTACAAAAAAGGGCAGCAGAGATAATTTTAAATAAACAGCAGAAAACTGCAATCCGACACAAAAATAAAAATGAAACCCTTTAACTACGAGTGTTGTTACTACGAACTTGTTTAGCAGGTCTGTTGTCGTTGTGTAAGCGAGACGCCGATATGCGAGTGTAGTGCGCTGTCTCGCTTCCGCACTACCAACTTTCCTGCTTTAAGATCTCATAGTACAGGCTTTTGTCGTTAAAGTATAGGATTTCAGTGTCGCCTGTAATGTTCACGTATTTTTGTTCGTTGTCTCTGTTTGTTTTTTGGGTATAACACGGTTTAACATTTATATCGGATTTGTGTAGCATTCGAAATAACCTGTGTCACAGTATCGTGTTAAGAGCATGCTGTAATATTTAAGGTAGGATTTTTCAGGTGGAAAATGAATTTATATTTCAATGTATAATATATATAAATAACTACAGACGTATCAGAAGATAAAGTTTTAATCACTGAGCAAATTATGAAGTTAAAACAAAAGACAATCAATGATTGCAATGGCACTAAACCTCAAAAAAAAATCTATCTCATCAATTTATTTAATTTATCGTTGTTTTGTTGCTTTGCTAGAAAAGAGCTTTAATAATACATACTTTTACCTTGTAATATTGTGAATAAAATAATATATTCTTCTTTCCACACAAATTGTTAAGCTTTTTCCACGAACATACTTAGGAGCTAATATAAAATGATAGATCCTCTCGATGTATCAAAAGTTAATACACTAAGGACCAAATATGAATAGATTTTGGTCAAGAGCAATAAAAGGAGATTGATTAGAAAACATATTGGGGGTCAGTGACCCTTTACACGTGTATATTATAAACGTTACTTATAATTTATTTGAGACATTGCTTTTGGTTAAAATAAAATTATATAGTAATCAATTTAATTTTTTTATGAAATAATCTTCTGTTACATATTTTTATTCCTTTTTACACAAGTTCTCAATTCGCGTTTTTTTATGTATGTTTCGCGATATTTAGGTCAACGGTGGACTGATTTAAAGAAAATTGTCTGATTCTCCATTCATATAAATTTTATCAAAAATAATCTTGTAAAATATATTTTTTTCAATTAAAGTCCTTCATTTACATTAATGTAGTTTCAATTATTCCAAATATTTTTCAAACGTACCAACACACAAACTACTTAATACAATAGGCTTACACGATGTCAATATCTGCTTCACCATACGACAGGATTATCAGAATATCAGCTTCTAACAAGACATAATAAAACATTGAGATGATATTAAGATTTCAAGAGAGACGGAATGCTGACCGTTTGACGTTTAGCCGTGACGTCATCACCAGCATATTGAAAGATACTAAAGACCTTCGTACACAAGGCTACATAATTCCAATGCTTGACGACTTCAGTCTCAAATGTCTCGTGCTTATTGGAGAACTTTTATAATAATATTTTTGTATGGCTGTAATCACTTAAAGACTAAAGTCGATGGGTATCATTTATATGAGTCCTACCTTTATATAAATCTAAAATTAAGTGATTTTTGATACTACATAGATTGTAAAAGTGGAAGGTAGAGAGAGAAGAAGTCGTTTTGATAAAATTTTTGATCGTATTTGTTATTTTTACACGAAGGTTTCATTCAGTTATTTCAACTACTTATTCTGTCATGTTTTTTTATTGCTATTTTTTACATTATTGTCACACAAAATTTTTTACGCCTTAAACAAAACATAATATTCCTATAGTATATAATAATATTATTATAAACCTGCCTAATTAGTGAAAACCTATGTTTCAAAAGTAAACTGCTTATTCTGATTTTGAGACTTGCGTAGCCTTGTGTGCGAAAGGCCTTGTCTTCATAAAAGCATGTAAGAACCCTCTTAAGCATGATAGCCTAGTATCAGTTTACTAAGGCGTTAGTAAACATGTAGCGAGTTTTGAGTACTGCCATTTAGTTCGCCTTTTAGTGACCACTATGTTTTATTAGTTAGTGTTACATTTGTTTTGGGGATTATACTTGACATTATAATTTCATGTTTATTACAATTACAACCTTATATTATTATCACTATAAACATGCAGCACGATAGTTTAAATGTCTATATTCGTGTTTATTGTTGTTGTTTGCTTGTTTTAGTGTGGGAAATAGTATGTTTAAGAGTACTAAACGTAATTATTTATGTATTGAAAGTTGAGGTGTTTTTTTGTAGAAAGAGGTGACAGGACGACATATACACTCACATATTATTTTAAGAGGTGGCGCGTGAAAGATAATTATGGAAGAACTTTGGAGAGGCGGTGAGGTGTTCAAACAAAAAAAAAAATGTGAAATTTTCAAGTGTCTCAGTTAACCTTAATGAGGCTCTACGCTTCAATGATCATTTGGAAATTACTATATTATAGCAAATAAGCCTTTGCATTACTTTGGTAATGTTTTAGCACTAAGGTATATAAATAAGTTTCAAATACTACATAATCATTTAAGTTTAAGTTCTATTATAAAACGATAACTTTAAGCTTTCAAGACATGAACTACAAACTAATTGACCGAAAGCCATATCGATACTTAATATTCCAGACGTTTTTCCAACTTTATCCAGTAATAACTGGCACCACCCATTTAAAGCCATTACCAACTGAATAGACCATTAAAATTCCAAACTCGTACGAGATTTATCTAAAACAGATGCATAGTAAGACCAGAAATGGCGTCCGTTCGATTTCTTTTTAAAAGCACTATAATTTATTTTAGTAGAAAAGGGTAGAGTGGTTAAGACTGGAAAGAATATGTTCTGGCTAACTTAGTAACGCTCTGAAGTTATCGTGAAGGATCAAGTACTTTCCTTTTTCACCGAGTTTTTAGGTCTTTCTGAAGACTAAGAAGACTTTAAGACTTGGTTTATCTAGTTATTGTATTTTGTGTGCCTATGTAGAAATCATATATTTTTGCAACAAATTAAAAAATCTAATCGTTTGAGGAAGAACTTGCAGGATTTAATTTCTTACAATACTGATATTGTCCATCGATGTTGTAAGGCCTATCATAAATTTAAATTTTTACATATTTACTTTAGTTAATTACTTTATTATAACTTATTTAATATATATACTTTCTGTTTTTGGCACAAGTTAGAAAGAGATACTAGCTGTATCTCTGTAAAAGAGAAGTTCAAAAATCAACCAAGGATCTAAAACGATTAACGGTATATTATTCGAGAAAACTGAAGTATCCTAATAAATAAATAGTAACTAGCTCCCACTAAGATTGAGTGATATGAAGCTATAAAACAATATGTCTTCCGCAGATTGATTACACACAAGGTGAACAGTAGACCTTGTGTAGACGTAGTTAATTGTACCCTTGGCAATGAATATTGTGATTATATTATTTTGGATTACATCAGGGAAGGGATTTTATGCTTTACGTAATTTATTAGAGGTCTTGTCATGTTTACAGCTTTAAATACCAACATGAAGAAAATACTTATTATCGTGGCTGTTTTCACTCACATATAAAGATTTTCAAATATCTTTGAATGTTAAACCTGTGTAGGGTCAAATTTATATCTCTTTGCGGTCTTACACTAAGTACTCAATATAAACTTCGGTTTTATGCAGCGTATATTTAAGCTTTCATATTCAGAAAGAGGTTACACAGATATATTCTAGAGACTGTAATATTGTATTGGGGCAATGGGAGAATTATCTTGGTAACCACAATGCACTCATTCTTGATTCCACATAGGTACCTGGTACCTATAAGAAATTATGTCGAGTAGATCTGCTTCTATTAACATATTTGTACATTGTATATATATCGCCGTATAACTTTTGACATTCAATAGATCAAGTCTAGATCAAAACTATTGAAATTTATTCTAATTCAAAGAACAGACTGAATTTTAGATGTGTAAAGTCCTAAACTGGGACCAAATATTTGCAGGACCCTAAATATTTGTCCCATGTGGGAATCGAAGCGACCCTTTACTCAATAAGTTAGGCACACAGACAGAGCCAATTAGGTCGCCATAAATTACGTCAACCCGCTAAATTTGCAACTCACTAAATTGAATCAAGATGACTTAAAGTAGGGCAGAGATATAACTATTAAGTTTAATCTGGAGAGGCACTTAAACTATTTATTTTCTTCTTCGTAAAACTAGCAATTTGAAATATCATCGTGGAGTTAAAATTGTATTGAAATTATTCGCGTATCAACGCAGATGAAAACAGGAATTGACTTTTTTATGGCAAGTAGTAATGCAGATTCTTCGACAAAACTAGGTACGGCACGATATTAAAAAAAATACATAGTAAGAATCTAATGCGTAGATAATAAATAAATTAAACCTTCAAGGCCCAAAGTTAGTTACCTAAGAAACAACCTATAGGTTTAGAGCCACTGGTGAAATGTTAAATATAACCTAGAGATTTTCTGACACAGAACGTTTCAGACCAAGGCCAGCTCTCCATAACGACTTATGTCTGAGTCGCGATCAGTCAACGTCAAATACGCCGTCAAGTGTAGTCGCATGTAAATTGTGGATGTAACAGACAATTTGACGGTAGCTTGAAATTGTGCAATTCAGGACTAAACATCCAATTTGCTGGGTAGTTACGGTGCACCGTACTTAAGACTGTTTTCAATGAAATATGAGTTAGATATTTATATACAAGTAGTATCACCATGAGGTCTTTTGAGTCTTCGAAAATGTGTTCTCCAAAAAGGGTTATTTTAAGGTTATTTTTGGTATACGTTCCACCTAGGGAGTCTTCAGATTTTCAGAAGAAAATACCAAAAAAGCTTATCTATGTACTTCATTCAGTTTCATTGGTTAGGAGAAATCTAACTACCGTTGATTGGATACAATATCACGACAACATATTATTATGAGCTTATAATTATCGAGATAGCACGCAGCGCCTTACCCATTACCTTCCAGAATGAAATTTCCATCAGGCCTAAAAATCCTTCATCTAGGTTCTAAATTGCTGAACTAAAACTATTAGCGAAGACAATCTCCCGATACACTCGAGACTAAATTAACATTACACTGGCGTGCAATTCCTTGCACTAACAAATTTAGCCGCGTAACAACATTGTCAGCCTCCGGGGCACAACGTGTGATGCAAAGGGAACTACATGTAAACTAAGACTATTATTTTGTCTTGCAGTGTATTAGTATACCTACTGTTATTACAAATTACAGGTCCATGCAAATCTTGTGAAAGTATATTTGGAGATTCGGATGCCGTAGTTAGATTTGATAATGTCTTCCATAAGGCATCTGGTATTTGAGGGTTAAATAGAAAACAACGCAACGAACAAACGTTGGTGTTTACTCTATTGAATGAAGGCAATTTCTTTGCTTTTTCCTCAAAGAAACTTTAGTCCTTAATAATCCTAAGCGAGAAAAAACATTACGAAGAGCGTGAAGGTTAATTTAGGAAAATATGTTTTCCTTGTCCGTTAGGAAAGCGATACCCTGGCCTTTTTAGCTGGTACCCCTTCACCAAGAAAGAAATGCCATAAGAATAAATAGAAACAAGCAATGAACTGTAAAAATTGTGCATTTATCGTACCTTTTATTAAAATTAATTATTTCAATCTAATACAAAAACAAACATACAACTATACTAAAATTTAATCTTATTTTTTTATGCATTTATCTATTTTTTATACGTTTTCCAGGGTTGACCATAAAAGCATTTTCAAAATGTAGTAACTACTACATAAGGCTGCTTAAATAATTGTGTGCAATACCATCATGTTTATGTGCCTTTAATAATGTTCGGAGGCTTAGCGAACGTTTCTGTTTTATGGTTTTGGGTCCAATTTTATTCCCTTTAAGTCTTTACGAAGGCTAAAGGTGGCTTTAATAATGTAACCTTCATTAATTTTCAATAGGTGTAGTTGAGTATTGACGCCTCGTGGGCTATTGATACCGGACTAAAGAAGTATAGAGTTTTTTAAAAGAGTAAATAGAAGCTTTTCAATGAAATTGTTGAATAAGGTCAAAGTACCAAAAACTATATACAATAGTATATAGTTTGTGGTACAAGAGTTTGCTTTTTATTAAATTAATGATTATTTTTTATAGATTGATAGTATTATCATTTATTAACATTATTTCGCTCAACGAAAACGAATCGAAACGAAATTCATTTACTACAGTAATTATTTTTGTAGGATGCCATTCCACTCAATCGTCATCACTCATATCGACACAGCACTTTACAAGCTTATTGCATTTTAAATTTATATCACAACAATAAATGACATCATGATAAAGAATAACTAATAATAACAAAATTAAAGTTCTCTACGAGCGTAAAGACGGCGTGATGATGTCAGATTTTCTCATATCAGGTGAAGCTTAATAAATTGTAAACTTAAAATTTAATTCTAATCAACCATCATTGCGCCGTCTTTTGTGCATTCCTCATCAAGCAACCTAATCCTACATCCATCTACCTACCAGCGTTAAGATTGCATCTGCTAAATGAAGCAGGCCTCATCCCCCTGCACCAGTCGAGAATCACAATCTCAAATTGGGCGTGCGTTGCACCTCACTGGGGGGGCAATTAACGTGGCCCAGTTTGCACCCGTTATGTAACATGTTACGTGTAACGACATTTAGTTGACTACCTCTGAGGTCTGAGGAGTAATCATAGAGGGTTGTTTACAAACCTCTTACTAGAACTATCTGTTATTTGAATAAACATTAAAAAAGTTTTTAATGTTAACAGAGAGGTTTGGAAGAAGAAAGGGCAGGCCTTTGCCCAGCAAGGGATCTTACGTAGGCTATATCAATCCAAACGGGGTGAAGAGTCCATCTAGTATAGACTCAGTTAACAAAATTTCAGCTTAAAATAAATGAATAAAATTGACATCCAAGCTATTATTTGGCACTTAAATGGTAACCAGACTGTCGAAATGATGTTTCTTAATATGAGTACCTAAAGTAAAATATTGACACTAGCACTGTGGTAGTATTGGTGATTTTTGAAACATATCTGTAACGTCATCATAACTCTCCATATTGTGATGATGACATCATAATTTAAAAACCACTTAACCGCTTACTGTCTGTGTAGTAAGAATAAACGTTTACCGACAAACAGAAGCCGTGTAATGAATAAGATTGCGGCGGACTCTGTCTTAATCACAGAGGCGCAACAGAGTGGTCAACGTAATTTATGGTCATTAGTAGGGAGGCTGCTGCCTTTAAACATAATCTTCTTCGGTGGAGTAGTGAAAATGCACAGTTTTCTTACAAAGCGTTTGTTGTGTGTGTTATTCAACTGTAACACATAATTTCTTTTTTTTTTATTAGAACATAAAATATGATTTATTAATAATAATTGTTTTCAATATTTTTTTATTTTTTTTATTGTTTAATTGTGTGGTAAACCAGTGTTTTGCCATATTGGGTACCAAAATACCAGGAAACTTTATACTAAAAAAAAAAAAACTAGTTTTCTGTAAGATAGCTTAAAGCAGTTTACGCATTCACGTTAAAGTTTTATTCTTAAACTTTAACATAAAATATGAAACATGACATTTTTCAGGAGTAAATATTTTGCTTGTTACCTATTAAGAATTTAAAACCAATTCCTTTACAAAGAATAACATACAAAACAAACTACCATCGTAATCGAATGCCATTACGTTTCAATATTAACGTGTAATCCGCTTGAAAAGTCCAATTACATGTGAATTAATGATTAACTAATTAGTCGTCAGTTAAAATGAGGCAATCGCCGGTCGTAACCGCCGACCGATGGCGATGGATTTAATGACAAATTGCCGGTTTCATTAAAGTTACAAGTTGGTTTTGGTAACGATTGTGACATTAAATAATTTAGGATGACGGCTATTCATAATTCGTTTGGTATGAATGTAATTTTGCTGTGACAATTTGACACAAATTACACTTTATGACTTTTGGGACATTTGTTTTTCTTGCTCATATTTGGGCAGCATCAGATTAGATAAACTGGAGTGGACTCACAAACTACTAGACATATAAATTATATTTTTATTCATTGTAAGGGTTCAAAATACAGGATATCTCATCAATCTCATGATGTGGAATATCGTTCCTTTAATATTTATCATTGTAATATTACAAGCGCTCTTTACCTCGCCTTATAAATGTCGTGACAGGTAAAATCATCATTGGATTTTAAACACGTCTTTTTAAACCTAAACCTAACGTCATGATATTTCCAAACAAAATAATGATGAATTATAAACCGCTATCTACATTTCAAACTTCAAATAACTCGAAACTAAAGACAGAATTGATGGTTTTACGTCAAGCTTTGTTATAAACCAACAATTTCGGATAAATCATGCTAAAACTTAGATAAACCGGCCAAGTGCGAGTCGGACGAAGGGTTCTGTTCCACTGACCAGGGAAACTACAGTAGGAACACAAATTTATTATCATGTATGAAAGCCTAACTTAATCTAAATCTTTAGTTATTTTGTAATTTATTGTTATGTAAATAATTTGTGAAAATTTCAACTGTCTAGCTATTTCAGTTTTTGCGATACTTCCTGGTGACAGACGCTTGGATGTGCAATCAAGTCTTAGTAACAGGGGTTCCGTTTTTACCCTTTGGGTACGGAACCCTAAAAAATGAAGGTTCAGGTTACTTGTCCTTCGTCAAAATGCGTATGGTTATTGCTTAAGACATCCGGACATTGTTGGGCACTAACTTCTTTACCCTTGTTAGTTCGCTGCCTAAGTAATGAGATTCTGTCTCGGAAGCTGCCTTAGGTCAATCACCATAGATATACATCTGAATATGTGTCTCTAGGGCATTAATTTCTGTAGCCTTGCTCATAAAATATCGAAGATTTTATTTAGAAAGCAATTTTCACATGGCTTTTTTTTTTAATATTACCGAAGAAATATTCATTGTTCTCTGCTAAAATCACTTCTTATGAAGTTCCTCTTCAAGCAAATATAATCAAAATAGGTTTAGCTATTTAAGAGCTAAAATGCCACAGACAAATAGATTTGTTATACTTATAAATTTTTTTTTTGTACCGTAATAGAAAATGTACTCGCAGTTCTTTCTTATGCCTATAAGAAACCAATTTCTTATTCTAAATTAACTATAATTATTATGTACACAACTTCAGCTAAAAGTCATCAAGGGATTTGTAATTATCTCGTATTTCTAATAAACCAAGACACATATTCGATTAGTTTCGTTACTAATTTTTATTTATTACCTCAAGAACGAAGTCTTATGTCTATATCTAATGGTATTTGGCAAGACTATTAGTTCGGTTGAAGTGTACTAATTACCCACCCTTTATTAAAATAATCTAATTGATTATGCCATGACAGATTTTGTCACTATCCAAAAAATATAATAATGTTTACCAATTCCCCGTATGAATGGAGAATATCCAAAGATTTTTTATTACTGATTCCTTTTTTTTCAAATTGATATTACTTGTGAAATAATAATGCGTATTTACAACAATGTTATGAAATTGTATTAACTTCGAAAAAAAACCGTCTTCTGTGATACATTAAAAAGATGAGAACCTCCTTTTTTAAGTCGGTTGATAAAACAGCGACCAATACCTAAATATTCTGTCACCAGGTGACCTTTTCGTGCTGGTCTTCGCGATGGACAGCCGCGAGTCCTTCGAGGAGGTCATCCGCCTTCGAGAACAGATCCTTGAGACCAAGGCCAGCGCCAGTAGCGGCAGCAGCAGAGGCCGGCGGCAGGCGCCCAGGGTTCCTATGGCGATAGCTGGGAACAAATGTGACAGGGATCTTAAGTGAGTACTCCTTCTTTTGTTTTAAAAGATTTTGTTTAACCATTGCAGGTTGAAATTGCAGGTTGCATTGAAGTATGTATGTATGTTTGTACGGTCGGACTCTTTCTACTCAATTTTGAAGTAGGTAGATATCTTCAACCAATTGAACTGACATTTTGTGTACAGGAAAAAGTTTAGTTTTTTTTTGCTAGTTATTAAACATCGCTTCACCCCAAGCCGAGGGCTAGATGTGGAGATATGTTGGAATTGCCTTTGCTGATCACTAAGCATGCACGTTCGAAAATAAGTAACATAAAGTGAGGGAATTTTTGTTTTTAATGTAGTTTTTTTTTTTCAATCGTGCATCTGCATACTAGTAATATGGCCTTGGTACAGGACAACATAAAACAAATGTAAAAAATATGTGCCTCCTAAGGTACATTTGAAATACCCAGAGGAACGTTTAAGGGTTGCTATCTTCAGTAACCACAGCTTTCGTTAATTAATCGCTGTTGCTAATCTGAGATGTAAATTAATTTAAGCTTCCTAAATTAGTAACGGTTCTTTAATGCCCAAATTAATCAGTTTTGTCGTAACTGATCATGTTTTATTAATTTTACGGGAACGTCTAAATGTGTGCGTAGAAATTATATTTTTGGAGACAAATTAAATTGGCATTAAGAAAACTGTTGGGATTTCAATATTGAGAATACCCAATAAGAATGAAAATTGTTACTAATTAATAAGTTATTTTTAGTTCTGTTTTGTATAATAATTAGGTATTTTCTAAATGTTGACCTTAAAAACTTTTATATACAAAAATTCTCTAGTAATAAATTGCCCTTCATTAAGTAAACTTTCGTTACTTTCTAATAACCTACATTGAAAAATCTAGTCCAAAAAGGCGGTCATTTGTTTTCTTCTGTTTTCACCGTAGTCAAATTTCAAGGATTAAAAACAAAAGACTCATTTACCTTTTTGCTGCAGGACTGTCCAGCCGGAAGAAGCAGTAGCTTACTGCAATACGCAAGACTCCTCGTGCGTCTTCGTCGAAACCTCAGCCAAGAAAAACTTCCACGTTGACGACCTGTTCTATGAACTTTTCGTCGTCGCCAACCTACCCCTAGAAATGGCCCCAAACCACCACAAAAGAGTCAGTACGGCCTTCGGAAGCCCATGTACCCTACCCCCAACCAGTAGCCAAAGCAGTAGAAGTAAGAAATGTACGCTATCCATTAAGAGAAGACTATCAGACGCTTGTGGGGTCGTAGCTCCGAACGTCAGGAGGCCCAGCATTCGCACTGACTTAATGATAATGAGAACAAAGACTTGTGCCAAAGGGGACACGGACAGTGCGAGTGGGAGTCCGAAGATCAACCTGAACAGGCTCGTGCGGTCTACTGGACAGAGTGAAAAGCGTTCATGTGTGGTGCAGTGATATTTATTGATGGAATCGTGAAGTGACAGGTGCTATCAAAGTTCTCGCAAGTGTCTCATATTGATAGGAAATGATGCTCATTCGTTTATTACTAGAAGTGTAAATTGAGTTGGATAGAAACTCAAAATTAATCTATATTTGAAATAGATTTAAAAAACGAAGATAAATGAAGATGATGTCTATAATTGAATTGACGTCATCAGTATTTAGATAAATTACACTTTTGTTGAGTAGACTCAATGTCTGGATTGTAATCGGACATTCATTGAATACAATGGCAGATGAAGTATTCACAGTATTTTATACATTTAAATCGAGTTCAAAAGAACCAAAGAATATCTTAAATATGCATTAGTATTAATCTCTTAGGATTAATCAAATTTAAAGGTTCATTAAGTTTCTTAAGTCCTATAATTTTGTAAAAATTCTGGACTTTAATTTTGTTCGTATATTCCAAAGATTTATCCCCTTCTTTATATTTAAAGAAAAACTGTTTTGTTTTTTACAAGTAAGAGGAAGTTCATGTTATATATTTTTAAGAAGGATTTATTTAAAATATCGCCTTTCGCTTTGTGTCTGTGAAGCAATGTATAACAGACATTTATAAATACAAATATTTTCGTCGAGCTTCGAGTGTGCTAAATAAAAAATGTTTAATGGACTATAATTATTACAATTTAATTACCAATGAGATACAATTATGTACATAATAATATAATACTTCATACACTGTTGATTTAATTGATCTTACAAACAATAGAGAAGAGAAAATATCCGATATCTAATTAACGAGATTTCCAATCACTACGCTTTGCTGGTTATTGGAAAACTACTGTTTTTAATTACAGGAAGCCGTATTATGAAGTCAATAAACAATACCATTGTTCTGTTTTATAAAAAGAAATGGTGATATCTGTCTATGTATTTCCATCTCTCTCTATTACTAAAGACAATGCTTCTGAAATTTTGTAATGTTTTTTTTTTTTATTTTATGTTTTGGCAAAAGTAACTATGTGTCGTAACATTTACATAGAAAAAAAAGCAGTATGTTATTTTAATACCAAGATAAGGGCAGTGTAGCTAGACTCTTTGTACATATATTTCCCACAAATAAAGTATTATTGAAAACAATTTCCTACTGTACATAAAACTCTTTATTCTTTAACAATTTCCTATCAAAAATATAATTATTATTTATATTTCTAATAAATGTTAATGCATGGCTGATAACTGTGGCTTTTACCCTGTATCATTGTTGTGATGGGACCAAAAAAATTAAATCGATTATTTTGTTGTTAGAAAATATCTGGGTCTCGTGTTAAATACTTCTGTTTTCATTTATAACTGTTGTGCATATAATATTGTTTATACACATTTCGCGATATTTTTGTGTCGATAAAATACAATCTTGAATAAAATCTTACATATCCTCTCATATACTCTCAATACATGTGCTAATTACTTTTCAAGAACTTGTTCATAACATTAAAAGAAATTCTTAGATCCAATAATGCATATCTAAATAATTTAACAACTATTTCTAAAAACTGCACCGTTGGCCTAGTGGCGCTAATCGCGACTGCTACGCTGGAGGTCTTGGGTTCGATTCCCGAGTCGACCAAGGTGTTATTGGGTTTTTCTATGAAATTCTCAATAGCAGGTCGGAGTTTGGATTTGTGCCCGGTAGTGGCAATAGGCTCGCCCCCTGTTACATGGGACTAAAACATATCGGCGAACTGTGGGTGTACATTGATACACCTCTGCCTACCCCTTCGGGGATACAGGCGTGATGATATGTTTTTGATGTGTATATGTATTTCTAAAAAGTTCATAGATCACATATCTATCACATCTATATTAATATTATAAAGAGGAAAGATTTGATTGTTTGTTTGAATTGAATAGGCACCGAAAATACTTGACCGATTTGAAAAATTCTTTTACTGTTGGGAAGCTACACTATCTGCGGTTAACATAGGCAATATTAAATTTTCAAAAAGTAGGGGATCCATAGCATATAGGTAGTAACGCGGGTGAAACCGCGGGGCACAACTAGTATTCAATATATTTTGTCCTACGGTACCTACAAAAAGTCTGGCATATAATATCACACGAAGGTACATTTAAGAAAAATAATAGACTTTTTAATAAGAATCTCAATAGTTAACCTCTTTACTCATATCCCAAAATTGACAATTGCTAAATGCTGAAAATCATTTTTATAAGCTCCATATTACGATGAATTTCAATTTTGAAGTATAGAGACCTCTCGAAATCTCTCGTAAAGGCAGATTGCTTGCATAAAGTATCAATAACTGAGCATAAGCTTCTATTGCTGAGTAAGACTTTCTCAAATAATAAGTCCAGACATCGACAATAGCAGTTAGGACGAATCGTACGAATAAAGACGTTTGAGTGCAGAAATGTCGAACTAGGACCTTTTTTGAGTGGTTTGCGATTGTTAAAATTTGAAAGCGTTTAATTGCGATTATTAGCTGTTATAGATATTGTTTGTAGGTACAACATATATAACATATTTATCACATCTACGTCATAACCTACAAATAAGTACCATGACTTGACCAAAATCAAAATAAATATTGTATCTTAAGGGAAACGTAAAGTAGTGTTCAAAACTAACATATCATGAAATTACACAATATTTGTGACTTTATTGCAAATCTTCACATTTAATAAAAAAGTCTATACCTGTTCTTCAAATAAAAAACTTTACTGAACAATTTCTAGTGGACATACTTATACGACACAAAAATATCGCGTAATCCTATCTAATACTAGCTTACATGAAATATAAATGAGAATCGCCATTTGTATCCGCATTATTTATTAATATAACATATTTAGCTGTGTAACACGATGTATCGTTTTGTAACCTTTTATCTATACCTTCTGTCTTCTTGTCTATAATAAACAGTTGTTTTTATATTGAAGTTTTATTTCAGTCTGCGATAAGCAAATACCTTTTCAGATGGTCAAAATATTTTTACGTTTAAAGTTGAACATTTGAGGAAGACGTACACAAAGACAGCACCATATTTCTTTTTAAGAACATGAATAGTGTATGTCATTTATGTATTCAAAATTGTTTTAATTACCTGAAATCCTATCAAAAGATAAAAAGTGTAAGTTAAGGTAGGGAAATGTAAAACATAACATAACATATCATCACGCCTGTATCCCCGAAGGGTTAGGCAGAGGTGTACCAATGTACACCCACAGTCCGCCGACATGTTTAAGGAAATGTAGGTTTTAAAATTAAATAGTACCTAAGCATATTTAGGATCATCAGTTTTAGTTTTATATATTCCTGATAGAAATTCAATTTGCATTCAGTCAAAAATGTGTGTAACATTTTGAAATTTTAATCTATCGAGTGGGTAGGGCTGTCAGGTATTAGAATAATTTCAATAAAATCTTTCTTAATTCATCCAAAGTATAATTAATATACTATATACTCCAAAATATATCATATTAGATTCCAAAGTATAATTAATTACTATTATATATATAATTAAGGTACTCAGGTATAATTTGAATAAAGATGCAAAACTCTTATCTTTTCTGTCTTACCATTAAATATCTAATCGTGAGTCAGACCAGAGTCAAAACAGGACACTTATATCAGTGTTAATAACAGTGTTTTCACTCATGTACTGTCAACTGCAAAAGGCTATATTATCCAAATATAAAATTCAAACAACAGCTTTCAAAAACAAAAAAGAATACTTACCTGATATCTCCACACACCGCTATACGTATCAGAATCGACAGCCCCCATAAATAAGTTACGCTTGTCAACCCTAATCCCTGCGATTTCAATTATGTTCAATTTAAATGAAATTCTAGCAAAAATGTTTTGTTGAGCAATACCGCCGTTAACAATTCTATTTGTCGACTAAGGGTTCCGTAGCTATTTTAGAATTACCTACAAAGGAATCATAATTTTACACATAGTCTATTAAAAAATGTCGATATACCGTCTTCTAGACAGCATTTAGAAAATAGGCGTGAGCATACCTTACATTTCGAACCCGGGCAAGTACCAATGTAACTTTTCAAAGCTATATGTACTTTCTTAATTATTTTAAGACACTTCTGACAAACGGTGAAGGAAAACATCGTGAGGAAACCTGGATTCCAAAATTGGGGATCTGAAATTGCCAATCCGCAGTGAGCAAGCGTGGTGGTCAATGATCATGCCTTCTCTATATGGGAAGAGGCCTGTGCCCAGCAGTGGGACGTTTATAGGCTGGATTATTACACTTTACATTAGATATAATCTGACTTCTATTGATCAATGCAAACTTTAAGTAAGATACCTAACATAAAAAAGAACTCTTCGACGATTCTGACTTTTCTTCCAAATACATAAATAAACACTTTGAATAAAAAATGCGACCGACTGACAACAATATCAAAAGATTTTATCTGAAATCCACCGGAAACCTCTCGAAATTTCAACCACCACAATTATAGCTTATTTCGTTGAAAATTTTCATAAAAGGTTTCGAAAAGTATTTATTTTTGCATACGGTATTTTTGCATACGGAACTCGACAGACCAAATCAAAGTGCACGCGGTTTATTTTTTATACTTTTTGTTTTTTTCACAAACATCCGGTCGCAACCACTAAATGGACGATATAAACAAATTCCATATTTGAATGCGACAGTATCGGATATGCTGATTGGTCGAGTGAGTACGTCTGGTTTGCATATTGGAACAGTTGAATGTCGATGTTCGATTTTTGAATTCGAAATTACTGGCATTATTTTTATATGGCATTTCTTTATTAGTATTCTAGGACCGTATGTTGTGGCAATAGACGACTGTCTTACACTTTCACTGCCAAAATGCAAAATTAATTTTGACAAATCTTCGTATGCAGAAAGCTTGAATCTTAGGAAATTACAAAAGAATTATTATTTTATTAATATCACTACATAGTATAAAACAAAGTCGCTTTCCGCTGTCTGTCCCTATGTATGCTTAAATCTTTAAAACTACGCAACGGATTTTGATGCGGTTTTTTTTAATAGATAGAGTGATTCAAGAGGAAGGTTTATATGTATAATACATGCATAATATAGTACAGAAACACGGATTATCTGAGAGATTTCTAATGTAAGGTCGTAAATAAACACATTTTTTTCGTTTTCGTTGCGAACGCTGGCTGAACCCTACGAGATAGATCAAAATAATGTACTACAGTATTGTACACCTTAAAAAGATCTACAAAAAAGTCCGCGATGGCATATGTCTATCTCTTGAGGATAACCCACAATTACCATTTTTTATCGTTTATTTATTACTTATTTACGAAAAAGCGATTTTAAGCAATACAGCATTAATCCTTATCCAATTAAGTACCTTTAATAAATTGTGCATGTAATTTAGATCAATATTGCCCTTGACAGTATATAATTTAAATGAATATTTTCGAAGATGTTACAAATTTAAAATGCAGGAACATAGCGGTTCCGGCGGTACTGGCCGGAGGGCCGCGCGGGGGCCGGGGGGCGCGTGCCTATACCAAATAGTGCATCCAAGGCTGCGCTTCGCCCTACAGAACTTTATGATTGTGTAGTTAAATTTGGTATCAGCGTTGCACCCGAGCAAAGCCGGGGCGGGCCGCTAGTTGATTATAAAATAAAAGTATAATTTTTAAACATCAAGTCAAAAGAGGTGGTTTTCTGAAGTTTGACGTTCCTCTTTATTGCATCGTAACTCCTAAATGAATAGACTGATTATAATGTTTAGCAAGCGTCGCGAACGCCTTCTGATTTCGAGGGAAATATTCTGAAATTCCATACCACATAACCGAATACAGTTTTCCAAACAACATGCAGACTGTTACACGATAATCGTGGTTAACATCAGTTTCATCAGACAGACGTAGTTAGGGAATACCGAGCTGGCAGAACTCCAAACGATGGCATGTGGAACACATATGTGTCGATATCGCATCTAGATAACACAGGTAAGTATTAATGGGTTGGCAAAGAGAACATCAATAGTCGATAAACATTAACACCGTAAAAATGTGGGGTTTGAAGTTACGAATAAACTGCATTGTCAGATTTTTTTATTGTTATTTTTTTATAAATAAATGCGGACAACATCACATACATTGCTCTGAATCCAAAGTAAGTAACTATTAAGCACTTGTGTTATGGAATTCGGAAACAACGAAGGTACCACAAACACCCAGACCCGAGACAATTTAGAGAAGTGACTTTCTACATTGACCCGTCCGGGGATCGAACCCGGGACCTCAGAGCTAGCAACACCTTGAAAACCAGTACGTACGCCACTCGACCACGGAGGTCGAAAAAAAAATAATAGAATGTCTGTCGGTGGTTTATATTCTGGATAGAAAAGTAGAACATACCTACTTATATCCCATTTGTACGTATATTGTAACGAGTAGGATAATATTAGTAGGATAATTCAGTTTAGAATCTCTTGTTTAGATATACGAAATGTAGTATCTCCAAATAGAAACAACTCGTTCACAACGGTTTATTCAAAGTAAAGGAACGTTTTCAATTAATTTAGTTCTAGACGAGTGAACAAGATCGTCCCTTTCTTAGACTCCAATAAGCATATATTATCTAAGGAACCCTGTTAAGGTATCAAAAACTTATAGGTCTAACGATATTACATAGGTATGTAATAACAAAGAAATATTTGAGTATGTTGAACATTTTGATATAAGAGTAGGTCTAGGTCGAAAAGACCTTGGTTCTTGGAAAAGTGTCTTATATCTTTAAGGTAAGTACTTACGTGAAACGATTGGAGCAGTTATGTTCAGTACCTAGTCTTAACTTCGTTTCATTAAACAATAAAATAATAAGTTTATTCTTTAAAGACAATGAGATCGTTTGATCTTGATCTAGATTCAACCTCGGAATCATGAAAAGAATGAAAAAATATAGCCTTAAAACCAACTCATGAAATTGTGCGTATTTATGATCCAATCAATGACATATTCCTTATAATTAACTTAATAATGTAGGTATATTTAGGTCAACTTTATCTGCAAAATACATGTACAAAAAATCTTTAGTACATAAATATTAACAAAAAAAATCGACATCGTTAGTTCTATAAAACAACTATCCAACACAAAGAGGCTATAATTTCGAGCTCTAATATCGCATTCTTTTGTTTGTCAAGATGGCGACTCACAAAGGCGGGAAAACTATAAAAATAAAGCCCTATGGTTATTATTTTGTATTTTCGCGAAGACGTTTAATGAAGATGTCGTGGAGTATGGATTACTTTGCTTATATCTCAAAGGCTGTATAGCCAGGTATATATTATGTCTGGTACCTACAAATTATATTATATAATATTATGCTTGGTTAACGATTTTTATTTTATAAATTAGAAAAATAGAAACGACTAAAAAATTATTGAATTTTTAAAATCTTTTTTTTTATTCCTTTACTAGCAAATATCTCTTTTAGAGACCCTTAATCTTATTTGTGAACTATTTTCAATCAATCAACTAATATTAGTATATCAACGAATAGATTTCACTCATCACTAGTGACCCTAGTGAATTTGACTCATTTGACCCCATTGACTCTGGCTGGAGGCCTTAAGGTCCTCGCCAAAAGTCCGGTGAAGCAGTCAAACCCTGCGCTCAGGCTAACTGCAAAGATACTACCAAAAAATAAAACCCCCATTGACCAACATTGTTACCTCATCTATTTAAAAATTAATACGCTCATGTAGGACAGCATACAAGCGCCACAAAAACATGTCAATTTTAGATAATCAACTCAATTAATATGCAAATTAATCCACAATTCGACCGCAAACCGCTTATTAAAACATTATCGCGATATAGGACATGTTTTTAAGTACACTTCAGTGAGTTTGACATTAATTTGGGTAGTAAAATAAAACTAAAGTTACAAAAATATATATATTTTTAATTCGTTTAAAATTAAACAGTCTTGTACCAAAGACTTTGACTTTTACATAAAATGTATACTTACATTTTGAAGTCATTCGCAACTTCCTAATTATTTCATTTGTTTTAAAACACATTATATGGCCTAACAATTTAAAAACTGCTACATATTTGCTCTCAAATAAAAGGATTTTGAATTTTATTTAGGAGGTTATCTTTGACAATATAAAAGACCGGTAGCTTTAATAATTATGTGTCAATAAAGAGATTCAATATAAAAATGGCGCCGAAGAAATATAATGGTTAAAACTTGGTCTGTGTTTCTTCCAATAATGAATTTAAAACGTCATATAATACGACTTTTATTGTACCCACATACGTGTGAAATATTTCTTATCGATCAATCACATATCAATTACCAGTCTTTTCACCACATTTGTTACAAACATTACATGTTTTCACCATTTGGTAACCGCAAACTAGTACGTTCACACCGCATCAATGCTGTAAAGCACTTCGTCATTATCTTAAGCCAATGTATAGCCCTTAACTCAAAGGAATAAGGTCCACAATCAATCTTTCCGGTATTTCTTGCACGTTATTTTTGTTGTTACATTTCTTGTCAAATGAAATTGAATTCTAAATTTAATTTGTGATGGATTAAGTTCGAATGACCTTTGTTACCTATCTATCCTGCTCATCAATGATTTTTTATCTATCTACTTTAGAACTTCAGTCCAATTAGGTACAAGTTTATGTCAATCATTTACGTTCCTTAACGTTCACGAACACAACACTTTCACTGGAAGTATATCAAACTAACTTACATCCCCCTTTTTATTCGACTCCAAATTCTTCAACAGCAGATTAATAAGTTTTTTCTGTATCCTCTCATTATTATGTGAGTTGACATCTTTCCTCATTTGCGTATGATTCACTTTTATTTCATCAATCAGCATCATTGACTTAATCTTAAACATCCTAACTTGGTCTTCAGTCATCGTTTCCAACTCAGGTAACAAGCTCATAAGAAACATTTTCATCGCGTTACTTTCGCTTGTACTTACATCAGATACGTTATTGTAACTCCTTTGATATGACGTCACAATTTTTCCCCGATTTCTGATTTCTGTGCAGTTTTTCTTCGGTACAAACCTTCGCCGTTTTCTTAACGTTGCTGTTTTTCTAGAAAGCAAGTCGCTTAGTATGGTATTGTCGGAGTGGTTTTCTATATTTTCTTCGTTATCACCATCGTTTGGTTCCGACTTTATGTAGTCTACTACGACCTCGTTTGTGTTGTTTTGTGGTAGATCATACTGGTCATCTGCACTCTCGATGCCACATATGGGCTTTAGAAAAGGTAATATAAACTTCAAATATTCTGAAAGGTAGTAGGGTTTCTTTACTTTGTAACCGCTGGGTTTCATGCTCCTCAAAAATGATGATCTGATGTTCCGCCATTTTTCTTTGCAGTCGCTTACTGAAAAGAAAAAAATATATATTGAAACCTAATGTTTTTTATATAGATAAATTACATTTGCTTTTTTAATAACCACTTTATTTATTTCTAGAACTATCTTGATTTAATTTTTTACTTCTATCAGACCGACTACAAAATTAAATAAACAATTGAACAAAAGAATATGATTACAGCGCCATCTAGGATCTTATTAAAACAGTCATTGAATGATTTGAAATTGTTATCAGGTTAATTTTACTAATGCAATCGTAGAAATAAGTTGATAAGGCATTAACAGATTACAATCGATACTTATTTACATATTGACTAATGTTGATCCTTATTTTATTTTTTTTCTTAACATTTAGATAAGTTAGATGATAAGATCTATTTTATTAGTAGCATTAACATAAGAAATAAATATGATGTCACTCCATCCAAAACACAAGTTAAATAAATTAAAATGTATTGTGGGTATTTTTAATTAAACTATTAAGTTATAACCAAAGAATAAAATCGGACTTATTTTTTAGCTACATTGGTAAACCAGAACATTAAACTCATAGACTACCTATATCAAAATCAATATATGATATAAAGTTGTTAGTATCAATAACAAAAATTCTATAGATATGCTAATAAAGCATTGTGTTGTCACCGAGAATAAATGTGCCCACATCCTGTAGAGACCAATATAGCGAGGTACGTATAACATACACATACTTATTGTGTCTTATGTCATCAAACGTATAATCTATTGAGTTAGAACTAGGTATGTTATCAGCATTCAAGCGTAAAATAAGATCACGATCTCGTAACATTGCACCGGTCGCGTCCGTCATCCACTATTGCCGGCACTGAATCGATCACAACAAACACACGATCAACCGAAACGAATACATTACTGCACCGGTTAGAAGGTTCACGTCGTAAATATAACACTGTTGAACAAAACCCGCGATGTATACGACGGTGACGTCACACCGCGATGCGCACTTACTTGACATGTTTGTGTTCTCCGCGATGTTTGCCCACGCTTCCTCCACCATGTCTTTTCGATTGTACTCCGGCAAATTGAAATTATAAAGTAGCTCATGTTTCTCTATTTGGTTGATTAGTTGTATTTCGAGGGCCATTTTTGTTGGAGCGTCGCCGCTTCGGTTCGGGACGTTGCGTCGGGCAGCTGCCGAGCGCGGCACTGCCGATTGGTTGCCGCGCCGAAAGTGTGTCGCGTCCCCCCCGCGCCGCGTCGCCCCGTGCCGCGCCGCGCTCGGCCGCGCTCGGCCCCGCATGCCGCCCCGAGCCGAGCCGACCACGGCTATCGACCCGCGTGCGACCGCGACAAAACATACGTAGCATTTGTTTAAACTGCGACAATACTATCACTATGACATTATTATTAACTGATTGCTCCAGCTATGGGAAGCGTAACATTCAATTATTACGATTTTATTTGCTGTACTAACATTTCAAACAAAATACTAACTATAAATATGTAATTTTTTTTTTAATTCGCCTTATTTTTTCTGCCTAACAGGGATTCGAACCCGTTGTTTTGACGCCGCTGTTCTTTACCTTTGGCACTACCTCGACCCTTCAATTAAAATTCTGCCTAAACGGAAACTGTTACAATTTATTACATAGTTTGAATAAACATAAAATAAAAATCTCCTTACTTTCAAAAATCCTTACTTCATTCATGACGACTATGTTACGTTCTTTGTATATTAGATACTTTAGATAAATTACTGCAGTTCCATAAAAAATACGACCAATTCTTGTAAATGACTTTAGAAATAAGCTTTCCCAAACTATCTTTCTAAAATGATAATATATGTACAATACTATAAAAACTAAGCCTACATATTAAATAGGAAAAATTATATACTAAATAAAACTAAGCACTAAAATAATAATGACTTTTAGTTTATTTACTTATTCAATTTTCTTCTGCTCTGCCAATTGACTCTGTAAATTGACAATTATATATGCATAGTAAATTACAAACCAAATTGCATACATTTTGATGAACTACAGATTGCATCTGCAGTCAGTTTAAAATTAGAACCGTCAATGTTTTACCGCTTGGCGGAGCCACTGTAGCGTGTGACCTGAGAAACAAATTTTATTATAAATTACGAACTTCATTTTTAGTTTATTTAAATTTAAAATTCAAATTCAAATAAAATAAAACGTGTTTTATTTTACTTTGTTAATTGTCTAGATGTGCATAATTATTGTTGTTTTACTTTTAGTTATTTGTAAAATTCTCTAAATTCGCAAATTCGAATAGATGATTTCAACTTACTATGAATCGAGTCAATTAGGAATGACAATTATTCAGAACTAAAGATACACACTTCATTATACATTCTATTATACGCCGGTAAACTCTTCTTTTTTTTTAAATAACCTATTAAGTGTCCCACTGCTGGGCAAAGGTCTCCCCCGTCTGACTCTCTCGTCTCTCTATAACACCTTAATAAAATGTATTTACCTTTTTCAATTTACTTAATTAAAAAAACTGACCTAAATAATGAATTAAGCTAAAAAAATAAAATTTCGGCACTATCATCGCATCACGAAACCAAAACAAATGACAAAAAAACCTCAACAAATAACTTTAAGAGTAATAAACCGCTGAATCCAGAAACAACTGGGTCAACAGCGCTTAAAGCGGAGAGGAGCGCTTAAAGCGGAGAGCTTTAGCGAGCTTCGGATAATGATGACTGTATTAATTGTGGAGGTCTCAGGTACCCTAGGGCCCGTGAGTATCGCATCACAGTTTTTAGAGTGACAGTTTTATAGAATTTGAAGATTACAATTGTTTACAGATAGGATTATCTGACTGGCTCACGATTATTGAAAGGCGGCTTTACTTTAAGATGTTCATGTCAATAAAAGTGATTGAAGTTTCAGTCTTCAGACGTAAGTTAGGCGACGATGTTTGGTTACTCGTTTAGTCTCTTCTCGAACTGTGTTAGGTGTTTGTTTGTTTGATTTAAATATTTTTTGTCTCTTCCAGTGGTTTCCTTAGCTATATTTTTCCTTTCAAATTGGGGTCGGCTTTTAGTAGCATCCAAAACAGTTAGTACAGTTACATTATGTGGATTGTGGGTGCAGCATTCTTCCCGTTATTTGGTTTAATTGGATATCGTTATTGGGTTTTTCTATGAAATTCTCAGTAGCAGGTCGAAGTTTGGATTTGTGCCCGGTTAGTGGGAATAGGCTCGCCCCCTATTACATGGGACCTGAACATATCGGCGAACTGTGGGTGTACAGTGGTACGCCTCTGCCTACCCCTTCGGGGATACAGGCGTGATGATATGTTATGTTAATTGGAGGTCGGAATGCGACTGGCAATTATCAAAATATCTTTGGTAGAGATTGATGCATTCAAATGGGTTTTCAAAATGGGTAGGTATATAACTAGTAGCTACGTTTCTCAGAAAATTCTATTTACAAAAGCAAATATCACTAAAATAGAGTTGAAACGTGTTTTAGAACTTCTATCTATACATTCTCGTCGAATGTTTGCCAGCGGCCGAATCCATCAGTTTTGGTTACAGAAGAGGATTGCCCAATGTTTGCTCTCGGGGAGTGCACGGCGAACTGTGAACATCTTCCAATGTATAGATTGATTCAAATAAGATTAGGAACGTCAACTGTTACTTAATAAAAATTGTTTTTATTTATTTTAGTTACCAAGATTATTTTAACCATTTATTGGTATTATTTATTGATTTAATATAAGTTTTTATAGTTTATATGGGAGTATTTATTGTGTATTCAAATAAAGATTTTCAGCTGTTATGATTGAGTAAAATGGTCTTTTGAGTAGGTATCAAATTATACATCGTTAGTTAAGCATTCAGGAGAATCGAAGAAGCGTAGTTAAAATTTACGTTGTCTTGTGTATTTTGCAAGTTTAAAGAGTCGCTGTACAATTTATGCATTTATGCATTACGCATTGTATAGTCCAAACCCGTTGATTGGCTCGTCTGAATATATAGTAACACCCTGTAGAGATTTACAGAGTGTTACCTATAGGTTATATCTATGTGAAAGAGGTGAAAAGTACATCTGGTATAGAGTCAGTTTACAAAATTATAGCTCAAAATGAGAGATTAAATAATTATTATCCAATTTTTACATCGATAATTCGACGTCAAATATGTGCTGAAACAATGTATCGCAACGTTTAGCAGTTGATGAAATAGAGTATAATATTTTATCTAACAAATGTGTAAAATAGTTCTAAAGGCAATTGTAATTCAAAGAATAATTAAATCCAATATTCCTTTAAAAGGGGTCAGTTTACCACATACGGACAGTAATTATCGGCGGGTAATCGAAAGTTTCAGTCGTTTCTGGCGTTTCAGTGGTAATACGGAGAAGGTTCTAGCAACCTGAATTAATGTATGGAGCCTCAAAATAGCGGTGTTTGCAAACGAGGTTGCCGCTTTGTAGTTGGTGTACGTCTCATATTTGGAATAGAATTCTGCAATTCTGAACGTCTTAGAAATTTTGCAGTCAGCGTTTACTGGTAGATTAGAAATATTTTTTTATGAAAACGCAGCAAATTTTATCTGGCGTAGACTCGTAGTGGTCAATACAGAAACTTTTAGTTTTTTCTATAGTTTTACAATATAATGTATTCCTGCCCTTTTTTAACCAAGTTCAAAAAGAGGACGTTCGTATTTTCATATCGATACGGTATACACCTGTGAGATGGACACATATAAATTTTATTGGCGATGTTTTATTTTTAGATTCATCTGTTTAATTATTAATATAGAATTTTGTGAATTCTATATTCACTGTATCTTCAAACATCGCGAGTAACGTAAAAGGGATTGCCACCAAATTATATTTGTCGTTTCCCAATGTGAATTTTGTTTGCTAGAAGTTTCGAACGAAATTTAAGAGCGACTTTAACAAACTTTATCAAATAAATTCAACAGGAATTTCGGCAAATACGATATACTCACGAAAATACTGAATAAGTACCTACTAGAAATAAATTAGCAGCTTACGAAAATTTACTTAAAATTTCTTCTCTTTTTGTATTAGTTAAAAATCAAAATATTTTTATTTCAAATGGCCCTGTTTAAGCTCTTTTAAAAGGTTAAGATGCTGCCCCTAGTTGCAGTGTTTAAAAATAATATACTAATTTTCTTAACGGCCTTCAAATTAAAGTCATTATTTTAAAAGAAATTTAATTAAAATCCGCTTTCGTTACAATTTTAATGTATTGTACACCTGTTGACAATGTCGTAACTTAGGTGTAATAAAAATAAATAATTTTCTTTTTCTGAAGGCATAAAAATTCAGAACCACACAATCAAAATATTTTATGGTAAGAAAAAACGTTATTTGTGTATCCAACAGGCGGCCATCAGAGAAGAGTGGCGGCGTGTTGTGAAGCTTGCCACCAACACCTGAAGTGATGATGACCACGACCACTCTGTCAAGAGTAATCCCGACAAGGAAGAAAAATGCAAACATAGCTAGGGATGGCTTCTTAGGAGTAGTTAAAATAAATGAAAACACTATTGAAGTGTTTTCAAAATGTACCAATCGATAAAATGAATCATTTTCTTGTACACGTTTTAACTACTAAAACGAATAGTATTGTTATTGCAATTTTACGAACTTGTTCTCGCGTTAAAGTTATATATCTTTCATATATTTTAGTGCGCGTGACAAAAATATCTTAGATGGAAAGGTCACAGACGATTTTAAATTTAATATTTATCAACGTTGTTACTCCTAGCACCATGTCTTTTTTTACTGGAAATGAATGTGTTGAAAAAATACCTTGCTACCATAATCATTATGAATTTAGTACCTATAGATTTGCCTGTCACTGATTGTAAGAGTGTTATCTTTACTGTTACATAGACACTATTTACTTATAAATATCACAAATCATATTAGTTTTAGAATGCAGAATATATCAGTACAACGAACATTAATATTACCAAATACCAAAAAGTTATTTTGTTTTTATATTGTTCAATATTAAACACTCCTCAAACGATGGTTATAATCCAAATTCTCAAGCAGTCTGGCAATATACAAAACCGATGACCAAACTCTTTTTCAATTCAATGAGACTTTTCTGTGCATTTCTGCTGACGTTAAAAATCTTTAAATCCGAAGCAATCAGATCGAGTTAGGATCCTTCATTGGATAGCGTCGAGACAGCGAACGTTGCCGACGAAAGCCGTTGGGACCTCGTTTTAACCCTCTCGCTGCAATTAAGCCGGAGATCAGACTGGTCCGTGAAAAATTGGTCCCAAAAGACGAGGTCGAATGGTGACGAGATTCATGTTTATTGCTCCTAATGTACGCTGGAATTTATTTGCCAGGTTGTGTTTTGGATGATCGTGTGTTATTAGAGTTAACGGTTTGATAATATGAGATCAATTTGATGTTCGGTGGATATTGATGACTTGATTGATGGGAAGGTTAGAACTAAAATATCTATCCTGAAATTGAAATTTAAAAAATGCATACGTTATTTTTGTTGTATGCAAAAAAAATAACGATTCGTGATAAAATTAGCACCAGCTGTTATTGAGTGACTCGATCTAAAACTGCTTATGGGTATTTTGAAAGTAATTTGATTTTGAAATAACTCTCAGCGTTACTGCAAACTCTTAAGATTCCTGTAGATTACTTTCTTAAACGTTGTTTCTACAAGACTTTTGTGTTATTTTATATTGTGAGTACTTGTTAAATACTTTTTGCTTAACGCTTCATGCGATGAATAAATTAAATAAAAATTATGAAGCTATCTAGAGATTAAGATGTCTGTATGATTACCAAAGAGGGATCTTTTTTGGACTGTTTAAAATTTATATTGACTGTAGGCGTGTCATATTTAGAAATGTAAGCTCTTTTACTAAGTCTAAAAATAATAGTTGAGAAGAACCAAGACTGTTATGTTAAACTCGATAAAATAACAACTAATTATCTCAATGTAAAAGGTATCTCGTCCCCATTATATGAGCATTCCAAGCAAGCACTCAATTTGTCGAAACTTGACGGTGAATTACCATAAAGTCCTTTGTCTGGCACAACAATTACAAGTCGTTATTGGTGTAGATTGACACGTATTGGCTACCCACCTCACAGGCCGAGCGCCGAGGGCTGGGCGCCGAGGGCCGAAAGACGAAAGGAGTCAATTCGTACGGGACCTTACCGTACCCCGATGTAATGTGTTTGGACAGACATGTATGTATGTAAGGTTGTAGAGTTGATATAACTGGATAAGCGGTATGGTATATTTACTATTGAAATAAAACTACCTTTTTTACGGCTTTTGTCTAACACTCGCCTAAAAAAACAATTTACTAGTTTTTAGTATTTACTAGTTGTTCAGGGGTTTTTTTTTTCATTTAACATCTTTAGAATCGTGATCTTAGTAGTAGCAGATACAAAAAAAAAATCGGTGTCCAAATTTCGAAATTAAGTTACAAATCGTTCGAATCAAAGATGTGATTCAGAGCAACAACAAAAAAAAATGATAATTTTTCTATACCTACTAGATCACATCCAGTAATTGTAACATCAGTGGTCCTGAATATTTGTGGGTCCTATTACATAATGTTCTTAACCCTTTCACAAGAAACTCGAAAAAATGTCCAGTCTCTATCTTCATGATAATGTGTTATTTGGGACTTTGTAAAAATACTCGTACTTTACTAGTAATTTTGAGTACAATAACAGCGTTTTTTCGCAAATTAGCTCATTTTCTTTTGATGCCTTGGGATAAATAAACAAAGAAATATCAAATGATAGGTCATAGAGGCTCGCATTTCTTTAAAGAACTATTATCATAATATATTTTTATGTTAGTATAATATATCTGCAACCTAAATACCTCTTGAATTAGGCAATAGGTTAACTTTCTTAACACATATTTTTCATAAAATTAGGTAAAATGAATGAAAAAAAGAAAATAATTTAATTAAAGCTTCCATTTTTATTTAGCTTACAAAAAACTAGCCATAACAATTCATGAATAAAACTCTTTCTTACCAGGTAGACCCAGACCAGCATAGAATCGATAGGTAACCAGAAAATATTCTGCTACAATTTCCCTGCAAAACACTACGGGAACATTTTAACTAAACTAATAAACGTTAACTCAGCTTTTATACGAACTAAACAGAATGCAATTTCATTCAGGAACCATCGTGGCATCGTTTAGTTTTAGTTTTAGCGTTCAGAATCGGACGTAATCCGGATTGTGGCTCACTTCTATATGAATACAATTACTGGACGGGAGATTACTGCGACATTATTTTGTGGTTCCATTTCAGAACAGTTATATTATATAATAAGTGACTATTATGCTAATATGATGTGGTACGGTAAGTATTTAGGTTGGACTAAGTTTGTTTGAATATTTTCGAAAGATTCTAATATTATTTTACCACTGCACCCAAGATTATGTTAAAAATTAGTGTTTTTTTGTTTTAATTTATATTTTTTTCTTAGTTTATATACAATTTAAATAAAACTACTTTTTACGGATTTTTTCGCGGTTTATATTGAGATTTTAAGTCCCGACGTTTCGACACCTTTGCAGGTATCATGGTCGTCACGGGCAGACTCTGCCCGTGACTGAAAATCTCAATATAAACCGCGAAAAAATCCGTAAAAAGTAGTTATATTCAAATGTCTAACATTCGCGTAAACCTAAGAAACCAATATTATCTACAATTATTAACTTTTAATGTCAAAAACATTTTGCAATTCACTGATCAGTTAAAGCAAAAACTTGTTTGAGGAAAAACAACTTGTTAAGGCGCTGTGTATAGTCAGCATTGATGTTATTGAAGGGGTGAAGCGGGCAGGTGCGGGACGGAGTAGCCCCGACCCTGCTACTCGTTTTTTCCGAATTCGTCCGATGCGTAACGGTGTCATAATATTGAAGCTTTATTTCGCTGATTGTTTAGATGTTAGTTTAGCCCTGCTTGACAATGTTTACTTTTGAGCTGCGCTCTCGCGGCGAACAGTAGGTTCGAATCCCGATAAAATCATAAATTTTTGGATTATTATTTTTAAAGTATTATGCACCTACTGCATATTATCGTGTTTTTACTTTTAAAACAAGCATTTTCAAACAAGCGTGATTTCATTTTAGAATAATTTTTCAAATACCTATTCTGATTTTCTGAAAAAAAAAAATATAATAATTGAAAACCTGAACAATATGTTTTATGACAATCTATATTTTTCTTCAGTATCAAGAGCAGAATATTAAAAAAAACGTACACTACGCTTGATGGTTGAGTCTGGAGGTACAGCGTGTTTCGAATGGTAACGAAAATTATTATTTTTTTGTGTATAACTTTTGTGGTATGAAGTCCTCACACTGCAGATAGTCCAAACACTCACCAGTCACCTGTAAAACTTGTATATTTATAGGTTTTTTTTTGTGTACGAAAGGGTAAATTGATAAACCTCTTTTGTTTTTTTTTATTATTCACGTGGGTCCAAAGGGGTGCAAGACTCCGAGAGAGAGCCCTGAAAAAGGCTCTGTCTAATCTGGCAAAACTCCTGGTGCCATCATTTGCCTTAGTGCTGGATATGTAGGAGAGAGGAAAACGGGGGCAGTACATGCCATTACACCGCTCCCGCCCAAGTAGATACGTGCAATGAAGGCTGAGGGACCCCCGTCCCCGCCCTCTGCGTCCTCCTCAGGGCAGGTCTGGCTACAGGGATTCTCGTCCGCGCACTGCCCACCATCGGCCATCGGCGGAGCAATGGAACAAAAGGGTCAGCCTCCCGCTCGCGCTCCAACGTCTCTTTCTGAGAAATAACGAGCTTGCAGAAATAAGACACTAAGGCAGACGAGTAGTCTGCGAGCATGGCGTTGACCACACCCACGAGCGAAAGGTCCGGGCCAAGAACTCCACGTAGGACACGGCGCTTAGCTTCAAAGGCAGTGCACACTTCGAATGTGTGCAATGCCGTGTCTTCCATTTCGTAAAATTAGCCTTCCCAATGCGCCATTGGGGCCTGGGCAGGAGAGACAAGTTTACGCTCCTATAAAGAGAGCCCTATATTGGGGCTCATTAGCTGTTTTTAGAAGGCGTGTGGCAAGCATTTGGGGGCCGTCCTTTTGCACTTAGACAGGACACCGAGTCCCCAAACTCTTCCGGGGACAGCAGGGAAATGTCCTCCGATGAGCTCATCCGGTAGGTTGAATTCAACCTGGGCAGGGTAACGTCGACGAAGCCACTCATAGCTTATCTAGCGGCCGAGCAGGTACGTCGTAGATCGGTCAGCTGTGCAGAAAAGCAGTGAACCGCCTTCCTAGCTGGAGGTCCAAGTAGGCGATAGACCACCTCGAGAACGGTGAGTACCCTTGCGTACCCTGTGCTAACTGAGAGGAGAACCCTATCCATATGTATCGGTGATCGGATAGGTTCTCGACGAGCTCGACCTGCCTATACGCAACGGTGGCGGCAAGTGCTGGGGTAGTGAAGGTCAAATCAACCACGGACCCTCCGTGCAGCCACCTATGCGTCGTCCCTCTATTAAGGAGGAAGAGGTAGGTGAAACCACCCACGCCTCCAAAGCATGGCCTTGTGCTTCGTTCGATGGATTACAACACGCCAGTGACTTTGCATTAAAATTACCGAAGAAGACCACATGCTTCTGCGCTAAATGCAACAAGACCCCCGAGAGGGCAGCCAGTAATCGCTCGAATTCCAACGGTGTGCGATTAGAAGAGAAATACACTCCTAACATGGCATTATCCCCCTAAGCGGAAGCAACAAAGCCGAGCCCCTTTCCAAAGATGTCAGGGGAAGGGAGTTTGGAGAGGGTCGTGGGAGAGGGTCCTGCCATAAGGTCAACAGTCGGTCGGGTCGGAATTGACTCGTTCTAGCATGTCCTCAGCGACTCTCATGCGATTGAGTTGTGAGAGTAAATTCAGGTCTTTTGGGACTAGCCGACCGGTAACATGGGGCGTACCCAAATGATTAGTTAAAATGGTACTGATAGACTCGTGAGATACGGAAAGTTCGGCAGCTATTTCTCTCATAGTTGAATGAGGATTTTGACAGTTGTTAGAATTTGAAATTGTAAATGACATTTCAAACAAAAAAGTGACGTGCTTTCACGCCGAGAGCCTACGGCGTACTCCTCTTGAACAACAATCTCTTCCCACGGATGTGCAAAGAGGCGATAGTCATTTTCATCCACAAACCCAGTGAACCGAAGTCTGAGCCCACTAGTTATCGCCCAATTAGCTTACTCAAGGTTCTTGGGAAGCTATACGAGCGAATAATTTATTCCCGTTTTATGGATTGTACCGAGTCCATTAGTCTCATACCAGACGAGCAGTTCGGTTTTAGAACCCAACACTCATGCGTCCAACAAGTCCACCGCATAGTCGAGAATATAAGCGCTGGTTTTCAGCGTGGAAGGCTCACTGGCGTGCTCTTCTTCGATATAGCAAAGGCTTTCGACAAGGTCTGGCACAATGGCTTGACCTTCAAGCTTTACCAACTCGAGGTGCCAGATCGTCTCGTGCTCATCTTCCGAAAGTTTTTGTTGAATCGGTCCTTTCGCTATCGCGTTGACCCTCACCCGATCCGCGCCGCAGTCCTTCAGGGCTCCGTACTCTCTCCACTTCTCTTCACACTAACGTTAGCGACATTCCTCGCGGTGGCAAACCCCAAATGTACGCCGACGATACGGCCATCTATTATTCAGGCACCAGCCCCTTAGCGATAGGTCGAACTCTCCAGACCGCGGTCACGAACCTCGGGAAGTGGAGAATCGAAGTTAACCCTACCAAGAGCGCAGCCGTGGTCTTCAGCAAGGAACGGCAGCCTCCCGCTACCCCTCCACCTATCACCCTCTTCGGCAAGCCTATCCCTTCGGAGCAGCAAGCCAAATACCTGGGTGTAATCCTTGATCGGAAGCTTACCTTCATAGCTCATATTAAGGCGGCACGCGCGCGAGCCGCCTTCGCTCTCGGCCGACTTAATTGTATGTTGAGCAAGCGCAGTAAACTCTTACTCTTACTTTACTTATAAGATGAGAATCTACACTGCGTGCGTGACAACTATCATGACTTACGGCAGTGTCGTATTCACTCACGTACCCGATTATCGACTCAAACGAATGCAAACTCTCCAAAACCGTTTCATGCGTAGAGCCACGGCGCTCCAGGTTACGTCCGTAACTTGCAGTTGCACTGTGACTCAAAGCTGCCAACAATTAAGCAGTTCTTTAAAGTCACCGCGATTCGATTTTTTGACTCCTCCGAAACCCACCGTAACCCGCTAATCGTAGCGGCCGCGCGATACGTACCTTCCGTAATACCTAAGACCAAACCTCCCAGACTTACTATCTCTTACCTCGACGATAAAAGAACGCTCTCCAAGAAGTATTCGATTTAGCTAGCAGCAGCATTACAAAACACAACCGCCGTATATTAGGTGCTCGCCGGCGAGGCCCGTCGCGTATTATTAATAATAGTAACGTAAATGTTATCCTCCTGTCCCTAGACCAAGGTGGTCCGAGCCTTCCAAACTAGCAATAAAAATATGTCCCTAAACAATAAAAACTTAGATCCAGCCATCCCTTGTTGCTTTGCCTTATTAAGATTGTTAGCAACGCACTAAGTCGAGGCCCGACCCCCGCAGGGGGTGCCCTTAGTGGACGTTGCTGACGTAATTAATTTTTTTCCTATTGTTCTGGCTGGAGGCCTTAAGGTCCTCGCCAAAAGTCCGGTGAAGCAGTCAAAGTTTACGGTCAGGCTAAAGGTAAAGACCTATACAAAAAAAAAAAAATACTTTGCTCTGTCTGCGCGCACACTTTTCGTCGTATTTCCACAAGACGCCATACATATACTGAATTTGACAGATCCAAAATAATTTTCATTAAATAAATGAGTCCTCACAAATATCTTACATTAATTAATAAACAGCAGTTTACTTCATTATTGTAATTATTACAAACGTTATTGCGTTCAATTACATTCTTTGGTATTACTAGTTACTTCAATATTGTACACCATGTATAAGTAGTCATGAAAAAGTTGTCATGAATGAAAATGAAAAATATGCATCTTATTAGAAATCAATAATCACTAATAGTTTTTTTTTATTATTAAAATTGAACAATTTATTAAAAATTACACAAAAAGTATAAAAAAAACATCATTGAAAAAAACATGAAAGCAAAATAATAGATTTCTATTGCTAGGTTCGAACCTGCGGTCAGCTATCGCATCGCAATTTTGAATAAGCACGCGACCGCTAGACCAATGTAGCTTCATCATACGTCTTCAAATTTCGCTTCTATAGAGGATCAATAGAAAAGAGATCAGATGTGCAAAAAGCAGGAAGTAATTACTTTACAAATTCCATTATGTGTCATTGTTTGACAGATTTCATTAAATTATTTTCGATTTGTCATGTATTTTAGACCTGTCAATCAGAAAAAAAGTGATACAGGTCCGTCTAGCACCGCGCCTCAGCGCACACTGTCTGTCCGCGTAGGAATGAAAGAGAAGCGAACAAAACGCCATATTTAGTTTGTCAGGAATGTGTTATTTTTCATTAAATATCTGAATATTTGGAAAAATACTACCTTAATTGAAAAACTAAAATAAAGGTTATCTTCATTATTAGTTATTACGTTTCTGTTGAAAAATTTATCAACATTGGTTCATCAGTAATACCGGAAAACTTTTTTGAAAATACATTTTAGAGGTATGTTTACGAATTTTTTTTATCGAGAAAAATTAATGAAATCGTGTTTTGGAAATAAAGGTTATCTCACAAAAATGATGACGATTAACATATATTTTTTTCGCTGCTCTGACATTTATACAGTTTGCTAAAAAACTGTTTGAAAAAGCCCATTTTTACTATACACAGCGCCTTAACCAGAACTATTTCCTTCTGACTTTCAAATTGCAAATTATCACTAAAACATGGTTAAAGGTCGTGTTTTCCCTCAATAGTTGCAAATATTATTGTTTATATTGATTCCAATAACGGAACCATTTCCTGACTAAAATAACAATTTGTTAACGAACCAATTATGATGTTTCACGGAATTTAGTTATTTCATATTCCACTAACAAAAGTTTCGGTGTTGTTGGCTGTAGCGCTATCGAGATGTTTATGTTTAAACTTTAGCACAAAATAATAATGAAAGGAACTAACAACTATTCAAATTGTATGGTCAGTAAATAATCAAGTAGCTCCTTGATAACCGAAGTTTAACTGAAACACGTGGAACCAGCACCATTCCTATTCAAGTTGTAAGTAGTAGACCACCATCTATGACCATGTAAAAATGATTTTTTTAGTAAAAATATTAAAACTCTACCCTTTTTGTTATAATCATGTTTTAGTTATTCTCTTACTTTGGTCACTAAAATTTCAGTCTATGAAGGTTTTTGAAAATCAAATCCTCGCTTAATTCCCGCGTACAAATCTAGCTGGAGTACTCGAACAGTACCTACAGACAAATATGGTTACTTAAGGAATTGCTTAAGTCAATTTTACTTACATTTTACCTTTGATAATATAATGTCCATTTTACCTTACTTGAATCGATACCCATCTATAAACATTTCATCACTTCAACTACGATAACTACTTGCAATCAGTCTAAAGCCCTCAAAAAAAGTAGGAACCCCAACAAACTTGCACCGCTACCGGGTCACACACTCACGAGCGCGTCACAGCGTCATGGCGGCACTAGGCGAACATTTGACACACTTTAGTGAACCGTGGACGGCGGTATCTATCGCGGGCCGTGTTCCGCTAAATTAAACGGCACGGAACCACCCGTGGAGTTGGCTGCATTCACACCGAAGTGTAACGAGGTGGGAAAGGTTGTTGATATTATTATATTAAATAGTCTGTTTTAACTGATAGTCTTGAAAAGATGCCCGGTCCTAAAGCTTACGTGACGACACAGAACAGTTGAACAAGCAACTTTATCGTCATTTAAAACCTCATAAGTTTTAGCTAAACTTTTGCCTACACTGAAAAATTATAGAGAGAAGATATTTTGTACTACATAACATTAGTAGTGACCATTTCATGGTAAGTGTTTAAAATAGTATTTCGGCAACTTTTCGATTGAACATAGCAAAACAAGGGTTAATGCTGATATAAAACAAGAAATAAATGTGAAATTACTATTTATTAATTCCTACATTTGAAAACATGCGTACCGAAGCCTTACCTATATTTCGGAGATTTCACGCGTGATAAAATACAAGCGAACATATTGGAGGCGTATTTCGTTGAACTAGCGTTAACATTTCCCAGAAGCTACAATTTGTGTTCATTACTAAGTGTACCGTAATTATTCCAAGTAAGTATTCTATGTTAACTGTATTTGCAAAATTGTAAAAGTGAAATGTGAAGATTCGATAAATGGTTTGGTTTTAATTATTTTTTCCTATTGCATGAAACTTTGCCAAATGGTTTTTCTTTGAATTTGACTGTAATCTGTTAGTTAAATTCTTTATTTATTTACTCATTCTCCTAATCTTTCTTCAAAACCTCATTACCCAAAACTTAAGGATACATAATAACAAAATCTATATTGTTCGTATATTAGACTCTGAAGTAGTATCGTCGGAAAAATAGTGGGCTATTAGCCACACACGTACTCTTTACATTCTTATCTATACTCAAAACGCTCAAAATAGTTCATCATATATAAAATAATTTATGTATATTGTGGTGATAAATCAAAGTTTTTATTATTACATTATTATTATTCTGACGACCTCCGTGGTCGAGTGGCGTACGCACCGGTTTCAAGATGTCGCTAGCTCCGAGGTCGCGGGTTCGATCCCCAGATGGGTCAATGCAGAATGTCACTTTTTTACATTGTCTCGGGTCTAGGTGTTTGTGGTCCCGTCGTTGTTTCTGAATTAAGGAATTCACACAAGTACTTAATAGCTACTTTAGAGCAATGTATGTGATGTTGTCCGCATTTATTTATTATTATTATTAAATATTTTCCCATCAAGTACTTCGGTGTGCACCACGGCCGCTTCTCGTCGCTTCCTGGTTCTCCCACCTCGTCTTCCGTTGCACACTTCGTCTCACTGTACAGCTTTTGTGCGCCTACCCTACATATGCCATGTTCAACTGAAACACGCTTACCGTTATGAAATGTTTCCTAAGCTTCAGAAAATAATCTTTGAGAGTTTTGAATCTACAATTTGATGTTTTATGTAGTATTAGAAGGAAAACTACTGCTACATAAAACTAAAAATATATATATATTTAGAATCGATGCAACAATACATTTACAATAGGTTTAAAAGCCAGCCACGCAAACGTATTGTTTAATTATACAAAGTACTACAACGAGAATCGTACGCGCCTCCATGACATACTCGTATCGCTATGTATAGTGTTGTTCGACCTTACGGTAACAGTGACGCGACAAATTAGTCGATTCTGATTTCGGTTAATATTACCTCCATACTAATATTTTGAGAGATATTCTCATTAGCGGTTCGGGAATTTAGTCCGATAAATGGCTTAAGGCTTAATCATTGAACATGATTAGTCTTATTACCGACGTGGCAATTATAGTCAGTTAGGCATAAAGAGCTAAACTAAATTGAATCGGTTGCAGTTAGAAAGTTTGCAATAGGTATAAATGCGAAAAAAAGATAAAAAAGATAACTGTTCAAAGTGAGTCACCGTTTTCCAGGAAATATTTATCATAACAACAAATTACATTATTTAATTTAAATTAATTATATAATCTAAAGTATAACATCGGCTTTAAGTAAATACCACCATGTTTGATCGTTGCACTTGTGCGGTTCTACAAACTAAGCGCAACTCAACCCACGTAACTCAGGCCCTACAACTGTTGTTACATACAGACATACAAGTTTAAATCCAACATACCAACAAACGGATGAAAATTGAGAAGTCTTAAATATGTATGGTATTAGTAGCCGAAAGACGTACAGTGCTTAACAATGCCTTCCCCGAATGATAATTTGCCGCTTGCATGAGCTGTAAATGGATGCATGAATTTTAATAAACTTAACGTTCGAGAAAATGTACAAATTTTGAAATTCAGACACTAAAGCCTTTGTTTATACCCAAAAAAGGAAATGGCGAAAGGAAATGATGAACAAAGCATAAAAAGACATAAAACAAATTTGAAACCAATACAAAAAAATGTTGGGGTACGTCCAGATCTGACGAACAAGCATTACACGACCAGCTCGCGAGCTGCTCATTCGTCGGACCTGGACGCAACCTTTAGATATAAATCATTTACGTTTGTATATCTCGTTCTATTACTTGCACCCAAAAACAGCGAGTATTCAATTCATATGAGTTATACCAGGAAAACATAGATACACAAACACGAGTGAGGGTCTGCGATTTTCAGAACCAGTAAAGTGCTATTGGTTTTCATCGGAAATTCGACGAATATTCAGTTCTGTGCACAAATATAATCAAATGTTACGTGCATACAAACCTTATACCGCAATCCAATCACTCAATAACTTCATTGAACAAAATACCTGTTAGAAGGAAAGATGTTTCAATACTAAAAATATAATATAATATGCTTAAAAAGTGTCCCGATTTTTATTCTTCCGTGATGGAAAGTGACAGAAATAGATATTCCAATTTATTGCATTCATACTTAGTAAAAACGACTTCAGAAAATTTAAGGTTCATTTTGATTAATTCATAGGGATCTCCAGGTGTACTCTATCGACGAAAAAAAAAAGAGTTTTTGGAAACTTTCACTATGGCCGCAGAAATCGCGTAACATAAATACCAAAAAATAACCAGGCTAATAAAGAACCTCCTCTACTCTTCTCTACTGTAACGACGAAAAAACAGAGTTATTGGAAATCCACTATGGACGCAGTGTTATCGCGTAAGATAAATAAAAAAAAAACAGACTAATAAAGAACCTCCTCTTTTTAAAGTTGGGTGAATTTACAGTAACTACCCGATTTTTAATGCTTCATCGGATATTTACCTCCTTTTTATATTATTGAACATTAGTTGGAAGCACAAAAACGCCGTATTTCACAGCATTAGTTAAAGATACACCTATGATCTTTAATACAAGAGGGAAAGTTTGGTTACGGCGGGAGATTTTAATTAGACCTGGCTTAAAACTTGTGGCACGATGAAAAGTATAATTAACACCCACGGGAGATGGGACACGTTTAACCTTAATTACTTACATGAAAGGCACAGACAGTTGATTTCTGAGTATCGATTTAATTAGCAATACGAATTATTTGTACAAAACATTGAGATTTCTCAGAAGTTATAATCAAAAGGGAAAAATATGGTTCCTATTGCGGTATTCAATATTTTCTGAGCATCCTTTTAATTAGCAATGCGACATACTTTTATTTCATTTTTAAATTCTTAGAAGAGTATAAGCAATAAGGAAAATATAGTACCTATTAATGTCGGCAAGATTCAAACCATGTACATAGTAAATGTATATGTAATATGATTGTTAGATATGGGGTAAGCTGAGATGCAAGCAATGCAAACTTTTTACACAAATAACTGGCACCCAAGCAAAATGAGCCGCAGCGGGATGCTAGATTTACCTAAAAATAGCTTAAATATCTCTGAATACAACTAATGGTGTATATTGTAATGCTAACAGAAACATAGTTATGTGTTACTTTCAACAGTTTAAATAACAATTTGACGTTTCTAAGCGTTCCCAAACATAACTGCGATTTCGCATCTCATCGCAAGTAACTGCGAGCTCGCGTTCCATTTTGAACTTTATTTAAGAAGTAATTGCTGCTATACGGCTTCGCATCGCATCAAATCGCATCGCATCGCAGTTTTGTGTGGGAGCCCTAATTACACGATATTTACACAATGTAAAACTAAGTAATAATTACTGAAACAGGGAAGTTTACTGAGCCAAGTTATACAGAAACTATATTGAAACAGTCTTAACATCGATATTATGTAAGCATTGGAGTTGAACTCGTCAGTTTGTTGGTCGGCTGTAACAAACTTCATTGAAGTCCTGTCTTTGAAACCATCTCTGCAGCTTAGTTATTAAACACTATTATAATATTGTATTTATGTTAGTAAACATAGTAAACAAGTAAATAAATGGGAAACTGGACGCGTACTATACATGGTGTTACAAAACCCCTGTCCGACCCGAAAGGGGAATATAGGGTTCACCATCACATGCCCAAATAAAATGTTAAATTTGGAATATTCATTATAACAATAATAATGAACTTTGAAGCAGCCGCCCAATTCCCTAAATTTGAAGATAAATCAACCACGGTTTTCGTCGGTGTTAATAGTGGCCTTTTGGATGATCATTTAGCACAACCTGTGACGATGCCGTCACTCTCACTACCCATTTAGATAAAAAAAAACTAGGTTATAACTTAATTTTTTTTTCATTTATTTTCTACATTAATGTAATCAGACATCGATACCTAACAACCCCTTAACGGATCGGACAGGGGTTTTGTAACATCCTGTATAGGGTTCTGTAACTACAACATAAGAGAATATACATCAAAAAGTTTTACTTCGTAGGCTTAAGTAAATTTTCGGTACTAATCTGAATATTATTAAAATAAGTAGGTAATAGACCCGATAGTCGTTGTCCTATTTATCTACACAATGGTGGTGTAGAAGAAATTATGGTTTTCATGGTGGCCTAGCGGTTCAATGAACGCATTTGTATGAACAAGGTTGCGGGTTCGAACCCGGGCAAGTACCAATGTAACTTTTCAAAGTTATATGTACTTTCTTAATGAGATTTTTCATAGATTTTGTGACAATAATATGTACAGAATACCTTAAAATATTTACAATACTATAAAAACTAAGCCAACATATTAAATAGGAAAAAATATATACTAAATAAAACTAAGAACTAAAATAAGGCGTCAAAAAATTCACCCACGTCGCTGTCGACTGGGAGTGTGCCCAAAAGGCTGGCAGCATTGCCACGTTGTATGGCAATGCTTATGCGCTGACCTAGGTAGAAGCCAGCCTTAATTATTCTAAGACACTTCTGACAAACGGTGAAGGAAAACATCGTGAGGAAACCTGGATTCCAAAATTTGGGATCTGAAATCGATAATCCGCAGAGAGCAAGCGTGGTGATCAATGCTCACGCCTTCTTGTTATGGGAAAAGGCCTGTGCCCAGCAGTGGGACGTTTATAGGCTGGATTATTATTATTATATATAAGATATCATAAAACGATAATAAAATGGATAGAAAGAATAAGCTGGAAATATTAAGTGACTAACGTGAGGAATTTGCAAAAAAATAAGTTAAAAGCAATAAATAAATCAATGCGGACAACATCACATACTTTGCTCTGAACCCAAAGTCAGTATCTATTAAACACTTGTGTTATGGAATTAAGAAACAACGAAGGTTCCACAAACACCCAGACCCGAGACAATGTAGAAAAGTGACTTTCTAGATTGACCCGTCCGGGGATCGCACCCGGGACCTCTGAGATAGCGACGTCTTGAAACCGGTGCGTACGCCACTCAACCACGGAGGTCGTCCTAGATAGATATGAATAAACGAAATCATTTTATAACAAAGATATCTTATTTCCTTACCTTGAATTCAGAGCTTGTTACGAACAAATCTCTAGATACCTGTCAATACTTGTGTCCGAGTTTCAAATGATCGCTAACGAAGTTGCCATCTTGGTCCACAACTTGATAACTGTCTTAAACAAAGGGTATATTCATAAAGGTAAAGTAATAAAAGCGTAAATGATTATAACTTTTATTTTAAATTCAATAAACAACATAAACTTTGGTTGTACCAAGTTCATTGAATTAGTCATTCAAATGATTTATTTACTAGTCTTGTATATTTTTTTGTTATGATCTTAACGCTTTAATATCAATATTCGTTTTCATAACAGTAATTTATGTTATATTTTATGTTTATGTGTGTTTATCTAGGCAAAAACTAGGAAAAAACAGAGACATCGTATGTCTACTGACCCACAGCCCACATTCAAACAGCTAAGACATTCATTCCGTGTATATAAATAAATAATAATAGTATAATAATATAAACTGCCTCGTTGGCCTAGTGGTGCAAAGCGCGACTGCTACGCTAGATGTCTTGGGTTCAATTCCCGAGTCGACCAAGGTGTTATTGGGTTTTTCTATGAAATTCTCAGTAGCAGGTCGGAGTTTGGATTTGTGCCCGGTTAGTGGCAATAGACTCGCCCCCTATTACATGGGACCTAAACATATCGGCGAACTGTGGGTGTACATTGGTACACCTCTGCCTACCCCTTCGGGGATACAGGCGTGATGATATGTTTATGTGTTATGTTTATGTTTTATAATAGTATGCAACAGCCTTAAGAAAAGCAGTAAAGTAAATCAACTTGCTGACTTATATAGAACGTTCTCTTGCTACTATTGTCCGTTTCATGCTAAATGGTAAATAGCTATTTATATTATTGCAGAACATTCTGTATACAAAAATAACTACTTTTCTTTCTACTTCTCCAAAAAAAGACACTGTCATTATAACGCGCCCTAGGTGTATAATTATACCATAAAATTCTTATATTAACTACGTATCTACTATTTAATGCTGACAGCTGAATATTGCAACATTCTCAATTCTAAATCGCCATTTACTTACTATTTCTGTTTTCTATTTCCATATAACGTAGGCGGTAGACAGACCTTTCCTATTAAAGGATAGACTTGTCCTAACAAAGGTCAGTGACCTTTCTCCCTAATATCAATGAAACACGTATTCCTTTCATATCAATTGAGCCGATAAATATTATCGCTTCACACTTGATTCAAACCTGTTATATTCAAATTAGAGTTACACGAGCGAAGAAGTTACTCCGCCTTTAAACGGTAAGGGAATATACATACTAATTAGTAATTATGTTAATTACATATAGATTGACTTGTTATTATGCTATGTACGAGTCTAAGTCTAAATAAATTTAATTAAATAAATTGCACAGAGAATCGGCATAGCCATTCAACGTGGCAATGCTGCCAGCCTTCTGGACACGTTCCCCGCCATTGACAAGGATGACGATGAGTTCTTTGATGCCGTTTAGTTTTTATTTATGTAAGTTTTAATTTTAGTATTGTTAGAGTTTGTTCTTATATTAGATTTAATTGTGTATTCAATAAATTTAATTTGAAATCATAATGAAGTACCTAAATTTTTTCGGTTGTAACCCCTCTCTACCTCGGTAATCGCAAATGTCGTGAGTTGTTTGTTACAAATATATATATATATATATATATATATATTTCGTTTGTGTTATAAATATCGTTATTAATGGTTTTTGAATCTACTCCAGCAAAAGGCCAATAAAAGGGCATTTGTAGGGTTTTACAAAAATCCAAATACGTCCACAAGGAACACCCAAGCTTTCACTGTCTATATTAGAGTTTTCCAAACACAATTAAATTCTTAACCCCTCCGACAAATCTTTATTTTTCTTCATATCTGCAATACCATTTCACTACCAACCACACATGGTGTAAAACGTGAAAAATCTTCAAAAAACCAATAACCCTACAATTTCCAAACAGCCCCCAAAACGCTGGTAAAAGATTTCCGAATACACGAAAAAATGTACAAAACTGGACAGACAGGTCAAAATTGGATAGTTCTAGGTCACAGGCCGTGTTAGCTGATCTTGTTACATCTCAATTACTATCGACAGGCTCGATACCGATAACGTGACGTCATCCGATACGGACAATTAACGGACTAGTTTTTCTTTGGTATTTGGCAATTACAGTTGTGTTTTTGTAAATGGGTACTAGGGTAGTTGTTTTGTTAAGGAGAGTGGTTTGTACCAATTTTTTAGCTTCTTTTGCATTAGCATTTGGTTCCAATGTATTTTTTAAGATTGGCTTCTTTTGTATGATCTTTCTCAATCTTGAAAGCATATAATCGAAAGTATATCTATCTAGAAAGTAACCAGTAGGTACCTAATAGTTTTGTTTTATATCACGAGTAATTTACTTACAGCAAGACCTTTACTAAAGCAAAATAAATACATAAAGGGACAATAACGCCATATACTGACAGTAAAGAAGCGATGAACATAAATTCTAATCCCCAAAATACTTACAAAACAACAATAAACAAATGATCGTATAACATCAAATTACACATTCCTATAAAATATGACCCCTTATAACACGGGTCCGCTAAGGGAAAATTACACTTGTAAACGTATAAACGAGTTGAATCCGGTTAAAACTGGATAAAACCGGATGGGGCCGGAACGAACCGGATTAAATTGGTTATAAGTGTTCTTTGTGACGATGATTATGGTGACAGCGCCCACGGGCGCCTGTCGTGTTCTCGTTATATTTCAGCTTTCGTTTTGTGAAATGTTATATTTGTTGAGTTAAATTAACCGCGTATGTTTTTGTCTTTGGTATTTTATTACTAATTAAGGGTCAAGGAATGTCTCATTGAAACATATTAAGCAGGCATTCAAATAAAATTAACAAAAGGTCAACTTAGTGCTTCAATTGGTCTGAGATTGTATGATAAAACAGAGGTGGTTTAGACCCATTCTTAAAATAGAATACAATTAAAAAAAAAATATGCTTAAAAAAATCTCATACTACACCGAATCCTATTTATCTTATATTGTCTTTCTATTTACCTATTACACAACTTTGTGTAAAAAAAAATTGCTACATAAAGTTCAACACACCCCCTAAAAAAAAAACAAAACCAATAACAACGTACAACAAACCGAAAATAAATTCTCCAAGGCAACACTTCAATTCTAACAATAAGAAAACGTAAACTACATTTTACTATCTAATAAGGTACGAAATAGATTCGCGAACAAACACAATCACAGGAATATAAAAGGAAACTTATTACGAGCAAGTTATTTCATTCAGTATCACCAGAGTGACATTCAAATAGTAGGAGAACGGGAGGGAATAAGGCGGGCTGCAGACGGTGCGATGAAACGCGATTGCGATTTGTCGAGAAGTTTCAGAAACGAATTTAGTTTTAGAGATTTCTGTAGCTTATTATTTGGTACTATGTATTGATAACCGAAATAAGAATCGACTAATACGTCGCGTAACTATTACCGGAATAACGAACCACACTAGATAGCATATGTGACTTCGGCGCGTGCGATTCTCGTCGTAGTAGTCTCTTGCATGATATAAATTAATAGTAATCATTATGTCGTCGCTGGCTTTTAGTAAATAATACTTTGTTTGATTACTATCCGTATTAAAATCAGAATACACCTTAACCACTTTCAAATTAATACATTCCCTCGTTTCGCAAAATCGCAAATCGCTATAAAACAAGTGTCGCACCCCCAAACCAAATAGAATAGACCACGTTCCGACGCACGCAGACGCGACCCCGCTCGCGTGGAAAATATATTCATTGACGTCTAATTCACTTTTCTGTTCCCACTTCCCCTTTTAGACGGTGTATAGTTTATATTGACAAGTTTGTAGATGCTTCGTAGAGGGGTTACGCCGTAGACGCTACGATGTGCTACGAGATTTCTCAAATTAAAATATGTAGCTGTCGCTAAGTGGTGTAATCATCAAAAGCTTACGGAGATTAAGGCGAATATTTTTTTAGCTTGAAATAAAACTACTTCATCGATTTATAGATTTCTATAGATCTTTATATATTCTTTTAAGGTTTATTTTTTATTTTATTTGGCGTCGTTTTGACACCTTTTCGGGTGTCATGGTCACGGACAGACTAATATATACGAACGTACTATATATATAAAAAATATATATAGTAAACCAAGAGGTTTTGTTTTTGACGCAGTTTCAGTTTACCTAGATAGTTTGCACTAAGATAATGTTTTAATTAATACACGTTACATATTTAGTCTTATGTTAAATGTTGGCAGTAGAATAAAGTCAAGCAATATGTCATAATTATATGTAACGTAACGTTCTGGCAGACAATACTCAACATGAGCCCGTTTAATTGGGATTTGTTGTTTGTTTAATTTTCCCACATTTATGCCAAAATTCTGTGTTCAAACACACGTAAAATTTGTATACAGTATATACGTATCAATATGTACATAACGTTATTTGTATAAAAATATTTGCTATGTAAGTACATAAAATTAATCGACTTTTTTAAAGTTACCAAATATATCGAATGTTGATTTTAATAAAAAAATTGCAACGGAAATTTTCAACGGTAACGCATCATACCTACCTATAGAAAATCATATAGGTACAAATATATATTTTTTCTTTGCCCTGAACTACATTTGAATACATTTATCAAAATCAAATCACACTTTTCAAGTGAAATCGATCGTCACTTCAATCGAACAACATTTCGCTAAACCTAAGTAATAAATTACTGTAAGTCATACGAAAGTGTCAGAGTAATCCAAGATTGGTGTAACGGCTTAAGGAGGGACGGCCATTCACGGTCAAGCCAACTTATCAAATGGCTTGACGTCAAGTAAACATTGATCGTAGATGTGGAAACCAAATCGAAAGTGGTACACCTACGATTTTTATTGCGCCATTTCATCGATACACTTCCCCACTGATACCACATTTTATTTATTAATTTTCGGCTGAGATTTCTTGACATCTCAACTCTCAATATTTCCGAGTGTGTGTAGAGCGTAGACATATGTGACAAACTGACTATTAATGAAAATTGGCGTTATCCTCATTGTTTAAAATTTTGACGATTATTAGATAGAAGAAATGAGAGCACTGAGAATGTCTGGGCTTTAAAATAAATGAAAATAAATCGATCCAAATGGCGCTACCGTGAGTGTCCTTACGGTGTGACTTCCAAACCTGGCGCGCGGCCAGAACTAGCTGATCCTTACAGATTTATCGCACAACTTCGGTTGGATTTCCTTCGCGATTTAGATACGAGTAAGCACCTACTTACAAGCAAAGGATTAGCTTTTAAATTACACCTGATCAACGACTTTTCGTCTCACGTTTAAATCGAAATTAAATTAGGGAGATGTGTCTTGATTCTTGTAAATATTTTTGCGTAATTCATTAGAACACTACGTACAAGGTAGCACTCACCAACATCAATTCGTAACACAACTAAAATCATTATTCCTTTAATGAATACAACCAGTATGTGAAAATCCAAAAAAGTGGAGAATTTCGTCATATATTCATATTTTATTAAAAATGCTGATACCTGTTATCTTCTTACAATAAAAGGTAATTTGGTTAGCAATTTCTTCAAGCTAACGCGAATAAGTATTAATCCTATTATCGTTCAACACATCCTTTGTTTTCATACTTATTTTGTATACTGTAGGAAACTCTTTCCTCTAATTAACAACAATTGCAACCTTTACGAAATGTATTTTTATTACAGCGTATTTACTGTTTGTATTTACTTTGCTCAAGCATAAACAAACTAATTCTCCTCATTGATTAGAAAGCTATCTAATAGCTTCTATATCCAGAAACAAGTTCAAAAAAATGTACGCCTGCATACTAATAATTTTGTACATCAATTACCTCAAAATTCAAGCTTTAGAAAACCCTCTTCGAAATTCTTATTATAATAATTACGGGCCTTACACGGAAATGATCTATCTTCCTACGTCCAAGTATAATTCTCTCACATAACTACACCTCTGCAACTACCATGAAGAGCACAATACATCCTTTATTCTCGTATCTGCATCGAAATAACCATGTTCATATTCAATGCAGACAGCTCCGAGCTATCGAAGTATTGCTCTTAGAACTACACGGCCCACTGTGGCCTACTGTGGCCCAATGTGTACCAGTCTGTACAACGGAACGCCAGTGTGACCCACTGTGTACCATAGTAGCCCACAACGTAACATTGTACGGTAGGGTATTATTGTATTGTATTGTCTTTCTTGAAAATAATTAAATAGAATACGCTTACAAAACTGGGCCCTACAAACTGTTTAAAAGGTTTGTCTGTAGGTGCAAATGCATTTATTACTACAGAGCCACTGTGTATCGCTGTGAACCACTGGGACCCACTGAATGTCACTGCGTACCTCAGAAAGCCAGTTTGACCCAATATGTACCACGGAACGCCAGTATGACCCACTGTGTACCTCACAACGCCAATGCGACCCACTGTGTGCCTGTGTGCATGTGAAATGTATCGCACATAAGTCGGCAGTTGGTATGTAGCTTTGACACGGCCGCGATATTCACTGGGACCGATGAAAGACGGCCGGGAATGAACGTTGGTGCCATGAAAACTGCAGAAATAGATAGGCAATTAAAAAAGGTAGTCAAGTCCGAACCAAATTTTAGAAAAGTGTTATTCAAAGAAAGCGATAAGTCATCGAGCGAATGCAATAGTAGAGAATGTGCGAAAACGTGCAATAAACAGCTTACCATTAAACAGCTTGTATTGCTTGGAAAAAAATATAGAGGTTGATTTACTAGACACAGACAGTTTTTACCTAAGTTTAATTTATTCCGTCTGTTGTATTGACTGCAAGTATTCAAACCAACCTGTTGATTTTTTACGTGAACCGATATCAGTTCCATGTAGTCCAAATAAAATTAATCTTAGAGGAAATTAAGTTACTCTCGGTTTGCATGGCCCCGCCAGAGCGAATGTCACCCGCTCTTCAGTTCGAGATCGCAGCGAGTCCGCTTTGATTATGCTTCTTTATCTCTGACTACCCTCGCACCCTCGACGCCCGAACAAAGACTTTGTTAGATTGTTCCGAAACGGTCTAATATATGTGTATCACTTACGTAGCTGGGAATTAACAAATAGACAAGTGGACCGAGGAAAGTCGTTGTGATTTTCGAACCATTTTTTGAGCTGAAACTTGGTGCCGGTTGGACAAATTATGGAAGAATCAATATAGAAGAGAGTGGTTGTCGTCCATTACGGCAAAAAGTATCATATGTGCTTTCTTATTGTCCAAGCTAACTACAACCTATCGAAATTTGCTGTATGGTTTAGCTATCAACTCACAACACCCAGACATAAGGATAAACAGAGAGTTATTTTCGCATACATAATTTAGGTATGGGTGGGACGAGTAAATGAAGAAAGTACAAAATATTAGTTAAATACGGAAGAGCATGCGTCCTTGACTGAAATGGTGATGATGACGTCATGTATCATTAAAGTACAATAACTGGTGCAGCAGAATAAAACTTTTAACGAGTAGAATGTAACAAATCGTAACCTTTTCACTGGCTACACATAGGTAACACAACTAATTAAAAATAAACTTTCCGCGCCTGTTAAAACATAACGACGGAAAAACTCCATGTTTGCTCAGAGCTCGCGTTGTTGGTTTTGCTTTAATATTATTTTGTTAAAAAAGCACCAGACAGCTACCAGCGCTAACTAGCATCTTTTTCCTACAACACCTGTTATTATTGCATAGTAGACCAGTATTCCGTATACAGCTTTGAAAACACAGGACTTTGCTGAAGGTTCTACGCTGGATACTAAGGTAAATTTATTTGTCAATATTTTATAATGAGGTTGTACCAACGCAGCGCTCTGAATGCTAGATGATTTTAGGCTATCGTGGTTTCGCCATTTGATTGCCACACTACAAGTACAAAATTAGAAACTTACAATTCATAAACCGACTACATACAGAAATCCGTGAAGATAATCAAGAAAATTACAACCTTTACCTTTACATAACCACCAAAATGTGTCGTAAGAAACGATACAAAAATACCAACATCCTCGAACCTATTTATAAATAGTAAATCCAATCAATTTGATTGATAAGCCAATATAAAATCTATCTGAAGAAACAAATTCGTTCCAAGATGATGCCTGTTCTATTGAAAAGAAAAGTGTTACGCGTAAAAATTTCATTTTACGGCTCAGTGGGCCGACGACCTGCCATATTGCTTATAGACTTTCAATGGCATGGCTTAGAGACATTTACTGCAACTATACTGGAAAGATAGGAGATATTTTTTGCCTGGATTTTGTTCTGGGTGGTGACTTATGGATCAACAATTTTGTGGGATCTAATGTAATTGACAAACTCATATGTATAGGTGTGAAATTCATCGTGTCTGTGAAATATTTTCAAAGTTTTCTAAAAAGTAGGTTATATCAATTGAAGGATAATTTTTTTAGTCAAAATACTTTTTTGACAATAATGTATGGGGTAACTTTACTTAAAAATGCTAGAATAACTAATTAAAAGAGGCGTTATTTTGATATAAAATCACAAAAGTTCTGTCAAGTATACTAATAAATCTCTTTAATCTGAGTGCAAGCAGAATTAAAGAAGGTTTTTAAACCATAATTTGGGTAATTTTCATTCAGAAAGTTTAAGTGAAGCATCCACAATCAATTTAAAGGTTTGTTGTTTTCATACCTTTATCTTATTTTGATGTGAATTTAAAATGGAGACGGGCTTTAATAAATAAAATTTAAATATTTAGTTGGAGAAATAGAGACCCAATGTTTATAGGTCCTTTGTCCTTTGAACGCTGTTGACTTAGAAAAATTAATTACTTTGCGTTTAATACTCAAATGTTTAAAGCAGTTATTTTTAATAGCCTTTAACCCTGTTCATGCCCAAAAATGTCCAAAATGGAACTTTTTTCGTAGGTTATCGGGAAAGCAGAAATAACTTTAGACACTTTTATTGTCATGCTATGTCAATAAAACTTTTGTGAAAGAAAAAATAGCGTTTTGTTTGGCGCACACATTTTTGATCATGATAATAAAAAAGATAATAGACAATTTTTATTAATATTTAGTAAGACGTTTAAAACCCTCAAAAGTATAAACATTGTGGACATTATCTAGTGTCATTTATATATTCGGAACATAAATGTTACCATATTTTAAAACCACAATCTCATTCCAAACGACAATCATAGCGTTTTAATGGTTCTAGCTTAGCCGGAATACTCGGGAATGTGTGAAACTAAACCACTTGCGGGATTGTGGGTAATGGCCTCGATTCAACAGGACTTTGTAGGCACTAAAACTTTGCTAAAACAATTCTGAAACCCAAAATACTATTGTTGTATTTCCTGTACTAATAACCTGATATCTATGCCTGGTGTGTATTTTGTACGTGCAAGTAGGTTGCTGCAATTTGTCAGAGATGTAAGGATGTAGCTTACAAAATGTACCTACAAGGCACCTATTTAAACAATGTAAGAAAGTATTACTTACAGTAACCGACTTCATATTTGCAATAACGGAGGCGACTATCAATATAAATTGTGTGTTTTTCCTATACATTAAAGTTACTAGAAATGATGAGGCAGTTATGGAGGCACTTGTATGAACCTGCAATTCAGTATTATTACAGTTTTGTATACCAATACAACCATGTCTCAGGTCGTTTTGAGACAATTTCACAACATCTAACAATACGCCTAATAAGAGAGGGTTTACATCAATACCTTACCTTTCCATACTCATCAGATACAACCTTCGTAGCTAAGTACTTGGTGTATGAGACGTGTTTGGGGCATTCCTTCGTCCAATCAGACAGTTCCGAGACTCTGTGTCACGTTCCTCGCGTGCCTCAAATGGCGGTCATGAGGCCTTATATAGCGGTCATGAGGCCTTATGTGTGAGGCCAAAAGTCAAGGCTGGCTTAAATAGCGAATGCTGAAATAAACCAAGAAGACGAGTGTAAAAGAGGTAGGACTAGGAATGCATACAGGCGATGAAGGAAAAAATTGTGAAGAAATTTGAATTCGGAAATCGAGTTAGAAATTGCCATCCGCAATGAGGTAATTTCTCTATCCTTCCCGTTGGAAGGAAAGAGACCTTCGCACGCTTACATGCAGGTATTATAATTGTTAAATGTACAAATTTATTTTCCAAAGTAATTTTTGTTCTAAACCATTTCGAAAGGCATTTCAAAAATATGTCTTTCTTAAACTTTTTTATTATGTACAATCATTGCATTAAATGCAATGATAAAAAAAAAGTCAAATTTTGACTTCGAGCGACGTACAATCGAAACTTTATAATGATGATAGCTTCCTATGCTGTTTCTATCGACGGATACCTATAATCCATTCTTTCGCAGATTTTTTCGTAAACCGCCGCCGACACCAATGGATTCAAAGTCCTTTACACGAGTAAAGCGCGTCGGATTATCCGACAACACACTACCTACACGAAGTTTGTCGGATCGTCGGTAATCCGACACACGGGAATCCTTCATTTTATCACGAAGCCTATTGTGAATTATGCATTTACTAAAGTAAAACATAAAAAAAAAATTGAGAGTTCCTTTTTTTATTCGTGATTAACGATTACTTAAGTTTAAATTGTATCTTACTAGGGAATATATAGTTTAACTTGCAATGAACACATTTTGGCATGAACGTCAGACGTGTATAAATGATTTTTTTTTTAAGAAAACTGACCAGTAACATTCAAAATATCACGCGGTACGTTTCAAGATCTTTTGTGAGTCAATACATTTTTTCCACTATACCCATATAGAACTTGTCAAATTAATCAACTAATGCAATCATCTATAATAGACTAATCTTTCAAGCTATCCGGCAAGTGGACATAATAACCGTCTCTATTGTCCTAGTTTCAATTAACGTGTGTCTACCTCTGCCTAATCGATCGTCAGCTGATCTGCGATAAGAGGATGCCTCTCACTCAAAATATACCGACACAAACTCATATACATCATACATAGACGGGTATACCCGAAAGAAGATTTCGTTCCTTGAACAAAACACGCAATGGATGTTGATTATAGAGTGTAGATCGTTAAATCCTTGATAAGTTTAGCTATTGAGTGTATACTTGACGTTTGTGATGAAGCTAACATTTCACGGGAATCTCTGAATTGTATTTGAGCAAGATATTTGCGATCGTCGCCGTCGTTAAAATGTTTCATTTAAAGATATCGTCTTTACGCTATTGTTCTGTCGAAAGTACTTTGAAGTTTCGTAGGCTCTTTATTTTATAAATGCAGGACGAAATTCATTTTAAATCGTATAGATAAAATTATTTTAATGAAACAGAATTTCATCAAAATAATATTTACTTACTAATACAAACTAGCTTTAAATTCACTGGAATTATAAAATGATTTAAATTGAAATATTTCCAGAGAATCCGAAAACGCCTCAAAACTAAAACATTTATCAGTCCCCTTACGCACTTGCGGCTAACCGCGGGGCCGCGGTTGGCCGCATTACATTATAAGCAACCGCTTGTGATTGTACGCACTTAACCGCCAAGCGGTTGCATATAAAAACGCGGTTAGCCGCCCCCGCGATAACCTCAAGTGCATAAGAGGGCTCAAGCGCAAATACTGGATTAATCATTTCCACGAATTAATAATGTATTAATAATATTTTAAAAGCCACATTACCAAGTAAATGTTTTCATATTATAAACGTAATATAACATAACATATCATCACGCCTGTATCCCCGAAGGGGTAGGCAGAGGTGTACCAATGTACACCCACGGTTCGCCGATATGTTTAGGTCCCATGTAATAGGGGGCGAGCCTATTGCCACTAACCGGGCACAAATCCAAATTCCGACCTGCTACTGAGAATTTTTATAGAAAAACCCAATAACACCTTGGTCGACTCGGGAATCGAACCCAAGACCTCTAGCCTAGCAGTCGCGCTTTGCACCACTAAACCAACGAGGCAGTTTAAACGTAATATACATTTTTTTTTTTTTTTTTTTTTTTTTGTCAGGTGAAACTCTTTTATGAGCCAGCCTTGCATCCCCAGGGGGTTGAGGATGCAAGAGTCCGGGCTTCCAGAGCCTTGAAAAAGGCTCCGACTACTCCGGCAAAACACCTGGTGCCATCCTTCGCCTTAGTGGCGGCGTTACGCGACCAACCGAAGTCTTAACACCATAACGCCCCCGGCGACTGCCCGCTTAGTGGCGGGCCCGACATGACCTCCGTCCTATGTAGGAGGGAGGACAGCGGGGGCAGTGCATGGCACTACACCACCCCCGCCCAGCAAGGAAGGAGACGCGTGCAATGAAGGCTGAGGGACCCCCGTCCCCGCCCTCTGCATTCCCCTCTGGGCAGGTCTGGCTACGGAGGATCTCCTCCGCGCCCTACCCGCCCGCCATCGGCGGAGCAATGGAGCGGAAGGATCAGCCTCCCGCTCGCGCTCCGAGGTCTCTTTCTGCGAAATGACGATCTCGCAGAAATGAGACACTGCCCGCCAGACGCGATTGTCCGCGAGCATGGCATTGACCACACTCGCGAACGAAAGGTCCGGACCAATAACTGCGCTTAGGACACGGCGCTCCACCTCGAAGGCAGTGCAGACCTCGAGGGTGTGCTGCGCCGTGTCTTCCACCGCGCCACAATGGTGGCACGCAGGGGATTCCTCCCGCCCGATTCGGTGCAGGTACGATCCGAAGCACCCGTGCCCAGACAGCACCTGCACCAGACGGAACGTGAGGAACCCGTGGCGTCGCTCAAGCCATGTCTCCAGGAGGGGACCCACAACTTCAGTAACGCGGCGTCCGTAGCGGGCGTTGGCGAGCCCTAACCGCCAACGGAGGACCATTTCATCATAGGCCTCGCGCCACACGGCACCGCGTTCTTCCGGAGACAAGCGCTCCCCGAGCGCTTTCCGGGCCGCCGTCTGATGATATACGGCGGCCAAGACCTTTGCGTCTTGCTCCCAGGGGGGAGTCCCGGCGAGGGCGCAAGCAGCTGCGTGTCCCACCGTACAGTAGGCCCTCGCAATGCGTTGCGCAATTGCCCGTTGGGGCCTTCGCAGGAGGGACACGTTCTCTCTCCTGTAGAGGGCGTCTGCCCATATTGGGGCTCCGTAGAGCGCCATAGAGCGCAACACCCCGGCGTAGAGGCGACGGCAGCTGACCCGTGGTCCCCCCAAGTTAGGAAGGAGCCACGAGAAGGCGTTAGCCGCTTTAAGTAGCCGTGTTGCCAGATCACGGAAGTGGGGGCCGAAATCCCACTTGGCGTCCAGGATTAGGCCCAAGTACTTCATCTGGGCCTTAACATTCACCCTGACGCCCGCCACCACAATGTGCGCGTCAGGGGGCTTCCGCTGACGAGGCCCAGGGAAATACAGGGCCTCTGTCTTTTCCAAGGCCACCCTTAGACCCAGGCGAGCCATTCTGTTGGCAACCAACGTACCGCCGACAGAAGCTAGGCGCGCCGCTTCCCCATATGTCTTCCCCCGGGCAGTGACAAGGGTATCATCTGCATAGCAGAAGATATCCATGCCCGAGAGGAGGGCGCCCCGAAGAACCCAGTTGTAACCAATATTCCACAGGAGTGGCCCAAGGACCGACCCCTGTGGAACTCCCGTGGCTACTCGATGACGCTTAAGACTGCCGTCTTTACTTTTAAACAGGACTTCGCGGTCCTGTAGGTAGTCAGCCAGCAGCGCCGCCAGGTATCGCGGTACCCTGTGGTACTTCAGGGCCTCCAAAATGACGGCGTGAGGCAGGGAGTTGAAGGCGTTAGCGATATCAAAGGATAGCGCTAGCACTCCCTGTCCTCTCTCCTTCGCCTCCGCGCACAGGTGTTTTAGACCATGGATGGCATCTATAGTGGACCGACCCTCTCGGAACCCGAATTGGGCATTAGACAGGTCCGGGCCGATCCTGGCAAGATGATCTTTCAGGCGGGCCGCGATGATACGCTCGAAGGTCTTACCCGCCTCGTCCAAAAGAACGATTGGCCTATATCCCGACGGGGAGTCGGCTGGGCGCCCATGCTTCCGAAGAAGGACCAATAAACCTTCCTTCCATGGCTTCGGGAACCTCCCGGCAGAAAAACATCGGTCGAAAAGGTCCCGAAACCGTTCCTCTAAATGGGAGCTGGCGATCGCCATAACTCGAGCGTGTATCCCATCAGGGCCAGGGGCCGTCTTTTTTCGGCTGAGGCACGACACTGCGCCAGCAAACTCTTCCGAGGTCAGCGGAGGAATGTCCTCCGATGGACCTATCCCGTACGGGGGATTCATCCTTGGCGGAGTGATATCAGCGGCGCACGGAAACAACGCCTGAACAACCCCGTCCAAGAGATCTGTTGGAAGGGTCTCCGTAAGTGGGGGACCAATGGGGCGCAATTTGTCGCGCACCATTTTGTACGGTTTTCCCCACGGGTCGGCATTGAGTCCTTCCAACATTTCTGACCTTGCTGCGTCCTTAGCCGCCCCAATGGCGGTCTTCAGCGCCTTCTTTGTCTCCTGCCATTGCAGATGGTACCGGGCCTCTCCCTGAGGATCCCGGTTTTGGCGGCGTCGACGAAGGTGCTGATATTTTCTCCTGGCGGCCATGCAGCTCTGTCGGAGATCGGCCAGCTCTGCAGACCACCAGTAAACCACTTTCCTAGGTGGAGGCCGGCGAGACCGAGGCATAGACGAATCACACACCTCGGTCAACAAATCCCGCATTGCTGAAGCTGCTACATCTACATCAGGACTGTTTGGTGGACCAAACCAGTCCTGCACTAAGGTGATCTCATTCACCATTTGTCGATCTAGGTGGGTAATGGCCCACCTCGGAAACGGCGAACTCCCCTGCGCGCCCTGTGGGCGTTGGGTGGAGAAACCTATCCGGATGTAGCGGTGGTCGGATAGAGTCTCCATTAGTTCGACCTGCCATGACGACACGGTGGCGGCAAGTGTAGGAGAGGCGAAGGTTAAGTCAACCACAGACCCCCCGTGCAGCCGCACACACGTGTGCGTCGTCCCTCTATTGAGGAGAGTGAGGTTAGCCGAAACTGCCCACGCCTCCAAAGCACGGCCCCGCGCGTCATTGGATGGATTGCCCCAGGAAACCGACTTTGCGTTAAAGTCTCCGAGGACAACCACCTGCCTCGGTGCCAAACGCGATAAGGCTCCCGAAAGGGCAGCCAAGAACTGCTCGAATTCCGCCAGTGAGCGATTAGGCGAGAAATACACTCCTAGGAGCGCATTCTCCCCCCAGGTGGCGGCAACGAAGCCCGAACCTCTCTCTAGTAATGTCATAGGAGGGGAGTCCATTGACGGTCGTGGAATTATGGCCACCAAACCATCTAAGTCACCGAGCCAATTAGGAGCAACAAAATAAGGTTCTGCGACCACCCCCGCTTCGGCACCCCATTCGGCCAAGGTCTGAGCCACCAAGTCTTGAGCCGCCCGGCAATGGTTCAGGTTTCCCTGGAGGAGTACTTTCTGAGTGTGTCTAGACATTACTCCTCCATTTGTAGGGAACCTCCTGCCACCGGCTCAGCGGTGGTGGCTTTGACAGGCCCTGTCTGGGCCGGTGTCATGCCTCGTTTTGTGGGGGGTTTGCACTTGGCACCCCCCATAGTATGGTTCGCCACCTTGCTGCTTGCCGCGCATACGGAGCAGTGTGGCTTGCTGTTACAGGCGTCGGCCTTGTGGTCAGCTTTACCGCAACGGCGACAAAGAGCCGAACGATCCTCTGGCGATGGGCAGCGGGCCCGGGTGTGTCCAAGTGAAAAACACTTGAAACAGCGCATAGGTTGGTCCTCAAGCGCGCGGACAACGCCAGAGCTGAACCCTATCGACAACCCTTTTTTGAGGACGGCCTCCGCAGCCGCTACTGGGCACGACAGGCGAATCTCGCCAATCCCCCGACGGCCAGGCCGGACTTTTCCAGCCTTGATGGCTTCAGGAGTGCAACCACCCACCGCCGCGACTAACGCCACCACCTCGTCCCTGGTGACCGAGTCGTCAAGCTCGGAAATCACCAAGGACGTACTCTTCGTTGGCCTGCCCACTATAGCCAATCCACTAACCGCTTCCCGCAGGGCGGTTGCAAAGAGATCAGCATTGGTGTCACGGCTCGCTCCCGAGAACTCGAATAGTCGAGCCCCGGTCTGCGTTTGCCGGCACTTGACCTCCTCAATGCCCATCTCCCTCGGGTTAACCGATTGTCGGGCCTTGGTCAACACCTGCTCGTAAGAAACGCCTTTCTCCACAGCTTCTGGTGTGATGGTTAATACCACTGCTGCGGAGTTCGGGGGAACCATTTTGGGGGCCTTCTTGGCTGTTTTCCCTCCTTTTCTTTTTTTTTGCCGTTTTAGTAGTCAAACGGTCTGAGGCAGTGGTTGCCTTCGCCTTTTTCTTCTTTTGGCCTTTCTTCTTTTTGTTGCCGACAACCTGCCACTCGTTAGCAGCTGTTGTTGCGGGGAGCATGCTGTCTACTGCAGCTGAAATTTCAGGCGCCCGGGGCCTTGATGGTCCCGGACTTGCAGCCACATGGGGGCTGGAAACGATCGCTTTTTGGCGAGCGCCTTTTTGGGAGACTAATGTTCCCTTCGAAGGTCCAGGATTTACCTTCTTGGTGTGTGAAGCAGTGGAGGCCACCGACGCATAAGAAATCGGGACCTCGAGTTCCGCCAAAGGCGCAGTACCCTTAGGGGCCGACTTCTTGCCGACACCCTTTCCCTTTACGGGTTTAGGAGGGGCTTTCTCAGACACTATCGTTTTTGGTTTGTCCCCTGCTAAAGGCGGGCGAACAACCTTGGGGGGATTGAGGCGGTCCTCAATCCCTGCGAAACATGATCGCACAAAAACCTTTGTCTCCGCGGCGTGTTTGAGAAGCATTTCCTCTATTACACCTCGGAGAGACGCTGTGGGACTTGCCGTGATTGTCATGGCAGAGGCCACGTCCATTGCTTCTACTTCGGCATGTTGGGGCCTAACAGCGCCTTCCAGCTCGGCGATTTTGGCCTCTAAGGCCTCAATGCGCCGGAGCTGCTGCAGCTTCTCCTCCTCTAGGCGATTCACTGTTGCCTGGAGACGTTGCACCTCCTCCGGGGCCGATCGCGTTGCCATCGATGCCAAGATGTTCTTAGCGTTTTCCGCGTGGTCCCGTAGGGCTTTTTGCAGGGTCCCCTTCATATTGCTAGATTTCCTAGCTATTTCCACGATGCTGCCCATGTCAGCATCGTGAAGGGACTGCAGCTCAGCCACCGTCTTGTCCGAATAGTCTATCCAGACAGAGGCGCCATAACCATGTTTGGCCCGGGCGAGGTTAGCCTGGCGCTCCTGCGCCGCAACCTTCACCTCGAGCTCTTGAGCGAGCGCCTCTCTTTTCAGCCTATTGGCCTCTCGCTGAGCCTCTGCCAGACCAACATAGTGGTCCGTTGATGATTGTGGCTTCCGGGGGCGGCCACGTTTACTAGAGGCCGACTTGGTGCTCTTAACCGAGGGAGCGTCCGAGCTGGACCCCTCGACACCCGCTGATTTGCGGGAGCGCTTGCGCGACTCTTTTGTAAAGAGTTTACGTGTTTCGCACAAGCCCCCCGCCGAGCTCGCTATCGACGCGTCGGTAAGCGTGCCCTCCTCGTCCGAGGACAAACATCCTGGGGACGGGTTGAAAAACTTGCTCCCCGAGATTGAGAAGCAAGAGTTGCGACTCGAAGGACGCTTAAACACCTCGGCGTCCGAACGCGCGAGGCGAATCGACATCCTCCGCCCTTCACCAACCAGGGTTGTACCGGGTGTAAAACCCTCACCCTCAATACCGCGATCCTCCGAGGCGTCACGCTCACCCAAAAGGGAGCCGGACAACCTTTTTGTATCGCAAAACTCCTCCGGGCGAGTGCCCCCCCTTACCAGACCCGGAGCAAACCGCTCAACGGGCTGGGAGGTGGGACCCTCCCCCTGGTCCTGAGAAGGACCTTTTCCAACATCTAGAGATCGCATCGTAATTTGATTCGATTTTCCAAAAAGTTCAAGCGCACTTTAGCCGCGCGTCCTCTGCTTCTGCGTTACCGAAGTGTCAGAGGACGGCGTTTCCAGGGATCACGAACGTGGACGTAAGCGCTTGGGGGGATCCCCAAACGTAATATACCTCGTTTAAAACCACTATCCCGATAACCTGATTTCCTAACAAACTGGAGGCATCATTACATTGCTTTACCAACGCACCGCAAATTGTATTACCTGTTAAAAGCTCCCAAATCGAATTCCTAAGGCACTGTGCGAAGTCAAAAGGTATGCAACGTTTAAATATTTATTCAGTAATGGATGGAGCTTATAAACTGATGTAATATATGACTAGAACCTCTATAAGGGTTTCCACACATAACTGCGATTTCGCATCGCATCGCAAGTAACTGCTAGCTCGCGTTCCATTTTGAACTTTATTTAAGAAGTAATTGCTGCTATACGGCTTCGCATCGCATCAAATCGCTTCGCATCGCAGTTTTGTGTGGGAGCCCTAAGGTAAGGTATGGAAATTTGGGAAGTAGTGGATGAATTGGAACTCTTGTTTTAGGTGATCGAATGTTCTATTCGGTTTTGCTAATAACTTAGGTACCTGTATGTAACAATGCTGTGTTTTGTAGAGTATTTAGGTAAATACCTGCGTATAACAATACTTTAACTAATGGTATATATAACATACCCTTAACTTCTTTGTGAAATTAAATGTAGTGTAATGAATGAAGTACCATCTTATTTCGAATTTTCTGAACAGCGGTTAGTGAAACAGTACATTTATATACATATTATTTACTGCGATTTCGCCTGACGCATTCTATAATAATTATGATGTATTAAAACCTTTTATGGAAACCATACATCATAATCAGATTATTGTTCATAAATTAAAATAACATTATGTGTACTTTACGGTGAACCAATGATAATGCCAAATGAAATTAATTCAATTAAGTTTGTGTATTAATTCGAATTCAATAGTTAATAAGGTATAATTACTGAATGCAACATCATTATAATTAAACCTTTTTGTTTTACGACCGGTTCTGAAAATATTATATTTGTACTAGCTACAGACCTTCTCCTTTTATATCTATGTATATTAAATTCTGTCAATTCAATGGCAAACGACATAAGTTTGCATTGAAAGGTTAAGCTTAGATTAGACAAAAATATATACAGGGTGTCCGGTAAATAGTCCGACAAACTGTATTGGCAGATACCTTAGGTCAGGCCCTATCAAATGAACACAACATAGGTTCCCCAAAAATATACAGGTTTCGAGATACAATCGATTTTCGAAAATTTTAGAATTTTCTACTATTCTTTGTATGATGGTGTGACCAAGAGAAATAGGGATTCATTTTTATACATGTATAGATATAGATTGATTATATTATAAAGCGGCGGCGCCTTTGTATCTACGTAATAAACCGTAGAAGATAACGCAAATAATGCATTTAGGTAATGAGTTTTTCTAGCCATTATGCACAAGCCAACAAGTCAAAGTTTTTAAAGACTTACAATAATTCAAGTTACAGATCAATAAATTATCGCTCAAAAAATCAGTTATACATCAGAGAACATAACTTATAATATCCATAGGTAATTTTATCCTTATGTAACATAATACACGTATTAAGTGGCTTTTGTATTAAGACATGTGTCAACCATCTATTGAAACCAAAGTAACTAAAGCGAAGCAAACAATTTTATTCAGATTTGCCTTGATAACAGCGTATTATGAAAGTTTCAGCGAAGGGCACAAACTCTATTAGTTGCTGGCAAAGGTCGAAACAAAAGTTGCACATCCTGTCATCCTGTGCTACTCTGCCCCTAGCTGCCCTAGCAGGGTTGTCAATACGCCAAATATTATTATAATCGTGAACATAAAAATGTAGGAATAAACAGACTTTATTTGTGAAGTGTCATTGTATCTTTGGTTTAGTCATTGGTCTTTGGTGACTGGTGTAGAAATTACAGTAAAAAAGTACATGAGTATTAAGGGAGTTGACTTTGATTTGGACAGGATTTGGAGAGATGAACTTTACGCAGACAAAAAGGAGTGGCAAGAAACAGCAATCAATAGAGACCGGTAAAGGAAGGAAGGGTGGCCTTTGCCCTGCAGCGAGACAGTTCCGGTTCTAAATGAAATTAAATGATGATTTGGACTACTATGGCGAAGTACGCAAATACAACCTTGTCCTAAAATGATAATATTATAATGAAAGGAATGTAGTTATTGATAAAGAATGATTAAATAAATGATGAATAAATGCGCTCAAGATCACACACATTGCTCTGAACCCAAAGTAAGTAGCTATTAAGCACTTGTGCAATGGAATTAAAAAACAACGAAGGTACCACAAACACCCAGACCCGAGACAATGTAGAAAAGTGAGTTTTTACATTGACCCGTCCGGGGATCGAACCCGGGGCCTCGGAGCTAGCGACAGCTGGAAAACCGGTGCGTGCGCCACTCGGCCTCGATTTTGTTATACCAGTTCCCACCCATCAACAACTCTATATCATCACTTGCTAGGTTTATACAGGGTGTCCGGTAAAGAGTCCGACAAACTGTGGTGGTTGATACCTTAGGTCAGGCCCTATCAAATGAACGCAACATATGTTCGCCGAAAAGTTACAGGTTTCGAGTTACAATCGATTTTCGAAAATTTTAGAATTTTCTACCTTGCATCAGACTTTTCCATTTTTCTTGCTGATACATAGCTTTCGCAATACTTTTTGTGCATCAAATTAATCTTGAATAGTTACTCTATCCTTTGATAAGTCTCATATTTATCTAAAAGAAGAATATAGTGGCGATAACGCCATTTGTTTTACAATTTTCACTTTCGGTTTTTCTTAGTGCTCAACTTTGAACTGCAGTGGTGAAAAATAAATGTATGTAGGATTTTTGTACAACAATCTTAAAAACTTGCTTGAATATTGGTGATTTTGGGCAGGTACAATACTTGCATATTTTCTTTACAAAATTTGACAAAATAAGCAGCTGAAGTATACCCGGGCCTATTTTTTGAAATATTACTAATGTAAATCTGAGTAAAAATGATACGTAACTTAACCATGATCGTCATTGTACTATTAAATGAGGTATTTTCTTTTCGCCATTCACTCTCTATGCCAGATTAAAACATGTTTTAGTGTAAAGTTACCTAAACCTTCAGTATTTTCTTACTAGATAAATCGATTTTATAACACCTTATTTTTCATGCAACAACACTGAAATAGCTGGTTCTAGACGCCCAATTCATCTGCACTTAACGGGTTCCGTATCATTGTAAAAATTTAAACGAGCATTTTTTTTTTTTATATTTTCCAAATTGAAATTGACCACAATTATTTCGTGTCACTAGTTAATCGCTAGAAAAAAATAACTTATTTCACTGGACCATAACGATCCGCGTTAAGTTACATCGCATTTCTACTCAGATTTACATTAGTAATATTTCAAAACATAGGCCCGGGTGTACTTCAGCAGCTTATTTTGTCAAATTTTATAAAGAAAATATGCAAGTATTGTACCTTCCCAAAATCATCAATATTCAAGCAAGTTTTTAAGATTGTTGTACAAAAATCCTACATACATTTATTTTTCTCCACTGCAGTTCAAAGTTGAGCACTAAGAAAAACCGAAAGTGAAAATTGTAAAACAAATGGCGTTATCGCCACTATATTCTTCTTTTAGATAAATATGAGACTTATCAAAGGATAGAATAACTATTCAAGATTAATTTGATGCACAAAAAGTATTGCGAAAGCTATGTATCAGCAAGAAAAATGGAAAAGTCTGATGCAAGGTAGAAAATTCTAAAATTTTCGAAAATCGATTGTAACTCGATACCTGTAACTTTTCGGCGAACATATGTTGCGTTCATTTGATAGGGCCTGACCTAAGGTATCAGCCACCACAGTTTGTCGGATTATTTAACGGACACCCTGTATATTCCGTAACTGACTGTTATGTCACAACTCACAACCCTACAGCCCGCTACACCGGAGGTACTGTGAACTAAATATTAGTTAACTAGTGGCCACGGAGATAATGGCTGGTTGTTTGTGACGTCACTGCCCGGTTTCCACTTCACAAAACTGACACAGTTTGCAAATCGAACTCTGTTTGATGGTACTATTGAGATATTATCGTGCTCTGTTTGTAGGCTTTTCATACACAGTCCGACTACTCTAGAAATGAAATCTGACTACTAGTGGGCAAGTTTATTCCGACGCAATATAAGTCTTTGTCTACATGAATAATAATTATTTACCGAAAAGAGCAAACCGTTTTCCCCAAATTGCAAAGTTCTTCAGGATGTTCAAGAAAAAAGAAAATAACCTTATACCCCAAATAATGTTCAGCAATAAATGAAAAATAATAAAATGCAAAATATATTTTACACAATCTTTTACAAAAAGGAATCGTCTACACTTACGAAAACAAAATACGACGCTACTTTTCATTCCAACTAGGAACAAAAACGGTCGACTCGACACCAAAAAAATACAAAACAAAATAACATCGCCATTTTCGAAATAACGTTTTCACACGACATTGTTTATGTCAAACTGAAGTCTGAATTCTTATTTCAAACTATTTCGATTGTGCTTTTTTACTTGCCACAGATTACATATGTAAAAATATAAATACCCGACCTCTTTTTAAAAAGACGTTGAAGCCTTTTTGGATTTTTTATGCATTTTTTAACAACACATACACGGCATTAAATGCAGAAACATTATTTTAACTCCACGTTATACCGTCGACCGTTCTAAAAAAACACAATTATTTTTAAATCTTTACACTCGTCAGTCAAAAGACAACCATTCAGCTATCATTTTATTTCATTTGCGTTTCAATGAGACTTCCTCGTGCATATCTCATGTTCCCATTTCATTTGGCGTGATGAATGGCCAGCCCCCGCCGCAATAAAGGCAGCTATGAATAGATGATGTGTGTCCGAGGCACGTGCTAATGACTAGCTTGTGTAACTACTTGTAAGGGAAATGAGAAGTATGTAGCTGTCTTGACAATGCCTTGGCTTGAGGGTGTGGGACACGACATTTATAATAGACACTACTTATTTATAGCATAGGTATGGCATATCCAGTGTAATAAGTATGGAAAATGCAATGGGTGGAGTTTCGAAGGTTGTTATTTGTGCATCGCTAAATAAACTAGTCAGTGTTTGTTTTTAACATACTTATATAATGAAGCTGAAGAAACTAGTTTGAACCGGTAAAATAATAACCCAGTTCTTGAGGTAGGTTGTAGAGTTATCACCAGAGTATGAGCGCTATGATTTAGTATCCGAAAAAACAAACGGGTAGTAGTCGATATAAAAGATAATAATTTTTATTGGTATATTGAAAGTAAAGAAAAAAGACATCGTTATAAATACAGATCCCTTACAAAGACAGGCAATTTTCCTCATATTTATCCTCCTCAAAAATATATCTTAGACTGTATCGACCATTTCTCAGAATACAAACGATTTGGATTCCGAAGCCACTATGTAGCATCTAAATTGTTATCTCGCGTGTTTTATTCATGAATAGTTTCCATCTATATTCTAAATCCCTATACATTCATAGAAATAAAACGTTTTGTTACAATACCTCATAAACTATTCTTCTTACATCTCCATTTTTTATTTAGCAATAAGGTTGGATGCCGGTTTCGTAAATAAAAATAATATAGGTCTGGCCGGTATTACACAAAAAATCAAGGATAAATGTAAAGCCGTTTATTATTATGAAGAAAAAGATTTACTTTTTAAATATTGCATTAATGAAGTACAAACAGCCAGCTTATTAAATTCTTTATTTAAAATATTCTCATCCGAAATATGCGGCCTCCTTAGTTGTAATACCGGTTTATTTATGCATATTTAAGGCTAACAAGATTTGTTAGTTAAGACACCGTATTTTAATTTGAAAACTAATTTTAATAATGATCGAAATAGTTGATCGTCCGTTGTAAGGAACGCCTCAACCGTGTTGGCAGCTTGTAATGTAAACTCGAGCGGGTCTCTTGGTTTCGTTTGCTCAACTTGCTAATTGCCAGTCCCGATTAATTAAGAACCTAGGTGCGTCTTTAATGTTTTAGTGTTTGTCCTGTTTTGGTTGGAGTTGCGTTTAATTAGACCTTTGTAGATGAGAGATGGATGGGGTCACTAACGTAAAGTATTAGGGAAGATACATGATAATGTATTTATACAAATAGTTCATGTTATTAGTACATAGTTAACAGCCATATTATTCTACTTAGTAATAGAACTTAAAGAGGCTACAAATTCTACCATTAAATATCCATTGTGGTATTCCACATGTAAATGTAACGACTTAGGTACTTTGCCTAAATATTATCTAAACGTGTCCTAAACAACTAGCGGTCATAATAATCTAAAATTACAAGTTTAACGATAAAACAGAATAACCAAATAGGTTCTATTAAAACACAATCCTCACTGGTAACCAAACTGTCGTTAACAGAGGATGCAATTTAACTTTGCACATTTTAACTATTAGGCGGTGGACACATTTGGTGGGTCAGTGACCCTTTTCCGTAAATATAATCAGTTAATGTCTGATGATATAACTTTTTTATTTACCCGACTTTAAAAAGGAGGAGGTTCTCGCTTACACTTTTTTATGTGTGGATGCTAGATTACATAATGCCTGTGTAAGTTATGTCTAGCTATGTTACGCGATATTTTTTTCAAATAGAAATGAACTTATTTCTTGCATAGTCGCGATTGGGCCAATTAAAAAATACATTCGGTATAAAGCTGGATGCTGTAGGCAAAATCTTTTAAAATATAAAGTGAAAGGACGCACGACAATGCAAGCAAGAAACAGGTATTAAATTTATTAATCTAGTATCCAGCTTACATTATCCAGCAGATATTTCATGTAAAGGGGATTAACCCACATTGATTCCGCCGGGTGCTGTACAGTAGCCCGGTATACTCCGAGGAATGACGAGCAATTTGCTCAGTATTGTATAAGCTGAATCAGTAAATAGCATCTAGGATAAGCCACGTGTCCTAGAAACTGCATAATGGAATTACTTTAACTAACTTTGTATGTTCGTAACACCTAAAATAAGAAAAATAAAGAATAGTTTTCACGGTCAAAATTTGGCTTAGAAATATTTATCATTTTATTGATGAGGAATGTAAATACAAAGAGTGTTGCAAAATTGAAGAAAACTTAAGTGTTACGTGTACATAATATATTGTTTTTTTAGGTTTATGCGAATGCTAGATATTGAAATAAAACTATCTACTTATTACGGTTTTTTTTTTTCAGTTACCGTCTGCCCGTGACCATGATACCTGCAAAGGTGTCGAAACGCAAAAAAATCCGTAAAAAAGTAGTTTTATTTCAATGTTACGTGTACATTTGTAGTAGCACTAGCTTGTCTAGTTAAAAAATATTAAGCACATTTTAAGTACACTGTTGTTATCGATCTAGTTTTGTCTGCAGGCTCATTAGTCGAACTTCAATGAAAACTAATTAAAGGGCTGCATGCAAGGCGTTAATTACACCATGTGAATACTATTGTTTCCGGTGTATGTAGGCATATTGTACGTTAAGTATGTTCATACATGCCACATTTACTATGTGTTTTGTAAAATGTCTCAGAGCTGTAGTAAAGAAATATTACATTTTCACGCATCATTTTCATGCAATTATTATTTCAGCAAGTCAGTCAACCATATTATCTTTCATAAAAAAAGTAATAGCTAATGTATTAATGTCATATTCGAAAAGAGAATCATTTGACAACTGACAGTTCTACCAAAAAGGATCGACATCATGGATTCCCATTTGCGTCACAGAACTCAATTTGAACTTGGAACATTGAATGACAGTTTATTTGTGTCTTATCTGCAATTCAGATTATTGGGATGGTTTACAAAGTTATTATTATGACTTTGAAATCTGTTTTCTTCCTCACATTAAATACCCATAACGTGACAATCTAGAAAATGAACTTCCTCGTTGGCCTAGTGGTGCTAAGCGCGACTGCTATGCTGGAGGTCTTGGGTTCGATTCCCGAGTCGACCAAGGTGTTATTGGGTTTTTCTATGAAATTGGACGTAGCAGGCCGGAGTTTGGATTAGTGCCCGGTAAGTGGCAATAGGCTCGCCCCCTAATACATGGGACCTAAACATATCGGCGAACTGTGTTCGGGGATACAGGCGTGATGATATGTTATGTTTAGAAAATAAAAATTAATCACCTTTTTCTTTTAAATATCCAATGTAAAATCTTTTTTAGAGTATTAGTTTGACAAAGACACTAGTCGTTAGATTCTACTTAGTGTACCAAGTCCAATGAACTTCGGTCGTTCCTAAGAAGAATGGCGGACGTTGATCTAATAACGCTTATCATGATTACACAATAGCTGCCTGGAAGCTGAGCACGGCCGGGTTCTCAGATATCTGGAGTACGATCATAATGGTTAGGTATAGTATATTTTGTTCTAGTTTTAACCATGAAGGTTTTAAAGGAAAATTTGACCCATATTTTGTAGATGATTAAATATCAGTAGGTCGGTTACTTATAGGTAGTAATCTGGATTTATCCTACTATTAATATCATAAATGTAAAAGTTTGTGAGAATGGATGTGTGGATGTTTGTTACTCTTTCACGCAAAAACGGCTGGACCGATTAGGTTTAAATTTGGTATGTAGATAGGTTATACCCTGGATTAACATATATGTTACTTTTTATCACGGTCAAGTCGCTCATGGCTGAGTGCGCGACCCAACGACCTATTTTCAAAACCTTGATTTTTTTGGATTTGTTGCCGCCCTGTATAACAAAGTAACTATAAAGACATCGGAAACGGAATATAGGTATTTACGCGGGTGAAACCGCGGGGCACAGCTAGTAAGTAATAAATAAAGGGATAAGGCATAGCTAGAAAAGTCAATCATCTGTGGCTAGTTGTCTTTATTACATAAAACATTATCTAAACTTAAAAAAAAAAACTTTATTCATATCTACGTTTCTGATAATTCCATCTAACAAAACGTTATCACTAAGGCAAAACAACTAGTGACGAAATTATTATTTTCGTAAACTCCTGGTTGAGCAAGATACTTGGTGGAGAACAAATTTCTGCTTACAAACAATATTTTCCTCAGAATAATTCGCTTGTCATTTACCTCTTCCATTGTCTGTATCTGCGGCACTAGACGGTGGTACTTCCGTCACTATCGCGAGATCTCAGCGCGGCACACTGGCACTATTCTCCGAATGAAAGCCTTTACAATCTGACTAGCCTGTAAGCTGTAAGATACTGAAAGTGAATAGTTAAACTACCCTGTTTACTAGAGATGTCGATATAGGAGGGTTTTAAATATTTGCGAATAAGATAAAGATATATATAGATAATTTTAGTGAAACGGTGTTATTGCTGATATTTAAACAAATAAGGTAGCTATTGTACTTAATTTCTATTAAATATCGCTTGAATTAATATATTTTTTAGTAATAGTGATTGACAGTTGAGTGATAATAGGAATTATCTTATTACATTTTGTCAGATATTTTTTGTTTGTAGCTAAGTTACCCAAAATATAGGTGACAAACCTATAGCTGAAAAGTAATTCCTTTATTTTAATTAAAATGTTTCTTCTTCTACCGCCACCCCTGCATTGTCCTGACAGTTTTAAACAAAAAAGTCCTCAAAAACTCAAAACTCCGAAACGATATAATTTTTAAAACATTCTCTTAAACTTTCAAACCACCTTGAACTTCTGAAAGTAAACCAAAGTGGCCATTAAATTTAATATTCTAAGACTCCACGAAAATTGGTTGAAATACAAAACAAAAGAATAATGCGGCAAGTTACAGTCTGTATTTACAAAGTTCGCTAATATAAGCTTAAGAAAAACTGCTATTAAAGTAAAGGGGACTTCCATTGGCGCTGTTTGATCAAAACTTTTGTTCCGTGGTTAACTTTGACCATTTGTTTCGTATAAAAATTTAAGAATCTAAAGCTATATTTTAGGCGGACGCTGTCTGGCTGGAAATAACAAATTGACGCCATTTTTCGGGATATGCAAATTTATTTGTGTTCGACTCAAGTTTGGAATTTAAAAATATTATATTCTTTATGCTGGCTTTATATTATAAATATTTCTATGGTACTAACTGACCAACTAAATTTCATCTGTTGTGAAATGAACTGATCGCAACTATAATTGGTTGACCAAAAGTCTAACAACCAATCAAAGTGCTTAATATCAAAGTTGACAGGTGATTAACAACTATTTTATTCATCAACGTTTCAAATTTAAGGGATAATATTGTTTTGTCTGAAAATCGAAGAAAAGAATATGTATCTTTGGAATCCTACTATGTACATCATAAAACGCAATCTCCATCATTTAACAATACGATAAGTTTCCGTTCCCTTACCGACTGGGCTGCCGAGTTGCGGTTGTAATTGTATATTCGCCACAATACGGCCGACTCGGGTTTAAGCCACAGCTACACAAACAAACCTAAGTTCAGCTATATAGCCTCAAATTGAGCACGAATTACTTTTGAAAGACAGTTTACATTTGATAGACCATAACACAAATTAAACTAGTTAACACATTAGAGAAATTAAAATGCAAAGAACAACTGATCACGAAAATATGTATTTTTTGATGTCGATGTTAATTATCAGAACCGTAACCGTAATAAACTAAACAAAATAGACATAAGACACAGTTGAAATTGGAACCTCCTAATACCTCTAATTCAAATGATTAATTACCAATATCCGGTATCTTCCGATTCTCGGGAATCGCGTAGCTATTTCGTTGTGATAGGTTGTATATGTATGTATTCTGTTCTACATACAAAATGCTCACAAAAATGATTACATCCCCAAGCATCTAGTTAACAATAATATCAGTATTATTACAGACACTTCCAAAATAATGGCGTAATAAAACAAAATGCTCGACTCACACCAGTCGCAAGATTGCGTGGGTTTTCCCTCCAAAATATTCCCGCGAAAATTTTCCGAGGCGTCGCCTGCCCGCCATTTCTCATTTGCCAACTGAAAAGATATTTGAGCCTTGCTGAACAAATGTAAGGAAATATTTTCACTTGGATGTAAAGCATGTGTGTATCTTGAATATAAATATACATTATGTTTGTTGTATCGAATAATTTGTCTAGACGTTTCATAATAAATTTTCATTAACGCAAAATTATGATCTTACCTTGTTTTTAAAGTTTCTAACTGTATGATATGATGATATCGCCATTTCTTCGTTTACTTTTAAAGTTAAATATCTAAACCAAAAATCCTGTAATATCAATACGCTACAAAAACAACTGAACAAAACAAAAAACCCCTTAAAAAACTCCTTTCAACTGTTAACGAAGATATCAACGTTTACCGCCAATAAACCAAAGTTCGCAATAAAATGGCGTCGCGACTCATAAAGGTAGACCACTCGGAACACTCGTAAACCATAGACTGGAACATCTAGATAGCTATCGACGACTGAGGTTTTATTGTGGCCATCTTTGTTTGTCACTGGCCGATATTAGGACACTTTTACGTATGTGTTAGAACAAAGTTTTAAGTGGTTGTTTTACCTTTTAGCTTTTACCATTGTATTTATAAGCCTAATCCTAATTTTAGTTGAATGGGACCGTTCTGTTTTATCCGCTTATAAAAGGTCCAATAATTCCTAGACTTTTTCAAGCTATTTAATTAACTAAGTTATGTCATATCAGGAAACCATGTGACAATGGAGGGAAAAATCTAGTAGGTAAAATAGCTACTCGCAAGAAACTTGGTAACAGCTTAATTCCTAAAACACATATCAACAAACCTCCTAACTGGATATCCAGTTACATTAATTTACATCCAAATAGATACACTAATGTCCAAACTCAGTAGTAGGTACTATAAACCGGATTCACAAAGCTAACAGTGTTGACGATATTAATAATAAGCCCGCAATGAACTCACAAGGATATAGGGATTAGCTAAATGAGAATTACTATAACTATATACCAACCAACTAATATCTACACTTTAATTTGGCTACGTAAACGCGCTAAATTAAAATAGTTGGACAAACAGAGACGAATATGTAAATAGGGAGTAGGTTGCCCAAAGGATATGGCCCAAAGTTTGGATAGAACTGACAAACTCAGATATAGGTACGTTAGTGTAAACCTTGACTGAAATAAACCATTTGCTTAGGTAAATAACTTAAGCCATAAGTTTTTTTTAAGGACCCAGGGTAATTAAACTATATTGTATAACTAGCTAGGCAGATAACGAGAGAAACTAAGATGTGCCTTGATGTTTGAGCGCTAGGAAGGTAGATCACACATTCTACTAAAAGTTCAAAAAAAAACAGTTATAGAAGGTACCTATAACTGTCTATTGACAGAGTCTTACTTCTAAACATACATCACAGCGTATGATTACAAAAACGCAGAACAAATAAAAGTGCAACTTAAATCATACACCTAAGTCTCAGATTGTGTTCCTATTCCTAAAAACAAACTTTTCCGATAACTTGGAAACTTCATGGTGACACTAGGCAGTCATTCGGTAACAAAATGCTGAAGTTCGCTTTTGCATTTCGAATGGGAGTGAAAACTGTTGGGATAGTTCGAAATGGCCATCCTTTTGGAACTGGCTGCTTTTCACATGTTCAAACTGTGATTTAGAATCATTAGTCGGAACGTGGGGCTTGTTTTAACCATATATACCTAACTAGGTTCCAGCTGTATACAATAAGTAGAGGACGCTTCGAATGATGTGCAATATTATCTAGCTAGACATTGGTAGTTTTCATAATTTACCTACCTACGTTTGTAAACACCTAAGATAAACGGAAACAGAGGTCGAAATTTTCTTAGAGATCAGTTTTTCCGAGATGGGAAAATACTTATTTATCGGCAATTGAAATTATTTTTCCGACAATCCATATTATAATCATACAATCTATAACTATACCTGGGTCTTCTATGATACCTTTTTTACACTTGTGAATTTGAAATGAGCTATTTAATTTAAGCATCACCAACAGACGTAGGTATTTCAACCATTCATAAATGCCCAACATCCTGAATGTTTAACTGATTGTGAGTTGGCTTGAGAGCCTTCATTAAAAAGTACTGGTTCCGTACTGAATGCGATGAATGGTTTATAAGTGAAGACATGATAACCGCTTACCCCACTCTACATATTAATGAGGATTAACTCGGCTGGGACTGTAAGTAGACCTCAAAAAACATGGACTTAAACATTTGGTGAATGGGCCGCAAATGTACGGTCGTTCTGAATATTTTTTTGAATGACATCGTGATCTTTTAAATGGTGGAATGAATGTGGTGAAGAATTGGCCACTAATTGCCAGGGAATGAAAGGAAGGTTTAACCTGTAAAAACTGTTCCTTAGGTACCTATATAAGAGAAAAGTGGACATGCCATTCAACTAACTTTAACCTTGCACTCAAATAGCTCAACTAAAATATCGCACACAAGTTTGCCTCAAATGTTTTAAAAGATATTTAAGTACTTTTTAAACATTTGTTTCACATCTAAGACCTGAAAATCGTGCTTCAATGGATTATCTAACCTGATAACATATAAACAAATTTAAATTAACCGTCATGTATTTTGCCTTACTATTTATACATATATTTTACCTACTTAACTATTCAGGTATGAATTATATTCACGTTATCTCATTTTATTTGGACAGTCTCCATACGAAGTGACAGTAGGTAGGTAATTACCGCCATTTTGAAATAAATCCGCTCGATTTTGGCGGGCTATCGGCGACTTCCATCTATATTACTATACTCTTTGGGCGACCCGCAGGCTACGTCACTAACAACCACGCCAAACAGTTTTAATTGCTCTTAACTAATTTATGGGCGAGTTTTCTTTTATTTATTGCCAAGGCGAGTGTGGTTTGACGAAAAAGTGATTCGTGTGGCCTACTTTATCTAAATAATTGGAAAAAACAACATTTTGCCAAGTGTATGAACACAAATGTGTGGATCAGCTGTTTTTTTTTGCGACTTCAGTGGTGGTCCTTTAGTAAAGTTGTTCATAATGTTGAGTATAATGACCTCTTAAAAGGTTGTCGATAATTTACAAATAACCCTGTATATCCTACTAATAGATACTTATATAAGCCATACATTGACACCGATTTTCACTATTGTAACGCAAAAATCAAAATCATCAATGTCGATAAATTAAAATTATAGTGATTAACAAAAAAACCAAACCCTGGGCAGACAAGCGGTAGGTACCGACTGTGTCACTCAGTTTCCATAACTTTCCTATTCGGAAAACTTAAGTGGTTTTGCGCTACTGGACAGTTTTAATGAAGTCTCATTTAAAATGGCGACTCGTCGTGTCACAGCCATTTTTCTAGAGCTTTTTACTAATTATCGTTTGGTAATTAGACCCTTCTCTTGTATTATGTAGGTACTTCAGTAAAAATCTATCGACAGGGCAGATAAAAAGGTCTTTAAAAGAAACACAGTTCATCTTTTATTCCCAAACTTTATTTCAAACCTATATAAATTCAATAATTACATATAATATAAAGAAGTTTACAACTTATATACTTATTACATAACGTTTTACTTATCAACAAGTCAAAGGCTTTTGATGTGACACATTTTTGTCGAGTCTAACCTATTCAGTTCATTAGTGGGTAAGATGTTTATTCAAAACAATTTAACGGCAAAAGGCTTTTCGTCGTCTCGTCTAGCGTTTAAAAACTTTAACAACAAACAATCAGGAACCTAACATTCTATTACACCTAACAAACTAGCAGCACACAATAATATGTGGTGAAAACAATGTCACATTCGTGCAAACTTTCGTACACTGTGCGAATGTTTGCACGATGTCACTCCGTCAAATACTTTGGAAACACACGAATCCTGCAAAAACCGCGCTTTGTCATTAGAAAATGTTTTCTCAAACTTAACATACCGGCTGACCGGCAGTCATTTTATAGTCGCGAACCTTTCGACGCTTATTTTTGAGTTTACAAATAAAACTTTCAACATGTCTGTAATCGAGTGAAATTTCCGTTTACATTATGTAGAGCTCATTTTCCTCATTACCTTACCTACCGTACATAATCCTTTTAAATTAAACATTGAAGGCACAGTGTTGCCACAAAATGGTTTAACGTCACAGTAATTTTAATATTGTAGGTACAGTGACGAAAATAAACTTATACCATCTACAATTTTAAATAATATGATAACGTCAATTGGTTTTTTATTTGGAGGGCCAAACCTTTATCATTTTACCCATTTTACGCAATGCTTGTCTGCTTATATAAAACAATCTTATGCTGGGTTTTATCAAAACAATTATAATTTACAGGTTTTTTGGTAAGGACTTGGTAGACCCCTTTTAGTATTTGTGGCATTCAGCGGCAATGCTAACCAAACCATTGCTTTGTCTTTACACCCAACTGTTTTATACATGGTCTTTTTTTTTAATGGCAAGAAATGCCGATTTTGGCAACTCAGTCAATATTAGTTACTAAAAGTTTTGCAATCTCATATTTCACGAGTAAAATTGAGCGTAAAGTGGACGTGTTGGTCAAAAATAAAATCGATCGTTGCGGTATAAACGGTAAGTTAAACTTTTAACGCAAATTTGTAATGGATATAAAAATATGATGGTGTATTTCTATTACTTATATATGTTTTAATAGATATACAGGCACTAAATCTGTACTAGAAATAATAACTTTTATATTCTTGATTTTACAACTAACATTTAAACTTAAATATATCATTTATTGCGATATTATAACGTATTACATTACAATAAAGAATATAAACTTATTAATTTTAAATTGATTGTTTTTAATTATGATGTATAAATTTTAAGACATAGTTACCTTTCTTATACCTAACTGAATTCGATATAAGCGGCCAAAGGTATTTTAAACAATGTTATAAATATAATATTATCACATAATATTTGACATAGTATATATTTGTTCAATAGCTAATGTTTTAACAGAGGTATGCTAAAACACGCTACAGTTTTGACTTTTGTACAAACTTTTAAAATCCAAAAACAACGCTTTAGTAAATATTTGAATGGCAACACTAAAGAATAATTTTGTATCTCTGACACATTTTTTTGCTACATTAAAAATTAATGAAAATCTGAATGACACTAAAACAGAGATCAGAAAAAAAGGTAGATAGAGTCACCAATAAGTTTTTAAATCAAAAGGCTCTTTACTTATATTTAGTAATCTTTTAATAAGGAGCTTGATACTCTATCTACATATTTCCTCTGATCTTCACTTATCACAATACCTTCTTACATCTCCAGAAACAAATATATAAACAAGTTAATATACATCTGCAATAACAAATCAATGACGGTAATTACATGATTGCTTCATCTACAAATCTATGGTAATTTACTTAATTAGTACAAGAATATACAAAAGTACAGGGGCCCGTTTCCACTATTTTATAGGCAGTGGGTTACAAGTTCATTAATGTTCCAGTCTACTTGTTATAGGGCTTATTTTTGTATTCAGATAAGCCTACAATGAGCAGTCAGTGGCAATCCTACAATGACAGTGGGAAATAGGTGTACATTTGTCATTAAACTAAAATCATCTGAAAACGAAAATTATATACACACTGGAACATTCATTATCCTGCCACTGACTTTAAAATAGCGGAATTGGGTCCCAGTTCAATTCACATTTCTAGTTTTGTCTTTATCAGAAACTAGTTGTATTTATGAAGTAAATATTTAGCATTTATTTATTAAAATTGGTATTTGAGCATAATATACAGTTTTAATTCACACTGTCGAGGAAGGCTGAGGCAATCATTCCATTTCATTCAAAGAAATGTAGAACAGGACCTTTATAATGTAAATACTTATACATGTATGTTCCATTCGTGAGGGATGGCACTTAAAAGACAATAACATGTCATCATTCTTTTGTAAGCTTTGCATAATCAGTTGGAATGTCGTCAATATCTTACCATGCACCCATTGTTACACGATCATTACAATTGGCCAAAAATGTATAACATACAAAAAATAAATGTGATGTGTATTGTATAAACTATACATACTTATGAATAATAATAAAAGATGAATAACAAAATATGTATGAATAATGCTTTTATTCTAGACTGCCACATTTTATCTTACCTATCTATCTGATTGTAAATTAAGATACAGAAAACAGTTGTATGGTATGATTTTGTTTTATATTTTTCACTGTTACTAAATTGTATGCAAACTAATAAAAAAATGAAATAAACTGTTTTGCTATATTCATATCTATTAATTGACATAAATTATGATAATGATTAATGACCAACAACAAGATATAGGTTTCTTTGTTTAAAAAAATAAAATACTGAGCTTGCTTCTGTTAAACATAGTTTGTGTCATTACTTCATTTGCAAATTGTTATTACAACACACAAAATGCATTAATCTCTTTAGTGTTTTGTTTGAAGTTTATTCTAAGTTGATATTTCCTACACTCACTATGTTTAAACAAAAGCAATATAGTTTATATAAAACAGTAACTGTTATTACATACATAGACCTTTCAATATTCAACATTTCTTTATCAAAACATTAACAAGGCTCATCATCAGTGTTTAACCGAACAAAGCTCCACAATTTGAACATCTCCTATTTTTCAGAGCAAGGCAACATAGTATCCCTAAGGGGAAGAAAAGTATAGCACATAAGATTCCCAGGCATGTGAAATCATCTTCAAGGATGCCTACACGACATGCAGGGCACGCGCCTACTGCTATGATAGGGGGCGGTATTATAATGCTAGTGGCTCCGTAGTTGGGCATGAAGCCTGTACCTGGGGGAGGCACTCCGTACGGCGTGTAGCCCGGCGGCGGCGGCGGGTAGGTCGCGCCGGCCGCGGGCGGTGGCGGGTACGGCGCGCCCGGGGCTCCCGCTGGCTGCGGCAGAGGCCCTGCAAATATTTACATACCCCTATCAACACACGCCAACAACTAATTGCGTATTAAACACAACTCCTTAAAAACTTTTCCGTAACTATCAATTAGCTTATTATCAAATTAATCCATGGTGAAATTGATTGAAATAGGGTTGTGTAGCAACATTACGCAGTTAAATCGTACAGCTTATCTTTATTATGATTCACTCGCTTTCAATAAGGTTTCACAAATACAAACTATAATAAAGGACTTACCTGGTGGAACGGCTGCGGAATATGGCGGTGGCTCTTCAGTTACAGTTGGTTTCTCCATATTGCGTATTAATTGTCGCCTCACTTTAACTTTTCAATGAGTATAGAAATAATTATACTCACAATAAAATATCTAACAAAACTGAGTAGTGATTTCACAAACACAGCTGTCAAAAATAATGTTGCCAACACAACACCAGATAATGTATTTGGAATGAAACGCACAGATAAAAAATGTTGCGTAACCTTGGTTACTAAAATATAAAGTGGAACTGGGTGGAACAAATATCGGGTCTCTATTTGATATAAGGTTTCACCAAATGTTATGTTTCATTCTAGTTTGTTCTTTTAGGTCAGAGTTGATTTAATCCTTTTCATATAATGTAATAAGGACGATTTCAAAACGTGTTTGTTAATTTAATGCTTTACAAACTGTGGAGGGATTTCAAATTAATGTATCCTTAATTGGATGAATTAAAATGCAACGATGGTAAAATCAATTTATTAAAAGGGCCATTTTAATGTTATTTACAATATTTAAATGTTTCACGGAGTTTCACCAGAGATAAATCACAGAGTACAGTAATAGATTGTATACTTTTGTAAGGGCGTTATTAATTTATATTTATAATCATAAAATACCAAAGTACTTCATGTTAGGTGCTAATGGTGCCATGTAAATCACAAGATGAAGCAAAACCATCGCAAACCATCACAATTATATCAATATCATTCAATTCTTAAATATTATTTACCATTTATATTCAATCCCAAAGTATCAAGGCCGCTTTCGGATTTGTCGGTACGGCAGATATGCGAGAATGCAAAGCGTTTACTAAGAAGTTACAGCTAATACACACTTATCGGCATAAAAAAAAAAACTGAAACATTGGGGCAAGAGATTGGCCTCCCTGTTGAAAACTGCCTAATAATGCGTATTACAAAGGGGTAAATAAAACAGACACAAAAATCTTTTGAACTTTCAATATATTCATATTTCACAAAACAATAACTATTAACGTCATCTAACTATATCTAATCGATCACTAAAATATTTACAACATAACTTGTTCTCTGACATTTTTCAAACTATTTAATAAATTCATAAACCTGCCGTATACCTAAAAGGCAAGTATAGACAAAAATAAAAACCTAGATTGTAAGCATTTGATATATGAACATGACAAAATATACAATTATCATAACTTAATAACATTATTTTATTTACAAGCAAAAGTAAGATCTGGCAACACAGTTAGCAAGTGGAGTTAATTCCACTTTGGCCCAACAATTTTTTATGTACAATAAATAGAAAATGCAGTATTTATATCAATGTAATGCATATCGGTTATCTATAAGGTATTGTTGGCACAACCATGTTAAACCATTTTCTCACTTTTGCTAGTAAATCCAAACGAAATAAACGACAATAGCGCAATTATCACAATAAAACAATATTTTTGTATGTACTATGTCCAAAGCCATACATTTTCTCAATACATCGTCGTGTGATTAAACCTACGACGTCACAAAGTCATTAAGAAGACTCTATTTGTTTTTAGCAATACAAAAAATCGCCACGTCGAAACATTCATTTTCTACTCCCTTTCGAAAACAAGATTCTTTTTTTTACCAAGCATAATGTACACAAATATATTTTCACTTAAGGAATACGAAAATCGGTCAAATTACAAAGACCAAGATATTTACTACTTGACGGAATAATAGAATATATTCTGTTTTTTTTTAGACATTAAAAAGTTGGACTAATATTTATTTATTTTTAAACCAGTATATCTAAACTGTCTTGGAATGTGCTTTATAACATAATTTTATAAACATACCTTGATGTTGGCAAGTTTAGTATTGCCATCAAATAATATTTTAAAAGTGTATTCTCATTTACATGCAATATATATTAGGGTAAACGAAGTATTGATATGTCATACGGTAAAGAGTGTGATATTTCATCGTCAACTAAGAATATTCTTCAATTTAAATTTCAACACAGCCCTTTGGGCCACGGGCCCAACACATGTCTGTTGTAAACTTTAATCACGTCAATGTCTTTTGGCCGTATTTAGCGGCGTAACAACTCTATCATAAGACTGCTCTGCTTTAGTCAAGTAAATAGAGAAGTCATTTAGAAACAACATGGTTGTCTTTTCAATACGTATTTCAGCAGCTGATTTCAAATTCAGTCTAAAAGCATAATAAATATTTGAGCTTGTAGACTATACGTGCGATTTATCAGCCACTGAGTAATGTGTGTTTTATACCTTAAACTAAAACCGCAGTTTAGGGTTTTATTTTATTGCAGTAAAGTGCGTTGTGAGAATTAGAGCCATTATGATTCCGCTAGATGGAGATATATCCGATTATCCGCTGGATAAGAGAACGCCATCTGTTTTACGTAATGGAACTAGCTTAAGATAAATAGCCTTAACACTTGATAACACACTGTGTTCCCCTTAGAACTGCGATTTTAGTGTAACATAGTTTATTGGTAATGTATATGAAATGTACACAGACCTAACAACTGCAGACAGAGCGCACACAATTAGCGTCATATACATTTTTTCACTTGTCAAGGATCTCAAACAAATCCGATTTAATTTTGTCATATTTTTGGCTCTATTTTGAGGGCTTCGTCTAACATACATTTTTAAATAGTATTTTGGACAATTCCTTTCTGAAAAAACGGAACACAATCCGGTCTTTTTTCGTTTTTCTTTGTCTCTCAATTTCGTACGCTCCGTCTATTCCCCTGGTGTATGGCCTATGGTCTGTGTTGTGTGGTGTGTGGTCTAGAACCGCATGGGCATCCAGCATCCGGTCTGGTCGTCGCGGCGGTAGTAGTGCGCGCGGTTGTCGGGGAACACCGTCACCGCCGGGAACGGGTGCTGCTGGATGAACTTCAGAGTCACGCGGATCTGGGAATGTATAACACGATTATAAGTAAAATTTCAGGCTCTTTGGAATTTTTAAAGGGTAATTTGCATTTGTAAACCCTGGTGGCTATAGATTTTACTTCCACTTAAATATACATCAACTACTAGTGTTGTGTGAAGTTTTTTATCAAAATAGGTACTTAAAGTTGTGTTAGATACTACAGAGGCTCTAAGTGAGGCATTATTGGGTTTTTATCAGGATTGTCCATCTGATGTATCGACAACAAGCCGATTCGGAAATAAAAAAAATAAATAAAGAGCAAACATTATCAAATACTCTATCTTGATATTTTATGATAACGAACTTTTTGAACTTTGTGATTATGAAAATCTAGAAATCTTCAAATTTGTTTTTTTTTACGATATTTTAGCCTTTTGTCGACGGATAATCAACAGCGTTATCTACTCACATTGTGTACGAAGTGCGGCGGCTCGACGGCGGGCGTGGTGCTGAGATGCTGCAGGATGAAGTCGTCGGACTGCTCCAGCCACAGGTCCACGCCGCGGAGGGGCTCGTAGTTGAACGGCCCGATACGCAGCATGCCCACCGTGTTGTCGTATATGTCTAGCACCTGTACAAGAAAGAAAAGTCATTTACTGTCATATCAGTGCAAGCACGACTTATTATCGAAACAACATAAAGGAGCAATTCCAAAAAGTTTCGTCAATTCAATCGATTTCAGAAATTATTTTTACCATCGATACCTATACCCTAGAGTTGGGCCCACATATGTGGTGTGGTTTGGTTTTTATGTCATTCGTTGTATATTAAACGGAATTCAACTAAAGTTCTACGACTTATTTACAGTAAACAGTACATGGATCTCCAAATAATGTGCTGCGTTGAAAAGCTCAGGTTAGATTCCTTAGTTTAGTGTTATGACGACTTTAGTCGAAGATGGCAATATCCACTGGGCAAATGATGATTGCTGGGTGTGGCTTTGTATTACCGATATGTTCATACCTGTCCCGAATGCGGTCCACTAGTAATAGTCCTAGCCCCCCTGAGCGCGAGCTCCGGCCCCTTGTCCGGGAAGGTGGCGGGGAAGAGGTCTCCGGCGCGGATGTCCACGCCCACGCCCATCACCAGCGGCGCCGCCGTGCCGCCGCCCAGCGCCGTGTTCAGCTCGCAGCAGCACGCCAGGGTGAGGTCGATCTCGACTGATAGCCGGTGGAATGATACTGGAAAGGTCAATGTTTTATCGTTAGGTGAGATGTTTTTGGCAATAGGTGAAAATTGTTCGGGTGTGTCGTTAATTTAATCGGGTGTCACTTTTTCTGCTGTATGGGTAAAATAATTTTGTAATTTTACTTTTTTATTTATGAACACGGAATCGAAACATAGCAGAAGGTATATTATGTTCAAAAGAGCTGCTATTTTTTTTTACTTTAAAAGGACTGATAAAATACAATTTTCTTGAATTTATAACAGTTAAATAACTTGCGACCACTGGATACTACGATCTCATTACCTATACATTTCCACCTTCAGTGCCCAATAGATCATCGCCTTCGATATTAATTTATAGGAAAATAATAGGAATAAATTCCATATTAAAATTTCACACCCAAGGTGTATCAATGATCGAAAGTCAAGTATGAGCCTACACCTACGCCTCACTAACACTCGCAATTTGGCAATCTGACAAGTCCACGCTCTGACCTCTACGTCAATTGTAATTGTTTATTTCCGAGTCTGAGGCATTGTTACAACATTGCCGGAATGCTATCAATGTTTGTTATGTAGACAAATATATTGCTGCCAAAAATTAACTGTGTCGCGACGACATGTGATAGAAAGTGAAACAACTGAGGTGATATCAATCGCGTTCGTCATCAGAATAATTGAAAACGTCAGCACAGAAGAAATTAGAAATAAAATAAACAAATAAATAAATAAAATAGTAAAAATGTAAGAGCTGTTTTTAGCGTTGTGCATTGCGAATTGTCTGCCATGAAAGCTTCCAGAAAAAACATTTACCGCTCTTCTATATGCACTATGTGACGTGCCAGTTTTTTTGGTCATCGTTTCACTCGTCATTCAACCCATTCATATCCCCTCTCTTACACTATCCTCATGTGTTTATCCAGATCCATATTAGCAGGTATGTATGTAGGTACTTAGTGTACTTACACATGATGTTCGCGAACAGCTCGTCGGAGTAGCGGTGCGGGTCGGTGAAGCCGCCGACCAGCTGCAACTCGAGCCGGCCCTCCGGGTAGCCCACCGCCAGCTGCTGCACGCGCGACACCATGGCGGCCGCCGCCTCCGCTGTGCCCGACCCGTCTAGGTGGGCTAGGGCTACGGCACCTGACCCTGGAGATACATAAAAGAGCCGCTTAAAAAGGTATTCTACAGAATGTGACACTTTTATTCTTCTGATGTTTTGACAGAATCGAGAGAAGCCCTTAGAGAAGCTGGTTATGGTTTTGCAATAAGAACTTAGTATTTTTCAAAATGGGGAAACAGTATTTATGAAACAAAATCTATCTGTAGAGAGGGATAGAATAAGTACATGAAAAGGTTTTAGAAAAAAATATGTAAGAATATTTACCTGAATGCCTGACAACGACTATAATACATGATGAGGCATCGTCTGATCCAATTATGTTGACATTTTCTGAAATAGAGAGAAACAAATCATTAGATTTATTATTTTACCAGTCAATAAATAAATAGCTCATAAAAAAGATCATGATCGGTTTATAAACTGCACATCTTTTCAGAAACTAATTATCTATCTCCTTCTTTATGTAATTTCCAGCCTGAAGGAAAACAAAAGTGTTTGCAGGATACTTTACAGCTACGAACACCAGAGTGTATCTTCCTTCTCCTTTTCGGGGAACGCTTTTTCAGACTACCAAAATCCCTGATCTCGTAAAACTCTCTGTTTTATAAGCTTAGTAGTATAGATACTGACTGTCATGCGGCACTACGGCTGCCAGCTCCCTCTGGCCGACGTAGAGCAGGCCGGGCGGCGGCACGACCCTCGCGGCCGCGGCCAGCAGCTGGGCCGCCGCGTCCCTGTAGCCGGGGTGCGCGGCCAGCAGAGCCCGCACCGACGTGGGGCACTCGTCCGCGAGCACGCCATTCAGCACCACCACCATGCTAACACTGTGGACAACATTTTATAATAAGTACTTATGGTAACTTGAATTTTGGTTACTTCAGAAAATGCTAAGTCACCAAGCGCATTACACAGAAAACGAGGTCATTTTTTGGTACCTATGCTGTAAATTTTCATATACGGAAGACGTATATGAAAATTTACAGCATAGGTATCTAGGTACCTAGGTACAGCCCTGGGAAGAAAAGAAGGGTTCTTTGAAATGACCGGAGTGCTTCCCCATTATCTTTTACCAGATAGGATCTCTTTCAGGTCTACCGAAGTCTGAAACCGTCTTACACACTTTAGTTCTGCAGTCTTTTTATGATTAAAGATCAATTTACGCAACAATATGTACTGTAAACTGACGCTGTTCAACCTGCAGACAATGTTGGACTCATATAGATAAAATATTGGAAATACGTATGTATTTCCAATATTTTAACAATTATGTCCATACAAGAGTTCATTGAACAAACGTATACTTATCTGTTACGATTAATATCTTGTCTGTCTAAACCGGATATAGGCAATGAAGTTTGTACATACTGACAGATGAGCTTACATGGACGATTCTAATGCAGCACGTGTACTAAATGTCTTTGTGATGCTATATTTCGTCTAATTGGTAGATTTTCAAACATTTTGTACATTAAATACAATGAGTCGCTCGTTTGATTTCTATGTGTGTTATATTATTAGAAATGGAGAAGAAAAACGAAATTATATGTATGAGGTCGTAACGTTTAAGAAATGTTCATTCACTTTATAAGAACATGCAAGTTACATTAACATTTCGAATGTCCATTCACCTTTAAACGATCGATAATAGTTTCATTAAGCAGTGTTAAGACACGCATAAAACCCACGAGCGATGATCAACGCCACACTTAGTCAATTGTCTTCTGGCTCGGTAATGTATTCCGAATGGCGGAGGTCACACAAGTGACACGGGCGCACAACGCAGTTCCACACGCGGCGAGTCATTTACATTGCGCCGGCGCCGATGTTAATACCGACCACACTAGAGAATAACTTTCCAACGTACAAGGAAAAAGCAACTAAAGAAAAGAACAGACCAAATAATCTTATTCATTACAAAAAATTACTCTCGAGTTTTCCTAGAAAGTAAGGTCTAGCAAGTAGGCTCACTTTCTGTAATTATTCACGGAATTTATCGATTCTTCATTCCGTTTCAAGATTGAGATGTCGACGGAAAGTAATGTTGTGAAAATAAAGCAAATGGAGCGTAACTTAAATAGGGCGAAACGATAATTCAAGAACAACTGTTGAGTGAGATAAGAGGGAATTTGTAATGCTTTACAGATAAGAGCGAGTGTTGGGGTACCTACAGTAACTTGTGTCTGATAAAACATTATGTAGCTGCACGTCAATGCTCATCAATAAAACTGACGAGTAAATAACTAATTAAAGTTAACGAGGAAACACGTAAATGCAGCGTAATTAAATCTGTGTTTAAAAAACCCCGCTTGTATCGCGCATACAAGGCTGTGCGAAATTAAAATTGCGAACGCTCTATAGTAATTATTTACAATTTTACAGCAGTTCTGTGGTAATGAAATACAGAATGATAATAAACTATGTATAACAACTGTATTGTTTACGTTTCTAGACCAAATAGGAGACGTCTTGAAAAAAGGCCAGGTCAAGAGTACCCTAAACCGAAGAGCATGTATGAAGAGAATTATGACAGTGGATGAATTGAAACAAGTATGTAATGATCGTAGCAAGTGGAAAGAAGTGGTCTCTGCCTACCCCTACGGGAAACAGGCGTGATTATATATATATGTATGTATTGTATGTCATAACTATTGTTTAAAACGACACAAGTAACTAGTACCAATTTCATTCAATTACATTTCGTGGAACCTACATTTACGTAAACAGTGTAGTGTGGGTTTAAGTACTTAAGTGTCAATTAAATATTAAGTACGTACATGGAAAGCTACTTTTCTGAAATACAAATTAAAGTATTGTACCATAAACTATACAAGGTAAGTTTTTTTACAGTAAATGAATAAGTCATAAGGTAACATAAGAGAAGTGCTACTGTAACCGGACAGAACAGCAAGTTTTTATTTGCGAAAGCTTAGTTTTAATTACTTTAAGTTAGCTTAGAAAATATAGGCACTTTAACATAATTTAGAACCAAGCTTAAGAACATAGAGAAGTATATTATAATCTTAATTGTGTAAAAGCAATCTTTTTTTTTTCATTCATTCAATATAATTTCATTTCTTAATAAACTAAATAAAAATGAAACGTACTGTTTTTAGTTTTTTACAAAAGCTAACATATCTGGAAGATAATAGCCAGAGAAAAGAACACACACTATCTTCATATAAAAAATGCAATTTTCAGTCAGAATTAAAAATTCAGTGTGTAGCCAACGTCGTTATTGGCTAGAAAATACTTTAGACTGCAGTCCTTTCATCTAAAATTGATTTAAAGATTAATTGATTAATTTCAATTTATTTTTATTATGTAAATCTGGTTCATACTCTGGTGGTAAAATTATTATTCTTTTGTGTGGCTCTCGGTAATCTAATCACATATCGGAACACACAACAGGCTTGCGCACGTTCAGAATTACGTACATTCATAAAAGTTTAGTCAGCCTTGTTACTGAGAAAGTGTAATTTAAGTACTACCTAGTAGCTCTTAATTAAAAATGAATTCATTTTATAATTCACGTTCTTTGCCTAAATATTACGGATTTTATGTATGTTATTTTTTTTTTATATCTCATTAAGCTTTTTACTTTTACTGAAGACACAACTGTAGACAAGAGTGCACATTAAATATTTTGGCTTATCAATCATGCCTATTTGTCACTACTTTACGCCTTTACGTGAAAAAGACCTAACGGCAACTTACAGCCGATTGTTGTTTTAATCTACGGCCTTGTCTAATTGAGCTAATGTAAGTTATGTTCTGAATGATAAATAAGTGATAATGTTTAGTTAAAGTAATAGACTAAATCTCCTTATTCTTCCTAGCTTTTTCTCATAATATTTTTGATCGGCGCACAATGTCTCGTCCTACCATACCACACTATTTGCCTACTGACATACTGTTATTCACTGATTTTCACATTACAATCCAAAAGGTAAAACACAAAATAAACATAAATACCTGTGGATACCACAAAGCGTGATAAAAAGGATGCAAGCAGCATACATTGTTTTTAAACCGAATTTATATCACAGCACTATTATAGGAATCGAAGTATTAAATAATAACACTTAAAATATTGACTCAAAAACCTTCACACTACACTTCTATGACTGAGTACAGTTTATATTTGATCAACTTGCTGTTTCCGATTCAACCATCGAAAGACAATGGATACAAAATCATAGAAACATTATTTATTTTCGCCCCTCTATTCAATACCCTTTGCAATTAACTAATGACAACTCATTCAAATAAATCACAGAACAATGAAATTTTATGCACTTCGAGTAATTTGTTTTGATATTTTATGTTTTTAGAGAAACAACGTGTACTTATATCACATCACCTATTAATAATTATGTACTATCATTTGTTTTATATAAAAGTACCTAGTTAGTGATAATATAGTGAGTCAAGTACCTAGCCTATTAGATACCTAGAAATATAAACTGGGTGTGACTGATATCAGATAGCCTAAGTATCTAGTTACATAGGAACATGATTGATTTACGATTTAAGATTAAACTTACAAAATCGTTAAACTTAATTAAATGCATGTTATACTTAAGCGACTCCAAAACAGGAGGAGATACCTTTCGACACAGGACTTTTGACTTGGTGAACCGATTTTGATAATTCTTTTTCATATTTGAAAATTGGTGCTTCCCGTGTGGTGCCATTCCATTTAAATACACACAAATACTTATTACCATATAAGACTTATTTTATGGTCAGTTTATTTTATTAAAAGTTTAAATTTGTTCAGCTTTTACCAAGTAGTCATTTTTAAATATTAATATTTAAATTACTAATCTGCATCATAGGAAAATGACTAAAATCTTTCCACTTAACGTTATCATGAATTTTATGAGTAAGCATGTGTCATAAAAATCAAATCAAAAACAGTTATCATTTCAAGAAATTATTTATAGGTATGTTAGGTACGTACCTACATAATATATGTCTGAATATGACAATATGTTGATAAGCTTGTTTACTTTGTGAAAACATGGCCACAATATTTTTACATTTTACCTAATAATTTAATTAAATAAATTTTCACCAAATAAGTCTTCAAATTTCAGTAATTTAAGTTAAGAAACCGCAATATATAAGGTCAAACTTTTAAACTTTCTATTAAAGACTAACTGTAGGACAAACAGTACATTTTCCATCTACAAATAACCCTTACCAAGTAAAAGAAAACGTTACGCAAACTCTACAAAACGTGTCTCAAAGCTAATGTTTTTTAAAGTTACACAAACACCATATCTTTGTCCTTGGACAAACGAGAAGGTGATTAATGATCACATAACGCCTGCTGAGAAATTGAGACCGTACCACGAACGACCCATTCACGCAACCGTAAAAAAACCTCATTCAACCATAAAAAATTCCATATCTTATAATGTAACTTCAGCACACTTACAATTGAACAGTCAATGGTAACAATAGCCTAATTATAAAATTTTAAATAAATTACTCGGTCCATCAATAACAGAGATTTCGAAATATCTATTCATCTAACACTAGGGAGATGAACGGTCGTTATTGACTTATCGTATCGATAATAGCTTAATTGAATATAGGAATAACCAACTTACATTGTTCCCGCGGACTAATTCGATCTTCTGAACACGTTCAGAGTTCAAACATTCACTCACTAACACATTGCAAACTCGGAACAGAGAGTCACTAGAATTCTTTAGAAATAAGTTAATTTAAATGGTAGATAATATAAAGAATGCAAGTAATGGGCGGCGCGCGAGGGTTGTGTCTTGCTTCTTGCTCACGAAATCCGACTGAGACGGTTTGTCGGGTTATCGTAGGCCCGTCATGAACACATCGAATGCCGCGAGTTACTAGCTTGTTATTGTTATGATAATGCTTATTATGTTGGAAATAGTGCTCCGATAGTGTCCGTATCATGCAACGGGCAATTAAGAAATATACCAATGGCGTTTATCACAACGCGTAATAACAAACAAGCGCGAGAACTCGCCAATGTTGCTTACAATGATAAATTAATTGTTAATAATCGTCGCTTCCTGGAAAGTGGCGGCTTATCTACCGCCTATAAATAAACAAGACTTGATTTGTTAATAGAATCGAGTGGATGTTATCGACAAATCGGAGCAATTCAGAAGTCGGTAGTTAATACGTCGTCGGTGTATCAAAGAGGTAGCGGAGAGACGTTGGGCTAATTGGACTTAATTGATGTACGGACGCGTGCAACGCTTCACAGCAGTTAAATGGATTTACAGCTGTCCGCCGGAATTGAAGCAGCGATTTAGCAATTGTCAGAGGTGATGATAAAATGTATCTATGTCAAAGGTAACATACTTAATGTAAGTAGAATTATTAATTATTAAAATAGAATCTTTACAAATCAATTATGACAAAATTACTTAACTGTCTTATAAATACTAAACACAGAATACCGGAAATTCTAATTAATAAAAACATAACACTAAATCAAAAAATAACGTCACGAACAGAAATAATTGAAAATCATTTACGACTTCATCTACAGCTACAGTCCAAGCTACCAACTAACTTTCGTATATCAATTCCATTAAAACGAACAAGAAATTAAATTTCCGTTCGCCAATAAAACGCAGACTGAAACCATACACCATTGTCCGTAGGTGGTTTGAGGCGCGTAGCTATCCGGGACACTGGAGCCTGCGATCGTAACTCCCCTTAGGCCATTAGGATACAAATTCGTGACACGGGGCCAGTACACGGTGTGGCCCGTTATGGCGCGCCGGCCAATAGAACTGTCCAGCTCCTTATTAATGACCGCGAGACAATGACACTAATGTTATTAAGTGGTCGCGGTCGCGAACGGGAGCACTGCGCTTAAACGCATGCACCTTGTCCGCTGTCAACTGCGCATGAGTCGGCCATTTAATGCCGACTGAACCGCTGTTCCGGATATGAAATACAGCATTTAGGGCAATTAAGTGCACATTTCGAGCCAAGTAGTTTAAAGTTCAACTACGCTAGGGAATTTAGTTTAAACAACTGGATTTCAATTTTATTGCAATGTATGGTTTATATGGCACAAGATTTTAAGACATGGGTGTTGAATGTCCCTGCAGAACAAACAGACAAAGTACATTGTTAGCTCGCTAATCCCATCTCATGATCGTATACAATACACCTTTCATTGAGCAACGAAAATTGGTCGTCTCGTGGCGTATAATATCCGTTCCCACGGCATATTAATGACTAAGCAAAAGTTTAGCAGAAACGCGCACCTTTTATGCTCCGTCCTCCATTATCCGGCTCATTTGCGGCAAAAGACAAACGGTCGATTGGAGGCGAGCACAAATTTCGCCGATATAATCGTCCGGTAAGACAATGGTTATCGTTGGCGCGCGATACCGGCACAGATAGGGCACATCGAGAGCTGATGGATGCTGCACGCTCGACAGATAGCATCTCCATCGTGACGCCCGCCCTGCTCGCCTCGTGTGCACCAATTATTATTCAATATCTCCAATATTGGTCCAAACCTCAGCCGATAGATCACCGATACCATTATTGAGGTTAACGTTTGATTTGATTCCCCGGGTCCGCTCCGGTCAAGTGACAATCGTATCAGGCGTGCGACGCGATCGTAATTGAATAATGGTTTTATTTGTCAGAAGCATCGATGAATTATCATTCAATCAATATTGATACGTTCCAAGGAAAAATTATCACTCACATAACACAAATACATATTATCCGCTCAATTTAATATGAGCAAATTAAACGTACTGTTTCTGAACTGCCTACAATTCAGGCCAATGTTTGATTAATTTCGGATGCGAGATAAGTTATCAACAATTGAAGTATATTTGGTTAATTAAACTTCAAGATAATTTATAGATTCCAGTGAACGTCATAAAATAAGAACTCATAAAGAATCGAGCGTAGAAATCAATGACCTCATAAGGAAACAAACAATGTTCAGTGGAATATTTCTTGCAAAATTTAATTATATAGTGACTTACGTTTAATAGGTGGAGCTGTCGATGTCAAGATCATTCAGGTTGCTGAGCCACCTGTAACAAAAACATTGACATTTATTGATGCGATTATAATGAAGGCGCATGCCGATAAGGTCTTATGGAGCTCTCCTTATATGTGCGGCGGCGACACGCCGGGACCGCGGGGGATGGGACATGCCGTCCACACGTGCCACAGGTGCCGCGCGGGCCGACAGAGATGTAAGGATTATGCGTCTAATACTATCGGGAAGGGGATCTCGCACGATTCCGCAAGCCGTCCACGAGGACCGCGACGCACGACGAAAATTAAAATAATGCGACACTGAATTATGAGGCATGCCTCTGCCTGCGGACAACAATATCGAGAACAGCGGTAATGCTAATTCAATAGCGTAATATCTCCGTATCTCGATGTAGTCCCCCGCGGTCGATCCGGCCGAGATAGTCTACGATCGCGCCGATATGGTTTTGTTCGTGATTTATTTTGGTCGCTTCCATATAAGTACTGTGTACGGCAACAATGGGCCGAGACTTGGGATTTACGACAGACGATTTGGTAGCGATAAAAGATTTAGCCGCGTTCAGGGAAGGGTTGGAAAGTACCTATGCATTAACACGAGTCCGGTTCTAGTGCGGCAATGCTATGAAATAAATGAAACTAACATTAGTGCTCATGTCAATGTGGCTGGATTCTAACATACCTATAGTGGCAGCATAAACAAGAAGCGGGGACTGTAGATAAGTGAAGAACTTAATGTACGCGCATAAATTTTAATTAGATACGTACCTCGAAGCATTCATAACGTGGATGCGTAAATAAATTGGTGTTCAATAGTCGTTTGCAATTCCAATGGACTTTTAGTAATCAATGATCGAGTTGTTCATTAAAAATATGCTAACATTACATAACTCTTTTACATTCGATTTAGTGATCATTGATACGAAGCTGATAACATTTTTGTTGGTCGTTTTTTCAGGATGTTCGTCAACGTAAATAATTAATAGAACCGTATCTACCTTAATATTCGAAAATTACACATAAATAATAACAGCATTACATAAAGTATTACGTGAAGCACTGATAAACAGCGACACGGGCAGAACTATCGGCGCTAAGTGAACATCGAGCGCTAAACATTTATCACTACGCATGACGTCAACTAGTCCCAGTGAGGAGAATACAGCTTAAAACTTTATCAGATTTAAAGTCTGTTCTACAAGAATAAGATTATTTAAATAGCTCTTAATTTTCTTTGACCTGAATTAAAAGACCTGACATTGGTTTTCTTGTGATTTAACTTAAGGATTCAGAGGGCGGGAAGCTTGTTGTCAAATGGACAAATTTTTGATATTATCCTAATTGGGTTCGATTCATTTGACTCTATTTAAATGATTAATCTAAAGGCAGTAATACGGTGTCTAAAAATTAAATATTATAAAGTTAAAGTAAAAAAACTCATCAGGAAGACAGTTTCTTCGGGAAAAAGGGCACTAGTTTTTTCAGGAATATTTGGTGGAAAAACGATGTTTAAATGTAGGTCTTTGGACACAAAATCTTAAAATTTAAATTTAATTAGCTAGATTTACTGGTATACTCTTTCATCAAGGAAATGACCATTTATAATAAGAACCAGTCTTAAAGACGGTTGAAAAGCTACTTCAATTCTGTAGTTTTCATTCGGAATGCGGAACTGCCTCGTTGGCCTAATGGTGCTAAGCGCGCCTGCTACGCTAGAGGTCTTGGGTTCGATTCCCGAGTCGACCAAGGTGTTATTGGGTTTTTCTATGAAATTCTCAGTAGCAGGTCGGAGTTTGGATTTGTGCCCGGTTAGTGGCAATAGGCTCGCCCCCTGTTACATGGGACCTAAACATATCGGCGAACTGTGGGTGTACATTGGTACGCCTCTGCCTACCCCTTCGGGGATACAGGCGTGATGATATGTTATGTTATGTTTCATTCGGAATAGGTAATGTGTGTAATATCGCTTACCGTACTGCAACGCGTATAAAAGTTATAATTAGAATAATATTGTGCTGGAATTAGATTTTAGTTTCGAATGTAAACCGGTCGCAGACCGCCATGGGCGCCGTCTATATGTATAGGACGTTGTTTTTATAGAGGGAAATAAAAATTTACTTAATAATAAAAATATATTTTTCATTTTACTGTTATGACAAATGGCGAGAAAGTTAATAATACAAATATTTCAACAATTTATAATTTATTGCATGTCGACTAACAAGTTTAAACTATTTATTGCGGATTTGTAAGAAATTACTGAAATAGTAATTTCTAAAAAGCTCAAATCTTAAGGTGATATAATTTTTTTTTTTTTACTGGTCGTTATTAGATTGGATTGGATACGATCTTTATAGAAATTCCAAATTAATCTTAAACAGATTAGAAAGATATAAAGTTTTATTGGCAAAAACTAATCCTTTTACAAGCTAGACAGGACACAGTTTTAAATTATTTAAACACAAAAAAAAGTATAATTGATTCATAACTATAATTGCGATAACCTTACAGTGAGTGACCGAAGATGAGTAATGCATTAACAATGTTACATCATCTGTCAAAAACGCGCTATCTCTACATTTATTATTAATAGTTACATGGAAATGAACACTTAATTTGCATACGAGGTAATCAATTTGATCTCGTAAATATTTTAAACAATTTAAAAAGGACAATCTCACAAAAAAATATATAGTTCCTCGTGTGAAGACGTATATGATAGCTATTAATTTAAAATATCGCCAAATCAATTGCTAATTAATTCCTCGCAAAACGATATTTTTAACATTATACCGGTAATTTCTCCTTAATGGTCAGCCTTAGAACTGTTCGAAGTTGTTAATTATATGAATTAGACTAATAAATGTCTTCGTTATCATTTAGTTTTATCTTAATTTCATCCCACTTACGTTGGTCGCACGCTGTATAGTTCTGATCGGATCTGCGCAAGAGTTTATCTAACGTCGCCGGCGAAGGCGCATTAACGCAAATTGCGCTAATTGTGGAAACTCGAGGAAAGTTAACTGCGTCTGATGAGTGTTGTCGCGTTGTTTACTAGTTTGTATGTATGTTGAAATCTGGTTTGCCACATCGGGATTTTATGGCACCCATCAAGCCAGTTTTACGATGTTACTAACAATTAAAAGGACAATAGTAAACCGGCGTGTCGATTTTGACACTATTGTCATAAGACTAAAATAACAATGATTGTCAGTAGAATGATGACACGTTCGTGGTAGCTTCAGCTTTGAAAATTCACGTCTGACAGAGAATAAATAACAGTTTCCTTGTCTGAGATTGACACAGTCTGACTTGCGTAACTGATTGGATAGACAATACTAATGATGATGAATCACTTTTAGGTGCCGTTATGTTCTAACAAATAAATTTAAAAACTCCACGATACTAATTAATTGTAAGTCTTTAATTAATTATATACTTATATAAGTTCTCGAAGAAGGAAATAAAGTCGCAATTATGTCAGGTACTCAAAGTAGAGATTAGTATCAGTCCTTAAATGCTGTATTATACATATCGGCACAGTAAATGATTACGAAACGCACAATGCAAGCAAGGGACGTATTGTGAAATCACAGTTTCAGTTGATCATAATCTCAAAGACATTCTATTTTATTATTACTAGGCACAGATGCGTATTGGCGACATCGGATCGCGTCTTTCTCAATACGTTGAATAACTTTTCACGCAATTGTTATAAGAAGCGAGTAATTTCTTCATTGCCATAATTAATCTATTGTCAGTAATTTAATTAAGCGTGACAAGGTTAATTTATTTAATTAATCAATTTAGAATAAATGTTAAGTAATCATAAAGCAGCGTTAGTAAATTGGAATGGCAACAAGATAAAAAATATTGGACCTCACAAAATTAGTAGAGTTTATGCAATTTTATCCCAAACTTTATTCATGCACATGATATTGTCATGTGCCGTAGTAAATTAATCAATTATCCAAATAGCTATTTCGGTATGTAATAGCATGTTCTTTTCTCGCATAACTAACAGAATTCCTAAGATTCCTTCATGTTTTCCCCGAAGATATAACATCTCACCTTATGTAATAATACTGCATTAGAAATCAAACAATCTCGAAGTGGGCACCATATCCGCAATACCGTTATCACCGGTCTACCATCGTATCTGCAGATTCGCGTGATCCCAACCAATGACTCACAACACTCAGGCAACAGGAAGTCTCAGCTATCGGTTGACATCGGCACACGCGATTGCTACCTATCCATAATTAATATTTTTCATTGCTAGTGACATTATAAGTCCTTACTACGCACACGATAAAGGCGACAATCGCTTGAAATATTTACAGTGAAAGGATCACATACTAGCTACGACGTGGTGGAAAGATGCAAATTGGTTTAGAAAATTGTTTATTGGTAAGTAAACATTGACGTGCACAATATTTATAGGCGTTTGATAGCGTTAAAAACATGATCTTCGATCGTGATTGCGTATACTTTTCATTTTAATTGAATAACACGCAACCATATTTGTGTTGGTGTTCTTATTTACTGGCTGCGTATATAGTTCGTTTTGGTACTGGTTGGTTTCATTATGAATTAATTAAGTGCGACAAGTTGTAGAATATATGGGAGCCAATAATGTCGGCGTTCGAGTGTAAAATTGGCGTAAATCGGCGGGCTAACGAGTGAGCATGCGCGGGCGGGCGGCGCGGCTGCGCGGGCGCAGGGCACGCGCTACGTCACGCCAGCTATGCGCCAGCGACGGTGCCAAATCCCAAACAATCTTGTATTAGTCACCAACTATTGGGATTAGTGGGGTGTTAGTATGTTCAATGCATTGCAAGTCCCGCCCAGACTTTCGTCAATGAATACGAGACAATTAGAATTTTATATACTAAAATAGATCATTGTATAATACAAATATAGCCTAATAACGGCTTGACAAACTAAATAACGAACACAAGACAGGATTTATATACATAGGTCTGCCTTTTTCTGCATTTTTTGGGAAACAGTTAAACCCGAAACGTTTTGTTATATAACAAACGAATACTTACGTTGAAACCTAAAACCTTATCAGATAGCAATAAATATATTTTTATTGAGTGCATAACACGTGATTGTAATCTATTCTTAGTAACTGCATAATGTCTTATCAATAGCAAGAAACGATTCCTGCGTATCTTGTACATTATTTTACGGTCATTATAAGTCCATTTTCGGTATGTTCGTATTTTACAAAAAGTAGTAAATTGAGATAGAAACCGGTTTTTATTGTTGATTGGAAAAAGCACCCTGTAGTGTAGCTCACCGCTAAATAACGTTTAATTAACTCCTGAGTAGCAAGTTAGAAATCAACATAATAATAATATAATACCATCAAAGAATTCAATAATAAATTAAAAGATCTTCATTAACAAATTGAATTATCATCTTGACTACCGGGCTACTTAATATTCAAAGTGATCTTAACAATTAAATGATTGATCATTTACATAACTTTCACGGTTATGCGCAAGAGCATCCAATAAAAACTAATATCTTTGTACGGCTTCCGAAATTCCATTGATTATATCGTTTCGCTTCGGAATGATCCGAGTTCCGAGAATCCGTTTTATACTTTTTTATGTCTAAAATGTTGCTCCAAAGGTCTTTATTATACTAGCCGAGCCCCGCGGTTTCACGCGCGGTTTTTCTCTCAGTGTAAGTAGCTTGATGATAAATAGTCTATAACCTCTAGTATTGGGCTGTCAAATAGAAAAATATTTTTTTTATCCAATTTCCCGTTTCAGGGTTTAGCGAGTTCAACCGAACCAACTCTTCAGCGTTATAATAAGACAGATATCTAATCGTGAGCATCTCAAACTTACAGATAATTTATATACTCTATTTAAGTAGTTACGGAGAGCATGATCGATCGTGTATCTAATAGATATTTGTACGGCGATTTTAGTACAAAGGGCAGTTCGCAGATTAATATCCCTTGCGGCGTATAATGTCATGAACCTGCTATAATGTCATGCAACAGACACGACACGTCGCGTTCACAAAGTAACTGGAACCTCTCAATCAAAAGATACTACAATAGACAAGATACTATAAATGTCTCGAAATGGAATCATTTAAGAAATTGAGTCTTCAGGTATATAGGTATCTAATTTAAGCTGTACTTCCTTGACAATCATAATATCAATATTGACATGATTAATTACCATTTAATATTTCTCTAAAACTTGCTAAAAGATCATGAATTTAAATGTACTTTTTGTTTGTATGAAAAGTATTTTTATTTTTCTCAAAAACAAAAAAAATCCTTTCTAAACGTGAAATGACTCGAAATTCATGTTCCAAAATGTTAATTTGGATTTTTCTATTAAAATTATAAGTTAATTAGGTATCAATGTGAAGAAGATCGTCATTTAATTACGTAGAACAATAAACAAACATATTTATGAGTTGTTTATTTGCTAAGTAGGTCACTATGTGTAAACAAGATGTACATACGTGATATGTATTAAGTTTGTTATATTAAAATTTAATTAAATGTTTATTAACAAATACATCAAAAATAAGTTACAGTTACAAGGTAATTGAAATATTTTAAACCACAAAGAACATGATACATTTTGTAACATTGAAAACTTGAACACACGAAATCGAAAAAAAAAAAAACAAATGAATGAAAAACTAGTTTCGCAACTGATAAGGGTCGAAAATATGAGCTCAATACAAAATAATATATGCAAACATATACCTATTAACATATACAATATAGTTCGTAGAACGATTTATAAACGCAATAAAAGTCAGACATTACAACAAATAGTGAATCTATAATCGAAACGTAATAAAACTTATTTCTATTCCTAGAATCAACATTATAATTTACGAGTACAAGCTTAGCTTTAATTGGTAATAATACTACTGAAGAGAAACCGTTTTCTCTACTTTATGACATTATATTAAATGACAAAGATAAAAATTTTAGAGTCCGAATAATGCATAAGAAAACATGTATTTTTTTTATATAGATACAAGTCTAACCCTACTCAAGCCGTAAGCAGACAAGTTGTCTACAGAAATCAACAAAACAAGCCAACAATAAAGCTACCCAACAAATGCATTGTGACGACTAAAACAAAAGAAAGAGTCCGCAAGACAGAAACTGACAAGGCGGCAGAGGCGAGGGGTTAACAGTCAACGTTGCGCGTTCCTAACAAAGTGTATTTAAATTCAATTTTCATTCAATCTGCAATAGAGAACACGGAACATGTTAGAAACGGTGAAAGCTTAATGTGATTCGCATAAATAGAATTTCATGTTGGACATGTATATCTGTCTAGACGGTGGAATCACAAATAGATTCACATAAACTTGTTATTTATGAAGATTGCAGCGCAGGATCGTGATGACGAGCCTTATGAGGAAATGTGTCTCGGATCCAAATAATAAAGAGATCTGGATACAAGATTTATGAGACTGTATAACATACTCATATTGATATGAAGGACTACCATAACGTCTTATCAGCAGGAGAATTATGTAATATGCAACATGAGATTTGGAATCCTTTTCCAAGATTACATTGACCTTATTATTGTCTGCTCGATCATTAGATTTAAGCATTTTTTTTCTCATTGTACCTAACTCTATATTGAAAGAAAATCCTTAACAGCATCCTCAAATCCAAAATAAACCCAACATTAAAGAAGCTTCAAGAGAATAGGTAAGATAAATCCTGTATTCACTTGTAGTGCTCATCGCCTTCGATCTACATGTCCTGAGCACGCGTGGGAATCCGCCCGTTACTCACTTGCTAGCAGGTATAGGAGCACTAGCTACCCACTAGATGCTGAGCTGAGATACAGGGTTAATACCGTGTAAACAAATCTTTAACAACCACGCTAATGCAAAATGGTTAGATTGGCAACCTTAAAAGGTGACGGAAAAGGTCTTGATAGAAAGATGCCGTACAAAGTCAGAAAACAAAAAGTGAATTTTGTCAACGTCGTTTTACGATGACGGAAACCACGAAAACATTCCGAATATTTTTTTTATGAGACTTCACGTATACATACGGCAGGTATGGTAGGAGCACTAGCTACCCACTAGATGCTGAGCTCAGATACAGGGTTAATACCGTGTAAACAAATCTTTAACAACCACGCTAATGCAAAATGCTTAGATTGGCAACCTTAAAAGGTGACGGAAAAGGTCTTGATAGAAATATACCGAGAAATATACAAAGTCAGAAAACAAAAAGTGAATTTTGTCAACGTAATTTTTATGACCCTTACCAAAATAACGATGATAAAATCAATGAAAGCTTTTCGAATATTTATATAGGAAACGTTTTAGAATTAGAGTCTTCAGGTATAAATCAGGCACTTTCAATAACAATGTTGACATGATTAATTACCATTTAATATTTCTCTAAAACTTGCTAAACGATCATTTCTAAAATATAAAGATATAATCAAAAAGAAAATCCAATTCTATTTTGACAACCGTAAATCATAAAGTATTAAATAAAGATTATAGTTAAGCTTGACTTTTAAAGCGCTACCATTTTCATAATTCATAATCACATAATAAAAATATATTCAAACGATGTTTTATTTACATTCATAAAATTCTATTAAAACAAACTAGATTTAACGTAGCTGTAAATACAGCATAAAATGTTTGTTTACGTTCGAATATTTTAGGAGTTTAAATACCAATTATTTAGTAACCTCTACATTAGTCTTCTTTATTAGGTGATTAAGCCAAAAGGTTGTTTATAGGAGAAAAAGAACTGTATACTGTTAAATAGCATTACATGGAACTTCAAACATAGACTGGCGGAGGCTTTGTTTCATAATTGTTACGCGACGTGACAATGTTTGATACATAATCTACAAGTATGTTACAACTGTCTTTATACAACACAAATTTTAAATATATATATAACCTTTGGTCCTTTTAAGAAGCCAACCTAAAAAGTGCAGAATCAAAGGTGATTCATGTCATGAAACAAGAGATTAACTGAAAGACCAGTCCCAACCAATTTAAAATCCGGTGATAAAACGAACTAAACCACTAGTTCAACAAATAAAAAAACCGTAGCTAAATCGATTAAGTTTATACGGCTTTAATAACCAACAATACAAAGCAGCAACAAATTAAAACATAGATTAAATAAATGAAACGTTGTATAAGTTGCATACAGGGTGGACGCATGCGCGATGCATGTAAACGCGTAGATAATTGCGCACACGTCTGCGCGGGCGCAGCGGACGAGACGAAGGCGTTGCCGCGCCCGTAGAGAATCAGCGCTGAAACACTACATCAACTGTAGATGCTAATGATAAAACATGTTCAAGAGAAAGGAAGAATATGTGCTTTACCAATTTAAAAAGTTTTTAATTTAGTTATTATTTCAGTTCGTATCATATCATCACGCCTGTATCCCCGAAAGGGTAGACAGAGATGTACCAATGTACACCCACAGTTCGTCTGCGGCAATAGTGGTGGCACTAGTAGTTACAAATGTGGAAGATAGGGAAATACGAGTGGAAGTACCTACAAAGATTACTACACAGGTATATATTTTTCTAACGATTAACAAGTTCCTTAAAATGTTGGCCATTTGTTTAGTATCGATTAATTTTATTTCACAATACAATGTTAATAATTATCTTTTCGTTTCTAACACAAAAGTCATCGTCTTTCGTAGGTAAAACCCAAACTGATATACATGCAAGCATACGGCGAAGAGAAAACAAACAATATGAACAGTAAACCGCAAACCACTTATAAAAAACATAACTGTTGTACTCATAAAGCACAATAGCAAAAAAGGTCGAGAAAAAAAGTTTAGTCGCGCTAACCGTCATGCGTTAACAGACAATTCAACAAAAGTAATTTCACAACCTGCTTTAATCCTTAGCAAATTGCCCTTCCAAGAAGGCTAGTCGCTCATTAGCCCGCAATAATTACAAGTTAAAATGAACCAGGAAAATAAGCATCTGTCTCTGTCTAACACAGGCTGGAGCCCAATAAGGAGAACGTGACAAAACGATCTAGATAAAGGTATCAGATGCGATCGAGATCAGAATGCAGTTTAGATATTACTATTACAAACGTCTCATTATTTATTGCGATATTTTCTGTTGTAAGTAACAACTAGTGTTTATTAGGTCTATAATGAGCTTGAATTACGTAACTTCAGCCATGGTATGTAGCTTTTAGTCGTTAAATTGCGACAGTGTTGATATCATCTGCGGTTGAGATGCAACGTCGCTACCCTATTACAAAATCACTCTCTACATATTATGTTTTATAACTATAATCATATCAATGTTTTATCTTGACTTTGTTAAACAAAACTTTGATTGACAATAACATTCTGCTTAGAAACTCGTTCAAAGTAGATAACGCGCTCCGAATCAGTTTTTTACCCAACATTTAAAAATATTGTTATTGTTACTTAATTACTTCCAGAAACAATAAACAGACTAATAAATGTTAGTCATTAGTAGTATATTACAGCCTATAAACTAAAGTATTTATAAGGCAATACCGTATCATTAAAATTTACTCGATTACGGGAGACTGAACATTCACCAAATAAGTACAATCATAAAATAAACCTATTTCGTAGGATAACCAGTCCAGAATATGGCTTTAAACAAATTTAAAATTACCTGTTTAGGATGGAGTTTAATATAAATTTAACAGCACCAGACACGCGATATATACGTTGGGTAATATTAAATTTAATTGCAGACATAATAATTAAAGAGCTTACATTTATATCAAGCTTGACTCGTTGACGCTCATACACGTCGCGGGTACAGTTTCTGAAACAAGAATAAATAGGTAAGAATCATTTACCGCCCCCTTTTTCGATCTAGCTAGGTATAACATAGAGATTTTTTATCATATGATATGCCGAGCCACGCGACCATAAAACATATATTTTAGATCTAGTTTATGTTCAATGCATTTGTATCAAATAAACGAAGCTACAATTACGATGAGTATAAATACATTTAAATAAACAACTAATAAAGTGCAGAGTTACATCTCACGGTGTACTGGCCGCTGTACGCTGTACCGTCGAGATCAACAAACGCTTAAATAGTGTGTCGTTCTGATAAAAAGTGATTACGCTCGATTATTTATGCACGTCCCGAGTCGAGCTGGTGAATGGCCTACTGCAGAATCTATGCAATGCGCGTTCAGACGTCAAAATCATACACTTATAATCTTCACTGAAATATATCATAAAAAGTAGCACGCGAATAAATATGGGCATTTCAATATCAGTATAAAGGTCAAACTAAATTTTAATACTAATATAATTTCCATGCTAAAGTATACTCCAACAAATTGTATATTTCTTAATTGGTGTAGCCAAGATGAAGGCGATATCTTCATTACGGCGCACAGAATCGATGCAACGATAATTACTGAGCCAGCAACCACCGAGACTAACATGAAATTAATTCCTGACCAAGGTTAGAGAAATAGTGCATCGCTTTATGTAGACAATGTTATTGATGATGCTAATGAAACCGGTGCAACGATCACACCAAAACACTACATAACACTTATAACAAATGACGATAGAGAACTTGAAAATAAAGACGTTTTATCTTAGGAAAAAGATAAAAACCAATGTAAAAACGGACTCGTTTAACAACATCGTTAATCACCGAATGTAGCGCCACACAAAACCAGGGCTTATCAACTTTCTGTTACACATAAATTATATGAGAAATCTTAAAAATTTGGGTGACTATGGGATTATTATAAAAACACGTCACAGTCTAAACGGTTCAAACGCGTTATCTTGGTTCCGAGAATCGAGATAAAAAAATACTCGGTGACGAAAAGTCCGCGGCGAAGCTTGGCTATTTTTTATCGAGACTTATTAAAATTTGTGTTGTTGCTATTTGGGATCATATAATATTCCATGCACATACGGGTTGCTTCTAACTGTAAATAATGTTTTCTACTCAGTTATGTGCAGGTGGCTAAATTCCCTACAGTACTACAGGCTAAGCACAGATGATGTATGCGTCATCGTGTGCCGTCAGTTGGGACTGGTCAGCTGCGAGCTCTAGGGTAGTATTGTCTCAAGGACAATTATTAATATCCACCCGCGTTTTTATTTATGAAGCAAAATTCTGTATTTTAAGTATATTAATAGTATTGAAATTTGAATTCAGGAAATTAGGGGTGGAGATGGTCCTGTTGTTTCTTTTCCATTGAATTTACTTTCAGTAGATACTGTTTTTGATATACAGTTCTAACAGGATAAACATTCAGTTCACATACAATTGTTCAATAACATTTAGAAAGAATTGAATCGAAATATTTTGCTTCGGCTCTTTTTTTGCAATAATAATGTATTCAGTGAAAGTCGTGATATGAGTATGCACGATCTTTTGCATATTAAGAACAATGATATTTTGTAGAATCAACACGGATTATTGTGTAATTGCGAGCAATCGTGGCCCGATATGGTATCGATGGTTCAGAAAGTTCACAAACAAATCACAGCAATTTCGTGGGGCATTATAACAACGTTTTTGTAAAATTACATGTTGCGCTGGATACGCAACGTGTGTTTATGGAAAGTATGAGGCCATCTATATAATGTGCTGTGTTTAGAAGAAATGTGTCAGTACTTGGATCAGAAAATTTTTGCTCGTCAAAATACCATCAAAATCTAACCAAGTAACAAGGCAATGCTATATGATTAGAGTATGTTAATTAAAAACGTTTAATAAGTTTACATTAGAAAGTAAAATTATGTAAGTAAGTATAGAGTGAGAAATTACTGTTGGACAGTGTACAGATATTCAATAGATCATTAGCAATAAATGAGACAATATTGTCAGTGGGTGCGTCGGGCAGGGCGCTCATCTCACTATCGCCTTTGCCCGTGTCATTAATCATTCGTCAGTGGCGTCCGTACGGACATAAAACACTGAGATTACACTGGCCATAAACGTTACATCACACTGTTACATGCACAGATAAGTTGGATTTTAAATCATTTACTGCGTAAATCGAATGCATGCTGACAAGACATACCTATAACTAAAATGGCTGAAGATTTTAACAAGGCTAGTTATTATTTATTGTGCAGCAGAATAAGAGAATAACCTTAATAAGTATAGAACAATTGGAACAAAACAAACAGTTATTACGAGAGGCAGAGCGGCCAACAATTTCACAAACTATTATAACATCTCGACACGCGACGATGATAAACTAAAATCGGAAACAACGGACAATGGGGCACTTTCGTATCTCACAAGACAGCCGGCTCTTAAGACATTCCTCAGCATGACAACGCCACAACATTCAAATATAAATAAAAAAAAGTTTATTAACGAACGCATTCAATTGTAAATTCATAGCAGGCACTCGTGATGTCATTTAACGCTTAATTTGATAGCGTATCATGAACGAGACAAGGAAACTGATGAGTTTTCGATGGGCCCGTTGACGAAGCATTTAATTATTCAGACTTCATATTTATTTGTATCAATGCTTCGATTTAATTACCTCGCATGATTCTTTAAAATTAATCCCTTTATGTAGGCGAAAACCTTTTCAAGTTTTATTAAGTTAACTAGACATAAATAGAAAATAAGGAGTTTTGGTTTCGTAACTTGAAGCAACGGAATTTAAATAAAATATTCACATAAGCTTTTACAGGTGATCGATGTTTTAACGATATTCAATGCATTTAGTGACATAACAAGTGACGTCGCACGTGCCCAACTAAGAAGCTGAGTGGGTGGCACGATGCTTCGATAACGCATTCACGGAGAGGACCGATTGATCGACCGATAGTTTCGTACGCCGATTGATCCATGTTGTATTGAAACGTCACTGCTCTGATACCATCTTACCATCGTTAGGGTACCCTCTCAGCCTTTTACCAACATCACTTCTGTACGTGGGGAGCCGGCCACATTAGTTATTCAAATATGCGAACTCCGACTATCTGATAGTCGTTTCAACGGGGCTTTCAAGGTATTTTCTTCAATGATACTCGTGAAAAGAGGAATAACAATGCAACCACAATAACTCAAACATGAATAGATTGTATCCGTCAGGAGAAATATGAATATGAAAGAACAACGTGAATATACTTGAGGTCAAATGCATTCAACGAACACATAGATCATTTTGTACATTTAAAATCGATGTACATACTCGTGATACATCAATAAAAATACGTGAAAGTCCGTGTGTCGTGGCAGGAGGGTGTAAAACCGTCGCAGGCGCGAGCGCATCCATGGTGAACTCGAATAAAGGCTCGTTACGCGCTCGCGCTCATGAATGATGGATGGCCGTGGCCGATCGGCCAACACGCGGCGCACCAGCCTTTCCGAACGCTTTACTCCCATCGCTGCTCTTATTTCTTATTCCAATACCCGTAAGTTTCAAAACTGCACGCACCACTAAATGGTCAAGTGTAATTTTGATGTCTGGTACGTATCCAGGTGATTGACAAGTCCGTGCCGATGGTATCGGTCGTCATAAATAACACCGCCACTGCTAGTTAGTGCACATTCATTGCTTTATCGCCTTCGTGAGACGAGGGCCACTATATACTAGGTCTGTTTCAAGTGTTTACGCTCGCAATGCCGTAGTATATTAAAAACACGACTATAACAATTCCGAGAGAACATTGGAATGGGACTTCATTTTTTGCATTAATTATGTTAAGGTAAAAACTTTACAGAACATGAGAACTCACGAAAAAGAAACAATTTTATTATCTCGTCGAGATACCAACGCTATAAAAGTTGTAAGTAACACGACCACCGGCATTGATGTATTCCGCGAATAAAGGAAACGTTGCCAGATTATTTGTCATCTAATTGATATACCTACATGCTTTTTGGCAACAAAAATATTTTATTTTAGAAAACATACGTATATAACGGCATAAATATTTTAAAGAACATGAAGAACGATGCTGTAATACGAATAATTCTCAGTGAATAAGTTACAAGAGACGACAAGCGGAATAAATATTGCGATGACAGTGAAAGTAACCGATAGATAGCTCAACGGTGCGCGTAACTTACGGTGTTATAAATTCAATTACAACACAAATAAATATCATGATGCATTTGAAATATAAATTATGATATTAAAGGGAGTGAACAGGTTTACACGGATGGCATTTCCCCGTACAATATATTACGCGGGCACGTCGGACTGCGACCACCGTAGGGCCGGTGAGACGCAACCGTTACTTCGTGTCCAATAAATTCAAGAACAAACGACAGCAATAAGGAACAGGCCGTGTCCAGACATCCATCTCCTGTCAGCCGGGGACTTATAAAGAGCCGCCTCGATACGTCATACGTAAACAGCTAGATGATAAATCAAATTCGGTAACGTATAGATCGAACGAATAAAATTAAAGTGACCACATAGTAAATACCATTTACATAATTCAAAACGAACACTAGATCGATGGTGGAGCAGCAGAGACGAATGAATGACGCTATTGATATAAATCTTATTGAAGATTCAGACTTGAAATCAATGTGTAGGCAATAAATATGAATAAAGAACTATAAACTTGGATCTATCGTTCATGCTGTTGAATAATTGGATTTCAAAATATGGGATAAGATATTAAATGCAATGGGAACCTTTTGCAACTAGTACACGGAGTTTATGATAATGTTGTAGAACAACTTTTACAGCCGTAAATATAAATTTATTACATTTTGCATCAATTCAAAGAAGTATAAGACACGTGGCCTTTTACTATCTGAATCTCCCTATGAGGTAGTTTAATTTTCTCTAAAGATGTCATATCATTTATGATGATTGCACCTTTATTTATTATTTTATAGATTTTAATTAACGATATTTGCGAGATGCAAGGGGAATAAAATAGATGCTCCATGTAAGAAGCATATAAGGTTTTACCGATAGGATCCACTTGGGTCAACACAAGACTTCCCATACCAACAATAACAATCATAGTAAAGCTATCTAAGAACTCAAAACGGAATTGATATCACGATTATTATTGGCGGAGTAATAATCGGTACATCACCGACACACATTGTAACTGAACATTCACATTTGACCGAATGGCTGTTATATATGCACGTGACAGTCATCAGCTTGTCACCGTTATGAAGCACACTTCTCTAGGTGTGATTATGCTACTAATTATTTCCAGTAGCAGCCTTATAAGATTTCTATGAACGTAAAGGGAGGTACTCATTCTTTGACATGCTAAATTAAATTACTAGACAATATTACATCCAAGTATAATATTGAGCTGTGTGTGGTGGACTGGATATCGAGCCTAAAACAGCTAAGGAAAGGTACCTACTAGTAGAAATTAACGTAAAGAAAACTGACATAAAAAAATACCGGATGGATTCTGATGGGACGAACTCTAAGTTATCTCTAAACATAATGAAATCGATCCACAATCGCTTTACATATTATTCAGCAGACGAAATAAGAAGCTCCTCTTTTTGAAATCGGATGAAAATAGTCATACAAACAATACAAACTCATGACCTGATATAATGGACGATAACTAAGGACAAGGCAGATGTCTCGGTCCGGATGTTAGTCATACACACGTTGAAAACTGCGCATTGATAGGAGTGCGAATGGAGCACTCAATAATTACAATTGAAGACTTCCCGTCGCCGTCGGTCCAAGTCGACTCGTAAATTGATTCAATCAAATACTATATTAGATATAAATCGAATCATAAATGTGATTCAGTGCTGAGTAGTAATTAAATATATAGAAGCCGTAGTGCCGTTGGAGATATAGAACATTTCTAGGACTAGACTGAAAATCGAAATATCGAAAATATTAATCTCTCACTTTATATATATGAATAGAATGAATAGAATTTTTCAAATGTTGCGTTATTCTGTATGGTCGTTGCGTTATTTAGTAATTTTGTTGGCCATCTCGGTTAGGTAATAAATATCTGATTTGTTTATACGCTTTAGCCCTTTACTAAACTAAATCTTAGCTAAGGCACTAAATTATTGAAGGATAATATTTATTGTAACTTTGTTCTAAATCTAGCATTAACTGACAGAGACAGATTTGCAATACCGAGCTAACCAGCATTCGGAATGATATCGAAATCGTATAACCTTAGGGCACAGGAATTCATGTAGACTGCAATGACTTGGATAACGCCATTTTGGGATCTAATAAAACCTTTATCTGTATATCTTCAAATACCGTGAAAATCAAAGCACGTCAATTGACTGGATGTCTTATATTACGTTAGGCTTGAGGCGAAGCTGAAGCCATTAGGAAGGAATGGTATAAAATCAGCAACACATTAGGAGTAGGACTGAGGGAATCGGAGATCGACGCTTGAGATCAAAACGTAGTCACGTCAGGGCTATTAGTAAAACGTTTAAGGACCTGAAGACATGCAAGCCACACGCGAAGAAACTTAAGCTCTCATTAGAATATATTGATCAGCTCGTAATTATCGGCGACAAACGTTTCCTAGTTTGTATTTTACTTTCTTTTTAAATGAGCTAAAAATCATTCCTTACAGTTTTTGAAATGCACATATTGTTTGATTTCCTGGGAAGGTAGTTTAACTTCTCTTTTATCTTATGAGTATATATTAATAGATTAATTGACTTTACGTTAGTACCTACACAGATTGTGCAAATTGACCTAAACAAGACGATCAACTTAGTAATTGCTTCCATCCTTACTAACGATTTACAGTACATATGTAATTACCTACAAATAAATTTATAATGCAATTATCGCTTCAACATTTTAAACGGTAAGATGAGAAAAAAGAAATGAGATTCGGAAGCAATGTAGCTGAAACAGCAGCATATGCATGAATGAACCTGGCATAGAAAGGGTTGGATAAGTAGTGTAGTTGGTCATAATAAGAAAGAAAAGAGTCAATGCAAAGTGAAGACATAGAGATAAATGGAAGAAAAACATACATTACGCCAATCCTCAAACAACGGGACGGGGACCAAAGCAGGAAGAACGTTATAAAACTGTTTTTCTTTCTTATAGCAGTTAAAGAGACAGGTATAAAACCTACGGGCACTTCTAACCTGTCAAGTACCAATAAACATTTAAATCTCGATATAAATCTACAAAGCAGATACAATCAAAATCCAAGGTCTCGCATCGCACCAATAACTTAACCCCCCGCGTTCCGAGTCAAGAGGTGCACATTATTGCCTATTAGCGGTCATAAAACTCATGGAGTGCACGCGCCGGTACCGCGGCGGCACCCAGACGATACTCCTACGCACCGCCACTGATGTAGTTTAATTCATGTTCACGTCATTTTATTGCGACCTTTTTTTGGTAGGTTCTGTGTTTTGGTTTCACTGTTTTACAGTTTGCAGGTTTCTTCTTGAACCGTAAACTTTTGTCTCGTGAGGATTGTAATGTGAAAAGAAAAATATAATACACTGAACTGTGTTTTGAACTTTTTGATAATATTATATTTTTTTGTACAATTATTCAACGTCATAACTTTTTTCGTTAATACTAGCTTTCCATTGATCTCAAGTTAATCTAAGCTCATAAACAAACACATCGCGAAAAATTGTTTACAAATACTTATTTATCGGTAAGTTAGGAGGACGGAGGGGGAGGCCTTTGCCCAGAAGTGGGATCTGAAGTAGGCTATTAAAAAAATAAGTTAGTCAATCAATAGTAGCACAAACTATTAGCATTATAAATTGCTTTTATTGAAATACCTAGAACTGAATACTTGAAAAACACTTCTAAATAAATTTACATGTGAAAGGAACGCAAAAACAGCACCTACGTTCGCCTTATCGTGGATTCCACTTCAATGTAGATTATATTACACCACACATACAAATATGGTAACTAATACATTTGTGGATCCCACTTGTGTACCTATTAGGTGTTTTCCTACTTAATATATCTCTGTTTACATGCACTAAGATGTTTATTTTAACTCCATAAGCGGCAAAGTTTTACTGCACTCGTTAAACGCAGAAGCTAGAAGGGAAAGCATGGGCTGATAAATACATACTAATGTTACTCTTACTAGCTTATACCTCTGACTTCGATCACGTGAAATTGTAGCTATATAGCCTGAGGTCTAAGCGGACTTATAGCCCTTACCTAAGAAGTAAGCGGACTTTGCAAACATTAAAGAAAAAAAGTCTACTCGACATTTTCACGACCAAAATATGAAATACAGTGGATGATAATTAATTTAATTTTTGCGAGTAATCTAGGTGGAGGTTCTGCCTTTTTGTTTGCCAAAGAACACAGTTTTTATTCTTTGTTTCCTTTGTAGGTCTAATATTTAATATAAAGCCGAATGACGACATTTATTTTCAAATGCAGTTCTCATAGCAAATCCCGGAAAAACACATCCTAAACTGCAATCATCTTTAAAATAATGTCATTTACTTTTACGATTAAATTATTAGTAGCGGTTTATTTGATCTTAGTTTTCTATTGCTGACCATCAATTGCAGTACCTGATAGCTTTTGCAAGTTAAATTATAATTACTATGTATTACCGCTGTTTATTTCAAATGTGTGTAAACAGACAAGCGAGACTGATATTATTGCATATATAAAAGATAACACTAAGGAGGACGTAACTCTGTTCAAAATTAACAGAAAACAGGAAAGGAGATATAACTCCTTTAAACTGTATGTTTCTAAAGCAAAACTGGAGCTATTTCTTGATAACAAATTCTGGCCCGACGGTATAACCTTTCGACGTTTTGTGAAGGAGACTAATAATTCAAAGCATGGCATATTAAAACATACATCGTAACAATATGGATGACAGTAATTATGTAACAAGTAAATTTGTAAGTTTTAATTGCAAATCGGTGAAACGGTCTGTTGATGCAGTTAAACTTTTGTGTCAGTCAGCCGACTTAGTTGCCCTCCAGGAAACATGGCTACTCCCCCATGAGATACCCTGCCTTGGCCAAATACATGAAGATTTCGAGTACACAGGAAAGTCCGCAGTAGATACATCAGCCGACGTTCTTCGAGGACGCCCGTACGGTGGCGTTGCGATCCTGTGGCGTAAGCGTGTTTTTGACTCAGTATCGGTGATCAGCTGTGTTAGTGCGCGTTTGGCGGCTATCAAAGTGTCGCTCGGAGATAAATCGCTAATTGTGTTCAGTGTATACATGCCGACTAACTCGAGTGATAACCTGGCGGAATTCACTGACTGCCTTAGTGAAATAAGTGCGATTATTGAAAGTAGTAACATTGAATCTGTTTACATGCTCGGTGATTTCAACGCACACCCGGGTGAGTTATTTTGCTCAGAACTTTTAGATTTTTGTACCGAGCAAAAGTGGATTTGTGCGGATATTGAGAAGCTAGGTTTAAGGTCGGAATGCTATACCTTTATCAGTGACGCGCATGGTTGTGTGCGATGGCTGGATCATTGTGTCGTCACACAATCAGCGTGGTCAACGGTAGCTGATGTCGGTGTAGTTCACGATGTGTTTTGGTCTGATCACTTTCCCTTGTTTGTTGAATGTATATTGGACAAAATTAAACCTAAGACTGAAGTAACTAAAAAGTTTGGTAATAAAGTAATTTGGGGAGAGAGGGACAGTGATCAGATAAGCTTATATTATGATTTGTGTAACAGTAAATTAAGACTGATCGATTATCCTCAGGACTTTGGCCTGTGCAGTAATAAACACTGCAGTAATATTGAGCATAGGCAAATACTCGATAAGATGTACGCGGATATTGTTTCTATATTGTCGGAAGCCGCTGTCCAGAGTCAAGCGAATACTCGGTCAAGCAGGCATGCTAGACGTGTGGTCGGGTGGAATAAGCACGTACGAGACGCCCACGCGAGGGCCAGGCTTAAATACCAGCTGTGGTTATGGCATAATAAACCAATGTCTGGTGACATTTATAAAGACATGTGTTGTACGCGAAATATATTTAAAAGCAAACTAAGGTGGTGCCAGAATAACCAAGAACAAATAAAACTTGATATTATAGCATCTCATCGTAAAGCTAATAACTTTAAAAAGTTCTGGAAGGAGACGAAAAAACTGGACGTTAGGCCTGGCCTTCCTGTGAGTGTAGGTGGTGCTGATCAGCCGGAAGGCATTGCTGGCATGTTTGTCGACCATTTTAAAGTTGAGTCACCTTTGGGCTCGCCGCTGCGAGTGCTCGATGACGGTGGATGTCGTGACGCGGATCTGGTTCGTTTAACCGCGAAGCAAGTGTCCAACACAATTCAAAAAATGACTAGAGGAAGGTCCCCGGGTCACGACGGGCTGAGCATTGAGCACTTGCAACATGCTGGCCCTCACATAGCCAGAGTCCTTGCTATGTTTTACTCTTTGTGCATGTGTCATTCGTACCTCCCTTATGATCTCATGCGTACAATTGTTGTGCCTATTATTAAAAATAAAACTGGTGATGTAGCTGACAAGTTTAACTATCGACCCATCTCCCTGGCTACTATCATCGCAAAGGTTCTCGATAGCCAGCTGGACGCACGTTTAGATGGTTTATTGCAATTACATGATGCGCAGTTTGGATTTCGTAATGACTTGTCTACCGAAACCGCGATTCTGGGACTCAAACATACAGTGCAATATTATACAAAACGTCAAACACCCGTTTATGCTTGTTTTTTGGATCTCTCCCGTGCTTTTGATCTGGTTTCGTATGATGTTATGTGGGACAAGCTTCGGGAGAGGAAAGTGCCAGCCGAACTGCTGCGTATCCTTCAATATTGGTATTACAACCAGGTTAATTACGTGAGATGGGCCGATAAAGTTTCTGCGCCGTATAGTCTAGAATGTGGTGTAAGACAAGGAGGAATTACGTCACCAAAGCTATTTAACCTGTATATGAATGATCTGATCGTTGAGCTCAGCAGCAAGAAAATCGGCTGTCGCATTGATGACGTCAGTATCAATAACATCAGTTACGCTGACGATATGGTGTTGCTGAGCCCAACGGTCAGGGCTCTCAGGGAGCTACTTGAGTGTTGCGAGACTTACGCTCAGGCACATGGCCTATTGTATAATGTTGGTAAAAGCGAATATTTGATCTTTAAGGCCGACGGTGGTAAATGCCCAGAATCCGTACCTGCAATCAAACTTAACGGGAATAAACTAAAGCGGGTTTATCAGTTCAAGTATCTGGGGCATTATGTAACCGATGACCTTAGGGACCAGGTGGACATCGAGCGGGAACGTAGGGCGCTGGCAGTCCGGTGTAACATGTTGGCACGACGGTTTGCAAGGTGTAGCGAGCAAGTTAAGATAACGCTCTTTAAAGCTTATTGTCAGGTATTCTACACGTGCAGCCTATGGACCAATTATACTCAGCGGACTATTAGCGCCCTGCGGGTCCAATATAATAATGGTTTCAGAATGTTGATGGGGCTGCCCCGTTTCTGCAGTGCATCTGGAATGTTCACTCATGCACAAGTTGATGGCTTCCATGCCATAATCAGACAGAAATCTGCCTCGTTGCTCTGCAGGGTGCGGGCCAGCTCCAACTCCATTCTGAAGACTATAGCATGGAGGTACGACTCGCCACTGTTTTGTGATATTGTTCGTAGATGCATCTCGAACAATGAGCTTGTCACTAAATATTAAGGTTACTAACATAGATATAAGATTTGTTTACTAACCCACTATGGATGTAACTTGTCCGAAATAAAGATTATTTTATTTTATTTATTTATTAATCCAGGAATGTTGATGACTCGCGGCATCTTCAGTAACACCCTAAACCTACGCAAACATTATGGTGGATAAACGCTTTATTGAATGCAATTAAATTGTGTTTTAATTAAAGCTTGTATGTTTTATTTATCGATTACATTATATCATTAAATATTATTGGAGACGATATATCTATGAGTGTAATATCATCGTAATGAGTGTTGTAAATGTAGGTTCACCCTTTACTTCTTCCCTGAAAGCATCTAGGTTTGTAGCATCGAGTGCGAATAATCATTACAGAAACATAATTAATTCTTGCACAATGATTAATTTTAATTATTTACTTATAAATTCTGAATCTGCTCTACATTAACTTGATAGTGTCAATATTTTTTGAGAAGCAGATTTAATAATCAAATATATTTATTCAACATAAAAAGCTCATCAAATCTAGACTTCATAATAAAATCATAGAAAACATATATTTAGCAATAAAATTCCAATTTATATGTTATTTAAAAATCGATTTAGCGAAATTTCCGACGCTCTCCATGAATATTTTAATATATTTTTATCATTAAATAGTACTTCCGAATTCCATTTGTTAGAATTAACATGTTTTCTAGTGTTTCTACAATTCCAGCAAATTGTTTTGACTTGCTATTGTATAATAAACAATGATGTATTCCGGCGCCGTCCGCGTCGTCATAGTTTCCACAGATATCATTTGGGACATCATATTATTACACAAGTAATCATTACCTTCATACTTAACATGCTGAAGACATACGTATGATACTTTAATAACTTTGTTCCATTTTATTGGTGTTGCAAGAAATGTCATGATGAGTTGCAGAATTAATTCAGTTCATTCAGGTTGGCAACCTATTGTCATTTTGACTTAAAAAGGAGTTACAACTCTTTTGTTTCAACCTTTGCAGGTGTGAGTGATAAAGATAAAGGCGTCAATGGTTTTCTAAAAACCAAAAAGGCGGCATTTCACGCGTGCGTAAGCCGAAGCTCCGCCCCTACGGAGCAACAAGTTAGAAAAAGGTTTGAACTTTTAGAAGTTTGATAATAAACTTTGGAGCCTTATCAGTAATGAGTTAATGACACTTAACGCTTCATAGCCAGTCTTATCGGCATCTTTTAAAAGTCTAAACAATTTGTTTCTGTTATCATATCAGAAGTTTTATGAATACACATTATCTGGCTGCCTTGACAGATAAGTTACATGTTCTTTTTGTAAATTATTACGTTAGTGCTAAGGAACAAAAAATGAAACGACCAAAAAAACTGCGATAAATATTGTAGAGTCAACAAAAACTTACAATTTCTTCTGGAAAATAAATCTTCGACACCAAGTGAAGCAGGACAAAAACGTAAACACCCAAAGTTATTCACACAGCACTCAGTTCATAAACACCGTACGTAAAAACATGAGAGATGCGATAAATGAGTCAAACGTGCGCACTCGATGACGTCTCAACGTGGAATGGTATCTTGATGATGGTGAAGCGAAAGACCGGGGTGCGGGAGGGGTGCGGGGCCCGAGGCCCGGTGGGCGTGGCTTCGCAGGTGTATCAACTCGAACCATGATATATGCGCATGTTAACACTTGGATACGAACACGCCTCACTGTCACGTATGGACCCGAATTGTCCGAGTATTGTTTAATTGTTTATTCGAAGGGGTAAAGTGTATTATACTTGACGAACCATTAATTATAAATGCCTCGACAGTCTCATATTCAAGAGCTCAGTGTCAAGCGACGCTGACACTTCGATGGCAGCTGAGATAAAGTTTTAAAGATAAACCAATAGTGATTACATTATTTCATTTCAGTTTTGACGGGTTGTAATTATATGTATCATTATTGTCATTACTTGATGTACAATGACGTTCCTATTTGTGTACAATCACACCTTTATTATACTCCAGACGTTTTGTTAATTAGAGATACCGTAGCAACGGTCGAATTATCCAATTTTCAAAAGCGAATTTAAACATGTTACAAGTAAAAAAAGTAACAACTTACAAATAAACAGCCTCTTTCTTTACAAGATACAGCCTATTAGTAATTACGGTAACCTTCAAGTGTGATTTCTTTTAGTCGTTGAATGTCGAGTAAACAACGAGTTGGCATTAGCAGGCTGCAATTGCAAACCAGTGGTGAACTATAACTCTTGTTGACGTCTTAATAACAAGCATCCCTTCCGTCAGTGCGAGTCGAGATTTATCGCCACCGCGATTCGACGACCGCGGTTACAGGTTAACTCTCAAACACCATATTCCTTACACAATAAAGTCTAAAATCCTCTAAACTGCATCCCGAAATAATTATGAATCAGTTTTAGGATCAGCAATACAATCATTTTAGGAATTAGCTCTCAAATTATTATGATAATTAAAGTCGCTATAACCAGTAATTACCCTATTTTGAATTATTTTAATTGGATTCCTTTAACAGATGGCCTTTTAGCCAACTCTATAAACTTAAGATCTTACTGGTATTTGACGGGACTTTAACGATAGGCACGAAGGGTTATGTATGAAATATAAAATGAAACATCTGTCGCAATAAAACGTAACTGGATACGTAATCAAAAGAGGAATGTGTGTAAAAAGAGCGCATTATCATTCACAATTTCTTTATTTTATAAAATTCAATAGGATAACATAATTTTGTATCACTATACTAATAGTGTATATTAAGACGGAAATAGGTATTTAAGTTTCACTGAAAATAATAACTATCAACCAACCAGATAAGTGTCATTGCTACTTGTCAAACGTAACGCTGATTGAATTAAAGTAACAGGTCCAAGTCACGTGACTTTCCGAATAGAAATGTCTTTTCTATAACTTTAAGCGACTTTTAATATCATCGTTTGTAAAAATCACACTTGTCTGCAGCAGAATAAAATAATTACCAAATACTTACATTTTGAGGTCGTAACAGTTACTAGACCATTAACGACACAACACTGTGAAGCCTCATTATTTCTGTCAAAATAATTAGTACCGTCGTTAACCGTCAACGAAAGCGAAATACAATTTCGCAGTCGGTCGAGCCTCGCTTAATTAACCCATAACTCAAACTCGCACGTATCGAGAGCTATATCGAGCAATCGTCTACAGAGTCCGAGCGAAAAATCGATAAATAATTGCACATAATCGATATGCCAAGCTTAAGTCCTGATTATGTATGTACAATAATAAAATGTTGACGTTTTAATGACTCTGTTTTATCAACGCATGTTTATTAGTTTTAATAATATTTTAGCTAGGAGTATTTATGAAAATTGAGATTGTACCCGTTATGTTAGGAGATCATATTATACATATAGGTATTTATGGCATTTATTAAACACTGCCGGTAGCTCTACAATAATGGTAAACCGACTGATTTAATGAAACTGTAAAACTGAAATGACCATAACGTAACATCTAATTTTCGACGACATAGGTTATTAAAATATTGTACAGATAAACTCTACAAATCATCATTATTTGAAAGGCATGACCTGTCCTAAAAGCTCAAGATTTAATTTAAATGTTTTAATATAAATGAGAAAAGGCTCGGGAATGATGATGGTATACCATCAGTTTTTCCTAATTTTTTCGTTTTAGGGTTCAACATCCTAAAGTAACTCTACTCATGTACCCTTTACTAACTAATAGAACTGTAAAATATAATGACTACGAAGACATAATACGAGTATAGAATAAATGTGTAGAAGTGAGGCGAAGATGCGCTACACATAAGGCTTAGAAGCGACTAGATAATAATTCATGTGACATTTAAAATAGATGTGTAACGATGCACGCTGCATATTAATAGTCACGTACTCGTACTACAAAAACCAGAATCAGAGGTTTGTGGCGAACACATTAACCTTTTAATAAAACATATTTCAGTTTGAAAATAAAGTACAATATTGAAAATACAAATACCTTTATTTACTTATTCATATGACAACCAAAACGACAACAACTCAGGCACACATCCATGAAGAATCTATGTTCCAATGAAATGGAATATTAATACTTTCACGAAATGAATGTATTATGTAATAAGGAAAACCAGTAGCCAGCCAAACGCAAGCAATCTAAAAAACAATTTGAACGAACTCTACAATTGCTTTCGTAAGCGACAGGTTTAGGAACTTCAGAGTTATACAGACGACAGCTATTAACGTTCTAAACATACATTATAATCACACATAGGCAATCGTGAAAGGTTGAACGTAAATAATCAGCTGATCCGATGATTTAAATACCAACAATTGTACAGACAGACATTAAATCTTATTGTTTCGCAATAACGCGAGAGAAGCCTGAGACAATAACGGCCTAAACAATGTAAACTATATTGACATTTGCTTCGAAATAATATTTATTTAAGAACAGAACTAACAAGTACGACTAGGCAGTAATACGTACCGGTGTAATGCTAACAATTTTGCAAATTACAAATGATGAGAACTAGGATTTTCGTAATACTCCTTTGTGCACAAGTAGCTACTTACACGAGATTACTTGTAACAAGAATCCATTCAATAGACGCGAACATTCATCATACAAACACTGCATCGCGCCATTACAGAATGCCAATAAAAATAATTTACGATCAATACCAGAATACTAAACCTGCAAATTATACAATCAATAAATCACTTCATGTTCACAAATTATCGCCATCGATTTCACTTCTATTACCTAATAATTATTTCGTTTTCACTGTGATTATTCCTGTTAATAATTATTTACATCTGAACGTCGCGCAGATAGATGGTAATGACCGACTGCGCCAACGCATCGCGCAGGTGCAATACCGTGCACAGCCTAGGCGTGGCCGACAGCTTTGATTGATAACACCAAAAATTTATTGTATGTTCAACATCCAAACATAAATATTAACCGCGCCCTACATGCAAGTTTATTTTTAAGTTAAACGTCATGAAATATCTATTTCGATTATTGAATAACACTCTCCAACGACTAATAGATGTTTGAGAAATCTATTTCATAATTCGGTGTCGTGTACAAATTATTTTAAAATACCGTGACATAAATCAACTTGAATAACTTTATTATTAAGGTAATCAGCTTACGTGCTTGCCTTTTCTCATATTTCTCTCTTGAATACAATACGAAAACAATTTTATTAGATGGTACTTGACATGAGACGGCTCTCAAGAAGATATAAAGATAAGTATCGCATAACTATTATGGATTTCTTAACTTTCGAGTTCCATGCGTCTATGTGGTGCACAATTACATCGGTATAATATATTGAAATGAAAGCGCGTGCGCGCCCATTCGCAGTGAGAGACCGGCCGTACCCAGAAGTAGGATCACGCAACGCCGTTTATAATTCAACAACAATAAACAGATAGTTAATTGCGATGCTGTCACGGGCGCAGTATATGGTAATGAGGCGTAGGGATCGCGGCTGCATGGACAATATCTCTCGACGGTGAAAGGTAAGCCGGCGACGGCGCAAATGTGAACAGTAGGCGAGGACCGGTACCCGATTCTATATCATAATCATACGGATACATTTCATACAAGCGTCTGGTTCAGTTTTAAAACCTGTATTTAATGGAAGGTATGGATGTTTTTGTTAATCCTTACACTACATTTTTTGAGATTAGAATCAAAATATTTGACATGGGCAACTATGCAATTGGTGCAGTGTTAACATGCCGATCGCTGACAATTAAAAAACTAACAGACTGACTGCAGAAACTGCATGCCAAATTCCTGCAAGAATAATACATCAAATGACTTACATATTTGAATAATATAATGAAACAGGCTGTTAACCTAATTTCAACCTATAACCCTACTACTATGCTACTCGTAACTAGTCTTAAAATCTTCGCTTGTATCCTCGAACTTGCACCACACGAGCATAGTGTTTGCTTAGCCCATGGCCCGTGTCGGTGAGATAGGTGGTGTACATGCGCTTTCAGGTACGCCCGCCACAATCTGAGTAGCTGACACCAATAGGTTTTTATCAGCACCCATCGGGGTTATGAGAAAGTTATCGAGCGAACCTGTAGTGAGGTTTTACGGCTAGAGGATCCACCAAGCTTGGACCTAGCTGATATTGGGTACGCATATAAAATACACGCAGTGTTCTTCCATGTATTTGTAGAGTAAAAGCAAAGAACAATGGCAGAATTTGGTCTGGACTTTTTTTGGCGTCCATAGATTTCATAAATATCAATCAAATTTAATTAATTTTCTACGATTTTTCAATTATTCACTTCTTCTTGTAAAAGCCGGAGTTATTTTTATGTTTTTAAAAGCTCATAAAATGATGTTCGAATTAGGTTACCTACATTCGACATTTTACCATTAAAATAGTGCTGTGACGCTGTATAATCAAACGAATGATCGATATAATCGACCGATCGATCGACCCGTGTAGAGTTCGTTTTGTTTTTAACATAATATTAGAATTATCTATTCTTTCGTCTTTAATCAATGATATGTTTGAAGAAATGCTCCTACTTTTAAATCCAATTAATAATGGATCAAAATATCAGAGGATCGTTTCAGTGTCGTATCGATTCTCAAGAAAAACGAATCCAAAAGTGCAGCTCTACTTTTGTTTTGGACAGTGAATGTTATCTGTGGTTGTCTGTCAAGTGAAGACGCTACAGAACTACCCTCCATTATATTTTTCTATGCTACAAAATCCTTCCGTGTTTACTATGTCGGTTGTGTTTTATGATTATATTTGGCTTCCTATTTATTTTTACCCTACCTGGACTGTTTATGTACTGATTGATACTGCCTTGTGTGACTAGTGCGTGCCCTTAGGACTACGATATTGCTTTTGCGTGAGCATAAGCTAATCTTACTTTGCTTCGATTGTGCCTATATAGTGAATTGGATTTTTGTTGTAAACCCATAACAATAACTATGGAAGATTACGATAGAGATCATCGTCGCACGCGCATTTTATGTGTAATGATGATAATGAGATGAAGAATGAAATAAATAATTATTTTAAACAAAATATGTTTTTTATTTGCCCTAACATAGTTCTATTGTTTACGCGGCAAGTGCATTTTTTTAATACGCGCTCAGCTTTCTTAAACATTCAATAATTGAGTACTATAGTAATATTATAGAACGGGGATTAGCGCGTACATGCGTAAATACCTTAAGGGCTTGACGTTTCGTTCTCTAATATGCAGCGCGATAGTTTAAAAGTTTAAATTGAGTACTACTCTACATCGAGTGTTAGAATTTATTTAGGTTTTTCCCATTTATCCGTAAATACTCTTATTCTCACTTAGACCACACCACATTATCATTTCTTAAGGACATAATTTCGATCTGCGTTATGTTTTATAGATATAGCTAATTGACATTGACGTTAATTCATAACCTAAATAATAAAATTCTAACACCGAAATCTTTTTTTTCCGGCTTTCCCAAATGAAAATAGTCTCATTTATAGATTCTGGAGCTAACGCCAAATCTTTTAACATATTTTTCATTAACGGACGCTTCAATTTGATCCCAGACAATTCTTAGTATGGAGACCTGCCATTGTCCTTTAATTATTTAGCATAGTAACAGAAAGGGTTGTTTCTAAAAAGAAACTAACTATTCTGAAATGTCTAAAAGCGAAAGGCTATATTTCAAAGTTAGATGGCAGCATAATGTTAAGTTGAGAAATAATTAATGAGAACATAAATTACTTATAATAGCTAAAGACAATAAATATATTGACAACAATAAATTTAAACGATGCATTAAAACTGATATATTGGATAAAACCATCAGGAAGAAGTAAATCTAACTTAAGTACACCATAAAATCACTAATAACGCTCTATCTAGCCATCTCGGTAAGTGGGTTCAATGTAGACAATTACTAGTTGCATGATTAATTATTTCCTTATTTACTTTGAAAACAAAAACACGCTCAAACGCGAATTAGATGAGTTTATCCGACCTTGGACCACTAATAACTGGTTGAAGACAAATTAAATGTCAACATAATTGACGCTCGCGAAGTTTATCAGACACTTGTCTAACGAAATGGTAAATGTGAGCTGATTTTGAAAGGTCAGCTGTTATTATTTGTAGACTTGGGATGCATTATAATGTCTCGTCTTATGTTGGAGATGTATTCAAATTTGCAGATTTATCTAAGTAGCGCAAGCATGAACTGCCAACATACCCGCATTAAACTTATACATGGCACCAAAACAATTATGACAAGAGTGTGGTTTAATATATATATTTGAACCTGTACATTTATACCTTTATGTTAACAAAATTAATAACTAATCATGGTATGTTCATCATGTCTGGACCTTTTTTTTTAGACTCCATTTTCCAATTATTTTTGTGATTTAGTTTATTACACCATCGCCATTAGTAGCACCTTACGGAAAATCGCAGAAAACGGGCATATTACACCCAAAATCTGCAGTCGATCATATCATTAACGTACTCTATGCTAAACTTTATTGTAATGGCAATACGATACGCATTAATCGAAAGAAACATTGTTTAGAAACAAATGCCTGTTGCTTCGCCAATTACAACAATAAGCTTTTAGAATTCCCTATAATTTCACATCGATACAACCGTATCTACGCCATGAAGAGAGCTCGCACTGTGAAATATGGTAACTGCAACATGTTTTCATTTTCCAGCATTCTGAATATAAGTCTAAACTAAATCAGTCTCGTGAAACGGGGACATAGCCCTAACGATCTAAAATCAATGTAAAAGCTTCAGCGACATTTACAGAACATTACATAGGTAACACTAACACGTATACACATAGCGTTGTGTGTACACGGAATCTAGTAACGAGTAAAGGAATAGAATTACGATCTAATTATACAAATGCCGGTTGAGATCGCGTTGTAAATGTCATTTCACACTGCGGGCTTGGGCGGTTCGGTTCTCACGATAGCGTTGGTTTAGTGAGTTTCCGCGATTAGCCGAGTTACCATCGACAACGATATAGGGCTAATTTTACGAGTACTGCTTGTGTAAGCTAGCTCTAATGAGCAGACATTGTGGTAAGTGCATCCCGTGTAGACCAGACCACTTGAGTCTTAATGTATTGAATTTAGTTTACATTCGCTTAAGAAGTTTTCCTGGAGCTTTTATTATTGTTTAAGATAGTACGACTAAGGAAATTATTTTGTTAAGTACCTTATCTAAAACTGCAGTGTCCAATTTCCAAACTGCATTCGGATTTGTGCAATTTATTTAATTAATTCAAAGAGATAATAAGATCCTAAAATAAAACAAACATCTCCAAAAAAATCCCAGTATTAATAAGGTAGCGTTTATCTAAAACCTTGAACACAAGCAAAACTTCCCACGGCATAATAGAAAAATTAAATGTAGTTACATAGTTTAATTTGCGATACTTTGTTGCCTTCTTAGAAACTGTGAAAACGTTCTTAGCAGTCCTTATTGCTACCATTTGCGAGTTCTACTAACACCCGTGGGCATGGACCGAGCCACTAGTTATACACACGCACGCAACAAATAGTAACATATCAAGTAGATACAATTTAGTTGGGATCGATAACAAAAGTCTCAGTTACAGGGAGTCGTGTAAAGGTCAACGCATACGAGCCGTGTGTAAAATAATTCGCCGTCGAAATCGGAGTGCGGTGTAACGAGAATCGCGGGTACTCGCGGGTACTAACAACTGGATCCCGGTGCTTGTGATAAGTGAGATTTATGTTAGAATGCGTGCATTGCTCGTGGTTTTGTAAGTAAGGCAAACTGATTTGGAGCTTTTCACCTTTTCTGGTTGTTATGCGTTACGATAACGGAAGCAAACACTTCACCCTTTTATAATTTTTGCAAATATTTAGTATCTCAGAGCGCTGCATGTTTTTGTTTACATTTAAATCACGAGATAGAAACCCTATTCCATTCCACTAAACAGCTACGAACAGAAACTAAAAGATCACAAAAATACATCGCTTACAACTCTAAAAAAAGCTACGGAACTCCATGTGTGCAAGCTAACTTACTTGAACATAAAATGCGTAAGTGTATCTGAAGTAACAACTGCAGAGCAAAAAGACTATTCCCACCGCAAGTTTTATTGTGAATCGCGAACGACACCCGCGCAGACATTCGCACATATTTACCAGTTACAAGCGTTTATCTGACGATGTCGCAAGCGAAAGTCGCTAGCATGCCCTTAAACGTTTTGTTAAGAGTTATTAATATGGTCGCCTAGGTGTGGCGTTAGGCTGAATGTGAAACTTGAAAGATTTAACGCCGAGGTTAACTTCTGTAAGCATGATTTTTGCATACGTTAGGGGTGAGAAGAGATGTCTGTTTAAAATTATAAGAATTGTAAGAAATATAATCAGCATATCTAGATAGAGGTGTTATCTCAGAGAAATCAGTATGGCACGCCAGGAAATATATAGTTATTTTAAATATATTTGTATACTGATAACTAAGATAAGGATAAAAGCAAACCGTCGTTACAGAACCGAATAGACTCTTCTACCATTTTATTGCATCGATACTCCAATGATGACTATTTGCGTATATCGTAGACGCGAGCGATAATAGATACACGCTTCAAAACTAACGTTATTATGCATTGAACATTTCAATACAAATTATGATTGAAAACGCAGCGAACAAAAAGCGTGAGCCAACCAATTTCACGGGCACTAAATAAAATTAGCATCAACTTGACAGAATAACAAAGCGGTCTCAATAATTCGCACAGAACGAGCAACGCGAACGTACAGACACACCCCATTAATCACTACACACCCAATATACTTATGCTCAATAATTTAATGAAAGTATAAATTACAAAAGCACAGAATTACATACGGCTAATATGCAATAATTGCTATAACCATCGGCGTTAGACAGTGTCCGCGGGCGCTACGTGCAATCAAGAAAGAATGGCGCCGTTAACATTTCTCTTAGAACGCAATTACAATTCAATTTTCTGTGAAGTACTAAACTGGGTAATAGGAAGGCTATCGGTGTAGTTAAGAAGAATAATGGCTGCCTCAGAATGGTGCGCGATTAAATCGGACGATTGTCGTCGCGTCGTCAGCCCGCTGTGTTAACATCTATTATGCATGTCATTGTAGTCTTTTCTTTATGAGGTGCCTTCAACAAAGCTTCTTAATCAAATTCGTCCATCGGCGCAGCAAAGTAAACAAGCTTGAAAATTGCAAGATGAAGGTAACGGGACGTGGTCGTTCTGTTCGCGTCGCGTTCGCTTGCGTCTCAGATAAGATTCGCGGAGTCGGACTCGCGCCTATTGAGGGTCGTTACGAGACGCTGGCGCGAGATGATCGATAATAATGGTAATTTTGCCTAGAACACGTGTAGCATCGCTCGTTCGTCGGCGCGATCGCGATCGCTGCATACCTACCCTATTAGGACGTGCTAAAGGCAACCTAGATGACAGAATTGGCCTGCAAGCCTGTCTATCGCTGGGAATTTCCAATTTATTTACACAAAAGCCACAAAGATCCTTACGTAAAGTGCTACGGATAAAATGTTGCACACATAAAAACTCTCAACAGATTATGTATATTATTTTGCATTTCCATGTTCCTTATAAAAGTAACTCGTATTTCAATTACAATAAACAAGCAGAGGATTAAACTAACAGAGACGCGAGCCACCCGGCGTCTCGTGTTAGGCATTGAGATATGGAAACGGCTCGCGTCACAGATACCCATTGAGAAGACGACACAAGAGGCTTTGCCGAGCAAACTGTGTGTATTTATGGGACGTCCAGCCTTCCCGGAGACCCATAATGGCAACACAATATCACAATACGGGCATAGATTTATGCTCGGGCGCATCGCGTTCTCGCACGCGGAAATCCCATAGTTATTTACCGGTTGCGAGTTAAGTGCGGCAGATTTATCGGTGGTGCGCCCGCGCCGCGCCGGCCGACGATCTCGTTTCCGTGCGTCCCGTCCGCGACCGCGCAAGTGCACTATGATAAATACCGCCCTGCTCTATGATACCACTATATCACGGCTTAAGGGAAATTTAAGCGCACTCAGCATAATTGCAGCTCAGGAATTGAGTGTAATTGTGGTGCACCAAGGTTACTGTGTCTGTGCCTTTGTTGTGCATCTGCGTAGCGTCCTTGATGAGAGATCGTGACTGTCTTGTTATAATATCATGTTGTTACCATTCATGAACTTTTACTAGGTAACTGTATCCTGCATATAATTTGCTACATGAAGATATTTATAGGTTAACGATCCATTACAATTTATTAGTAACAGTAAATCTGGTGCCAAGAGCGATCGTTTTGATTACTACATTTTCCGAGAAGTTTACTACGTGTCGTTGCAAGAAAACATGCAATTTATTTAGAAAGTTTAAATCGGTTTCGAAATAAAAAGTGCCTAAGTTAGTTAGGTGTGACTATTAGTAACTTTAATGATATTAGAGCCAGGAAACAAGAGAGTTAAATTTTCAATTATGTACATTGATGTCAGCCCACAAAGGGTACACGTAGAGCCAGCTTCGACGTTGTATTATTACGGTCCCGTGTGAAATTACACTCGGTCATTTGTCAAGAGCGAAGGAGGCGCTAGCTAGACTTGGTGTTCCACGGTTATTAATTTCATTAGCCCGCTCTTAATCAAACGCAGACGCGGCGGTGGGTGTGAACGGCACGACGCCTGTCCACTATTACTAATAATATTTACAAGTATCAATGAACACGATGATTTGTTCATGTGATAGCTCATTTATTAAGTGTCAATGATCTGCCTTGTAGTGTATTTATAGCACTAATTTTGTTGTTTTCCAAAAAATACCGTAGGCACGACTAAAACACGCACCGCGAGAGATTGATACCCAGAAAAAGCGTTTAGTTTATTTGATAATTGCGGTTTACATTCTAAGACGGCCTGACGGTTAATTCGAGTAGGAGCCAATCCAGCAGGTTATAATATCAGCTCATAGATCATCTCGACGCTGTGCCGGGACAAGCGGTGAGGCTCAATTGTCGAGATTGGCATAATGACACGCGCCCGGGGCCACCGGCTAACTTATGACCACATTACCGTGACACGCTTGACGCATGTCCAATTATTACACACAATCTGTTTGCTCGTGTAAAATATGAATAAGGCGCCAAGCGACCATTAATAAGAACATATCGTGTGTAGGATGTTAGTCACTTTGAAGGGACGAGATAATGTTGCTTGTAAAATAAATCCTAGACGCGCCACTCCGGGAAACAAATGAACCTCTAAGGGAAAAATATTGCAAAAACTCTTTAAAATATTGCCCACATTGTTACTCGTAACATGAGATATTAAACCGCTGGTTGTGAGGCACCAAATATTTTATAATTAGCAATTTGACATTGACTTGTTGAATATTCTGTTTCAAAAATCATGTAAGAATTCTGCTTGGAGCTATAAAATATTGGACGCATTTATCAGACGTTTGATTGTCTATCTCTAGAAACGTTCAGTAGTTTTCATTTATTCTTGGAAGGGTTCGCGGAAAACAATCATGGAAGATACATCCCTTGAGCGGCCCAATCAGCTGAAACAAATCGGGGCCATCCATCTAACCGTACCGAGCGGCTCGAGCTTCTGTGATGGAAAAACGACTTCATTTGCGTATTCATAATTTAAAAATAAGTTAAAATAGCTTCTGTTAATCATAATAACGAACGGTACAATAATCCGTTTTACAATAATGACGATTAATATCTTAGTTTTGTTCAATAACGAGACTGGACAGATAAGTGATGCGGGCGTTTGACAAAATATTGTTGTTCGCAAGTGGACAGTGCTGGCCGGTAATCCGACTGGCGGGGACCTTAATTAATGAACATTACTTAAACCGATTAGCTGTTGTGGACCGCCCGGACACCGGTCATGGTCTAAGTTTTAGGAGAAACACGGTAGATTAGCGTAGCGAACATGTTTACACTGAATAAAGTAAATATTACGCAGTAGATGAACCAACCCTAATTAGACGGGTTACATTTTCTATTTGTTTACAGTTATTTTTTTACATTAGTTTGACCAGACTTTTTTTATTATATTATAGGAGAATATTTAAGGTACGTTTGTGCAAGACTGGTCGCCGTCTCTTGCAGTTTGCGCAGAAACCTTTTTATCTAATAATACGAAGCACTAAACGCCGCAATATATGGGTATGTCACGATTTATCTATTCACCTATTGAGAATTTATACTTTAGGGCTCCAATTAAGTAGAAGAGAAAATATATTACCCGTGTTATGGTATTATTTTATTAAAACAGTAATGTTACTGATCACAGAGATAGCATTGGTCAAGAGATACAATATAACATATTAAATTACATGAGAATATTTGCAAGCTTTTCGAGAGAAATTACGATTATATGGTTCGATTTAATTGTTCAGCTTCTGTTCTATATTTACTGGCAAACCTGTCTATTTAGGAGGTCGTCTTAGTAGTTCCCTAAGATATTAAGGGTCATGTCCACTTTCAGAGCAGATTAACTGGAGCAATCGGTAAACCCATTAATAACTATTACAACTCGAAGCCAAGTCCCGAAGCCTCATAATTATTTATAAGGTGTTAACAGTTAATTCTTTAAGTCCGTCCATTAAGAATTCATAATGAGTTGATTACGTTTCCTATGAACAAACTTAGTTATTAATCGGCTTTCAAATCTCGTTACATTTCGTGTTTGTTGTAATCTTTGATTAGCTAACGAGCTTTTGAGAAATTAAGTTATTTAAATCTTGATGGAGGAGTTATGTTAATTAATACTAACTTATACTTGTTATGTGGTAAGTGGATAAGTAGCTGCGTCTTTCTTATTTAAATTAAACAGGCCTAACCATATTTAAATACGTTTTTGGGAGACCGTAATACAGACAAAATCCCATGTATCACTTTACGAATATACTATTCATAAATGATATAAAAATTGGTAATAATTAAAAAACAAATTAGTATAATATAAAGGTAAATAATATAAAGACAAATAAGGTAAATATTGTAACGAACAAATTAGCAATAACAATATTCATAAAGCTAGATATTTATTTGACAAACTTCAGTGACAAGAGGTGTCTAGTGCCTTTCGTAAGCGGTGCCTCGTTTAATCGCATAAAATTACTGCCCATTCTAAATTTTAAATACGTCTAGTAATCACTTCATGAATGGCTTAATTTGGTTAGAGATAAGGCAATCGAATTTTATTGGAATAAGCTTTCTTTTAATGTATCTTAACTGAATGAGACTACTGTTTATATTATAATTATTGAGGTTATTTATGAGCATTAAGTTAATCCAATGGGTTGCTTTTGTTTGAGCCTATCGATGACTCGTTTTATCAGCTAACTATTTAGGTATTGGGTGACTTACTTTCATGAAGCATAATGTAAATACATGCTAAAACTTTTTTTTTAATATATGTTCATTAATTATAATTAGTATTCTACTGGACTAGTAACTGGAACGACAGCAAATAAACAGATATATCAAACGAGGCACAGTACAACCAGCGAGGGACGGACTGACCGGTACAAATAGCCGACATTCGTCTTTGAATCCTCTCCTATTTCAATATGGCGACAAACTTGTATACCATAATAACGTGTGCTTGTAATTTATATTTATTTTATGCAATTAACTGGACACTACGGACTGGGTAACTCATTGTAGGTGGACAGCTTGTATTAAGTGTATTCTTGGGAAACAAAAATGATTATACTTAGGTATACTTTGTCAATTAAAAAAATATATATAATCACGCTTTTGTTTTGCCATCCAAATCAAACGTGTATTTCAGCTTAATCGGAAACCAGGAAGTGTGTTAGATTTATTTTCCAAATCTTTTATAGAATAGATACATATATACACAGTATATTTTTCAAGTCACGAAATCGGTAGCATTTTCTTTCAATAGGACCTATTTTACGCTGACCAAATGACATCGATATGAATATAAACAGCAACATAAGTATACCTTGCGGACACTAAACTTATATGCCGCCACTTAAACGAACAACATCTAAGCAATAAATACAGTCGTATCTCAAAAATAATACCTCATTCCTAATCTTAATAACAAATCTACGGTACAAATTTTCCCACTAGCCCATTACAAATAATATTGAGATTCAATTAGAACCTATTTCTCTAGTATTAATTGGAGTCGTCTGATAACAAAGAATACTTATATTTCTACTAGATATGACGTATTTTTCCTGCATCAGATTATTAACCAAACGCTTCAAAAAATATCCGTAACTTTTTATTTAACCCGTTTTTAAAAAGTTTGGGATTTAAGAAAAAATAGAGCTAAGTTTTGTTAAGTTTGAATCCCTTCTAGTTGATAAGAATCCTTGTAAAAAGATTAATTCCGTTCATAATATCGCACGGGTAGATAACCGACTAGATACCTCAGGGGTGTGTCCGGCGGGCGGAGCCGGGGCTAACGTACAACCAAAGACAAGAAATAAACAATATCCATTTGTGTTTGTGATATTGAAAACGGGAATAAATTTCACGTTTAATAACATAAACACCAGTTTTAAGAGAATTATTTTATTATCTTATTATTTTAAATGCATTTCATTAATTAAGTTCAGAAAGGAAATATACTGATAGACGCCATATTGTTTTAAAGGGTTTGTTAAAATTTACTGCTTCGTGACTTACTCAAAACTGTTAACGCGGCAGTTCATCTGAGGTGTCAATAATATTTATTAAGCTTACTCAAAACTTATTCCTCGAATTACTATACATTTTTAGCCTTAGGTTTGAATAGTGTATTGCTTAACGGACATCGATAGTACGTGAAACCGCAACACCAAACATAATTCACCTCTGCAATACGCAAAGGTAAGCAGAATAAGCAGATGGAAAGAAGCGCATGGTCGTCACGACCCTAACCACTCAATTTCTAAAACAAAGCCGCGTCTATACATTATTGTATTAGCCGCTACCGTTACATGCACCGGGAGTGCCCTTACTAACGTTCACGTTGTTTGTTGTGTGCGAAACATTAGTAACGACATACTAACCGCAGTAATTAGTGTACTACTAAAGCCTTATGTGGAAACCACTGCTCTAGTTTTATACTCGGAATTGTATATAGAGTTAATACCGACTAGACTCATCTTTGAAAGTCTTCTATATTTTAAGTACAAAACATAATTTTTAAACGTTCCTCGATGGTAACTTACGACAACTTAATTATCCTGGAAAGTATTCTTATTCAATATGACCTCAGTATTTTTCTAATACATCAACGACAAAAAATCTCATGCAATGATAATAATATGATTGATGAACTGTTACTGTCAAGCGTCGACTAAAAATTTCACATAAACATGACAAGCGTTAAATCGCATCCTACTTCCTTCAATCAAAGCAAAACATTGAATCATGACATCGTAATCACTCATAGTAGGGCCTTAAACAAGAAATGGAAACTCGGTTCTTATAAAGACATGTTCGATTTAAAATTCACTCCCGGTACAGCAAAAAATAGGTCTTGGATGCGCGAGAGCACATTATGCAGGCGTGCCGCACGATCCGTGCAACTGAATGTTGTGGGGGAATGTTAGAATCGGAGACAACGATGCTACATGGCTCCGATATACCACGTAGGATCAAGTGCCTTGAAGACAATCAGATGGTCGGGAACTATGTTTTCATACAAGTTGAAAAAGGACACAACCTTAAGCTGTATCGTGATATTGAGTTCATAGAACAAAACTAGTTAAAAACAATAACATATTTAGAAATAACAAAACGTTCGGGATTTTCTTTATAATGTCAGTAAATTACTATCGATATGACTTATAGGAATGGTTCCGATCGTGACAAAGAATTGGGACAGCTATGTGTTATGACTCATGCAGCACTGACTTAAGTAGAATAGCCTTATATTTGTACAAAAAGAATGAGTAGTTTTGTTTATAGACTACATTTAAAATAAACTGTCTTTTAATAGTGGTATAAATTCAGAAAAGAATAAAATACAAAAGGATATTAGATTAAGTTTCGTTTTTTAATACATACCTTACACAGTACCGGTTGAACATAACGTAGCAGCTTCAATCAATCTGAAACAAAACAATATCGATGTTTTTAATCAATTCAGTTCACCTCGTAACACACTATCGATCACAATACCTGTATGGAAGCAACGATATAAAACTCCATTAAAGGCACACGCTAACATAATCCAGGAAGCAATCTCCAAACTAATCTCTATGCAAATACCTTACAACAATAACAAGACTATATTAAAATCTGATCGGCCAACACTAATTTCTTCACGAGATTGGAAACGCATCCCAAGAATTCCCTTCCATAAATTTATAAGGGCTCTAATAAATTGTGATGACAAATTATAAAGGCAATTTACATGGATTTTAGATTAAACAGCCCTAAATTACCATCGTAAACTCGGCTGAGACTAAAGAAACAGAGAGGCTCCACGGCACATCCCTGACATAAAACTGGCGATATTTGTTACCATCATAAAGTATTTTATAAGTCAACAGCGTTCAAGAAACTAGGCAACACTTAAGAGGAAGCATTTCATGAGATCATCTTCTTATTTACGTGTTTGTTGAGACTTCAATTTATAGCCGGCATAAAAAAGTTAATGTTATTAGACGGTACATTATATTCGAGTAAGCCAAATCGAAAATCAATTTGACTAAACATGGGTACGTATTTAAATTTTATTTTATAACGTAATCCGCCTTAAAGCAAATTAGATGACAATATTTTACTTGTCACGTAACGAACCAACAACCTGAATAGAGGTATGTCATTTTAGCGGTTTAATTGCATGGAAAAAAACGGCATTCCAATAGCTTATGGCAAAGCAATCGAGCCATAAATAATGGTTGTGTAATAGAGCAATAAACTATGAGTATTATGCATGATGGTATATGCGCGCGCGCAGGTTGCGGATGCAATTTAATCAATCGTTAGCAATGCCCTGCAAATAAACAAGAATATTATTGATGATGGATATAAATATGTATGTCAGGCTTATTGATATCTTTAGACCTAATTTGTCCAAGAATGGATGGCGATAACTGACTCACCTGACGTGATATCATAAATCCCTAGACTATGAACACACTCGGTGTTATTGTGAAATTCGATGCATGCATATAAACGCATGGGTGCATAAATCATACTCTGGCGTAATATACGACGAAATTGAAGCCGGTAGCGAACCAAATACACCGTTACGTTACTGAAGTGCCTGAGGGCTGGGATAATATTCATTTTCTATTTATTTATTTTATTCAACCGCTTTGCTACCGCGCTCCACGGTCTCACGACTCAATCTAATAAATAGTACTGGTATTACTGGAAAAGATATTCAGTAATAAGATATCCAGTAGCGCAATATACGCCTATGGTGCTGGTGAACGATAATAGGAAATTATTGATCTTGCAACGCGTATAAAGACGGCAACATGCGAACATCAGCGGAATGTAGCTGAGCAAAAAACCCGTGGACACAATAAATAAGAATCACAGTTTACTAAAGGCTTAATTTAAAAGGCCCGCGGCTGACTTAGTGGGGGAGTCAACGCGGAGGATCTATTTGTGTAACAAATTCCACTTAAATCAGTGTACAATACGACTAGAAAGTGTTCCAATGTAACGACAGGCTGTCACGCCACCTCACCGAGACAATGTGGCCAGTGCAACACAATCGAGTATTAATTTAGGAGAAGCCAGCGGCACGGTCACGCAGCAGAGTACCGTTCCTACCCGAGGCTATACCTAGAACAATTTCAGAAACGACTGAATTATTCCTCTTATTTGGAACAGTAGTAATGTTTGTCAGTAGGACTGATTTAAAAGTGTATGCATCAATTTAAACAACAGAATTGATGTCTGCTATATTAAATTAAATAGCCTTAACAACCGTAATTATTCCATATAACTTGTTTATGGTCTGAATATTTACAGTTGATCAGGTATGCATACGTTCTTATGATGTTAATCTACCTTGTACAATTTTCTTACTAGTACGGAAAGCTCAGCGCACGAACTCGAAGTATCACTTTTGCGCAAAATTTAAATTGCAACCTCAACAAATTTGCATCTGCTTCTAACGACATACATCGACGCCTCTCACGTAGCCTCAGGCTTATAAACCAAATTAACGTCTACCTTGAGTACCTTTCGAAATAGACTGACACCGGGAAATTTTATTTAATAAATTTGTTGAGACGAATCGCGTTATGTGAACATACGAAGCATTGTCTTAGCACATTATTACTGGATCATAAACGCGTCGCGTTCCCGCCTGCTTTATGGTCAGAGCGGGACTCACGATGGCAATTTCATAGGACATTTACCGGTGAAAGCCCGGGACGATTTGTAGAGCTCATGGCGATAACTAAGTGCCCTGCTGCCAGTAAAAACGTTGATGTGTCGCTAAAACAATTTGCTGTAACGCGAACTTTGAACCTACTCAATCCAGCTAGGCGATGGGAAAAATGACCAGTTGCAATAAACATGTCACTTCTTCTTCTTTTGTTTTTATGTTCCTCTACACATATAAGAAGTAATAGATAAATATTAGAACACGTAGTGTAAATAAAATTAATGATAATTCATGAACACACAATCATTTATCTTAACCCAATTAGAAATACAACATTTATCAAGCAGGCATCCATGTTTTAATAATCAGATGAAGCTCGCCGCATTTCGAGTGTATTATTTGTAATCCCTACAATTATTTTGTGCTTAGCGCCGACTGTAATCAATCAAGTTTGTACATTAATATACTCATTGGTTTATGATTAGAAATCAAAATTGTTTCGGCTACTATTTTCGGAGGTCGTTTTACTGACAAATTTACGGTATATTTCCTTTCTAGGCAACATTATTTTAAATTTAAAAGGAAGGATATCGAATCCATTTACATAATTAACATTTACATTAGAATTCTTAAAAACAAACTTTGTATGTAAATGAGTATGTCATTGAAATGCAGCTGCGTTTGTGTTTTTGTTGATTTCTGTCACAATACCACTGTTAAGTTGTTTTTAAAGTAGGTACCTAATAGTTAATGTTATAGGATAGAATAAATACGCATATAAAATATCCTCGGGGCGGTAAGGAACACCGGGCATTAATAAAAACAAACATGTATTGTATCGGGAGGATCTAAACAATCCCACAATACAAACTGAGGAGGCCGAATTACAGCACAAATTCGCTGCAAGCAAGTTTATGTGAGCGCATCCAGCGTACTATAATTACGGCCTATCAATGCGGTACTGGTTTATTGAAAGCCTGGTTGAGGGGCGGGGGATATTAAGATGATGGCCGGCTTGTAATTTGATGGATTAAGGAACACACCCGCGGGCCTAACAACGTGTAATGACGGTCGCCTAAAAACGTCTTGATCGTACGTGAAGCTGTGTACAGTATCGGTGCGGAATGCGGAATGCGAGAAATTTATGTGCATGCCTCATGTGTCGCGGACCTGTACTCCTATTTAATGCTGGGTATGAAATATACGCAGATAGTATTATATTGCAGATACTACTAGCACTATTTTGGTTGTCTTGTCAACCGTATAATCAAATCTGTAAGAAACCCAAAAGTACCATACCATAAACATTTCAAAGTATTAGAAAACAGAAAGTGCTTAGAAGCAGCTCAACAAAAAAAACAACCTCTTAAATAAACAGAAAATTATGCAAAGTTTAAAACTCAGACATAGCTATTTTTTAGAAAGCTAACAAAACCATTGTCATGACAAGTAAGAAAACATTTATATCCTACTAGTTTTAATAAAACTAGCCTAAAGGATAATCTGAATCTAGACTTAAAACCGACCTGGAAACCATTTAATGCAGATCCCAACATAAATTCTACAATAACAGTAAAACCAAGGGTGTGCATATAAATGTTAAGTTTTATTATTATTCAAATGCGAACGCATTGGCGCTGTTAATTAAATGTAGCACTAAACATTTTAGTGCTACAGTAATCTAAAATATTTATGTTATAGGAGATATTGACGGAATAAATTGAACCAAATAAAACGGAATTTTTGAAATTCAGTGTCATACATACATGCATACATATAATCACGCCTCACTCCCGTAGGGGTGGGCAGAGACCAATTGCTACGATCCTTACATACTTTCATACTTCATTATTCCCTTCATTCAGTGTCATCAACTTTAAGTAATTACAAAATCAATAGAACACCGCTCTTTAAACTTTGTTCATCAAGTACTTTATTAAATGATGTGTGAAACATACTTGTATTCAAAACTTCAAGTGTTAATGAGATAAAGTATAATATTTTGTTAACAGATTATAATAATAGCCCTTGAATATCCGCTAATGATCCCGCACACAATGAAAGCGAATGAGGCATTAACAAACACACAAAACTATTTATTTTCGGCGTACTATCAAAACCTTAGTACCTTTTACCAGACATCCAAAACCATTTAAAGTTTTTGTTTTCCATGTTAGAGAAACTTTACTTTAACATATTTTTTTGTTACTTTATTTATAATCAATTAATTAATTAATTTGGTTTATATCTAGTCTCCTAAAAGATAAAAAAGCTGTTCACGTCTTTTTAGATATAACTACTTCAATTTCCATAATTTTGGAAACCCTGAAAAAAGTTATCTACATGGAAACTTGATTGTTCGCTATTGTTTGTTGTTTGATTTGACTGTATTTTATCGTATCTGCATCTCCTGCAATCATATTCTCGCTCCCAATCATTGCAAAACACTCCGAAACTCCGTAACATTGTTCTGCAATAGTTCTGTAAGTCTGTATGAGTTCCAGTTGACAGTCGGACATGATACGGCTCGCGGAGGCGTGCCGGCTCAGCCCACGTCTGTCGCAGACAAGTGCAGTCCGTGAGAAATGTAAGGATAATTGTTTACAATTATGTACTATCAAATTGTGTTAAGCCGTGTCTATTGTTCTGGAGTTTGAGAATTTTGAGATTGACATCTTCTCTGGAGACAAATGATACGAAACATAAACTTAAAGGAATATTTTCTCTTGGTTAGACAAAGCAATAAACCACAAAACAACACACACAAAAGTGAACATATACCTCATAATAATATGTTATGGCACACAAAAGAACGTAGCGGATTAGATATTCATAAAATCACGAAAAAAAAATATGTGATTTTGGTGTACTGTATTGAGACTTATCGCTCAGTTGCAGATAAAGCGATTTTAAAGTTTCCGGTGATAAAAACCAGACAAGTGTATAAAGAACATACTAAGAAGCATAGAAGCCAAAGCAACCGGTTACAAATAAACCCGTCGAGAAAGTAACAATCTAATCCTTATCCGTGCAAAAATACATTTGTAAATCTGAAATTCTCAAAGCGAGTCCGATAGTCACAAGTATCCGGCGTGTCCTCGCAGCAAAACATTAAAATCCAAGCCTCTAGCCAACATCGCTCGATAAATCACCAATGACGTTGTGCAGCGATTAAAATCCGTGTCGTCTGCGCAGAACGTTTAAACAGGCGCGCCACTCGTGAGAACACGCCGTATAAAACGGTAAGCAAACATTCCTCGGACACTATGAAAATTTCAATGGTTTTAATCGCTGGCGAAATTGAAATGGCTTATGTTTGAGATTTATATGCCGTCATTTATAGACGCAATGCCATAAGAATTTTATGTCGTTGTCGTCCGTTGTTGCTGTCTAAACGCAACTTAAAATTACTTTTCTTAAACACTTAATAAAGCTTTTATCCTCTGGTTAATTGCTGCAGCTATTTCAGTATATTTTATGAATATTTAATACCCTTTTCGCGCATTCGTCAGTATCGGTAATAGAATCTAATCTTGGTTCGGAATCATCTCAGCCCAGTTCACTTTCCCTGTGCATACCGACGCGAGCCTCAATTGATTTTCCACCGGTAATGCTTTGCTTATAAACCGCGCCTCAGACGTTGGGACATGGCTTGTCGACATCCGTTTGAGATCTTAATGGAGAGAGCCCCGTGGAGCTACTGCTCACGACTATCTTAGAATTCGATTCTAATGTCAACACACTCTCTACGTTTGTAAGAAGAGTTAAAAGTTCAACAACTTTCAGTTACAAGACGATTTTTGCGGCATACCTATCAATTAGCATTCCGTTAAATCATTGAAAAAAATCTAAGCAAGTTATCAACCAATTGTATCTGTCTTTATATTTCACAGTTGAAAAGTAAACGAAACATAAATCACTAAGCCTGCCAATCACATAAACAAACTACTGAAGCCAGGAAAATTAGTTATACGGAACCTACTTTAAGAATACACCAAGGTTTCTCCCCGTTATTAAGCATATATCAATAGAGTACCAATGCGACTGGACATAAATGTCAACCGAGAGAAAACGGCCAGCGATAAACTAATTGTAAGTATCTGATGGCACGGTAACCTATCATTGGAGTAGGAGCCTTTAACTATTGAGATCGGTTTATCTATTATACTGATTTCCCGGTCTGTGCGCAGCTAGATAAACCAACGCCGATCAAACACGAATGAGTTTGCTGATTGGTGGACGGTTTCGTCCGATTATAATGTGAATTGTATTCTAGCAAGATATTTGCTTAAATTTTCGTCCGTGTAAAATTTTACTTCTGATTAAGTGTAAAAAAATAATATTATGGCTCTTAGTTCACTTTTCACTGAATTGTTATTTACTCCTCAAAAGCCGATAAAAGAAAGGTTAAACAAAACAACTGTCTCTACCTAACCCACATCACCCTGTACGGCAACAATTCAGCTTAAACCCATTAAGTTATGTAAAGCTTTTCATCTACCGAAAACCATTTAAGTAACGTTTACTGGTTGTCTCATTATTCGTAGCCATTGTGCTAGGTTTAGACCAGAGTTAGCCTCTATGGATGGAAGATGGGCCGTACCGATACCTTAATTGACGAGAACTTGAGTTCCCGAAACCTTAGAGCTCTGCATAATAATGGTGCATAATCCCTTATCGAGGGCCGCTGTTAAGGCTACGTTTTCAAAGTAGAATAAGAGCAGTGAAAACATTTTACACCTATTAAGAAAACATTTAAAATGCCGCGCTTGTGTGATTGATGATTTAAACGGGTAAGAAATAAATAAAATACTTGCCGTTAGATACAAGATCTTAACCGGTACATAAATAGCTGTAATGAGCATCTAAAATATATTCTTGTAACTTTTTTTGCAGAACAATTTTGGAAGATCAAAACAAAACTATGTAGATAGTGCAGCAGATTGAATCATATCACTTATTTTGCCAATAGGAGCTACTCCTAACATAAATGTCTTCACCATTTTCTATCTCTCATTTTTCATTTTCTCCAAATTCTTTCACTAAATTCTTGTAACAATACATGAAGCAACAAACAGGCTTCACCTTAACCGTCTAAGAACCGCAGTTAATAGCGGCGGGCACACAATACGTTAATTAAATCGTCGTCTAGTGAGGCAAGTCGCGGGCGTGCATCTAGCTAACGGGCACACACGACTGAAGGGTGCACGTACGTTTATAACGTGGACTTTGGCTTTTTCTAGTCTTCGGTTTTCTCACGGACTATTTTTTTCGCCTAAATGTAATATCCTTCCTTATATGGGACTTTTTGGCTATGTTGAGGTGAACAAGATTTCTAGCATGGTTCCTGCCCAGGGTGTCCTTGATATACCTATTTAATACTTTGTTATTCCAACCAGAAATTTGGTAACTTGAAAACATCGTTAGTCATGGGCAAGATCCTGAAAACAAAGGCTCGCTTTGCAGGAGTAAGTCATTCTCACCTATAACATCACAGCTGCCATGACTAGAAGACTACCGGAAGCATTTTTAAATCACTGCTATACAGTAATACTTTTCAAACAAAAAATTGTCTTCCCATTTCTAATTTATTTTCGTTTAAAATTCGTGGGAAAATGATGTCATCCTTGAATTTTCTGGGAAGTGAGCAAGCAAGCGGAACTGTTCAGTTTAGAATTACAGAAAGTAAATACAACTACTAAGAAGTGTCTGATGTATTGCCATATTTTCAACAAAATACTGCTTGATTCACTCAATGGAAAAGTGCAGATTTATATACAAGATTTTGATAATAAAAGTCAATAAATCGAAACCAATTAGCCAAGCAACACAAAACAGTAGACCATCACACCTAAACGAAGCAATCCTTAATTAACATCAGTCTTTCCCCGTTAAGTGCTCACACTAGCTAATTAGCGTTAGTCCGTATTATCTATCAATCAAGTCCAAAGGTAAACAAAGTACTAGCGCCGCATCCCAATAGGGCACGAGAACTGCTACCGGGCCAAGATTACCCGGCTTTATCTACGGGCCCTTAATTGGAAACTTTTAATGTCAAACTGTTGGCTTGTGTACGTATAACGGTGCTTTACAGGCAACGTATAAGGAGTCACTTAGAAATTGAACATGAAATCATTACACTTGGATAGGATGCGTAAATGGAGTTATTTGGTCAAATGTCAGGCGGTGCGCTTGCACGGCCTTCGTTAGTGCAACGAATACAATTTATTTGCATACAGTTTACGATATACGTATATTAATAAAGGTAATATTCAATAATAATGTATGTAGATTAGAATCGTGGTTATTTCTAATGACTACTGGAGACAGTTTTGAAATATGGAAACGATTATGTTACATATACTTTGAAACGGCATAACGAACATAATATCAAATACACTGTTTACTTATTTAAACATAACACGACTAGCAGATGACACAATAGGTCCCTAGTCCACTTAACTCAGTGAGTTCATAATAAATTCAAGATTATTACCTGAAGAATAGCTCTCTATAATTTTATGCACCTTACTGTAATTGCATCGTGCAGTGAGACAATGAGCGATCTCCATTGCCTTCTAATCTTTGACAGTTCAAGACGATTGTTCTTATAATTGCATACTTTATTACTCCAAACAGCAATTGCATCCTAATGTACACTCAGGATCGGAAACAGTTCCTATTTATTATTGATCCGTTTTTTATAAGGAGGTGGTAAGTCACTTAAAATAGTGATGTCTCAAAATGTTCTTACATTTACTCGCCCTATAAGTATGTACTGTAGAGTTTGGTATGAAATACATAGTTGTCTTGGCTTTTATTATTACTTCCCATAAGTATCAAGTGTTTCCCGTGATGGTAAGTGACATTCCCATGAACAATGGACATTTTCTACCAGGTCTTAGAGTTGCACAGCTAATCTTTAAAATGGTTTTAGACTTTGCCGATCCAGAGAATCCTCGTACAAAATCATCAGAGCTGCTACGTCTGTATTTAGAGTATGTTCTTAGTCAAATTCACGACAGTCTAGGTAAATGGTAATTTGAAGACTATCAGCTCTATTGCTACGAATTTTTAATGTATAAAGCTTTTTCACCTTTGCTGATTTACCTTATTTTTTGAGCTAAGTGTACTGAATATAAAACTAGCACAATAACGCGAGCAATCCTTCCTATGCAAATACAGGACGAACAATTGAAGTTTGTACGATCGTTACTGACTAACATTTAAGATAATTCACAACTATTAAGTGATTGTGGTCGCAAACCTTAACACATTACTGCTGCAATTAAAACTTGTATTCGAAGAAATAAGTGATTAATATTGAAAAATAAATGCTTTAATGGCTACGGGATTATTCTTTTACTATAAATTACAATAAACTGCAACAGGTGTTTTTATATCAATCGATTTGTTCAATATTTAATAGGCAGG